>CM035106.1:48791655-49991655 GCA_020205505.1 Panax japonicus
CGTTAATACTGTTAAAATACCCGGTGGTTAAAACACAGTAATACGCGTTGTTGCACAGTAGCACACGGTATTGCACCAATTATTGATTCTTACATAAGAAGGCACTACTCAATAATGGTTACAGTAATTACTGTTCAGTATTTTATTTTATTGATTCAATAATTGCTGCATTGATATTTTATATTACTGTTGTTTCAATAATTATCACTACACAGTATTTTTTTATTATCGAAGCAATAATTCATATTATCTGAATAATATTATTTGATAACATTATTGACAATGTCTAGAAAGTTCTGTCTTAGGAGAGGTTTGGTCACCTAATTGCGCGCCAGTAAGGAGAAATTCTTATTGAAAAGCCCCCTCTTTCCTGGGAACTGCCTGGTTGTCAATATTGTGATTCTGTGATATTATTTGTGAATAATTAATTATTGATTTATATGATGAGAAAAATATTGATTTTATGTCGATATAGATGGAGAAAATTTTTAATGTGACAATTGTTGAAAATTAATATTTTATCTTTTTCTGATAAAATAATTCATTTAAATATATTATTTTAATAATATATTAACGGTGATATTTTTACGATGAATGTAGGATATATGAGTATATGTGGAGGAGTATTTTTGTTACCAAAAATGTTTAACACATATTTTGTGCGTCGGTGGACCCCATTTCTTGACTGAAATTTGATTATAGCGTGTAAAATCGTCCGTTTGTGGATTTCGGTCAATTTCTGTTTGGAATTTAGAAAAACTTCCTTATGCAAAGTTGTAGATAATGGAATTTCCTATAAAAACTCGCGAGATTCGAATTTTATGGTAAAAGGACTATTTATTATGAATTATTGAAGTTCCGAAACTCTGAAATAATTGATTTTTGGAAGTTTAAAATATTTTTAATATGAAAAACGTTTTTTTCATTTTTGAAACTCATTTAACATGTGATTGGGAGCTGAATTCAGTTGGCAAGTATACGTATGAGGTTTTGGAATATATATATATTATTATATTAAATTTTCTGCTTTGGTGTTCTAAGCAATTTCCTATAAATAGGTGCTTAGGTTAGAATTGAAAATCACACCAGAAACTGAAGTTTTCTCTCTCTATATTATCGAGCATATTCTTGTGAGTATTTTGAGTATACTTTGAGTGTTGTTATACGGTGCAAGTTCAAGTCATAGCCTATATCCGGTGTTTCAACTTGAAGTACTGTCTTTCGAGGTAAGAGATGTTATTTTCTTCTAAAATGATATTATTTTTTCAATATCATTATGTTGAAATATTAGTTGGAATTTTTTATCAAATTTGGAACTTTTTCATGTCGGAGTTACTATTCATGAGTTACTATTCACGAGTTACTATTCATGAGTACTATTCATGAAGCATGATGATATTTTTTTGTGAAATTTTTATCTTTTGGTGTCGGAGTTACTATTCACGTATACGGCACTATTCACGTATACGGCACTATTCACGAATACGGCACTATTCATCCGAAAAAATGAAATTTCTTTTTTTGTCCAAAATATCTATTCTGGATACTAGCTTTGATTGTATCCATATTTTGATCATTCTTGAATTTTACTTCAGTATGATTATTTATGAAGTATTTTTGAACTCGGATTGTTTAAAGTACGAATCCTTAATACTTGTTATTTTGTTTCATTGGATTCGTTTCCTTTAAAATATTTTTCATCATCCTCAGTCCTAAATGATGGTGTTACTGAATATCTTTGGCCTGTAGTGCAAAGATGGTTGATTTTATTATGAATATCTTTGGCCCGTAGTGCAAAGATGTACAGGTGTTGAGATGAACATGAACAATTGATGAATATCTTTGGCCCGTAGTGCAAAGATGAACAGGTGTTGAGATGAACATGACCGACTGATGAATATCTTTGGCCTGTAGTGCAAAGATGAATATTTGATTTGATTTGAGATATATATTGTTGATGTTACAGGGATAAAATATTGATGATGGACTTTTAAATTCATAGATGTTAGTAGATTTCATTCTCTACTTAACTCTTCTAATGAATTGTTGTTTCCGCTGCAGTTGTTGATCTAAAACTTGTTGTCTGTTGTATTCTATCAGATTTTTCCCTGTTGAATACTAAGGATAATTTGTTGTACATTATCTTAGTCATAATATTCTTTACTGGGCAAGTTGAGCTCACCCTTTTTCTTGTTGTTCTATTTTTTCTTCTCAGGAGACGAGAATGTAGCGAGTACGAGTCGGGGGATGTAATGATGGTTATAGAGAGAGTTGTTTAGTAGTCCTCACCATTTTTGTAAAATAATGTATCAATAATTATGATGGGGATTTATTTGCGTGTGGATATTGTCTAGACGACAATATTTAAACTCACAGTTTATATGTTGTAATAATAAAGTTGTAGTTATTTCTGTACCATGTATTTGGCGACTCAGAATGGGTTGGATGGAATGGACCTATTTTGGGGGTGTTACAGTTCGTCTTTAGTTCGCTCTTTAAGGTTCGCTTTAGAGTCAGATCGTATATATATATATATATATATATATATATATATATATATATATATATATATATATATATATATATATGGAGCGATCTATAGCATCTATATGCTATGGGTTAAAAAGTGGCATATAGGCTGTATCCCGTCCGTTTTATAGATGAAGGGCTGGGATCAGAAGTTCTAACTCCTCGTCCGCTAGTATTACTAGCGGACGTTTAAAGTAAAAGTTCCGGAAAATTTTGCCCCTCCCGACTGAAAGTGTAGCCTACACGACTTCAAGTAAAACAGCATGGTCTGCTAGTATTACTAGCGGATGGAAAACAGTAGGCTTCACTTTACCAACAACAAAATAAATTCTATAACCCTGTCAATAGTTTCCTTTTCGTTAGTCTCAAATTTTAAAAATAAAGTTGATATGTTAACTATAGGAAACTATGTAGAAGTTTTTATTTGTTTGATAAAGAATAATAGGAAAATGAAATAAAACATGATTCAAAACACTGACCAACACAAATCTAGTGCCATATCTGAAGCTGCTTGGTGTATAATTTAATAGAACTTTTAAGGAAAAAGATCATCAATTAAATATATATCTGCTCTGCATTATGCTATAGCCTATACCGCCTACTATTCAAAATTTTACCACCTATATATTTAAGTGTGCACACTGCTGACCAACAGGTTTCAGCGAACAAAATAATAAACAGGATCGCATATTGAAGATATTTAGATGAGATCAAGATGCCTTTCATGCACTATACACCCATCGACAAATTAGGAGAAGCTTACAGAGCAGGAAGAAGAATCATCTTGCACATCAAACTAATATTTACAAACACATCGCCTACACATTTTGATACTTCTGCTATCTCTGTTCTCCCATCCGAAAACTCCAAGGTGGCCACAGAGATGAGCAACTCCTGCAATTAAAAAGTAAAAATAAGAAACCAGACGTAACATTTAAGACAGTAAGATACTTAATACTTTTTTTTTCCTTAGGCAAGATAGTCAAAATACATAATTGTTTTGGTTTGTACTCATAAGCAAGACAACCTACATGAATTTCACAATATAATTTAATTTAGTGGATACATTGAGCAATATGCTCTCAATTGCTCAGGCTGTGCAAGCATATTAAGAATAATTGGATCCCATGAAACCACCGATCATCAACCAAAAGTGCAGACAAAAAGCTTAGTTCATGAATTAAGTTATCAAATATTGCTATATTCTTGTGTAATCTATTTATAACAGGAATGACCATATTGCTACTGTCTTCCGTAATACTAGCGGACCATGAGCCTACTGTTACGGTACTTTTTGTCTTTGTCTTGTGTCTCTCTGTCTTGGTCAATATGAGCCTACTGTTTTCCATCCGCTAGTAATACTAGCGGACCATGCTGTTTTACTTTAAGTCATGTAGCCTGAGTAGCCTATACTTTCAGTCAGGAGGGGCAAAATTGTCCAGAACTTTTACTTTAAACGTCCGCTAGTAATACTAGCGAACGAGGAGTTAGAACTTCTGATCCCAGCCCTTCATCTATAAAACGGACGGGATACAGCCTATATGCCACTTTTTAACCCATAGCATATAGATGCTATGGACCGCTCCCCTATATATATATATATATATATGATAAGATACATTGGTCTTTTTAAACAAAGTTAAATGTTATTTTTGTCAACAAATTTTTAATTTCATATGTTAGGGATTATAATACGTAGTTGAACATGGTATCAAATAGTTTCCATTTCAAGTCATTTTATTATCCCAGGACTTAAAATCAAACAAATGATTTGAAATTAATAGTCCAATCTCAAGTGCATGTAATTCTTACAAACAAACATAACTTACCTAAGATGTAACCAAGAAAATTATATTACGGTGAGAGGAGCCTAGAAATTATTGACACGTTATATATAGATCTAGATATATATAAATTGATTGTAATAACATTATGACAAGGATATAGGCATTTTCTGTTTTCACGCAATGGATTACTGTCCAAAAAATAAGCATCGATGTCCTCTTCTCTATATATATTTTTGGCAACCTATTTCGATCATGGAATATGGGGAAAAAGGACAAAAAAAATAATAAAAGATATATTGATTCTTCAAACTTTATTTATTTATTTCAATTTGATTAAAATGAAGATGGTATAATTTGCACTAATAATTGTAATTTGAGAGAATAGTTTGTTAATTAGTTAAACTCCAATAGAAAAATATCAAACGAACATAAAAAGAAAAAGGGTAATTTTTTTGCATTGTTTAATTTGCATTGTTTAATTTTTTTTAAAAGTAATGCTACACAAACCGGTTTATTGGACAGGTGGAATTTTTTTAATTTTTTTTTGGCTTGTGACTATTAAAAAATGTATAGTATTTATTTCAACAGGAATGATTAAAATATAGTGTTTTAGGTGTAATTTGGACATATACAAAAACAGGGTTATACAGTTTGTATAACCCTGTTTTTGTATATGTATCCAAATTATACCTAAAACTATATATTTTGTAAAAATTTCTGTTAAAATAAATACTATACATTTTTTGAGAGTCACAAGAAAAAATTAAAAATGTCCAATAAAAATGTCTGCCAAGACTTATTATTTTTTTAAATTTTTATAAGCGCAGTTCTGCAGCCTAGAAGTTGTAAATCCCTTGATAACAAGAATAAATACCTATCCATTGGCATTGGGATCACTGTATGATCCCAACTCCCAAGGGAAAAGCATTTACGTACTTAATTTGTGGGTGGTCCAACAAAACCCTACTTGATGCATGTAAGTATAAATGAAACCCTAATACAATGGTGTCGTTGCAGTGTGCCCTTTAGGTTCTGTTTTAAATTATTCATATAAGTTTTTACGAGAGGCAAGAATGTGTAACTTTTTTATTGCATTTACTAGGCACTTATGTGAATTCATCTGGAGAAAAATGTAGTCAAAGTGAGTCAAAAAATTGCAAATTAAGAAAACCTTGGAAATGGCAGATTTCTGGCCAACAAACAATATCTATATGATTGTATGTGCAGGGCCTGGAGGCCAAGGGATCTTAAAATTCTATATCGAGAAAATTATGTCCACACGTCTTAGAGCATACAATATAAACTTAAAATTAAAAGACAAACGATACACATTTTTGGAAGGACGGAATGTTAAATTGAAGATTCTTACTAATGCCCATAAAAAAGAAAGAAAAATATAAACAAAATTTTTTGCAAGTTGATGAAAACAAAATTATAATCCCCCCACAGCAATGAAAAGAAAAAGAAAGAAAGAACTCCCAAGGAACAATGCAGCATGATACTTGCCTACATTCTAATGCATGTGGAACCCACAAAGTGTCCATAAATAGAGACCCTTTGGAGGGGACTAGGAAAATTGTTTCTAACTAATAAGAAACAAAAAAGTTTCTTCCCCTACAGTACTATTTTTTCTTTACTTTGAAAGACTAACATAGAATTATTCATAGCCTAGCTCATCCATAAATCCTCTCCTCATCTTAACCTCATAGTGTCGACATGGGTTGCCAGAATGAGCCTTTAGTGCAAAAAGTATGCGAAATATACTCGAAAATCTCGAAACTCGATAGCCTCAAACCCTCCAAAGATGTCAACACTCTCTTCACCCAACTTGTTCTCACGTGCATCCCACCAAGCTCAATTGATGTAGCCAAGCTGTGCAAAAATGTTCAAGAAATCCGATCCAAGCTCATTAGGCTCTGTGGCGAAGCCGAGGGCCATCTCGAGTCTCATTTCAGCACAATTTTAGCCTCATTTGAAAACCCTTTAGACCATCTCAGCCTTTTTCCCTACTACTCCAATTACCTCAATCTTAGCCTCCTTGAATTCACCATCTTATCCCAACACTGTCCCCAATTAATAGTCCCAAAAAACATCGCATTTCTCGGCTCTGGTCCCCTCCCACTCACCTCAATAGTCTTAGCCTCATTTCACCTGACAACTACTATTTTCCATAACTATGACATCGATGCCAACGCTAATTTGATGGCGTCTCGCCTAGTCTCAAATGATCCGGACTTATCAGAACGGATGGTTTTCCACACGACAGACGTGATGGATGTCACCAGTGCATTGAAAGATTATGAGGTGGTGTTTTTGGCCGCCTTGGTGGGGATGGACAAAGAGGAAAAAATTCGTGTTATTGATCATTTGGCTAAGTACATGGCGCCGGGGGCTATTTTAATGTTGAGGAGCGCTCATGGGGCTCGAGCTTTTCTTTATCCGGTGATTGATCCTTGTGATCTTCGAGGTTTTGAGGTTCTTTCGGTGTTTCATCCTACCGATGATGTTATTAATTCTGTTGTGATTGCGCGTAAATTTTCAATGCCTCCTCTTCATCCATCATCAGTAATTGACCAGCAGGGGATGCAGCAGCAGCAGCTTGGATCAATACCTATTGTACTTCCTACCAAGTGTTCTGAGATCCAATGCTTCAATCCCCTTAACCAGATTAATATGATTGAGGAATTGGCGCTTGAGGAGCAGCTCTAGTGAAGTTTTAATTAATTCCCTATTTTTCTTGTTTTATCCATCTATGAATCAGGATCTTGTGGAATTGGAGGATCCTTTTAATTGGTTTGTCATAGTTTAATTATGCATGTCTAACGTTTTATGATCTAGATGAAAAATGTTTCCATGTTTGTGTCTTTTCATCTTAATTTTAATAAACATGAGCACCTTTTAAAAACTCTATGCTTAATTTCCTCCTGGTTACAATGTAATATATATGAAGCAATATATTTAGCTTGTTGCAGATTTATATATATACATCTGCCTATCTATATCATCATCATCATGTAATACATATATATATATATATATATATATATATATATATATATATTACTTATCAGTTTTCCTAGTTCTGCTTGCCCAAGGCACTGTTCTTTTTTATGTTCTTTTTTTTTTATATAATTTATTTAATATTTGTCGTATTATAGTGGTGGAGAAGGACAAATTCTGAATTTAGGTGGTTTAAAGTGAGTACTTTGTGTAGTTTATAGAAACAAGCTGCAGTTTCAATTCTATAGCAGAGAGTTGCAATTATATAATAATTGTATAACAAGGTCATCTGAAATGCAACTCTATATGTAAATGCAACTTGTTTTTATAGATACTCCAAGTGAACTG
Organism: Panax japonicus; assembly: GCA_020205505.1. Taxonomy (NCBI): domain Eukaryota; kingdom Viridiplantae; phylum Streptophyta; class Magnoliopsida; order Apiales; family Araliaceae; genus Panax; species Panax japonicus. The sequence continues at coordinate 48,799,320 of CM035106.1, forward strand.
CCCATTTAATTTTAGATATGTGGAATTTGGATCCGAGAAGGACATATATAAAACCTAACCTCAAACCCTACTCTAAAATAAGGCCACATCGGCTAGAAGATGATGCCTAAATGAATTTACAAGATATGCTTAATTTCGATTGCTTTCTAATGAAAATTGTAATATATGCATAAGCTTATGACGATCTTAATGCTGGATCAAGGCAGTTAAGAGAAACAGACTATTGTTCAAAGTGGTACTTTTTGCCAACATGTGTGTCAATGGAGGTTGTTATATGAGATCATGACTTTTATGATCCTCTTCTTCCTCCGTTTCTCTTTTGTTTATTCTATTTCCAGTTACCCTACAAACTTATCCAGCTAGATATAATTGCAACTAATGCAGAAAACTTGTACTAAAGAGAGCATGTTTTTTCCTTTATTCCACAACCGCAAATTGTCAGCTAATTCAATTTGAAATTGCAGATAATGATTTAGGATGAGTTCATGTTTTGGACTTATTTAATTGTTTAATATTCAGGTGACTAATAAATTGGATTTAACCCATTTCGCCAAAGGCTCATGCATCTCTACCAGTATAATCATTACAAGTAAACAGTCCGAATATGATCCCTCCTAAAGTTTATTTTATTTTGTTTTGTTTGTTTGTTTCTTGGTAAGATATGCTTAAAGTTGTTACAAACTTGACCATAATTAAGTTTATAACTTTACGTTACATTTGTTATAACAAATGTTGTATCCAAAGGGAGTTAGATGACAAAATAGCTGATGCAACTTTTGGTATAAGGGACATAACACAGTTATTAACTTGCATATTGGTGAAAAGTGTGACAAATTTATGGAATCCAAATCTGCCTAATTTTGGCTAAATGCATGTCAATGATTTTGAAATGTTGCTAAGCTACTAGAGGAATAAATTTAGACTTTGGCTTGGGACATGTTGTATAGTCCCCTCCATGTTTGTTTTTTTTTTTGTTGTTGTTGCATGTTGCCATTTGTACCGTACGTGTATGTTTTCTTAATCAAGATGGCATTTTTACCCCCCCCCCCCCCCCAAACGGTTAATATTATTGTACTAGTGATAAAAGCTAATTCCAAACATGTTACAACAATGCTACTATCACATTAAAAAAATAAGTCATATAATGTTTACATACACACATATACATATTGTGGGCTCCTGCCTGACATGTGGGACCCGCAGTATGCATGTGTGTATGTGAGTATTATGTGATCATTTTTATGTGATAATAACATTATTTAACTTGTTGAATGGATGCATGTAAGATAGTTTGTGACTATGCTATAAAGACTTGTACTTTGGCAAGACATTTTCTATCACTAAACGCTTGAATTAATCGTTTACCTAGATAAACAGGTTTAATGGAAGTACACAAAGGACATATATAGGGGCTTCTATTAAAAGAAACAAATCCCAGTAATTTGAGTTTCCAATTAATTAGCTTCCATTATGTGTAGCAGATCAACCAAAAGTTAATGAGATTTGCCATTACATAAGAAGAAAAAGATAATTAGAATTTGAATTCACACTTTTTGGACAAATATTTTCTTCACATGCACTAATGAAATGAAGTTTATGTAGATTTCTAGTTTGAATATTTTTAGGCACATTTATTGGAGAACCTTGCTGACTTTTTGAATATTTTTTTACCATAGGGGTATAAAGTAAAGTTGTTTCAAACTTTTAGGTTCAAAATAAAGTTATTCAAAATTATGGCCCAACTTCTATACTTTTTTTTTCTTTTCTTTTTATCCCCCTTAAAAAAAACGAAAGATGGACCCTGAAATTTACAAAATTATGTCCAAGTCCTTTTGTTTGTTTTTTAAGAATAAACAATAGCAACTCCCCTAAGTTAGTCATTATTACATATGGAACCCCTTCTCTTCTTGTTTTCATTACTGTACTTGAACGCATGTTAGTAGTAAGACCCATGAAAGCAACAAAAACTTCTCCTGGTGCCTTTCAAATTATAAAACATAAATATATATCATAAATTCATAATGAATTTGACCGAATTAATTACTTCAACGGAATTCAAGTGGGATATATATATATATATATATATATATATATATATATGGGGTTTCATCCACAACAACCGGTTGCTGTGGAGCAACTCTTTTTTGGCCGGTTAAATTTTATTTTTTTTCTCCAGCCGAAATTTCAACATGTCTAAAAGGGTACTATGAATGGAACCCCTATATATATATATATATATATATATATATATATATATATGGGTCTCCATCCACAGCAACTGGTTCCGGTTGTTGGGGAACAACCCATTTTTGCCAGCCGGTAGAGCTTGTACCGACTTATAAAAAAAAATTATCTAAGGCCGGTACAAGCTCTACCGGCTGGCCAAAATGGGTTGCTCCCCAACAACCGGTTGCTGTGGATGGAGACCCTATATATATATATATATATATATATATATATATATATATATATATATATATATATTTCGTTTCAAATTAGACGTATTATTTTAAGATTATTAAATGATATGATTTTCTTAATTTTTCCCTATTTTTTTCATTTTTAGTTCTAGCATCACACCAACATCCTCACAAATCATAACGGAGTGAGAATAAAATCACCCTCATTTCAACACCTATCCATCCTGCTATATATAGGGAAAATCCATTTCATTGTTCTGAAATTCCCTTGCCATCCAAAATGAGATGCAGAGCTGAGGCAGAACAGGTTGAGGTAATGACAGACGCAGAAGCTTCTCTTTTGCCGCATCTATGATCAAGATTCAACTAGTGCCGGCGCAAACCCCATTTGGGATATCAAGTAAAAATCTTTTGAAATTCAGGTAATTCAAGGTTCAATTAGTTAGCCTAGCTAATCAAGAAGTGCATATTTTTTGATACATAATGCTTTCATTTTAATTACTTTGCTCAGAGGAGGGATCTGGTTCTGTAACGTCCCTCATTTCTGATATTCTCTCCGATCCTCATGATGTGAAGCCAAGAGAGATTAATTTTTTTTCTTGTGTACTCACAGAGAATCCTGCTAAGTCCAAGATCCAAGCTTGAACCAACTCAATCCTTTGGCTCACCTCGTGTGGGCGCGAACCCACCTTTCTTCTCAACCCATGCTACTAAACCTGTGAAATAAGTCTCATATATACACAATAGAGATTTTGCAAGGGAGCAAATATTTCAATTTTTAAGCACAACCAAAGATATGAACTCAAAATCCACAGATCAAATTAGAGTCAACTGATATTTATTTATTTATTTATAAATTATACACGAGCCAAAACCTCAAACCTTATAGAAAAGCAGGCACTAGTTGGTCTTTGCACCAATTTACATGCAACCATAATTGTGTTTCATAGTGCAAGAATTTCAGCACACACAAAAACCAAGCACACTGATTCTCACAAAAAGAAAAGATTGTAGCGAATGGCATGAAGATTAAAACATTTCATCAATTTCCAGTACTGTAAAAGCCTGTACTTCCACTTCCTCCGGTTGTATTATCAAAGCATGTAGGTTCAGTGATTCTGCTGCCATTACTCATATCTTCTGATGGTGTCCAATGTCGCTTCCTCTGGTTTATAAACCAGTTGTTTATCTGCTTGTGCTCCAATCCACTAATCTCCGCGAGCTTCACTTTCTCCTCCTCCTGCATTATCGATCATCAGTTAGTTAATTTAGAAAAATAATTTATACCTCCTATCTTATATATGTATCCGAATACTGTCAAATATTTAATATCTATATATAAATTTAATTGTCTCATTAATTTAACTATAGGACTAAATTGTTTAAAGAATTTGAGCAAAATCTTGATAATTTACATAGGCTATGTTTGTTTGCAATGATTATACTTGGGATATGACTATTAATTCCAAGTATCTTATTTGTTTTCAAATTTAGATGGACTATTAGTCTCGGGATTATAAAATGACTTAATAGTCTAGACATTATAATTATAATCTCGGGATTATAATCCTATGATTAATACTTTTGAGATTATAATAATCCCAAGGATTATAATCGCAGTATTATAATCATTGCAAACAAACATAGTTATATAGTGTACAGGGGCTGTGCCAACTTTGACTATAATCCAGCTTTACAGCATTAGGCCTATATATAATTAGTAGTTGTAGCAGATGCTAATACTCACTCAACATAGATGTGTTGCTAATTGGATTCAGTTTCTGCTATCAGTTTCTCCACGGTCCCTATAGTTTTAAAGATAATACAGCTATTCTTAAATTTGAGGCAAAATTTGATCCAAACTATGGCCTTCTTTATCTAAGGTAAGTTGCATTTGTAATCAACAGACGTGTGATTTGACATTATTACCCCTCGTCGTTAAATTAACATGCGAGCTGCACGTGGGCCACAATTGGAAAATATTGGGAGAAAGTCAACGGAAGGACTCAATTGACTCAATTTTGCCAATAAGAAGAATAGATTTGTGTCTATTGAGGGACTACTTTAGACCATGTTGGCAACTTGAAAGGATAAAAGTATGATTTAGCCTTATAATATGCATGAACAATGTTTATAGTAAAAACAAAAACTGCATGTAAACATGGAAATTGGACATGAGTGTATTTGAATTTTAATTACTTTATTGTATTTTGACTCCCAATGGTAGGTAAAAATATAAATGGGTGAAATTCAAATATATTCATATCCAATTTTCATGTCGAACTCTAGTAAAAAATAATCCAGGTAAATGTAATTAAATTAAATTACCGTGGGATATGGCCATCTGTAGTTGGTGTTCCACCAATCCAGCAAGAAATCCCTTGCATCCTTTGGTAACTTGCCTCTCTTTTTTTTGTTCAAAAATCCATTTCTCAAATAGCTAATATAGCCACTGTACTTGCGTAACAGCATCTCTTTCAGCGCTTGATCTCCTGAACAGTCACCGGTAGAATCTTGGCTTTCAACTGTTTCTACTTCCCCACAGCTTACATCCTCCTGCCGACTATCGGCTGCTTCATCTGAAAAAATAAATAAAATAAAAATCATGCAACGTAAATTTCTATATGAAACAAAATACTAAAATGCAAAACTTGCACCATGAATTTATTACCTGACTTTACAATATAACAAACTGCGATATCGTAATACAATTAATAGTGTAAAACTATACATTTTGGGTCCGTTTTGCACTATTAATTATACCTTAAATGATATAGCTTTGCACTTGTAACAGACTAACAATACTTTGAGGGAGGGATTCTCTAATTAGCCAAATTCAAGGATAAAAAGATGACACAAACATAGTGTAGAGTTTTGCATTTTAGTAATATGCGCCTACTAATAAAATTGGTTACTACTAGTCATTGCATCGATCTTTTAACACTGTGATTTAAAATAAAAGTTCTGCATGAACTTGCCACCAGGTTACAAGGTTCGAGGGAGGTATAATGCCATGCAAACTACAAAAAATACCTTTTTTGTGCTCTTATTGATGCTGCACTATCATTCCAAGACTGATTATTCCCTATGTAGCAAGTGTATAGGACATTTGGGGACCATTAGACTTGTACTTTCCTTACCAGTGCAAAATGGATGGAAGAGTCACAAAATAGGTTATCTTGAATGGTTTTCTAGATGAAAATGTGTGTGTTAGAGAATAACAACTCGGCGAAAACAATAACAAAGAAAAAACTAACCACAAATAATCACACAAGACACAAAATTTACGTGATTCACTCGAAACGTTTGGGATAGTTTACCGTGGTTGGCCGTTGATAATTTCACTATTGTATTAGAAAATTCATACATAATACATTGCAAGATCCCTTCTTTATATAAACGCAATATAATTAATTCTAATTCACTCGAAAATAAAAAACTATCCCCGCGAACTTACCCGACCCTTTGTTCCAGGAACGAGATCAATTACCTTTTAAATAGTTTTACAATTACCTATGAATCAAAATTCGGATTACATTTCACCAATAACAGAACTGTATGTTGATCACCAATAATGTTTTCAAGCTTGTCTGCCATTGTGATATTATATAGGGATTGGGGAAGAGATGTTGATGATAGAAAAAGTACCACCATATTTGTTTTCTTTAATTATATGAGTGAAATGACTTTCACATGGAGTTTCATGAAAAAATCCAGACAATAAATCATGGTTGGACAACCTAGAAAGTATCGATCATAGCACGTCGTCCTTATCTTAAATGGAACTTTTTTGCTAAGCAAGAAAGTAGTGTTGGTTAATATATTTTTACTTTTAATGATGACAAGTTTTTTATTATATTATTATTATATTTTTACGGATTTGAACTTTGATTACTTTAAATTTATAATTTTTTTATAAGGTGAATGATTTATTAAAATTTCAAGAGTTCAAGATATAACTGAGTACAAAGAATTGTGAACATTAAAGAGTGATGGAGTATATAGGAAACAAATGTTAGGTTTGAAGTAAATAAGCACGATCCGAGAGAAGCCTTCACGTATTCCAAGGTACAAGATTTATGGAGACGACTCATTTTGGGAATTGATTGAGGGATTAGATTGGTGGCTAGAAGGACATGATAATCTGGACATTATTCTGGTGACTAAAGGTATTTCTGGAATTTTTTCGAAGTTATGTGCCTGACACATGACCACTTTCCGGGAAACTCTATAAATACCCCTTCCATTCTATTAGGAAGGGACTTTTGACCTCTCTTTGGACTTTTGGACTTTTGGAGAAACTGAGACTTGAAGATTCTCTCTCAATTTGAATCACTCAAGAAGGCTCTCTGAATCCTTGCTACCCTAACAAGTTTCTCAGATTCTAAGAGTTCTACCGCTTTTCGTTGAATTAATCGCTCACCTGTTCTTCACCTCTCTTTTATCAATCAATCAATTCCTTACTCTTCGTGAATTTCTATCCTCCTCAGCCAACACGAAACTCTAACCTTAGCAAGGTACGATTTCCTTGGCCACATTTCTTTGGCGACTCTACTGGGGGGTGTAGAATTCGTGAAGGGTATGCCCACAACTCGGAGTGGGAGAACTACAGGAAGAGTTTCACTGACAATGAACATTACTTCACCGGATCCAATTTCAAGGAAAGCAAATCAAGCTTTCCAGTGCGCAAATCTGGATTTTGATCAACCCATCCTTGAAGACGCTTCAGAAGGAAGTTAAACATCACCATAAATGGCTGATTAATAACAAGTGAATGTCAGGCAGACATGCAAGTGAAGGCAAGGTGAGGAAGCAGTTGGAGAGCAGACAAATGTTGTGTAACTGGAGATGCTCAAGGAGAGAAAACAAATGTTGTGTAACTGGAGATGCTCAAGGCATTGAAGGAAGCACGAGAAGGACAAGAAATGATGATGGCTATGATGCTGGTGATGTAGAGGAAGCAAGAAGAAATGGAGAATTTTTGCTAACAGTTGATGCAAATTCCCACTTTCAAGGCCATGTTTCTAGGTAGTTCGCAGGAGGAACGAGCAGGAGTGGAGGACAACAACAACAACAATAATAAAGAAAATCAGACTCCACCTCCATTAACGGAGAATCAGTCGATTCCACTCATCAACTTAGAACCCCAGAACAGTGGTGACAGACCATAACTCAGATTGGAAGTAAGCCATCCTCAGATAAACATCATCCCGACTACTCTTCCCGCATTTTCACAAATGTAGGTACCAACCATCCTGAGCCATGCCCAATGAAAGAGCCAACAAGTTCAACCAATGCAAGCTTTGCACGATGCAAGTGTGCATCAGCCAATCTCTTTAGCATACACACTGCCAATGTAGAAATACATCACAACAAAACAAAGAGTCCATACCACAAGCCACTATGTGACGAAGGATGATATGATTGATGTGATCAATCAACTTCGCAAGCAGACATCTCGACCTTCGGAGTTAGACTTTACTCCACCCTACCTGACACATATTCGGAGACAACCTTACCCGGAAAGATATATTGAGCATTCCCCGCAGTTTCCAAACTACATCGGGGAGAAAGGAAATGCTAAGGAACATATTGTCATGTTTGTGGAGTCAATGTCTCCATGGTTGGGTTATGATGAAGTGAATAATCACAACTTATTGATGAGGGAATTCAACAAGACTTTGACGGTTAGTGCCTTCAGTTGATACTAAAATTTGGATAAGGGATCAGTCCATGATTGGGATGATCTAAAATTATAATTTTTTTAAGAAATTTTCTATGTGCAGAAACAGGTAACTATTGTAGAGTTCATGCGATTCAAGCAGAAGTCGAACGAGGAGTTGTCAGTTTATGTGGACAGATTTAGGGTCTAAGCACAAAACTGTGTAAAATCAATTGAAGAAAATTTTTTGGTGAGCATATGTAACAATGGTGCTTTAGATAATGCCTTCAAGCCCCATCAACCTGCCATGTGACGGTTACATGGAAGGGTAAGAGGACCGCAACCGTGGCCTTGGCAAATCCTCAGTTAAAACCATAAGGGGGCAAGAGGGAGAAGAACGAAAGAAATTTTGATCGGAGCAGATGAGATTTCAGGGGCAAATATGCATTAAAGCCGATTTCAGAGGCTATTACATGCAGTGAGAAGGCATCTAGGGGTCTGTATGAACAATGAGTTGAGCACGAAGTGGTGAAATCTCCAAGGCCCCAGTTTGTTATGACAGAAGAAATAAAAAGAAGATCGGACTTTTGTGTATACCACAAATACGCAGAACATTCCAATATGGATTGTTACATTCTATGGAGGATATATCATGAGAAGTTGGCGGCCGGAGAAATTGAACTGTGAAAAAAAAGCAACGTGCATGACACGCCACTGCCAAATCACAAAGGAAAAGAAACATGCAACACTATTACTCACGGTGCAGTCCCGGAAGTTAAGATGATAGGCAACCCAAATAATGGCTTTACCATCGAAAAATCTCCAAACTATAAAGACAAGAATATCAAAAAATCCACCCAAGATATATGGTGGTCCACCAAAAATGGTGGTTCAAGTCCTCAAGAGTATCTTTTGTCAAGAAATTGGATGACCAAGGGAGGAGGCACTAGAAATGATGGATTAAAAATCCACCCAAGATGGAAGTCCACTCTAAACGGTGGCCAAGACATCATAAAATGCACTCGCCAAGAATTTGGACGACCCAAGTAACGAGGCAACTGAGTGTTACACTTTATCATCAAAAGTGAAAGAGGCACCTGACTATAAGCCCTCAGATAAAAAAAGTTATACTTTCAACTTCAAAAGTAATCGAGGCACCTGACTATAAGTCCTCGGATAAAAAAAGTTATACTTTTAACTTCAAAAATAATTGAGGCACTTGACTATAATTCCTAAGATCAAAAAAGTTATACTTTCAACTTCAAAAGTAACCGAGGCACCTGACTATAAGTCCTCGAACTAGAAAAGTTATACTTCAACTTCAAAAAAGTACTAATCGAGGCACCTGACTATAAGTCCTCAGAAGTTACACTTTCAACTTTAGAAGTGATTGAGGTACCTGAGTATAAGCCTTCAACCCTGAAAAAAAAAGTTACACTTTATCTCTAAAAGTGGCGAACGTTATGCTTTCTCCAATAAAAGAAAATTTATTATTTTTATGAAAATCTGAAATGTTATGTGTTTTCGGTTAAAAGCAATCTGATTATCAATAAAATGTCAAACTTTCACTCATACTTAAATAATTTTTTGATTTGTTAAAAAAGTATGGATACAAGTGTTGGTTTGCGAGAAATTGAAAAAAAATGTTTTTCTTCAATAAAATTCATGTTTGCTCTTTTATTATGCCTATTAGCTATTGTTGTCTTGGAGTATTAATTTGAACAACTTTTAATTCAATGTTAAACATTGGATCTTAAGGAAAATTCAAATTAAAGGTAATCAGTAAGGCTAAAAAAACTTTATTATGATGAATGAAATATATGCAAATGAATTTTCTGATACAATTAACAAATATAAAAACTACGAAAGTTCATGATCTAAAAGCAGTAACATGTCGAACTGAAGAGGTGGCATAACTAAAGCCTCCAAGTCGACAATGACGGTATCCCGAGGCTTCATATTTGAGGCTATCAGTTCCTCAAGGTCTTGGACAACTGACTCAATTTCCCGAAGCTTGATCTTCAATTTATCCATGACATCTTGAAGCTCCTGAAGCTCTACGTAAAGTAATTCATTCTCACGATGACGTGAAGTGACATTCAAACAAAGTGCAACGACATGATAACTGGAAGTAAAGAGATCCAGCCTAGCACAGAAGGGAGACATGTCAAGGCCCATAGAGGATCGATAAGTCATCAACCTCGTAATTAAACCTATCAAAATCCTTTGCACGCAAAGAATAGAGAGAGACTGTGCATTTCGAGAATAAGGCTAGCAAGATAATCTAACAAGAAGGTCTAGAGGAGGGCCCTGTGAATATGTATCCAACCAAATATATATGGGAACCAAGCTAGGAGATGTCCAAGATTCACCAGAAAAGAAGAAGAATGAAAAAAAATGAAGAAAGAGACCAAAGCGTCATAGGGTTCGACCCCTAGGGTTGGAATACCTAGGGAGGCTCTCCCCTCTTACCTTTGACTTCTCCTAGCTCGTTGATCAATTCCCAAAATGATCACTTGAAATATTTTGCACGATCGTCCCACCAAAGGCGTGACTCACGTGCAGGGGGTAACAAATGTGAGCCCAAGTACAAGTTAGGGTTCACATATGACCTAAATTTATGTCGCCTAGAGGTCTCGAAGTTTGGAAGTAATATAGGCGTAATTGGAAGCCCGCCTGAAGGTTTTTGTCAAGTATGTAACACACTCAGTATTTCTAGAGGACATGCGAAAAGAAACTTATTGGTAGATGGCATAAACATCCTCCAGAGTAGGGGTGAATTCCCACCAAGCAGTAATGAATGTGCATGTAGAGGTGCACCAGCGTGAAATTAACATGGTAAGAGCATCATGATCCTGTTGGATGCGAAGGTCCCTGCATAGCTGAATACAATGAAGAATGTCATCCCTCTCTAGTATATCCACATAATCAGAATTTTTGAGGACCTCATTGATCCGATGTTGCCATCCCTAAATGCAACCAGATGAATCGTACAAGAAGCGAAGGGGATTAAAAGGGTATTCTTGTCTCTTTATGCATATGCGGTGAATGCGATCGAAATGGAGAAAGTCACCCAAATATCCACAAGCCGCAACATATGGAAAAAGTCTTCTTTCTCTGGCAGTTGAGAAGCTGTACGATCATAAGTTTGGCTTGCTCCCATAAAACGACAATCTTTCTTTATGATCCAAAGGAAAAAAAATCAAGATACAATTAATGTAATGGGGCTTGAAAAATAAAATAAAGATTGGAATCACCTGAAAGAAGAAGCAAAAAAGAGTACGACGTTAGAAGTCATTCAAATAGAAAAGGGTAGAGGAAGAACGAAAAAAATGTGAAGGAGGAGGCCCCTAGGGTTTGTCCACCTAGGGGGAGCACTCCCCTTTTACCTTTAACTTCTCCTTGCTTGTTAAATCAACTTCTTGAAATGAATGTTGCTTCTCCATGAAAAAGTTGTGGTCTTACTGTGAGAATATCCAGAGAAAAAGACAAGATTCTTTTAAGATGAAATGACTTTTTCTTTGAGAATATCCGAAAAAGTCAAGATCCTGTTAAGGTGACTTTTCTTTGAGAATATCCGAGCAAAGATCCTGTTAAGATGAAATGGCCCAGAAAGGAAAGACTACAATGGCCTGAAATTTATGCTCCCTTGTTGCGGTGTTGACTTTTTCTTTGAGAATATCTGAGCCAAGATCCTGTTAAGGTGAAATAGCCCGGAAAGGAAAGACTACAATTGTCCGGAATAGATACTTCCTTGTTGCGGTGTTGCCTTTTTCTTTATCCGAGCCAAGATCCTTGTTAAGGTGAAATGGCCCGGAATAGATGCTTCCTCGTTGCAGTATTGCCTTTTCTTAGTGAATATTCGGGTCAAGATCTTTGTTAAAGTGAAATGACCCGGAATGGATGCTTCCTCGTTGTGGTGTTGCTTTTCTTTTTGAGAATATCTGAGCCAAAATCATTATTAAGGTGAAATGGACCGGAATAGATGCTTTCTCATTGCGGTGTTGTTTCTTTTTATTTGAGAATCCGAGCAAAGATCCTGTTAAGGTGAAATGGCCCGGAACAGATGATTCCTTGTTGCAGTGGAAAAAAGTGTATCTTTTTCTATATTCGAGTCAAAAATCCTTATTAAGGAGAGATGGCCCGGAAAATAAAGACTACAATCACTTGAAAATAGAAGTAAATCGATGAAGCAATCACAAAAAAATAACTAATTAACTAATCCACTCCAAAAACGCAATGGAAGAAGAACCAATTAAGTAACAAATTTTAATTGAAACTCTGGCTTGGACAGTGATGTAGGTCATGCATATACTCACTGTCGGAGTCGTTCGAAGGACAAAAATCGAAGGGTATGCTATCACCACCGACGGTGCATGAGAGGCTGACTAGTCACCAGTCAGTACTATATATTTTACCTCACTAAAATTAATATTATCATTGACATAGTTGAAGTGCCGACAGGATCAAGCTTATTGTTACATGTGAGTATTATATTATATACATATAATCATATATAATCATGGGATTAAAATATTATATACTTGTAATCATATATAATCAAAGGACTAATCATCTGTATATAATCATGGGAAATAAGTTATTCTCGTCTTTTCCTTTAGCATGCATAATAATTATGATAAATCCAAGTTGTACCAATCATAGTTTGGCGTACATGTCCCCCGAAAAACCCTGTTTCGATTTTGTTTCTTTGTTTACGTTCTAACCTCTACAATGAAATATATAAATACTTAACTTCCTCCTCTCTATTCAGTACAAATCAATTTAGGAATGTATGAGTGTAATCCTAATTGACTTCGAATTATATATATAAGGAAAATTTTGATTTGATTTAATTTGGTAATATATAATTTCCAAATTTAATTAAATTTATCTTAATTTAGTTTTCAAGTGCCAAATTAGAAAGTAAAGATTGAGCAGGATTTGGGGAAGATTTCAAGAAATCTTGGAAGAACTCCCCTAGGGGGTTCCTTTCTCCTAGATTTTTTTTTGTTTTCGAGGCTTGCAAAATCGAAATCCGCAGATCACTCAGAAATTTGAAGCAAGATTCAAATACTCAAATTATTTTGCATGATCGTTACTCCAAAGGCGTGACTCTCGCGCAAGGGAAAAATGTGGTCCCAAGTGTAATTTAGGGTTCATATGTGACCTAAAAGAATTGAATGACAAATGAAAAGGGCGGAAATAAATGAGCACGACCCGAGAGAAGCCTCCACGTGTCCCAAGGAAGAAGACTTATGGAGGTGACTCATTTTGGGAATTGATCGAATGATTGGATTGGTGGCTAAAAGGACAGGACGATCTGGGCATTATTCCGGTGACTAAGGGTATTTCTAGAATTTTTCCGAGGTTATGTGCCTGACACATGACCACTTTCCAAGAAACCCTATAAATATCATTTCCATTCCATTAGGAAGGGACTGTTGACCTCTCTTTAGACTTTTGGACTTTTGGAGAAACTGAAGACTTGGAGATTTTTTCTCAACCTAAAGAAATCAAGAAGGCTCTCTGAATCCTTGTTACCCTAACAAGGTTATTGGATTCTAAGAGTTCTGTCACATGTCGTTGGAGTAATCGCTCACATGTTCTTCTCCTCTCTTCAATCAATCAATCAATTATGTACTCTTCGTAGATTTCTCTCCTCATCAGCCAACACGAAACCCTAACCGATTTTCTTGCCCACAAATATCTTGAATTCCAAAGAAATATATTTTAAAACAATTTCCTTATTGCTGGTAACTTTCAAAAGGAAACTTATTGGGTTTTAACTTTTTATCCTTCCATATTTCTCTAAAATTGATTATATATATAGGGCTATATGTATATACACAGCTGTGTATTACACAATAGGGCTATGGCGACAGATTTTTTGGGCTATAACGATGGTAAACTGTCGCCATAGCCCAGAATAGCTATGACGACGGGTGAAACCGTCGCTAAAGCTCAAAAAACCGTCGTTATAACCTACTGTGTAATACACAGCTGTGTACATACATTTTTCCAATATATATATATATATATATATATATATATATATATATATATTTATATATATATATATATTCAAACAAGAAATGTGGTCAAAATATCTCAAACCTGTTGGAGCAGTTTTTAGTTTGTTGGGATGATATTTTGTATCTAGTTATTATATATGATTAGGACTTGGTATATTTGGAATTCCTTCTGACTTGGTTAAACAGAAGTTTGTTTTAAAATGCTAAAAACAAAGACTTGGTCTTTCTAAAGTTTGTTATTCTTCAAAATCTTCCTGATATATTTCAAACAAACTTTGTTACTCTTCAACAAGGTATATATCCATTGGTATATATATAGGGCTATATGTATATACACAACTGTGTATTACATAATCGGATTATGGCGACGAGTTTTTTGAGCTATGGCGACGATTCACTCGTCACCGTAGCCCAATAGCCCAAAAAACCGTTGACATAGCTGACTGTGTACAATACAGCTGTGTACATATATTTTTTCTATATATATACACACACACGGTCTTCAAGTTTTATTAAATAACACACTACAATACTGATTAAATATTGAACAGAGTTTGATAAAGTTACAATCTTTTTAACAAAATTATAAATGTCTTGATTTTAGTATTATTGCAAAAAATTATAGTGTTCAGTTATAATTCCTTTTATTTTTAAAGTTCATATCTTGTAAAGGGGGCTTTAGTGTGAAGCAATGAGTTTTATTTAATATTGTACAAGAAGAATTCAAGGAGGCAGAGATGTCCAAGAAAGTAGGTGGTACGCAAAGGAACAGATGTGCTTAAGGGAGGAGGTTTCTTCAAGTGAGTTGTGTGCTCAGGAAGTTTTCTAAATTATGTTGTACAGAGAGTTGATATAATTGTAATTACTTTATTAATACTAAAGAAAACTTGCTATGTATTAATTGATACCTAACCTTGGATGTAAGCTAGAAGACTAAGGGTCGAACCAAGTATAAATCTTAGTGTGCATGTGTGATTGATTGTTGCTTTAATTTTTAGTTTATTTAATCCTTTTCTGTATTAGAAAATCCCAAAATACCATGACATGCATGGTTTACGTTTGTCTAAAATAATACAGGAAGAATTTAATTTGTCTTGGTTACTTTTGAAACATAAAAAATATAAATTTGACATAATTCATTGACACACGCACACACCTAATCATCACCCTTCTATGCACATACAAAATTTCAAGTTGGTCTATTACGACCAGAGTAGTTGTTCGTATTTTATTTTCTTCTTCCAAATCATACTATTTTTAGAAAACACCCACAAAATTACTTATATAATCTCAAATATCTCACGACACCAAGAATTTTCTATTTGTCCTTATTCAACTTCCTTCTCTCCCACCTTTTAGCGCTCTGGAAGAGAAAGTCGAAAGACTTTCACCCGAAGAACCTTTCTCAATTCTTCTTTATGTTGGCTTCAATATACTTTGCTCACTATCCGTTGGGAAGTTGGGGTGTTTATCTCTAGGGGTGAGCATGGTGCAATTTGGTGCGGTTTGAAGTTCAAACCGCACCTGAAACCGCTTAGGTGCGGTTTGACAAATCTAAAACCGTACACTAAACCGTTTGTGATTGGTGCGGTACAGTTTTAAACTATGTGGTACAGTTTCGGTTCCAAAATCAATTAAAACAATAAAAAGGTCTAAGCTTTTAATAGAATTTAATACAAAGCTCATGTGAATCTGAATGAATAATTCTTTCCATATAAATAAATCTGTTTGCTAGGCAAATTAACTAAAGATAGCAAGTTATAAATTATGTCCATAGGACATGTAAATCTATTATTATGAAATTTATAAATGAAATAATTAATGGCGGGGATTGATATTTTCATCCCAAAGTTTACTTATCATTTTATTGCAAATGATTCAGTATACAACTAATTTATCACGTGTAGGAAAACATAAGGTCAATAAGGTGGTGTTTGTTTACCTCTTAATAATTTTACATCTGATTCGATAAGAGGGTAAAATTGTTTGATAAAATTTTGTTTGCTTTTTATCTTCTCTTAATCGATAAGAGGAAGATATAAATCTAAATCATTAAGAGCTACCTCTTAATGAAAATTTTAAATTTATGGACCCTCTATAAATATTATACACAATCCATTCCAAATTTTAAGATCATTATTGATTTTTGAAAAGTCAATTTGTGATATTTTTAAATTTAAAATTGATATTTTAAATTTAAAAGTCATTTAAATATTTTATACTTTTTTGTTACCAAACAACTTTTAAAATTTAGATATTATTTTATTCAAATCTAATTTATTAAAATATACTAATCATTCAGATCTTAATTATTCAATTTGATCAAATATCACCCAAGTCTGATGCAAATGATCCAACCAAGTATTCCTTTGGAATGTCTATAAGGCTTGAGCTTTTATGCACTGTGTTTTCCTTTTTGTTTTCTTTTTCTTTTCCTCTCTCTTTGGTTTTTTTATAATATTGTGGATCTCAGTATGATTAAATTTGTTTGGCCCTATCCAATTAAACCTTTTGAACTTCCCATAATAATATTATTTTTTATCTGGTTTTGATGAAGTCTTATTTGTTGATCAATTAAAGAAGTTGTACATTTTGTGCTGGAATAGTAAACTTAATTGTTGGAACTGTCATCATTTCCCTAAAGGAATTGTCTAATAATCTTAGTAGTCATGATAAATCAAGCACACTGATAAAAGATATCATTTCATCCAAGAATGCATCAACAAGAAAGAAGTAAAGGTCGAGCATGTGAAGTTTCAACATAAAATTGGTGATAGTTTCATAAAACTCTTCAATGAATATAGTTTTCATAAGCTAAGAACATTAACAGGAGTAAAATGTTTTGAGGGAATTTTGAAAAGAAAGTTTGTTTTTAATTTTTTTTCCATAAGAAATTGATATTTTAGTAAGGCTCCCCTCACATAAATAGTAAATGAAACTTTACATTAATTCATATGAGTAAATGAAACTTTACATTCATATTAATTATTTCTTGTAGAAATAACAATTATATATATATATATATATATATATATATAGAGTCCGGATCTTAAGCTCACCCCTTATCTAACTCACCCGAGCTCACCCCTTTTTAGCGACGGACCCGACGACGGTTCGGTCATACAACTGTCGTATATACTTTTAGCGACGGACAACACATAGCGTTGCTAAAAGTATAGACGACGGTTGTATGACCGAACCGTCGCCGGGTCCGTCGCTAAAGGAAGGTGAGCTCGGGTGAGTTGGATAAGGGATGAGCTTAAGATACGTACAGTGTGTGTATATATATATATATTCGTGTTCTTAGAAAATGGTAGACACATGATCAAATTTATTGGTATTTCAGATGTATCTATTAGCAATTAACACCGCAACATAAAATTTACGCGGTTCACTTAAATATTAGGCAAGCAATATAAAATTAATCTCATCATCTAAAAAATATGTATTGTATATTTATACAATATATGATCCCTTTTTATTATTGGATACAAGAAAACCTAATTCACCTAAATACAAAACTATCCCAAAAAAGTTGAACGCTCTAGGAAAACATCCCCTTTGCCTCTCTCATGTACTCTGAACATTTTTATCAAGTTTCGACACTGTTCTTCGGAATTTTCTAATATCTTGGCTCTAAAATTTAGACCCTCTAATTTTTCCAGCACTTACTACAGTTCAATAAAGATATTATATTCATTGATTGGAGGAATGGAGGAATGAATGAATAGGATTCAAATAGCTCACTTATTATGAGACTTTACAAATTAAACAGTAAGGAGGTCAGATAAATTTGGAAGAAAGAAAGATGCCATCAATTTTTTCTTACAAATGCCGTAGAGTTTGGTACTTAGTGATAGACAAAATTTTATGTTAATGACAGGTTGCACGTGGACAACTACTATATCCTGTGCAAGTAGTCGACCCCATTTTTACCAGACAGACACTGTCTCTATTTCTATACTGCATGTCGTACGGCTACTGCATGCTTGCTGTGCTCCATTTTCATGGGTTGCCAAGCTTTTGCAACTCATGTGTTAGTCAGTTTTCTCAAAATGCGCACAAACTATATACATATAAAACATCCACTACCAATGCTGGTAATAGCCAACAGTTTGTCAAATAGTTTGGCAGGCAGGCAGGCAGGCAGACAGACGACGAAAGTTATAATTAAGATGAAGAGTAATGCTCGGTTCTTAAAGGGTATGAAAGTGAATAAAACAATAGTAATTTATGACATTGGTAATCACATAAAATATACTCCATCCAAGTAATGATGCCACATAATTTGAGATATTATTTGAGATCTTTAACATTACCCTTGTAGTTATCTTTTGGCATATATTCGTCTAACACTTAAGACGCTAGTGTAAAAATCTATCCACTTAAATACTCCGGCATTGACTGTGATCTAGAGAATATTTTAGCTTTTTCTTCTATGACTGGCTTACTAGTGTAGTCATTGTCTAAGTACGAATTAATAAGCTAGCAAGGAAATGCAAAAAATGAAGAGGATGAGAAGAGGAATTTAACCGGAGTGACAATTCCCGGAGCCGGAGCCGGAGCCATAGGTGAACGTCTCTTTGCAAAGGTGACTGAGCTGTGATTTCATGTCAGATAAGAACGATGTCGCTTCATCAAAAGGGTTTGATAATTCCTCCTTGTATCTTTGAAGAAATTTACAAAATGTTTCCTTCAACACACAAATAAATACAAAAAAAAATTCAATATTATTAAAGCTTTAAGTAAACTCGTTGTTAGTAATTCTTTAGTTAAGTATTCAATTTATTAGTGAAATTAATCCAAGTAAAAATCTATATAATCCCTGTGTCCTAAAGAGAAAAAAAAGAGAGTTTCACAAGAGGAAATTAAATCATACTCTAGTTTTTGGACCAAGGGCTCCTAAATATATATCCCTAGATCCGTTTGAAAGATCACCAAAATATATATAAGATCATAATGATTATTTTTAATTTTATTAAAAACTAATTCTGGAAATATATATAAATATACAACTGAGTCTTTGATCCAAGTCTTAGAAGCAAAGATTTATAGAAAACCTCCCAACAAAATGCATAGTTTTTGTTGGGAAGTAATGGTGAGTTAAATATCAACAGAATAAGAGATTTCGAGTCTCCTGTAAACCCACCTGATTTAAATGGGGGAAAAAGTATTAAACTATTCCTTACTTTTACATTTTTAGTAAGTTGATTTTATATACCATGAAATCATCAAGCTCAGGATCATCTCCGATCTCACTGCAGCCGGCACGGCTAGGAAGGGTTTTCATACTGATTTCTTCGAAAAGTGAAGCCACTTCCGGAGGTAGTCCTACCTGTTGAAGATACAATTCTTATGGTAAAATATATCTCCACGCAATTTTATCGAATTTAATTAAGATGCAGATTAAATATTGATGAATACATACCTTCCTACAATTAATATAAGCAGATAGTAAGTTTGGATAAAGAGGATGATTGGAAATCTGAGCTTTTATCTCTGATTCAGTAACATCCTCCATTGACTGAAATGGAAGCAGCGGCATCTGATTCTCCAACTTCATTGAAACTTGGAATGGCTAGCCAAATTAAGTACTAGTCAAGTTAATCAGCTCAAAGTGGATAAGTTAATGCCTCTACAAAAAGAGCCTTTTTGTTTAAGATGGAAAATAGGCTATTAAAGTTGAGAGAGTTCTAACTAAGGAGAGATCTAGATAGATGAAATCTATCACACCACTGTTACATTAAAATATGTGGAATACGTTATATGTATATAAGGATTTAAGTTATAATTATTAATATATTAAATTATGAACTTTTGAGTGATTTTATTGGGCATAAATAAATAATAATAAAAATCTTTTTTATTAAGGGAGAGTATTATAAATAGAGCAATGCTATGGTAACAAAATATAATTACAAAAGAATAGTGACAAAATATGTGTCAAATTATATTTAACTAATTATACCCAACAACAACTACGAATATCATTTTATATCTTATTATTGTAAATATTATTTAATCATCAAATTATTATTTGTTATAAATAAGGGTGAGAGAAAGAGGGGACAGAAACTACAAGGTCGCTAAAGAGCTAAAAATGGAAAAAAGTTTACTCTCCCAATATACATCTCAAGTCAGTCTTAATCATATCATGATAGAGTAGTTAATCAGACAAATATCTAAATACTTGATAGACTTGTTAGACCATCTCCAGCAGTTGGGAGACAACTTAATCATAATATAATTTAAAATTTATATTTTACTTTAGATTAAATTTAATCTATGAGTTTTTTTCGATGAAACTAGTGAACTATATCAAAAAATTAAAATTTGGTAAATTATAATTTTAAATATATTTAAATGAGAGTGTAGAAGAATGATTAATAAATTATAATTTATTAAATATAATTTAATATTTTAATATTATAATTTATGGGATAGTCCATTCGCCGGAAGGATTGAAAGATCATCTCATATATTGATGTCATATAGACTAAATATAGTCAATAGTATAATTAGCAAGGATCAAGTGCATACCCCTTATCTTACTCACCCGTGCTTACCCCGCTTTAGGCGACGGTTTCGATCATACAATCGTCGTCTATACTTTTAGCGACGGACAATATATAGCGTCGCTAAAAGTATAGACGACGGTTGTATGACCGAAACCGTCGCCTAAAAGGGAGTGAGCACGGATGAGTAAGATAAGAAGTATGCACTAGATCCGGACCGATAGTATAATTTACCTTACTGGAGATGCTCTCGGACTTTTACATAATAACTGAGGTGGTAATATGTCATACTTTCAAAATAAATATATTTAAAAGTATTTGTATTGTTTTGATAAACCATATTTATTGGTTTGATAATAATTTTTTTCTCAAATAAATATCAATTGTCAAAATATGACAAATAGATATAGAAAAAGAAATAAACAATTGGCTTGATGTGTGTGTGTGTGTGTGTGTGTGTATGTGAGAGAAAAAGAGAGGGGACAGTGAGAGACGAGTAAATTAATTAATAAATAAGAAAGGAGTTAAAAGGAAAACCCCACCTCATGTTCTCACACGCTCTCAAACAGTAGAATTTCCAGTTTTGCAGATAGATTTCCTTGCTGTATCTGTCACGTTCAGACGTGTACGGCGAATTCAAATGTGCTGTCTCCTTTTTCGTCTCTACGGTCACATTCCATGTATTGCTGCTGCTCACATAACCTAATCTCTATACAACTTACAAATTTAATTGCAAACAAATGGATACAAATTATATGTCAATAATATAAAGAATAAAATATCAATTTTACGTTTAGATTACATAAATGAAGGCAAAAATAAAATATTTCATTATAAATTTATAAAATAAAAAAAATTATATTTGGTTGTTTTATAAAATAGAATAAGTTATTTTTATTCCTGTTAAATTTGTGAATTTTATTATTTTGAGAATTATATGAATTAAGTGGAATTAATCATTTCACTCATCATTTTATTCCCTTCGGTTGAGAGATAAAAAATCTCATATCAATTAATTAAAACATGAAGACTCAATATATAATTTAATTTATCATTTTATCATCTTCTCTACTCCATTCCTTCACTGATTTCATTTTTTTCAATTCAAACATAATATAAATGAGAGCAGCAGAATTGGAGTAGGCATACTAGAGTTGCTGGTACATGTAGTGCATGCTGATTGGCCATACAAAGACTGCATGCCAAGTCTAAAATGTACGACTTACTTTGATTGATACTTTCTTCTGTTTATTCCTCTATTCTTTACCTTCTCTATATTATATAAACAGTATATGGATACTCTACCCACTGGTAAATAGTTCTTCCGTTTTATACTATTATTATTAATTTTTAAAAATTAATTTCAAATTTAAAATTAAGACAATTTGTTAAAAATTATAAAATAATATAAATAATATTTATAAATAATTTATAATATTTATCACTGTATTAATTAAAATTAAAAAAATCTATGTTAATTATGATTTTAAAAATCTCTTAAATTGATGTTAAAAAATAATAATGATCAAGTAATATAAAATAGAGGGAGTAAATTTTATTCTACAATCAATTTTTTTAGTGTGAGCAGATACAAAAAACTGTCAACAATTCATGCTTCACGAGCCAAAAAAATGAAATAGTTTTTGCTATCAATTATTTCTTTCCGAATAAAGTTTGAAATTTGAAATTCATATTCTTAATGATGACCCATCCACTTCCAACTTGTACATATTTATGGAATGGAATTAGATCACTTACAAGCAATATATATGTGTCTCCATTCACAGTAATCGGTTGTTGGGGAGCAACTCCTTTTGTCCAGCCGGTACAAGCTGTACCGGCCTTAGAATTTTTTTTTTATATAAGCCGGTACAGCTTGTACCAGCTGGACAAAAGGGATTGCTCCTCAACAACCGATTGCTGTAGATGAAGACCCTATATATATATAAATTTATTTACAATTAAAAGTTGTGTGATTGGTTAAAAGATTGCTTTACAATCTTTAATGACAC
Organism: Panax japonicus; assembly: GCA_020205505.1. Lineage (NCBI taxonomy): Eukaryota > Viridiplantae > Streptophyta > Magnoliopsida > Apiales > Araliaceae > Panax > Panax japonicus. The sequence continues at coordinate 48,821,964 of CM035106.1, forward strand.
TATCTAGCACAGAATAAGGACAGTGGAGTAACATCATCAACACTGTTCATTTGACTAAAGATCAAATGTACATGAGAGGTAAATTAAAGCACATGAAAATTTCATAATTATAGTACCACTTTATAATACTATATATCATAAAAAAAATTGAACTCTTTTGTGGAATAGGGTGTAATTTTTTGGGTGTTACATTTAGAGGATACAAATATATATAACTTGTCTCGTGTTAGAATTTAAGAATGAATAATATTATAATTACATAAATATTATATTAAAAATAAAATATGTGCTCAAATTTACTAATTTGATTAGTCATATTTATCTGATATATTTATAAGATACCTCACACACTATTCTCTCATAATAGTCTATTATATAAGAATTAGAGCCATACCCCTGAATAATTGAGGGAGGTGATGTACCTGTCGTTAGTGTTGTACAATATTTTTTTTATAATTTTTTTTTAATCACAATTATCAAAATAATAAATAAAAAATAATAGAACAAGTTTGAACAAAAAAACTATAAAACAAAATACTCCCTCCGTCCCAAATTAATTGTTCAGTTTTGACTTTTTTAAGTCAAATTGACTATTTTTAGAATTAATAATTAAGCATATATAAATATATTTCTAAAATTATAAAAATTGAGGTTAATATTAAATTGTATATACTTTCTTTTGGCTGCCTCGACCCCTGTTTTCATTACTAATTAGTCTTGAGAACAAAGCCCCTTGAGCTGTAAAGCTTGAAATAATGGTGCTTCGAAAAATAGAATGTGAAAAATTTGTGCCATAGATTTTAATAAAAACATCGCAATCATGGTAACAACCGGAACTTTAAACCCCTTGTGGCCTTGTCCTATCTCTCTTTGACAAAAACCCATAAATAATGATCATTTGATTGTTCACACTCTTCCCTAAAGTAGGGAACTTCAAAGAAGCCCCTCTCCTACGTTACTTGAACTGAAAACTACAACTCGGGGTAATGCCAGGGGTGGAACCAGGAGTTCATGTCGAAACGGCTCAAAATATTTATAAGAAGAATATAAATCTAATTTAGTAATTATTGATGTTTGTCATGTGTATACATGAATAATGTTACAACACAAACTATTTTATAAATATTTTACAAACTGTTGATGTGGCATATTTCATCTCAGCATATTGTGTGGGGCCGAAGACTATATTGAAATAATTTGTTGATCAATATACTGAGGTGGAATATGCTACATCAGCAGTTTATAAAATAGTTTTTATCTAGCATTACCAATGTTCTAAAAGGCGCTAGGCGGGAGGCGGGCAGCCAGGGGGACCTAGGCGGGATTTTTTATTGTAAGTCAATTTTAATATTTTATGTTATATTATTCTAACAAAACAATAATATAAAGCAAATTAATCTAAAATAAATATAATAAAGACATTTGTTTAAAGTTTAAACACATTCATATGGCCTATTTCAAAGTTTAAACGCAAACACACAATTGTTCAAAGTTCAAACACAAACAAATAATCAAAAATACAAACTAATAGTCTTCATCCCCATATCCTTCTATATCTCTAACTATTCTTCTCCATATTCCTCTAAGATAATGTCTCCATCGGACTCACACTCATACTCCTCATCTCCCTCTTCCTCTGTGTCATCATCAGACAAAAAATATTCTTCATGAAGTTCTCTTACTCCAACATTTTTACAACTTCTCCTAGACTTTAGCACGATATCCGCTCCGGATGCTTCACCAACCGTATCTCAAGTAAGGCCCGAACAACCCTCAACTTCATCATCACCACCTTCAACAAACCATCCTTGCGCTTTTGAATCATCACTTGCTAATAGCACATCTAATTTCCTATCTTTCTCCCGTTTCTTTTTGTTGTTAAACCTTGCATTAAATTGGACATAAACTAGATTTTTCAACCTTGTTGCGTCTAGTCTATTCCTTTTCTTTGTATGAATCTACTTTTTGAAAAAAATAATTAAAAAATAAAAAATTATATATTTATATTAGATTTTACTTAATAAACCACAACCACTTACTAGCTACTATATACTAGATAGTTGATACTTGCACCCTCAAAAGTGTAAGACAACGAATTTTACGAAATGAGAGTATTCAATTTTTATAATTATTATTCTATTTAGTAAATGGTTAAATTGATAAAAGTACAGTAATACGCGTGGTTGCACAGTGGCACACGATATTGTACAATATCTTTGATTATTGATACTTACGTGAAAAGTCACTCAGTTTTATTTAATTATTGTCATAATATTTTATATTATTAAATCAATAATTGAGATGACAAGTTGTTCATATTATTATTTGTATTATTGACGATGTCTAGAAAGTTCTGTCGAGGAAAGGGGTTAGGTTATTTAATTGTGCGCCAATAGGGAGAAATCCTTATCGAAAAGCCCCCTCTTTCCTGGGAACGATATGGTTGTTAATATTGTGAGTTATAATATTAATTATGAATGTTATTAAAAATCGAATATGAGCTCAGAGTTGAATTTGGAGACGCGAACGTGATATTTGAGTCCGGAACGATGAAATTAGTAAAAATAGACTATAAACACAAAATTTACCGAGGTTGACTTTTTGGTCAAAAAGTCAACAGTTGACTTTTTTGGAAAATGTAAAACTTTGAAAATTCAAAAATGAAATTATGGATAAAAATATTTTCATTGTGTTGGGATTATTAGTGTTAGTGGGAATCGATATTTATTTCAATAATAATTGATGTCTGGAGGTTATATTGACCAATCAGGTAATTAATCGGATAAATGAGCAATTAATTGCTATTAATTCACATGCTTATAACTATTTGTTCACATGTGTGTACTATTAATTCACATGCGTGCATGTACTATTAGGGGAGGTGGTGCAAGATTGATAATACTTGCATGACTAAATTAAAAATGGAGGTATAAATGAAGGTACTATACTGTAATTATTTTTTTCACATGTATAGAACTATTGAGTCACATGATTGTACTATTGATTCACATGATATACTATTAGGGGAGGTGGCGTAAGTTTGATAATACTTGCAGGACTAAATTAAAAATTAAGAAAAAGATGAAGGTATTATACTGTAATATTTCAAGCCCCAAAACGTGCAATTATCAAAATTATATTTTCCTATAAATAGAAACTCATTCTTCTTTCATTCTCACCAATTCACTAAGACTCACAAGAGCAATTATAGATAGAGAAGCTATAGAGAGAAAAAAAGAAGAGTAGTCTGCTACTTCATTACTCCTGTATCCAGTCTTCTTCTTAGGTAAGGGGTATTATTTATTTCATATTCTGAAGAGATATTATTTTTCGTATTTGTATGAATATTATTTTCGTTCAATATTCGTAAGGAATATCATCTTTGTTCAATATTCGTAGGAATATTATTTTCGTTCAACAGTCGTAAGGGGTATTATTTATTTCAAATTCTGAAGAGATATTATTTTTCGTATTCGTATGAATATTATCTTCGTTCAATATTCGTAAGAAATATCATCTTCGTTCAATATTCGTAGGAATATTATTTTCGTTCAACAGTCGTCAGAGGTATTATTTCTTTCGTATTCATGAAAAGAGTTATTTCTTTCAATACTCGTAAGGGTTGTTGTTCCATTCTTTATTTTTTTGTTGGAATAACCTGTCTACGCGGACTACCACATGCATAGTGAAATTCTTCTGTTATTTCATTCTTTATTATTCTTTTGAAATAATCTGTCTACGCGGACTACCGCATGCATGGTGAATGACCATTCGTATTCATTCTTTATGAAATTGTGGAAATGATCTGTCTACGTGGATTACCGCATTGCGGGTGAAAATCTATTTGCAGTTTCGTATATTCTATTATATTTGTATGAGATATCATTTCAGTTGTACTCGTCATGAAATATCATTCCCTTTTGTAGTTTTCTTTTATGAGTACTATTCACGTATACAGTACTATTTATGAATACGAGTTACTATTCATGAATTACTATTCACGAGTTACTATTCACAAGTACTATTCATGAGTTACTATTCATGGGGTACTATTCACGACAAAATAGGTTTCTTTTTCTTACCAAATTATCGTTGATTTATGAATCTTACTCTTGAAATTAAATCCATGTTTTGATCATATTATTTTTATTATCATATATAACATATTTATAATCATGGTGATAAAAATTCTCTTTGACTTAAGTGTAAAGATGGGTAGATTATTTGTATGGTCGTGACTATAGGTTCTCTTTGGCCAGTATTGCAAATATGAATTATTGACTGGTATGATCATGACCATTGAATTTATAATTGAATATCTTTAGCTTAAGTGCAAAATGTGAATTGATCAACATGGTTATAATTATTGTTTATATAAATTCTGAAATAATTATATATTTCTTTGAGATATTAATATCTTTGGCCCGTAGTGCAAAGATGACCTGTTGTTGAATATCTTTGAACTGTAGTGCAAAGATGAATTGTTGTTGAATATCTTTGGCTGTAGTGCAAAGATGACATGTTGTTGAATATCTTTGGCCTGTAGTGCAAAGATAAAATATTGTTGAATATCTTTGGTTGTAGTGCAAAGATGACCTGTTGTTGAATATCTTTGGCCTGTTGTGCAAAGATGAACTGTTAATGAATATCTTTGGACTGTAGTGCAAAGATGAATTTATTAGTATGATTATGAACATAAACTGTGATTTGGTATAACCATGATCTTTGATGTTTCAGGTAAAGACAGGTGATGAAAATTATCTTCGTCCTGTGTGCGAAGAGGAATTTAGAATCACAATTATGATTATGAGTTATTCACATGATTGTGGATAGGAAATGTTGATTGATGTTACAGGGATAAAACATTGTTGGTGGACTTTTAACGTGGAGAAGATAATAGAATTTATGGTCTATTTGACTCTTCTAATGGATTGCTCGTTCCGCTGCCACTATGGTTGAAAAGTTTTATCATCTACCATATGTTATAAATCTTTGATTTATTATTGACGAAGGCTATTGATAATTTAATTATCTTTAGCCATGATATTCTTTACAGGGCTAGTTGTGCTCAACCTTTTACTTCACAATTCCTTTCAGGTAATAGAAGTGTAGCTGGGTCGAGTGGGGTAACAGGAGATTAGAACGGTGGTCTATAGCTGTTGAGGTTTCCCCTAAAATAGTATTGAAATAATTTTATTGAGAATTTTAGATAAGTGTGTCGTATTTTATACGTCATTTTAACCGTTGATTTTAGTGAACCGAATAGGGTGAGGTGAACCCAACTTTGGAAGGGTGTTTTGTCACTATCATACAAAATGTCTAATGACAGACGAAATCGTGTTATCATAAGACAGGGTTGTGCACATGCACTTGCTGATTATATCTATGAGCACTACCTATATAATCTTGGAGTTTGGTTGAAATATAATTCTCAATTGGAGACAATTGAGATAATTATATGTCAAGAGAAGACTCGCCATTGGAAAAACATGACAGTAATCTTCTCATTTTTCTTTGGGGTCTATTGGGTCAACCAAGGATAATTCTCGAGTCATATAATATCTATCATGACTTAGATGCATGGCCTTGCATGTATGAAGGTTTCCTTGAGCATTTTCCAAAGATTTTAATTTCTAAAACAGTTATTGACTGTACTTTTATGTAAAGTACCATTGTAAGGTGTTGTGGTGAAGGCACCATGAGATTTACTTATATTTGTATTAAAATTCACAGCTTATGTGATTTCTTATTCTGCACGACAGTTCAACAGTTGTATAAATGAAGTTTCTGTAGTGTGATATCTGGCGACTCAGAATGGGTGATGTATACCTGTTTTGGGGGCGTCACAAAAAGTACTCCAATTTCTCTCACACTCGGATGAACTAGTAGTCAATGAAAGAATCCTTGTTGCCATCCTTTGCAAGTTAGGTGTACTATTGCCATAATTGGACCACCATCCAACTAGTCATTAAAGATTGTAAATTATTAACAAATATTTTAACAAGTATTAAATAGTAAAGAAAGATTAAACAATAAATATTTATACCCGAATCGTAATTTTCATCATTTGTTGCACATCCCGTTGCTGCTAAAGGTCTTCCAAACCCACCCTCTTTTTTCTTATACTTCAACAACTCTATATTTATGACAAGACTTTGCATATTGAAGTCATCGGGAAAGAACTTCTCAACACAAGTAAACATCACATCCATGACAAGTGGATCACTTTGTATGTTAGGATCTTTAAAGCAGTAATAAGGGTTCAATATGTAGGCCGTCAAATGCAAAGGACTATCAAGCCGGTCTTTGGCTTTAGCATTGATAATCACGAGAATGGGACAATAGTTAGTCTCATTATTTTTGAATGCCTATTTGATATCTTCCTTTGCTTTTTTTGAGTTCTCCATATAAAAAACCCATTGATGGCTTTCGGTCTCCATCAACAAGGCGAATCACCTTTACCAATGGAGTAAACACTTTCAAGCATAGTGTTACTCCATTCCAAAAGCTCAAACTCAAGACAGTAACATGCGCCATTTTTCCCTTAGTATTTTTCAACCATTTGCATTGATCCCATTTAGTACTAGTAAACATATACCTCAACTTCTCTTTCTTTTTTATCAAACTTTGCAAAGTCAAGAAAGAAGTTGCAAATCTAGTAGCGCCAGGCCTCACTACGTTTCTCTTTTTTGTATGCTTCCTCATCAATGCCAATGTCTTATGATGTGCATAAATAAAGATAGTAAAGCCCTTTGTTTTCTCAATCACTCACTTAAACTTTGGTAGCTTTCCAATTCTATGATGCCCCAAAAATAAGTATACATCACCTATCTTGAGTCGTCAAATACATGGTACAAAATTCAAATACAACTTAATTATACAACAGTCATGTAAAATACGACAAAACATATGCTGTGAGTTTTAATACAAATATTGTCATCTAGACAATATCCACACTCAATTGAGTCCTCATTATATTTATTATCACACTATTTAACAGAATAGTGAGGACTACTAATGCTATTATCTGGACCGTCACTCCGTTCCCCGACTAGTCCCTGCTACGTTCTCATTTTCTGAAGAGAACAATGAAAGTAAAAGGGTGAGCTCAACTAGCCCAGTAAGAAATATTATGACTAAGATAATACAGAATAAATTATTGTTAGCCTTAAACAGTGTTAAACTAATACAATATAACAAACATCAAGTTTAACTGCAGCGGAACAAGCAATCCATTAAAAGAGTCAAGTAGGGAATAAAATCTATTATCTTTTATGATTTAAAAGGGTTTTCATCACTTTTATCGCTGAGACTCGACTTATTAAATAATTCACATCATCCCTGCACTACGGCCAAGGATATTCATTAGTATCACAACCACATATTATCCATGCACTACGGGCCAAGGATATTCGTATATTCATCAATGGTCATGATCATGCCAACAACTGTCCATCAATGCACTACGGGCCAATGAGGACTTTTACCCCATCATTTGTAACATTATGGTCATGATTATACCTATTAATCCCTGGTCATAATCTTACCAAGTCCATCTATGCACTACAGGCCACAGATGACTTTCAACATAATATAAACATGAGGATGATAATAATGATATAAGAATTCAATAAAACAAGTTCAAGAATTAATTTATCCAGGAACTAATAACGTCCAAATTGTCAACATGATACTTTTTGTAGAGTAAAATTCAAGAATGCTCAGAAGAATATTTCCATGAAAGGATACTGGATGAAGCGCAAATATCAAGGATATTCCACTAATTTTATGGAGTATAGAAGTCAAAACTTTAACCAACTGAGTATAATAAAGAATGTAATAACAAAAGAAATCACCAGGCATACGATAGACCGCAAAGACAGGTTATTCTAACAGAATAATAAATAACGAAACCAGGTCATGCGTAAACGCATAGACAGGATATTCCAACAGAATAATAAATAACGTAACCAGGTCAGGCGAAATTCGCACCGACAGGATGTTCTAACAAAATAATAAATAATGGAACCAAGTTATGTGTAAACGCACATTCAGGATGTTCCAACAGAATAATAAAGAATGGAATAACAGAAGAATTTCACCATGTAAGCGGTACTTCGCATAGATATGTTATTCCAACATAATGATAAAGAATAGAATAACAGAAGAATTTCACCATGTATGCGGTAGACCGCGTATACAGGTTATTCCAACAGAATAAAAAAAATAGAATAACAGAAGTTCTCTTCATGAATACAAAAGAAATAATACCCCTTACCTTAAAATAACTGGATATAGGAGTAGTGAAGTAGCAGAATACTTTTCTTCTTTCATAGTTTCTCTCTATAGAGTTTCAGTGAATTCGTAAGAAATAATGAAGGAATGAGCTTCTATTTATAGGAGAATGGACTGAATAGTAACTAATTCTTGAACGGTCCAGATTGATTTACTTTTAAACGGACGGTCCAGATTGGTTTACTATAAAATATTCTAATAAAATAAAATCTTTTAAATTAAATATAATATATTCTATTTATAATCTAATAAAACGAATAACTTTATAAAAGTATTATGTTTTATATAAAAAGATTTTACTATGCAAATACTATGCAGGCACTATGCAAATACTATGCATAATAAAATATAATATATTCTATTTATAGTCTAATAAAACGAATAACTTTACAAAAATATTCTGTTTTATATAAAAAAAATTTACTATGCAAAATACTATGCATAATATAATATAATATATTCTATTTATAGTATAATAAAACGAATAGCTTTATAAAAGTATTCTGTTTTATATAAAAAGTTTTTTCTGTTTTATTACATTAATAATACTAATAAAACAAAAATTCATCATCATTATTATAATTCACACTATTAATCAACCAGGTCGTTCCCAGAAAAGAGGGGGCTTTCCAATAAGGATTTCTCCCTATTGGCGCACAATTAGGTGGCCAAACCTCTCATTGGCAGAACTTCTATACATCGTTAATATTACAAATAATAATATTAATAACTTCGTCGTCTTAATTATTGATTTAATAATATATAAAATATCGACAATAATTGAATCAATTAACGTGAGATACTATGAAACAATTACTGAAACAATAATTGAACAAAACTAAGTGACTTCTCACGTAAGCATCAATAATCAATATCGTGTGCTACTATGTAACCACGCGTATTTCTGTACTTTTAATACCGGGTGTTTCAACAGTTAACGATAAAACTTCCGCCGTTATTTTCATAAAATATTTTTGTCGTTTACTCAATCCGACAATAATTCTGTTGTGGGGTCCACCAATGATTGTGTCGTCGTACGAATATTCCCTGTTAAACGAATATTCCCCTACCAATCGAATATTATATAACAACTTGCGTACTTTGTAAAATTTATAACTATTACCCACAACTATAACATTATATCAAATTCATTCCATAATATTCAAAAATGATAATTATAGAAAATTCATCTTTATTCATAAAAGTTTGGGTCTTACAAATTCCTTCAAGCATGAGGTTCAAAGTGTGAGTGGCACAAGAAATCCAAAACATATGTGGCCTCTTTATCATTAACAAGTCCGTCGCGACCATGTTGTTGGAAGCATTATCAGTAACAACTTGTACTACATTTTGTGGCCCAACTTGTTCAATGAAATGATCATCTACATATTTGAAAATATATTCTCCGGTGTGTGCTTCCTCAGAATCTTCTTTGGAAGAAAGAAAAAGTTGTGCCCTCTTTGCAATTCAAACACAAATTCATGATACTTCTTCTTTTTCTATCGGTCCAAGCATTGGTCATGATATAACGACCATTGAAAGACCGTATATTCCTTTTCTTGCTTCTTGAGTGACTTCTTAGTCCTCCCTACCTCCTCTTTCAATAATGGCTCCCTTAGTTGGTATTGGCTTGGAGGTTGGTAATCCGGACCATATTGACCAACCACTTCAGAAAACCTCTTAAAGTTGTCACAGTCGATAGCATTAAAAGGAATACCGGCTTCATACACCCATTGAGCCATGTATTGATGCACACTATGCGTCATTTCCTTCCAAAGTGCATCATTGATATTTTGTTGTTGTAGCTTTTTACTTGTACTCATTGAAGAATGAGGATTTATGGTCAATGCAAATTTATCCATAGCCCCAATAAATTGTGATTTTTTTCTTGACCCTGTCACTTCAATTTCTTCTACTCCCTCTTCATCAATTATATTATCCTTTTTTCTATTTTCTTCAATTTCTTTCTTTTTCTCTTGCTTCTTCCTTTTTACTTCTTCAAATGCGGCTTTACACTTCTCTTTATCTTCATCAGTAGCCTTTGGGCACGGTCTAGTATTTCTCGTAATTTGCACAATGTGTTGTTTAATTCTATAAAGCCTTCCGCTAATACAATGTCCACACAACTTGCATTTCACCTTATCGGTATTTTTAGGATTAATCAACATCCCATACTCCCATCCAACGTCATTTGATGCACGTTTCAATTGTGATTAAGGTACAGTGGCAGAATTAGATGCTCTCGAAGAAGGAATTTGTGTCATTGAAATTGAAAGTTTGAAACAAACCTACAAATGTCACAGTCTATAGAAGGCAGCAGCAACAAAGAGGGGCAAAATAAGTAAGTCAGTAAGATATTCTCTGTTTGGTATACACAATTATAGCTAATGCTTGGTTATTTCTAGAGCTTAAATTTTATATTTTATATTCTCTGTTTGGTATACACAATAAGGTTTGATATACACAGTTATAGCTCATGTTCTGTGACCCATGAATGTTTACTTACTGTGATTGAGATTGTTCAGTTTTAATTTGAGATTAAAGTTTGTTGATGAACTCTAACCTTTTTAGTTGCTTAGCAAAAAAAGGAAATTTCTTTTTGTAAGTGATGTTTACAAGATATCAAAACTCACTGTGATGGAGTGGCACTGTGGCGGCGATGGAATGGGCTGTGGTGGCGATGGAGTGGCGCTGTCGCTACGATGGAGCTGTGGCGGCCGTGCGCCCGTTCTTCTTCTTCTTCTTCTTCACTTCCAGTAATGGTCCTGCACGGTTTTTAGATAATGGAAGAAAGAGATGACTTTGTAAGCTATCAAAGATGACTGATGACTATGAGCGGTGGTTAATAAATTTTATCTTTACTTTGAGTAAAGATATCATGTATACATCATGCCACGTATTGATTGTTGAGCAATATGCCATCAAGTATATTTTCTTAAAAAATATAAATAAATGTTATTTAAATGTAAATAAATGTTATTTTTAAAAATTAGTGTGAAGTTTATTTGAATGAGAAATTTTATATTATTAATTACGAAATTAGTTTATTGAAGTTTAAAGATTAGTGTGAAGTTTATTAATTACTTTCTATTTGTTGTATATTTATGTAAAGGACCCTATTAACATGCTCTTTAACTTAAAAATATTGTTAAATCCGGTAGAATTGTATGTTTTTACTCGGTCAATATCAACAACTCCTCTTCCTCTTTAGTATGATAAAAATATTGTAAGGACGAGTGTGACATCCCGTGATAATGTGGAGGGACAGAAGTGACATTCAACTGTTAAATGGGTTAACTACTAGCTTTGAAGGATGGATTGGGGGCGACAGAACCTCTAAAAGAATGGAGATTGCTTATTTGTTTACTCAAATAGGAGATTTATGACATAATTAACTTGGAGTTTGAATCTAAATCACACTGAGCCGATGATATACAGGAGTTCGTTTTACCTGAAAAGTTCAACTGTTTTTTAGATAAAAAAAAAATTATATATCTATTAGAAATGGAACCTCAAATTTTGGAGTTAGATGAAGAAGAGCCAGAAACCCAATCAAGAAGGGGTTAATTTTAATTCATGTGTGGATTTTCCATTTTTCCTCAAGAAATTGGGAACTTTAAGCCTTGTAAAGAGAGTGATGACAATCTAGAGGAGGTAAGTTTGATATATGAGATTTTTGAAAATATTTTGAGAGTGATTGTCCCTTGCTAATATTTTGAGACTTCATCTCAAAAGAACTTTACCTGTCTGTTATAAATAAATAAAAATGAAATGAAAACAAAAACTAATAATAATACTTGGGAACTAAAAGAAATATACTTCTATTGTCACCTCAAATTGTTAACAAGTTGGCCTATCCTGAAGAGTTTAATTACCAAAAAGTTCATTTCAACACACATCAACTGATTTACACATGATTTTGTTTAACTGGAGAATACACTAGTTAACTTCATGAAGATCAAGCACACCTTCACCGATTGGGGCAGTATCTCGAACGCAGTTTACCAAGCACTTCCGCATACTCTGCCGAAGTTCCGTTACAGAATTTGTCATCCCATATCTTCACAATATCTGTTTGAAGGAGAAACCAAATTTATCAAAAACCAATTCTATTTAACTCTGCAATTTGGTAATTGGCAAAAAGATTTTAGTTTCGAACTGCAAAAGAGGATCATATTTATTCATCTAACATTTCTATTTTATGCTATTGTAAAAACTTTTACCAAAATGAAATTCTTATCACTAATTAGCGTGGGTCTTTGAGATTTTTTTATAAAAAAAATCTATTTTCATCCAAGATTGAAAAATGTGAAACGTATTTCCTAAGCTCTCAAGATCGAGGTAACTTTTAATCTACTTAAAAGATATGCAACTTAGAAAATTATGTGGCATGGAATGTCATTCTGAATAGCAGTTGTTATTAAATTGACAGCTTCCAAAATGGAATGATAAAAACAATCAGATCCATTTCTCCTTGTCTTCATATATGAGTGCATAAAACTTTGTGATGGAAATCGAATGTAGCATGCCATGACCAAGTTACAGTAAAAGTAGGCCTGACAAAATATGGTTATGGGTTGACTTTGGTTTTCAAAATATGGTTATGGTTTCATTTAAGAACTAAAACCATATTAACCTTTTTTAATATGGGTTGTGTGGGTTGGAACTATATGGTTATGGTTCAAAACCATATTAACTATTTTAAGATGTTTTGACTTTTAAACAAAAATTTTGAAAAAAGAAATTGTGACCATCACAATTAAATTAATTAAGTAATAATATGATATAAAAATTATTAATATAAATAATAAAATGCTAAAAAATTATACTAATAAAATTTTAAATTGAAATTATTAATACCCTTCCATATTTAAATAATTTTTCAAAATTATTATTAACCTGCTAATAGAAAGGTTGGAATCCAAAATACACCATAGTATAATTCTATGAATGTCGTTTAAATATTGAAACATATTTATAATACTTTTGTATCTAGAATACTAGAATTTTCATAAACTGACACATACAGAACAACATTAGTCACCCAAAAACAAGAACATATTAATTTTATATTTAATTTGATTCATCAAACAAAACATCGTTATATTATTTAATATTTTTACTTTTATCTAAAATGACAATGATCATGTTCAAATGTTATTAATTGATAATCTATTGTAATTAATTAAACTCATGATAAATAAAAATGATATTAATTAGAACAATATTTTTATTTCATAATTAATAAGTGGGTCTCATATTTACATTTATGTGAGAGCTTTAAAAAAATATCAATATTTACTTGGTATAAAATAACAACTCCCTTTTTATTAATATAATATACAACTATTAGTACAAACATAAATATCACACCATTTTAGTTTCAAAATTAAAATTAACATAAATTTATTTAATTTTAATTAATATTATTAATTATTTAAAAAATACTATTTATTGTGATATTTATTATTTCATAAGTTATATTAATTTTAAATTTATAATTTTTAAATTATTTTATAGAAATCAAATGATCTTATAATTTCAACGAATATAATATAATTTTGGCCATTTTGTACTAGTAATAAGAAAGGCAGCTCTATTTTATTAATTTTAGTTGAGAAATCTTCTCTCTCCAATCCTTCACTCTTACTGTTTTCTACTAATATATTTGGGTTTTATTGCTGGGATTGGGAATTCCTCGCTGCCATTTTGCTTTTTAGTTGCTCTATCTAAATCTTCTTCTCTTTTTTTAACCGTCTCTAGAGTTTGGAATCATTAGTAGAACTAGTTGTAGTTGCAAGAAATATGGGTTGAAAAATGGTTAACCAGTTCAGAACTATATTTGTTTTAAAAAATATGGGTTCAAACTTTAACCAACCTGAATAAATAAAAATGGTTAACTAACCCATTTGGTTCCAGTTAATATGGTTTGACCCAACAGTTAACTAACTATATTGCCAGGTCTAAGTAAAAGTGACTGAAAGTATTAATGTTTAGAAACCAAGAACCAAAGGATTAATGTATTGTTCACATACCAGCTTTGTCTGCAGATGAAAGACACATGATGATTATGTCAAATCTTGAGACCTTGGTTAAACTTTCTAGATATTTGACCGACAAATCCATTTCTTCACTGTCACAAATATGTAAAACATAGTTAATTAGATTATGAAAATGATAAAAGGATTTATATTAGAACTAAAAAGTTCAGAATTAAAATAAGCTAAACTCTCTTACATGAAAAATGTGGCAATGCACCTAACAATATCAATTAGTATTGGAGCAGACAACGCATTCTTAAATATATGAGGCAATGCAGCTGGTGCTGTTACCTAATTGTAAGGAAACAACTATTAATTGACACACGATGAACCAGCTGGGGAACATAAACAAAAGAAAAAGACGTAAAATAGAGTAGCAATTGCAAAAAATAATAATGCCCATATAAGATGCCAAGTAGATCTGATAATTACTGTTGTTTTATTCACTTGCTGTGTCCAAATGCAAGCTTGAAGCTATATATATATATAGATGTTTGAAGGCTTTGTGTAGGAGCAAGACATGCAGACAACCAGCATAAATGAAAAGTAGTTCAAATTGCTATATGTTCTTGAGTAAGATATCTGAATAAGCATATTTAATGAGAATGCTTATCTAAACCTTTAACAATTGAGCCTGTAGAGTACGATCACCAGAGAGTCCTCGCCAAGAAACCTCAAACTGATAGGCAGAATTTGGCGGTGTGATGTTTTTTGCAGCTTCAGCTTTTGCAAGAAAAGCTGCCCGAGCAGCAAGCTCTTCAACTGATGCTTTTAGCTGTTCCTGGCCAGTTTTGTGATTTCTCTGTGAAACAATTAAAAACCAATAAAAAGTGTCAGGGGAAGGGAAAAGAGAGAATTTTAAGGACCAACTCGGTAATAAAAGATTTGCCAAGACATATCACATGATTTTTCGTATAGATCCAACTCCGAGCATGTAAGAATTTTTAAATCTATTTTTTGATCTGAAGGGAAATTTCGTAACAAAATACAACAGAGAATAATTATATAACATATACAGACCTTTACAGAATTAGATTAATGACATTGATCACATATCTTCTTGCATTTCGAGTTTCGAAAAATTTAATACTTTAGGGGGATTGTACCAGGCTCTAAAGCTCATTTCTTTAAACAAGTAATTTTTTCATACAAATTTAGACACCTTACAGATATAAAGTACACACCCCACTGCATGAAGCAGCATATCGTGGATCGAAGGAATGGCTTTTCCTAATATATTTTTGGTCATGGACACTTCATAAATCAAAAAATGGATATATTAAAGTAAAAGGCTAAAGTGGCAACTCCACCATTGACCATCATAATCCCACCACCCATTCAATTTGATAAATGATAATTCAACGAGCAGTTATAATTATTACATAACGATTACATAAAGTTTGATGATTAAGGTAAGAAACCCGAAAAAAGGAAAAGAAAACAAATAGCATCCACTCATTCCCCTTATTAGTTCTCGTGCAGTGTTTTCTCATTATCCATCTTACGAGTTGCACTTACATCAAAATTCCAAGAAAATTAAACTTGTATTTACTAACTTTAATATAGTAAAAAAAAGTGTTTTTTTTCATATATCAGCATTATGTGCTGTCCACTGCCACAATCTGTTAAAAAAGCAAGCTTTCGTTTCTCCTCATTTATTATCTCCACAGATATTTGTCTTCCCCTTCCCTACATTTCCATCAATGAGAATAAGGTTGACTAGAAAATAACAACGTTCTTGATAACCTCTTGATTTTTCCAATGTCTCTGAAAGTTTTTTATTTATTTAAAATAATTGTGAACTTGGGAGATCTTCAATGGTCTTAAAGGTGCTCTTAAGATTTCAAACTTTGATATGAAGCTTTAAGCAACTTCATTTACAGCAACAAACAGCCGTGTCTTCAGATAGGGATCAATGAGCGAAAATCCACATTTACTCACCCATTAAAACAAATATGCAATAATATATCACATCGATAATAATGAAGTAAACGTATACATTATTCATTATACCTTGCTATGATCTACTTCCATTGCAGCCACGCTTGTTCTCTGAGAGGCACTTGAAACAGATTGGACACTGTGATCATCGCCATTCATTTCCGTCACCGGCTTCCCTGCTTTTTGGACCTCTTGCACTGTGCCTTTCAATGGTTCAGATGGCTTCTTAAAGATCTCCTGGACAGATCAGTCGAAGTCACTTCGATGGCACATAACAGAAACAATTAATACAAACTCACACACACTACAGCCATCATTGACACCTTATTCCATGGACAGGTAACAGGGGAAGAGAAGGGGTGGGGAGGAAGGGAAGACAGCATCCTTGACATATTAGCTCAAGTCACAGTACCAGTTTCTCCAAAATGATAGTGCCAAAGAGGATTAACCATAAGTTCTGTTTTCACACTTCTCTCAACTATTTTCTCTTATTCTTCCATAAAGCATTACATCCATCATGTCAATTAATTCATAGTCATACCTTGGATTGGGTATAACAAAATATGCATTTCATACCCAGCAATGGTGACTAATTCATAGTATTCCTATCTAAACAAACGAGGAACAAACTACTACTACAACACTTCTCACCATGATAAGTAGAATAAAATCAAGCATCCATGATTTTTTGTTTTTTATCCCAAAAAGTAACACTGGATTAACAGCTTCTAAAAGCATGCAATTTTTTTTGCAACCAGTTGTTTGTTTAAAAGGAAGATAGGCAAGGTATCATATATACCTTCTCATACAAAGATTTGGATTCAGCATACTGCCTTTTGATTTCTTGATTGTGAGGCTCCAATCTTAAGGCAAACTCAGCATCTGCAGTCAGTTCTTGTTAATTTGTATATCAGACAGAATAGAGAACTAAGAGGGATGAATCCATTTAACTAAGTAAATTGAGAACATACCTTCAATGGATTCTTTAAGTTTTTGAAGTTCTTTTCTAGCTGTTGACCTGCGCGAGTATGCTTTAATATAACGATCATCTAGATTTAAGGCTTCTGTACAGTCATCCTCAGCGTCTTGGAATCTAATGTATGGAAATAAATACATTAGGCTTAGGAAAATATAAATAAGGGCTATTACGGGCAGTAACTCTTTGGTAACATGATTTCTGCCTATAAAGTATAAATAAGGCTGTAAACGAGCCAACACAATTCGGGCTCGATTCGGGCTCGACTCGAAAAAATGCGAGCGAGACTCGGATTCGTTAATAATATGATCCAAATCTGAGCATTAAAAATAGTTCGAATAAAAATATGAGTAGAATCTGAGCAAGGTTATACTCGACTCGTTTAAGATTCAAACTACTCGAATTTTTGATTGTAATTCGATACATACTCGGTTAATACATATTCGATTAGATGTTCGATACATTCTCTTATAATATATACAAATTTAAATCAAATTAGGATAATTAGTTATTATTTTGTTGTGTTTTTAATTTTAATTGTGATTTTATATTTGTAAAGTGTAATAATAAATATATTTTCTCATTTTTAAGTAAAATAACAAATTCAATTTATAATTATATTTATTATAAAACTAGTTATTATGTGGAGACTCGAATTCGAGCTTGAATTTGAAGCTCGCGAGTAGTTTGAATAAATATTCGATATTCGAATACTAAATATTCAAGTCGAATCGAATCTGAGTAGAATTTTTCAAATATAATTCAAATTCGAGCCGAATTCAAGTACGAATTTATCATTTCGAGTCGAATTCGAGTAGCTCTCTGTTCGCTCCGGTTCGACTCGTTTACACCCTTAAGTATAAATTTGGCCTTTTGGGACGGCCCTTTATTAATGTATTAAGCCTTATGGGTATGATGGAACAGTTGATATAAATATTGTTTTCACTTTAACAGTGATGGTGAAGAAAAGTCTGATCACGTGGTCGATTCGTTGAAGGATTTGATGAGCCAATAAATTAAGAAAATAAATATACACCACGATTCTCAAAGTCATCGAATCTAATGTTAGATGTTGTAATGAAATTGAAGGGGATCTCAATAAGCATCATTGTACTCCCTGAATTAATCTGTATATGGCTGAGTTCATTAGATGGCTACTTATAGACTTACTGTACCGCTAATTCTGATAAAAGCTAAAAAAAAACCTATCAAAGTGCTAGCATTATTTTTTATAGAAGATCTTGCCTTTTGATTTTAAGATAGGCCATTGCTCTATTTGCATAAGCTACTGCAGTTGGTGATAAAGCAATGCTCCTAGAATAGCAATCAATTGCTTCTTTGAACTTTTTCTGCTTAAAATTTTCATTACCCTGTAAAGTGCAATAGAATAAACATATAAGGTAACCAAACTATACTACTACTATCCTGAATTGACATGATAAAAATTTCAAAGGTACACGTCATACCAACTCTTTTTCTGAATTAGCATCAAAGGAACTCCCTTTTGTCATAAAACCACTTGATAAATTTCCGAATTCATCGAAGTTTCTCAAGTAATCATACTGACTGGCAGAACTCGATTTATTAACCGAGGGAGATTTTTCCATGGGGCTTCGATCTTCTCCAACTATTCCAATGTTCTAAGAAGATGAAGAATTATCATAAATAACCATCCAATATCAGCTATTACATAATCTTACAATATAAAATTAGCATGCGTACACATGCTGGCACATGTCATAGATCCAATCTTCTGGTCACACAATATCATAATTCAATGACTGGAATATGTGATCTACTTACTTGAGAACTTCTACTTGTTTGCTCTTTTGATTGAAAGAGTTTCCCATTAGTTCCAGAACTGGTTGAAAGCTCACTTGCATTCCTCACACCATGTGTCTGAGTAGAGGAATCCTAAAAAGAAAACAAAAGAATATGAAAACACATATTATTGGTTAACTTAATAACATAAGCTAATAGGGATATGATATCACTGGACATCTCTCCTTATGTATCCAACACGTCTACAACATCTCCAGGATTAAAGTAATTTTTTGCAAATTCAAGAATCCTTTTGACAAATTTTTTTCCTTGGAAACTTGTTAAAGCACAATAAAAAAAACATGGATGCTTTCAAAAGATGCAAAAGGAATATTGTAATTCCTATATCCTAAAGAAAGGGTACAGTTCTCTTTGAAAAAAACAGAAAAAAATAGGTAATATTTTTTCAGGATGAAGGGACCATCAAAAGTAAGTATGATAGAAGGAAGATTTTTTAAGGTGAACAAGCACTAGGGAGCAGAGTATTCAGCATAATATGTCCATATTACTGAAACAGATTCAAAGGACCATATTAAACCTATCCCCATATAGTAAACTTTTTAAAAATGTGTCACATCAGTGTACTGGTTGTTTCATGTTTAGCTAATTATGTGTATGTAGTTGTGCTTCTTAGCAGGAGAAAGTAGAAACCCATCATATAAGGATACTTATCAATGCATTAAGAGGAAATTAAGAACGTAACAACTTTCTATTTTCTTTAATTGTAGTTGGGTTTATAACATACCAACTTCTCCTTGCCAAGAGATTGAGATTTCAGTTTCTTTTCGTTGTCTTTGAGTGAGAGTTCCCAATCTTGCAAATTATTCAAAAACCCCTTGAAATCCTGGTTTCCAAGAAACTACAATGAAAAGGATAACAATGAGAGCAAGTAAACGTGAACCTCAATCTCATTTATTGGCCAAAATAAATAAATTTGAACCACATCATTGTTTATAAACCATGCAACAAAAATATATCACAAAATGTAACACATTCATCTTGACTTGGTAAAATGCCAGTACTCTTACATTCTCTAAACCTTACCCAATAAAACATAAGAAATCTTTAACTAAAATAGAGCTGCATATTACGATTATACAACCTAAACGTAAATACTACTAAATACTCATAATCTGTCCCAAAACGAGAGCCCTTGTAGCACACAAAAATTCCTCTTTTTTATTAACTAAATCAGCAAATCAGAGATCATGACCCGAAAAGAAAAAACGGAAAATGGTGAAACAAATAGAGGGGAGAGTAAATTGGAGTACTTTTAACTCAAAACTCCGATTAATCTAAAAGCTTTAAGCTTCCACTATCCCCAATCAAAAATCCCAAACCCCTTTTCCCAAAGAATCAAAACCAATCCAACAAAAATTTAATCAATTTCGTAAAACATACAATTCGTTCTTTTTTCAATGTTTTGATTATTTCACTATAGGTAGCCACCGGAGCTGAATCAGTTTTCCGGTCAATCAACAAAAAGAGCAAACACGTATATACATACACATACATACATACATATATAGGAAGAATGAGAGGGAGAGAGGAATTACTAGGTTCTGATCACGCCCGTGCTTGCTTGGAACTTTGGCCATTCTTTCTTTTACTGCAGAGTTTTGGTTCGCTTGCCTATGTTTCTGGAATTTGGGGAAATTGGGCTTTTGTTTTTGTTGTGGCCTGTGGGTCTTTTTAGCTCCGGTTCATAAGGCTTGTTTGGCATAAGGTCAAATAAGCTAGCTCACTATTATCTTGGACTCACGTGTCCAAAATGGAATCCAATTTTAGCACCTCATAACTTTTTTTTTGGGAGTAAAATGGAGTAATCTATTATCTATTATACTATATATATATATATAAGGCAATTTGAAATTTTATCCAAATTAATTGAGTCATTTTGTTGGTTAGTCCCGAGTTAATATCGAGTTAGTTCCGAGTTCATGTTTATAATTATACTATTTTTTTTGTATCCATTGTTATATTAAAAAACATATAAAATGACTTCGATATACATGCAATTCTTCAATTTTATGTTAAATGTATCACTACATTTATATTATACTATTTATAATCAAATTATAATTATAATACTAAATATTACACACCACAATTTTAAATTATATTATTGATTCTAACATGTGCCTGTTGGGATATCAGTCTAGTATATATAAATAACAAAATGTGTTATATATAGACCAGTTCTATGTGCATAAATTACATATAAAAAGTTGTTCACAAACATTATTAAAAAAAAATTAGGAATGTGATCTATTATCTGAATTTTTTTACATATTTTTATTGGTATGCATTACACGTGTCTTATCATTTGTGCGTAGTTTGTGCACATAAAATTCTTTTTATATACTCCCTACATCCCAAAATAATTGTTTAGTTTTGATTTGTTTGGTTAAATTGACTGTTTTAAGAATTATTTTTTTTACTATTTTAAACAAAACTAACTTTATATTATAGATGCATTTTTCTGTCGAATTCATGGAAATCCCAACTCACTTTGGGACATTAATTCTCAATTACTATTTTTTACTTTGTTCGGAATCTTCAAATAACTCTCATGGTCTAAGCGTCACTCCCATGAGTTTGGTTAGTTCTAATTTAATTTTGACAAAGTATTGACGTTTCTTGCTGATGGACTCAATTCAAGTCTCTCTTTAATTTAGTTCATGGTTCTGCACATGCCCAACAATCTATTCCCACATTGCAGTTTAATTAGGTGCATGTGATGCAAAATTTCAGTTAGATAATGATAATATTTAGTTGGTAATTATCAATGTTTAGGAGTCTTCATATATATATATATATATATATATATATATATATAACTGAAATGACGTGTAAAGTAATTAAGAATAAATGTAATTCAGTGGTTCTTTGGTTTTCATTTTTAAGTCTATTATGGTGTTCTGATAGCTATTAATTCTAGTTTTTATGATTTCAGAAATATATTTATGTATGCTTCATTATAATTAAAAGAATAATTAATTTGACCAAAAAAAAAAGTTCAAATTGGACTATTAATTTGAGACATAAGGGCAATTTGCAAAAATTTAAGAGCTAGGATTTATGAACTACACATGTTGAGGTAACTTTATCAACATTATCAAAATACAAAATTATTTAATATTAATAAAAAGGTTGACTCAAAATAAATCAAAATTGTAACGATTATGGTCTAAATTCGAGCTCACACGCTCACTTAAAAATCATATATAAAACTCAATCAAATGTTCAGGAGCACTTGTTAAGTTATTTCATTTGTGCTTTATGTGCTTGATTGTAAAAGAGGTAGATCTTGGAGCGATAAAAGTGCTATTAAGTAACCCCGTGCATGCATGAATATGCATGCATTTACGACAATTGCAGAATTAATCTCGAATGAGTATTCCGTTGAGGACGAGGAAGCATGCATGTTGCTAGGGTTCCCCATCTATGACAAAGAAGCACCACATAAAGTCTTTTAAAACTTCCAATGTTTCATGATGAGTTTCTATTTATGATATAAGGAGTTTGTGGGGGAATAATCGGTCCATATATGGATCATCTGAAATCACATTTTAACTTAAAATGTTAATATATTAGGTGTATGGTCCATTAAATTAAGCATCATATATGTTTTTTTAATATTTCTCCTTGTTCTTTTGTGGGACTTTACTATCACGTGTTGCTTTAATAATCTCCGTCTTAACGCGTTCTCTCTCAATGGATTCACATTGACACCAAGCTCCTCTTAAACTTTTCACTACAAAAAAAGGTCATTGCCGACGGGCCGTGTCGTCGTCAATGACCCTCTTGCCGTCGGCAATGAGGTCATTAGCGACGGCAGAACCCGTCGCCCCATAGGTCGTCGCCCTTGGCTCCCGTCGCTCGCCGTCGAAAATTATGTCATTGCCGACGGCAAGCCGTCGGCCATGAGACATTAGTTACGGACAGACCGTCAGGAATAACTATTTTTTATTTTAATGATACTGTCATTCCCGACGGCACTGCCGTCGCCAATATAGGTGGCCTCTCCCGTCGCCAATGACCTTTAATTAATCTATTTTTGGAATCGTCCCTATAGGTCATTGTCGATGGCACCCCGTCGCCAATTCCCTGCTTAAAATTTTTTTTATATATAAAAATTGCAAAATTCCCCTGGTCATTTACATATACATAACTGTACCTGTTATAAACTAAAGAAAAACAAATAATGAGAATGTACGCATATCAATAACAATCATATATTTTACTATCAACAATCAATATAGTTAGATACAAAACTCTAGTATGTACAACTCAAAAGCTATATAAATACATACATGAAAGTTAAAATATAAACATAAACTAACTACAGCCCAAGATCAGGAATGTCATTGTCATCATCACCGCCATCTATTGTACCACCGTCGGTCCCACCTCTAGTCCGAGAACCAGTCCCACCCTCCATAATCTCATCAGCATTAGCCCAGCGGTCATCACCATCTCCTCCACGAGCATGGTCTGTGCCGCAGCCTCCACCCCACGAGTTTCATCAACGAGACCCTACAAAATTAAAATATTAATAACGAAGACGAAATAGAGCATATTTAAATTATTTTAGTTTGTGTTCTACAAGTGTCAGCAAGTTTGGCAAACGGGGTGACAACTCGGCCTCCGTATATCGGAATCGAGTCCCGTAAGTTGTAACGCATGCCTAATACTTATGCGGTGTTATGTATGTGTTTACGTGTCGTTCGACGACCGAGGTGGATTTTGGTTTCTTTTTTGGTTTTTTGCCTAAATATCGGTAAGTTTGGCAAACGGGATGATAACTCGGCTTTCGTATGTCAGAATTGAGTCCCGTAAGTTATAACGCGTGCCTAATACCTATTTGGAAACAGAAAGATACTTAGAGTACTCATGCCTAAACAATTCGCACCAAAGGTTACAACTCTTCAAGATTCAACAACAATTAGTACAATGGAAACTCTCACCTTATTTGGAGAGCTTGAAGAATTTGAAAATCAGTTAAGAAGGTATGATAAAGAAGATGAAGCACCAATAAAGTAGACACTAACACTTCAAGTCAAGAGTAACAATGAAAGTGATCACGAAGATTTTGATGAAGAAATTGAAATGATCTCAAGAAAACTCGAGAGACTACTACAAAGGAAGAAACAAAGGAAAAATAAAAAAGGTATCTCAACTCCAGTGAATAAGTCCGAAACGAAACAAGAAGAAGAAACTGTCCAACTCTGTTTAATGGAACTAGAAGATGATGATCAACTTGAGGTAACAAATTTTCATGAAGCTTTTAAAATATCTATGCCTGATTATATTGCTTTACAAAATGAAAACCAACAGCTCAAAAAGAAAACTGCATATTTTAAGAATTGTGTAGATGAGCTAATGAATGAAGTTAAGTCGCTTAATAAAGAGAGAAAAGAAAATGAATATCTTAAAAATGAAAATGAAGTGTTAAAAGAAAATTTGAAAATGAGAGATGCATGCATAGATGCTTTTAATGATGGAAAAATGATGAATGCTCAACATGATGATAATATAACAAATGCAGAACTAACATCTTTAAAAAAATGATATTGCTAAATTTGTACAAGGAGAAGAGAATTTAAATATAATGTTAGGTGCACAAAGGTCTAGTCTTGATGAACAAGGAATTGGGTATAATCCTATTAAAAATGTGAAAAATGGAACTAATGATAATATTAGAATGATTAATAGTAAACCAAGGTTTAAGCCATTTTATTATTCACCGTTTGTTACTTGTAAAAAATGTGGTTTTAAATGTCATTTTGATTCTAATTGTAATAAAATTAGAATAAAACAAATTTGAGAAAAGAAATGTGATTTATATGTTACTAACCCAAATGGACCCAAGAAGATTTGGGTACCAAAAAGGTAGAGAAAATTTGTTTATTTTGTAGATATCTCAATGTCAAAATAGAGACGAATGATACTTTACTTTTGAGAGACTACACTAAGGAGATCAACTATCAAGCTTATTACTGGTAACAAAATGTTGATATATATATATATATATATATATAGGTAACAAATCGCAAAGGTATGATCATTTTATTTATTTGCTATATGTGATTTTGTTATAAACTTGCTAAATTGATATGAATTAATTTTTGTTGATGACAAAGGGGGAGAGATATTTGGGTAATGATTATATTTTAATCAACTTGTGCTTAATGATTTCTTTTTGATAATGACAAAGGGGGAGAGATATGATATTTGGATCAAGTCATTTTTTTGCTCATTAATATGCATAAATTTAGGGGGAGCCTTATAGATAGGGGGACATATAAATTCAAAAGATAATATATTGTCATCATCAAAAAGGAGGAGAATATTGGTTTATATCTTTTGTGATTTTAATAATGACAATATATTTGGGTTTGTGTATTGGTCTTATTTAATTTATATTTTTAATATGCATGAAGATATTATTCTTTGCATGAAAATATTATATTTTGCTTGGAGTGAGTAAAACAAATTGGTTTATTTTTGTCATATGCTTTCAGTTTTTATAATTAGAATATATATATATATATATATATATATATATATATATATATATATATATATATATATATAAAATCCTGATTTGCTTTGAAGACTAATTAAAATATGTATTGGAGTATAATTAGGAGTTTGATATCTGGAGGTTTTAAAAGGCATATTTGGCTATGAGATTTTTTAGGAATTGGGATTATCAAGGATTCTTATTCAAAAGCAGTTGTTTCTTTGAAGGATACAAGCTAACAACTTAGCTAACAACTTGTGGGTTTCTTTTAGCTGGTATTATTTGACTCCTTCATAACAATTTATCTCTTATATATTTATGTGTTGTTATTGCAAATGTTTATCTCCTATTTCAATTAAAAAGAATTAGTCGTTGCTTGGATGGATTGGAACGTTATTTTTTTAGCCATTACATCTAATCTCCTTTATATATACTGATGCTCGGCTTCAAGGAGATACAAGAGACTGCAGAACTCTGGAAGCTATCATTGTTAATTAGTTATTCAATATTTCAGAGTGTTGTTTTAAGTCTTATTCCAGCCATTGGTCATATTCTTTTATATTCTTTTTAAGATGGAAGAAACACTGTAATACTTCATAATCTTTGTAATCCAAGTGCAAACCTGTTTTGGCTTGGGATCGAGTTATTGTAATAGGTATTATGTTCAAAGGTAGTCTAAAGGTCTCAGAGGTGAGAAAAGTTATAGAGGTACAAAGGTTGAAGAGGTGCAAAGGGGCAGTGGTGTCCATCAGTGTGAAGCTACTTTGAACAGTGAGTTCTTTTTATTTGTAATTTATTGTGTATTAAAGTTTAATAAAAAGAGTATTCAATTCTAGTTGGGATTGGATGTGGATTAGGCTATTAGACTAGAGGATAGGGGCTGAACCACGTAAAAATCTTGGTGTGATTTACTGTTCTTTTTGTTTTTGTTTTAAGCTATTGCTTAAGTGAAGAATTGAAGAAAGTGAAACTTGATTTAGATGGAACCAAAAGAAATGGATCAAGTCATTGCATGTAAATTAACATCGATTAACTTCACTGCATCCTTGTCAAAAGCGGTTGAGCAGCATATTTAATTAATTTACATGTATTTTCGTTCCATATTTATCTCAACATAATAAATTACTTATTTAGCAATTGTTAGATGATGATGAGATTTTAATGAAATTAAAAATATGAGAATATTGTGTCATTAATTACCAATAAATAATAACTTCTTATATATATATATATATATATATATATATATATATATATATATATATATATATATATATATATATATCTAATAAAATACAAATGATTTTGAATTTCCCGCTCACTCAATAAATCATCTGGGTCGTACAAAGTTTGAGATAAATCCCACCGTTCATACATCTATCTAATAAAATACATCTATCAATCTAATAATCTAATAATAATTTAATAAAATACAAATGACTTTAAATTTCCCGCTCACTCAATAAATTATTTTGGTCGTTCAAAATTTGAGATAAATCATATTGTCCATACAGTGCCGGAGGCACGGGACCCAGCTAGTATATATATATATATATATCACAAAAAGAATGATAACTAAATTTTTTATTTATCTCCCGTACATGGATAATTAGTCAAAATTTCGCACTGAAATTGACGGTTAATTAAATTCGAGATATATATAGTTAGCCTAATTTGAACATCTATTGGAGACCACTAATTCCATAGAATGTAAACAAGAAGCTGCAAATGATTAATTTGGTTCACATAAACAAATTAATGAAACACAAAGCTTCAATTTATGTCCAGAAATAATACAAGCTCTCCCTATAAATTCCGAAGAATTTCGCTATCAATTAAACGCTGGCTAACAATGGCATCGTCCCAAAAGTTAATCACCTTTGCCCTGGGAGCACTTCTTTTGTGCTCAATAATGATGAATGCCTCAGAGGCAACAACTAGATGGATTGACTTTAGTGGTCTCGGACCATATGGCAAGGGTGGGCCGCAATGCAGTGGACAGGGGTGTCTCCCACCTCCGAGTAACGAATACAATCGTGGTTGTAGCAAAATCAATCGATGCCGATTCGGCCCTGGCGAAAATTAATGAACTTTTGTAGCAGGAGAAGGCTCAAAAGAGAGAATGGTCTTGTGCGTCTTTCATATTATAAAGTTTTTCTGTAATTTCTATATCATATAGTATGGACCGTCTTTTACGAATATATTGAATTTTATAACTAAATCTCATCTTTCTCTTAGTTGCGTGAATCTTTTGAATTTGCTATTTGTTGAGATATTTCACACGAATTTCACATCGGATAAATTTAAAAGTGTAGATGAGTTAATAAGTATGGTGAAGCCCCAACATAATAAGTCAACCTTTTAGATAAGTTGGTGATCCAACATGCTTATTGGGTCAGTCTACACAAGTGTGCGCTGCATGGGTGATGAATTGATGTTCGATGAATCGTACATTTCCGCTACAAATGGTATCAGAACTCATGGTTCGATGGGCCCAAGTATCAGGTTAACACTTGTGACGCCCCCAAAATTAGGTATACATCACCCATCTTGAGTCGTCAGATACATGGTACAGAATTCAAATACAACTTACTAATACCACTGTCGTGTATAATACGACAAAATACAACTGTGAGTTTGAATACAATAATTGTCTACTAGAGATCATACAAACTCAAAAGGAGTCCTCAATACAATTATTGTCACACTATTTCACAGAATAGTGAGGACTACTAATGCTATCCTCTGGACCATTACTCCGTTCCCCGACTCGTCCCTGCTATGTTCTCATTTCCTGAAGAGAACAGTGAAAGAAAGGGTGAGCTCAACTAGCCCAGTAAGAAATATTATGACTAAGATAATGCAGAATAAATTATCGTTAGCCTTCAACAGTATTAAACTGATAAAATATAACAACATCAAGTTTAATAGCAGTGGATCAAGCAATCCATTAAAAGAGTCAAGTAGAGAATAGAATCTACTATCTTTTATGATTTAAAAAGTTTTTAATCACTTTTATCGCTGAGACTCAGCTTGATAAATAATCCACATCATCCCTGCACTACGGCCAAGGATACTCATTAGGGTCACGACCACAAATTCCATGCACTACGGGCCAAGGATATTTGTGTATTCATCAATGGTCATGATCATGCCAACAACTGTCCATCAATGCACTACGGCAAATGAGACTTTTACCACATCATTTGTAACATTACGGTCATGATTACACCGCATAATCCCTGGTCATAATCATACCAAGTCCATCTATGCACTACAGGCCACAGATGACTTTCAACGTAACATAAACATGAGGATGATGACAATGATATAAGAATTTAATAAAACAAGTTCAAGAATTAATTTGTCCATGAACCAATAACGTCCAAATTGTCCACACGATACTGTTTTGTGGTGTAAAATTCAAGAACGCTCAGAAGAATATTTTCCTGAAAAGATACTGGATGAAGCGCAAATATCAAGGATATTCTACTAATTTCATGGAGTATAGAAGTCAAAACTTTAACCAACTGAGTATAATAAAGAATGGAATAACAACAGAAATCACCATGCATGCGGAACTTCGCACAGGCAGGTTATTCCAACAGAATAATAATAATGGAACCAGGTCAGGTGAAATTCACACCAACAGGATGTTCCAACAGAATAATAAAGACGGAACCAGGTCCGGTGTAAAACACACAGACAGGATGTTCCAACGGAATAATAATAAAGACGGAACCAGGTCCGGTGTAAAACACACAGACAGGATGTTCCAACGGAATAATAATAAAGACGGAACCAGGTCCGGTGTAAAACACACAGACAGGATGTTCCAACAGAATGATAGAAGAATGTCACCAAGTATAGGGTAGACCGCGTATACAGGTTATTCCAACAGAATAATAAGAAATGGAATAACAACAGTTCTCTTCATGAATAAGAAAGAATAACACCCCTTACCGTAACAGAAACTGGATATGGGAAAAGAAAAATTAAGTAGCAGAAAGCTTTTCTTCTATCTCTCTATAGTTTCTCTCTCTAGAGTTCAGTGAATTCGTAAAAAAATTATGAAGGAATGAGCTTCTATTTATAGGAAAATGGAATGCATAGTAACTAATCCATGAACGGTCCAGATTGATTTACTTTAATCTGACGGTCCATATTTAAAGAAAAATCTTTTAAATAAAATATAATATATTCTATTTATATAAAAAGATTTTTACTATGCAACACTATGCAAAACACTATGCAACACTATGCATAATAAAATATAATATATTCTATTTATAAAATAACTTTAATAAAGTATTCTGTTTTATATAAAAAGATGTTTCCGTTTTATTACGTTAATAATACGAATAAAACAAAACGTCATTATCGCTATAATAATTCATATTATTAATCGACAATAATTGAATCAAACTGAGCGACTTCTCACATAAATATCAATAATCAATACCGTGTGCTACTATGCAACAACGCGTATTACTGTACTTTTACTACCCAGTAGTTCAACAGTATCAACGGTAAAACTTCCGCCGTTATTTTTAATAAAATATTTTTGTCGTTTTCTCAATCCGACAATAATTCTGTTGTGGGGTCCACCAATAATTTTGCCGTCGTACGAATATTCCCCGACAAAAAGAATATTCCCCGACCAAACGAATATTTTATAACAACTTGCGTACTTTGCAAAATTTATAAATATTACCCACAACTATAACATTATATCAAATTTCTTCCATAATATTCAAAAATAATAATTATAAAAATTCATCTTTATTTATTAAAACTGGGGTCTTACAACACTCCAGGGGTTTAGAACCCTAATTGCTACAATAGGTATGTTTTCTTATTTATTTTACCAATTTTCTCTTCTCGTTCCTCCTCCGTCTACCTCTTCCAATCACAACTTCAACAACCCTAGTCGCCTCTATCAAAGCCTCAATCCTATTTACCAAAACATAGCCCCATTATTAGCCCCAACAACCCAAAATAATCCTCTATTTGCCCAATTACTAGCATCATCCCCGCTGCAATATCAACCGCCATAACATAGATAAAAAAAAGTGAAGAAAAAGTGAATCAGCTAGCAACGCACCCCGCACCGTAATTAAAAGTTTCAACACCAAAGGAGCTACCGCCACCATAATTAAGGAGACTCTAACGTCGTCACCACCACAATGAGCTTTCACTGTCTCCGCTGCCACCGCCACATGGAGCCTCCACGTAGGAATGACTCATGTCATTTTCTTTTCTTTTTTTCACTAGCCACGTTCGAAAAAAATCTGAGTCAACTGAAGGACATCTAAATCTTATTAATGAAATGGTATAATTTCAAAATTTTAATTACTTAATTAGGGTAATTTCAATTTTTAAACGTTTAATGGTGTAATAAGTAAAAATTTTCAACTATAACGAGATTTTCCTTAGTTTTTCCTACAATAATCTGAGCCAATTTGACGGACGTCCAATCTTATTAATTAACAGAATGGTATAATTTCAAATTTTTAATTAGTTCAATGGGGTAATTTGAATTTTTAAAAGTTTAATGGTGTAATAAGTAAAACGTGTCAACTACAGTGGAATTTTCCTTAGTTTTGTCGTTTTATTTTTTATTGTATCAACGGAGTGGTGATGCCGAGCGGGATGATGACGACGATGATTTTCAAACACTAGAGCAGCAACGTTGAATATCATAATATTATCTAAACATAATAGATAATAAATTTAACATATATATAAACATACTGTAATTATATGTTAACGTATATAAAGGTCTGCAATTACATGCTGCAATCTGTATATATATAAACATGCTGCAAGTATATATATTAACATAGACAGAGTACTTATTAATTCAGTATCATATTTGCTAATTCGCTTATGCTAATTACGTCAACAACACAATTAACAATATAATTAAATTTACGGTAAATAAGGCTAAGGTACACGATGTCATGGAAGCACCAAGGTATCATTCCCACTTTGACCCTAACGAACAACGCTCGCAAAACAAGAATACTATTTGAGATTGTGAATCTTTCTGTATTGTAGTAATTGCTTGATAGTTACTTTTGGCTCTGCATATCCTTCTTCTTTTATATATATTTGATAAAGTATATGCTAATTGGTATCTCAAGAAGCGCGCAATAAAAAAAATATGATAACCATCTTACTTTTTCTTGTTTTCATAATCATAATCACAAAAATAGAACTTTCTCCATTAATTTATTCTATACAATAACGTAACCATGCTCTCATACCAGATGTTGAATAAATTATACAGGAATGTATTATTGCATAGAATAAATTAAAAATCAATTAATCATAACGTTAAGTACTTACATGAATTGAGAGAAGCCATCTTGTATGTATCACGCTTCCGCTTCGCTTAAGGGTGAAGGTCTTCAATTGACTCTCTCAATCTTAGGATGGATGTATAGGTGTGTAAATAAAATTCTTGATACGACAATTGGGACCAAACCCTAACTGTTTTATTTATAGAATAGCTAAGGGTCAAAATCGTCCATCAAGATTATGAAACCCTAGGGCCCATTATGCCAAATACTATTAGGAATATAATTTATAGGCCACATAATTAATTACCAAGTTCATAAATAAAGTGATTAAATTAATACAATATATAAGCCCAATAATTAAATAAATAGTAGAGGCCACATAAGGAAATAAAATATTCTAACAAATAATAGTAACAAGTTTTTAATTAATAATATTGTCTAAATAATTTGAAATATTTTTGATTGTATCGATTATAAAAAACTAAAATAATTTTAAAATTAAATTAAAATGTATTGTAAATTCATTTTTCAAAATTGTAATAAAACTTTTTTTTATAACGAAGATAGTAATTCATGTTGTTATTACTTTTGGATGATTGTAGTATTGTAGATTTATATTTATCAGATACAGTCTACTCTACTATATTTTTTAAAGGTTAATTGGTTGCTTAGATTAAAGTAGTTTGGAATTGGAATAATAATAATAATGTTACCTCAAAAAAATGGTTGGAACGATACAAAATATTATAAAAGTAATTTTTTATTATTTTTTAACAACACCGAAATGAGTCATCATATTCTAAATCAAGTCATGTACAATCCGAGGAGGTTCGAGAGAGGATTTTTTTTTTATATATATATAAAGGGATCGGAGTCCTATTTTTAAGCTTAACAATAGTAATATTTTGAATGGAATTTCTTTTAAGAAGATGAGTATTTATTTAATTTTTTTTCTTAATTGAATTGTTATATATTTTTGATGAAATGAAGAAGTTTGAGTCACTTCTTAATAAAAGAAACAAAAGAGAAAAATAACTAAAGTATATATCATGATAGGAATTCCTAGCTAGGTAAAAAGAAAATTACTATATTGCTTCATTTTGGATCAATAATACTCCATATAGTAGGTGTCTGATGGATGGTCTTTCCAAATAAAAGCAAAGATAACGATTAGTACTACTAATTAATTGTAGTAGTACGTATTTTCTTCACAATCTTATCTTGAACGGTACATTCATTCATGTCAATAAATAAATAATCAACAAAGAGGAAAAAGTTGAGGACGAAGGAAGACTAAAGACTCGCAACAAGCTTCGATCAACCATGTCCATGTCCATCCATTATTCACATGAAGGATTTTCTTCAACATCCAAAAGGGGCACTCAACTCCCCAATGCACCACGCCACGACGCGAGCCAAAGTAAAAACCCCGACCACGTTTATTTCCCAGCCGAATGATGTTACCCTTTCGCCTCCTTAACCGCATCCCTCTCCCTCTCCCTCTCCCTCTCCCTCTCCCTGTCCGCCACCATCCAACCACCACAGTGGAGTAGTTGGAAAATACTAGAGAGATAGTAATACCCCTTCTCTTAACCATTAATTGCAACTATTGTTAGTACTAATTTGTTGCTTTCATTTTTTCCCTTTTAGTAGTAGTAGTAGTAACAATATATATATATATATATATATATATATATATATATATATATATATATATATATATATATATATATATATATATATATATATAGTAGGAGTATAATGCAAGTCTAGCTAGCTTTGCTGACCCGTGAGGATATTAATCATGATGATAGTCATTATAACATCAATGATAACAATAATTATGTTTAGGGGATGTAAATTACTACTAATTAGTAAAGTATTGCATGTGTTTAAGATTCAATATAATCCCTTTATAAATAGTAGTAGTAGTAGATGTGGGGGTAATCATTAAATGAGACGTGCATGTGCTTTAACCAGCTTTAGCCTTTGATTCTAAGTGTGTATAAAAAAGTTTAATTAGGCAATCGCATATGATTTGGACCATTAATTCATCATTTTTTGTGGGAACTAACGAATAGTTCAACATTAATTTCCAGCTATCTAACCACATTTGCTCTTGTATAAATTAATTACACTAGTAATTCAATTTATCTGTTTGTTTTTGAGATGCGGCAAAAATTCATTTAGATTTTGAAATCTCGTCTTGAAAATAGTACTCCCTCCGTTCCTTAATATAGGTCGTTTTAGGGTTGTGCACAAGTATTAAGGTAATGATTGTATAACATTAACTATAATATCAATTGTCTATATTGTCCTTGTATTGGAATAAGAGATTGTTATTTATTGGACAAAAAATAGTGAGAGAACGAAAGTTACATTTAATATTTGGGGTAATATTGGAAACTAAACAATTAATACTTACTTGAAATTCTCAAACGACTTATATTAAAAAACAAAATCATTTCTCTAAAACAGACTTATATTAAAGAACGGAGGGAGTATAACATAACTATGCATGTTTATTTTAAAATATATTTATTTATTAAATACTACAATGTGTTTCGTAAAAAAGAGGAAAGAAACATGTCTTTCTTTCAACATTCAACTAATACACTACTACTATTTGAGCAATAGTTTAAGCAAATCTAATTTTTTTATGAATTTTTCTTAATGAATTTTAAGGTTTATACAGGACACGTTTGATCATGAATATTTCTATATAATGACTGTCTCTTAAGTCTTAGGTTGTGTTTGATAAATCTGAAAATTAAGATATGAATGATTATGATGTCTTAATAAATTAGATCATCTAAATGGTTATGAGGTCTGAATATAAAAAATTGTTTGATAACTAAAAAGTAAGTTGTCTCTTAATGACACTATTTTACCATTTTAAAGGATAAATTTTTATTTAATAATTTTAAATATTCAATTTAATAAAAATAAGTGCATAATATTGTTTAATATATTTATATATAAAAAAATTAGCAAAAAAAATTCATTAAGAGGTACCTCTTAATTATTAAGATTTCATTTTTTGTCTTATCGATTAAGAGGCATTCAGAGGTAACAAAAAACAAAACAAACAATATCATGCCTCTTAACGAATAAGAGACAATCCATTAAAAGACAATTAGATGTAAACAAACAGAAACTTAATACTGAACTTAAAACTTAGAATTTATTATTGGAATAAGCTGTAACTAAATATATACTCAAATGTTAGGTGCAATCACTATATTAACATTTAATATATGCAATATGCTCGCACACTAGCTAGTATGGGTGGCAGTAGCTAGTATGCTTTTCTATATCATGCTGACATGTAATCCAACTCCCCACGGCTCCACGTCCATGTGTAATCTAGACAAAGGAATCTTTGAATATTAAGGTTATAATTTTTGCAACTATTTTGTATGTATGGTCATCGATAATGACACAAAGATTATGTATGTAAGTAATAAGTATGTTCCTTTCTTTTTCAGTAAAAGCAATCTCATCTCATCTCATTTGAATCATCCACAAAATTTGTGAACAAACAACTATTTACCGTCAAATATTCACCTTCCGTAATAGACAAGGTAACTGATATTTATTTTTTGTTGTGCCAAGCCACAAGACTTTGTCCTAAAAATTCACAAGCACCGCTTGTGCTTTTTCTATCAATTTAGCACCCTGCATAATCTGCATCTGAATATCAAATTAGTTCAAAGCTAGGAGATACAGGATAGTATAAGCCAAAATTAATTGCACTATATAAATATTTAAATATTCTTTTTACCGCTTTAAGATGAGATTCTTTCGGTTGAGCTTGAAATCTAGCACAAAGGCATACACTATACATAATATCCAGTCTTGATGCAGTTAAATAAAGTAAACAACTAATCATATCTCGATACATTGTCACTTCAACATCTTTACCTGTAGCATCCGCAGTAAGTTTGATGGTAGTACTCATTGGTGTTAACTTTGGTTTGGTATTTTTAAAACCAAATCTTTTTAATAACTCCTTTACATATTTGGATTGGTGAATGTGAATCCCTTCATTGGATTGTTTGATTTGAAGCCCCAAGAAATAATATAATTCTTCCATAAGGCTCATATCAAACTCATTATGCATACAATGAGAAAATCACTGACACAAAGAGTTAGTAGTAGCTCCAAAAATTATGTCATCCACATAAATTTGAACAATTAATAAATCTTTATTTTTGTTTTTAATAAAAAGAGTAGAGTCAATCTTACCGCAATTAAAACCATTGTCTAATAAAAATTTGTTTAGTCTTTCATACCAAGCTCTTGGAGCTTGTTTTAATCCATACAAAGCCTTTTTCAATTTAAACACATGATGTGGATATTTTTCATGTTCGAAACTGGGTGGTTTCTTAACATAAACTTCTTCATTTAAGTAACCATTTAAAAAAGTACTTTTCACATCTTTTTGATATAATTTAAATTATCTAACGCATGCATAGACTAATAAAATTCTTATAGATTCCAACATTCACTACTATAAAGTAGTAAATAGACAACACTAGAACTACAATATTTTTATAAAAAATATTGTGGTATTTTTTTTACAATATTTTTTAACAAAACGTTGTAGATACATATGAAAAAACGTTATCTATTTATAAAAGGCAATTTTTGATTATAAATAGATAACGTTTTTTTTTTAAAAAACGTTGTCTAAGTAAAAAACATGGAGAGAAAAAAACGGAACTTAAAATTTTTTTTTTCTAGTACTTTCCCGTCTCTGCCCAACTCTGTCTCTCTCATTTCACCAGCTTAACTCTCTCACTCAGATATGCAGCACATCTCATTCTCCTCCCTCTCGACTCCCTCTAACCCTAGAAATAGTGGCGGCGTAGTGGTGGCGATAGCGGCGACATAGTGGTGGCCTCTTCTTTAACTGTCCTCCATTATTGCCCAAGTGAGGGTTTTAATTTCCTATTTTCTTCATCTACGTTCTCTTTCCTAGGGTTATTCTCTCTCTTCAAACAGTTGACGATGGTATAGGAGGTTGTTAATAACGGCGAGTCGCAGAACGAAAACTCCAAGGTGGTGTCATTCTCGGTGTTGAAGCCTCAGCTGTTCGTGGAGGCTCTCCGAAAACAAGTGACGCCGTACTATTCTACAAGGAAGCGTTTGGAGCCGAGGAGGTGAACCGTGTCTCTCTGAAAACCCTTGTTAGCGTACGAAGCTTCTTCAATGGCGAATAACAATTTACCTCAAAGAATTATCAAAGTAAGTCGCTCGATCTTCCTCTTCTCCTATTTCTCGATCCCTTCCCCAATTCATTTTGATTTAATTTCTTCGTCCTTGTTTAGAATTTTTCTGTTTGAATAATTTTTTTTGGTCGATTCTCATGTTGTAGTTAGGTTTTAACAGCTTTTTCTTTCCTTTTTCAACCTAACAGGAAACTCAGCGTCTCCTCAGCGAACTAGGTAATCTCTCTCTAGTTATGCATATGTATCTTTGATATTTTTTTGAGGATCAACAATCCAAAATGTACTAACAATAAATGAATTCTAGATTAAAAAGAAATCTTGAAAAGTTTTATTAAAAATTCTTTCATGCTGCTGCTAATTCAATTTTTACAGGCTTTGTTATCAGTAATTTGCTTGTTTGACTCTGCTCTGTATCTCCAATTCAAATGGTATGTGTAATCAAATAAAATGTTGACCAAATTGTTTATTTTCTTCTATTGTGTGGCAGTGTTTCCCTTTGGAGGTGCCCCCGTTGATTAGCAGTACTCTTCAGGTAATTGGTTTCTTCATCTTTGTTGATTATATTATCATGTACCCAAATCTATTGCCATTTTCTACATACCACGTACAGTTTATGGACTTGCATTTTTACTGGATATTGCTAGAAATTGATCGTTATGCCTAACCAATTGCAGTTTCAAATATAATTGGGTTTTAGAATTTGAATTGAGCTGTGAAATGCATCTCTGTTTGTACAATGTAGAGTTATTTTATGATGCTTTTATAGTATCCAATTCGAGCCATGGGGGTGAAGGTTTTTGGTTGTGGTTTTGTTTTTTAAGGAATATATAGCATGTGCTCATGTTTTTGTCTATCAATTATTCTTGCTGCTTTTATGATATTAGTTTTGGTTTTGCTTCAATTTCTATAAATTTGTGTAAAGTGTGAGAAACTAGAGAGCACAATGGCTTAAAATTCGGGGTTGGCTTTTTTTAATTGCTTGCTGTGATACCAGACAAATCTGGTCATTTTTCATATTGAGCAAATGTTGGGACATCTCATTCACCTATGTCCCAGTTGCTCTCTTAACTTTACTTGCTGTAGCTTCGGCTTTGAAACATTCTGTTTGGGATTATGGTGAGTGAGTGTGCGTGTGCTCTGTGTGGTTGTTAGTGAACCAGAAATTGAATATTATGATCACCGAATATGGCTATATAGGTTCTTGACAAACAGTTTTAACATTCTCAAGTTGACTTTATTTGTTAATTATGAAAAGGGTTGTAATAAAACTATGGGGTTTCGGTTTGTGCAGGAGGAAATGTTACCAAAGGTCTACCAAGATGTTTTCTCTTGCATCCCAAATGATCTTATATACTCCAAGTACAACAATGTTGTCACAATCCTCTGCTTTTATAATTTCTCATTCCTTCATTTCATCTTATGTACATAATTCACATTCAGTACCGGCCCTGGGCTAAAGCCCAAGGTGCCCGGGCATTAGGCCCAAAAATTTTTAAGGCCCCCTTAAATATTCTCTTCCTTTTATTACTTAAATAGAATATTTAAATATTAAAGCAAATAATCAATCTATAATATTCTACATATACTGATTATTGTAATATTCTACATATTTAAAACATATAATTTGTACAAAACAATTTAATTATTATGTACCTGGGCGTTCATCATTAGATTCAGTTTTTTGGGTTTTTTAATTGTTTGGGAGTAGTGTTAGACTCTTAATAAAGGAGGCCCTATTTGGTAATTACTTTTTAACTTAGTGATAATGTGATATCTAAATGATGCTTTGGAAATATTGAAATAGTCGGTTATTATATTTGATATTC
Organism: Panax japonicus; assembly: GCA_020205505.1. Lineage (NCBI taxonomy): Eukaryota > Viridiplantae > Streptophyta > Magnoliopsida > Apiales > Araliaceae > Panax > Panax japonicus. The sequence continues at coordinate 48,860,932 of CM035106.1, forward strand.
TTTCGTATTGATGCTTTTTTGTTTAGGAAAAGTTTTTCCTTTTTTATGCCTATCTTAATAGCAATTCGCAAAAAGTCCATTTTTTTGTTGTCTGCTTTAGGCCCTTCAAAACTCAGGGCCGGCCCTATTCACATTCATCAAATGTAGATCTTCACTGAGACAAAGTATGAGCCATTGGAAAGACAAACTCGGGCAAACAACAATTGATTTAGGAGTAGCTCCTACGAATCTGGAAACCTGCAGTCCGAATGGAGAAATCACGGTAACAGATCCAATGGAGAAACTAATGTCAGTTAGCGATTTTCTTGTTTCTTTTCCATTAGAGTTCATGTGCCAAGAAGATTTGCGGCCGGTGTTTAGTGAGAGCGAGTTTTATGCATTTTCTCAAGTCTTTTACTAAGTATGGTATAATATGATGAAGTTGAATGCACCATATAACAACAAAAAATACACTTAAAATTAATTACAAAAGAAGATTTAGAGAAGTCTAATCCTCTTAAGATTGCGGATATTAAGAATTAACCGGTGGCTAAGTTGGCGTAATTGCATACTCTGTAGACTAATTACAACTTGTATAGTAGGAAAGAGGAGTTATTGCCATTTTTAGTGCAGTTGGTATAACTGCATACACTTTAGATTAACTGTATAGTAGGAAAAGAAGAGCCCTTCTCTGTTGGTCCTTGTTTACAAATATAATGCATACCAGTTCACTGGTGAAGTCTGCTTATCTGCTCAAACATAACTACAAAGTGTGATATTAGTTTTGGTTTTGCTTCAATTTCTTTTTCTATTATCTGCCTTCTCAATGTTTCTTGAAAAAAGTTTACACCATGATCTAGGTTATGTTTTCCAATCTCGTGGATTAGTGATGACATCACTGATCAATGTGTGCCTTTCATATTCCAAACAGAATTGTTTGTATTGTCTTTTGAGTTGTGCATGCTCCTCCTCCTTGCAAGCAATCAAAGTGCTCCTGCTCCTGCTTCTGTTTCTGCTCCAATTGTAACGTATCCAAGTGAGACGGATGGTGTCCCGAAGAACATTTTTTTAGTGAACATAGTAGTAATTTATATTGAAAAGTGAATTTGAGATGTATATATGGATAGTTTGGTATATATTTTGAGGATATAGTAATTTGAAACTGTAAATGAATAGTATTATTGGGATGTATTTTGAATGGTTGATACATTTTGTCTTTAAATTTAAATGAGAATTTAGACCTTTTAGCTATATATCATGGCATTAGCATATTGCAGGTGCATTGGTAATATAGGTGAATCATAACCTTTTTGTTTCTTTTTTTTTTAATCTACAACATTTTAAAAATGTTGTATATTTGTATAAATAAACGACACCTAAATAGATGACACATTATAAGCGTTGTGTAAATGTGTCTAAATGTTGTCAGATATATTAAACTATAATATTTTTAGCCAGAAAACATTGTGGAATCATATCTTCTACAATGTTTTCAAGCATTTACTAATTTATGAAAAACAAATCTATAAAAAAAATTTCTTTAAAAACGTTGTGTAACGTGCTTAACTACAACATTTCAAAAACGTTGTGTAAGGGTGTCAAATAAATGACACCCTTAACCACGACATTTTTCTGATTGAAACCATAACATTTTTATCGCGTTGTCTATTTATTGTTTTGTAGTAGTGCTTGCAACAGGGGCAAAGATTTCTTCATAGTCTATACCTTCCTGTTGATTATAGCCTTGAGCTACCAATCTGGCTTTGTTTCTTGTTATAACACCACTTTCATTTAATTTGTTTTTGAAAATCCATTTTGTACCAATAATAGATGCATTTTTAGGAGGCTTAACAAGATCCCATACCTGGCATCGTTCAAATTAGTTTAACTCTTCCTGCATGGCGATTGTCCAATTTTCATCTTGAATTGCTTCCTTGGCATTTTTTGGTTCAACTTGAGAAAGAAAGGCTGAAAATGCACAATACTTCCTTACTTTCCTTCTTGTGTTCATCCAAGTGTCGGGATCTCCTATGATCAAGTTTGGAGGATGATTTCTCACAGTTCGAGATGATTTAGAAAGCTTGGCAGTTGTCATCTGTTCGTTAGATTCAAACTGTGGTATGTCACATTCTGCATTAGTGTGTTCGACTAATTTTTCTTCTAAATTGGACAGGTCTGGCTGTCTGTTTTTTGATGTCTGCATGTCTGAGTTTTCTACTAAAACGGAAGAGTCAGGGTGTCTGATTTCAGCTGTCTTTCCTTCTTATTCGGACAGCTTAGGCTGTCTGATTTCAGTTGTCTTTCCTTCTGATTCGGACAGCTTAGGTTGTCCGGATTTAATAGTTTGGCTTCCACGACTCAAGTTGTTATTTCCTGCAGAATCCTAATCTTTCGACAGATCATAGTTAAATTCATCAAATATTACATGCACTGATTCTTCAACCTTTGACTTGTCAATATTATAAACCCTATATGCCTTACTATGTACTAAATAACCAAGAAAAATACCTTCGGTTAATTTTGCATCAAATTTTCCAATATTATCATTAGTATTTAAAAAAAATATTTAGCACCAAAAACTTTAAAATAATTAATATTATGAATCCTTTTGTTTAGTAACTCATGTGGTGTTTTCAATAATATGGGTCTAATCAATACTCTATTTAGAATGTAACATGCAGTACTTACAGCATCTGCCCAAAATCTTTTAGGCAATTTACTTTCTTAAAGTAAAGTTCTTGCAGTTTCTTGGAGAGTATTATACTGTAATATTTCGAGCCCCAAAATGTGCAATTATCGAAACTATATTTTTCTATAAATAGAAGCTCATTTTTCATTATTTTTCACCAATTCACTAAAGCTATAGAGCAATTATTATAGAGAGAAAGAAGAGAAGTCTGCTATCTCACTATTCCAGTATCCAGTTTTCTTCTGAGGTAAGGGGTATTATTCTTTCGTATTCATGAATAGAGATATTTTCTTTCAATACTCGTAAGGGTTGTTATTCCATTCTTTACTATTATGTTGGAATAACATGTCTATGTGAAGTACCGCATACATGGTGAAATTCTTCTGTTATTTCATTCTTTATTATTCTGTTGGAATAACCTGTCTGTGCGGTCTATTGCATGCCTAGTGAATTCTGTTGTTATTCCATTCTTTATTATTCTGTTAGAATATCTTGTCTGTGCGGATTACGCATGACCTGGTTCCGTTCTTTATTATTCTGTTGGAATATCCTGTCTATGCGGATTACGCATGACCTGGTTCCATTCTTTATTATTCAGTTGGAATAACCTGTCTGTGCGGTCTATCGCATGCCTGGTGAATTCTGCTGTTATTCCATTTTTTATTATTCTGTTGGAATAACCTATCTGTGCGGTCTATCGCATGCCTGGTGAATTCTGCTGTTATTCCATTTTTTTATTATTTTGTTGGAATAACCTGTCTATGCGAACTACCGCATGCATGGTGAATTCTTCTGTTATTCCATTCTTTATTATTCTATTGGAATAACCTGTCTATGTTGATTACCGCATGCATGGTGAATGATCCTTCGTATTTATTCTTTATTAAATTGTGGAAATGATCTGTCTACGTAGATTACCGTATGGCGGGTGAAAATCCATTTGCAGTTTCGTATATTCTATTATACTCGTCTGAGATATCATTTCTTTTGTACTCGTCATGAAATATCATTTTCTTTGGTATTTTTCTTTTATGAGTTACTATTCACAGGTTACTATTCACCCGATAACTATTCACTCTAGTATTGTTCACTCGGGTATTCAGTGTACTTTTCATGTCGGAGTACTATTCTCGAGTTACTATTCATGGGTTACTATTCACCCAATTACTATTCACCTGAATATTATTCACTCGGATATTTGAAGTACTTTTCATGTCGGGGTACTATTCCCGAAGTACTATTCACAGGGTACTATTCACAGGGTACTATTCACGGGGTACTATTTACCCAAAAAATATATTCTTTTGTGTCTAAATTATTTTTGGTACAAGAATATTATTCTTGAATTTTACTCTCCAAAGCAGTATCATGTTAACAATTTGGATATCTTTAAACTCTGGATAAATTTAAAGTCTTTAATATTGATCCTTGATTTTATTTGATTTGATTTCAGTTGATTATTGCTTATATCATTGTCATCATCCTCGTGTTTATATTGTGATGAAAGTCATATTTAGCTTACGTGCATAGATGGACTTGGTATGATTATAACCAGGATTATTCGGTATAATCATGACCGTAATGTGACGAATGATGTGGTAAAAGTCCTCATTGGCATGTAGTTCATTGATTGACAGTTGTTGGTATGATTATGACCAGGGATTATTAGGTATAATCATGACCATTGATGATTACATAAATATCCTTGGCCATGGTGTAGGGATGATTAGATTTTATTTATTAAGCTGAGTCTCAGTGATAAAATTGATGAAAAACTTTTTAAATCATAGAAGATAGTAGATTTTATGCTCTACTTGACTCTTCTAATGGATTGCTTATATCTGTTGCAGTTGTTGATCTAAAACTTATTGTCTATTGTATTCTATCAGTTGTTATACTGTTGAAGGCTAAGGATAATTTATTCTGCATTATCTTAGTCATAATATTTCTTACTGGGCTAGTTGAGCTCACCTTTTCTTTCACTGTTCTCTTCAGAAAATGAGAATATAATTGGGACGAGTCGGAGAACGGAGTGATGGTCCGATATGGTGGCTATAGCAGTCCTCACTACTTAGTGTGATAATAAGTGTAATGAGGACTGAATTTGAGTTTGTATACTGTTTATGAGGCAATATTCATGTAAACTCTCAGCTATGTTTTGTCGTATTTGGCACGACAGTTGTATAATAAAGTTTGTAGTTGATTTCTGTACCATGTATCTGGTGACTCAAGATGGGTGATGTATACTTGTTTTGGGGGCGTCACAGAAAGAGTTAATTTTTATGACACATTTTTCTATCACTAATTGAATACTTATGGTGACGATAGAACTCGTCACATAAAGAGCTATTAATAGTTACAAAATTAAAAGGCATCACTAAATGATATATAATAGTGACGGCATAACTTGTCACCAAATAGTTAATGTTCGGGAGCGTTTTACCGACCCCCATATGGGCCGAAGGCTCTCTGTCAGAGGGGTTTGATAGACCAACGGGCTGAAGCCTGTGAAGGTGTTGGTGGTGTTCGGGTCGGCACCTGAGTCCTCCTGGGCCAGAGCCGAACCCAGTCGGGTGATGTTCGGGGTCGGGTATTCGAGTCCTTTGGGCCGAAACCCAGACCAGATTATAGGACCGGTTGGGCCTGCACAGTGGGCTCTCCTGCGTGCAGAGTCCGAGTACCTATTCCTACGCATAAAAGGTAACTCCAAAGGTAGTGGTGGGATTGGATTCTACTTGCACCTTTTAAGGAGATTGTGTTGGACCCAAGTTATGGTAACTACCATACACTAGGAGTCCTAATCCGACTGGGAGAAGGATTCTAAGGTGGTGAGCTCTATAAATACAAGGCCTAGGTTAACATTATGAGGTAATACCTACTCTTGAGCACTAAATACTTAGCCTCCATTGTTTACCCTTGTAACGGCCTGTCACTCATTCTCACACCGGAGCTATCCCCCGGCGGCACAAGCCGTCAAGCTTCTGTGTGATCTGTTACTGTGCAGGTTCTAGCGCGTGGATTCTGTGATTGGACGCGCCGGCGAAACTTGGCGTTAACAGTTAATATTAGTGACAATATAAGTTGTCATAACTAAATGGATATATATAATGACAATACTATCAATTCTAAAGAGATAATATTATTCGTCATTAAATTTTAATTTTCATTTACCAAATATTATTTTCCAAGAAATGATTATAAATCGTGATAATATAAGAGACAAAAGGCAATAAACATTTAAAAAAAAGTAATTATCTTATAAAAAATAGTAGATTCATTGATTCAACAAAATACCCAACTAGCTAGGCAATAAACAGTTGCTTAAATAATCTAAGTACTACAAAACCAAATTATATAATCCAAAAAGCTAAAATTCTAAAATCTATATCCTAAGAAAATGCTTAATTAAAACCTTCAATCTTGTGGTTATTGACCTTCCAGAAAAAATTCTATCTGCAAATCAAAAAAACATATAGACATAAATCAATCAAATAGTTATGAAATTAAAAAAAATGTATATATAAAAAAGAAATGTTTAAATAATAAATTCGGAATTTTCCAGAACTATAGCTATACTAGCATTATAGCAACCAAAATCAATATCCATAGAATTTAGAGGATCCGCATAATCAAATTCTGGTTGATGCTGTAATATGAAAATAGACTTCAAGAAAGTCGTCCCATGTGCAGAGAGATATATTTATGAATCCCAAAATATGAGAACTATTAGAGCAAGTTTATTAAACTAACTGAGAAGCTTGAGGAAGGGAAAGCAACCCAAGAGCTCCTGCACAAGTGAAGAAGTAATTATGTCAGCACTAAAATATCAATGTGAAGTAATGAGCACCATTTACGAAAAATATTGAACAACTATTATTTAATCATCACCAGCACTAAAGTTCTGATAGTGACATAGGAACACAAATAGAGTATTATCATCAAAGCACATAACAACCAGCAATAGGTGAATAAAGAAAACCAATTTTCATCTACTTTTGTGGCTAATAATCTAACGTTTCCCAAATAAATTACCTATAAAATTTTCTAAATATAATGTTAGCCACCTTTTTACTTTTAATAGAAAATTTAACCAAACTGTAATACAAGGAAGATTATTTTATTAATAATAGATCTCTGATATTCATAATATCTTATCCAAAGATTGTAGAAGACATGGAAAACCAAAAAAAAACTTTTTTAAGTTAATTAATCACAACTACACATGGCATCTGCTGTTCAACAATTAGTTACTCAATTTTGAACTCATATTTTGATGTTTCTTTAAACAGATGCAATTAGTTACTTAATTTTGCACGACTACACATTCCATCTGATGTTTCTTTAAACATATGCATGCTCTTTGCAATTTTGCAGTTATGTTCTGAAGTTTCCCAAACAGATGCATGTTGTTTAACAAATAGTTACTCAAATTTGCAGTTACCTAATCATGGAAATTTAATATTCATCTTTCTATAATAGAGACTATGTATCTAACCAATAACAGGTCTGAGCACTGTAACCACACACTAGTAGCAACACAACACCCAAAAAAGCCCAACAATAAAGACTAGTAACCCAACAACCAACAACCAACAACAGGAATTATAACATTAGTAAGAATCACTTTTTGAGCAAAGCTAAAGCAAACCACCAAATTAGCCCAACTGAGTTTGTTTGAGCAATGTGGAAATATATCGAACACCTTGTGTGCACTGCGATTAGACCAACTTAGTTTGTTTGCTACAACAACAATCCAAACAAAAAACTATGGCATTATAAATAAAATTCATGTTTGTCCTAAATGGAGGAAAATAAATAAGAAAATCTAACATTTGTAAGAATTCAACACATCACACACCAAATTCACAAATATTTAATAGAAAGTGAAGAAACCATTACCTAGAATAATTCTTTTATAGCAAATTTATGATGCAAGGCAATTGAAAGAAAGGAGGTAAAAGAGAGATTGTTACTGATTTAAACTAATTTTTTGGGAATGAAAAAAAAAGCCACATACAGATTCATCTTATACTATCATTACTTCAGAGTTCATTATTCACTCATTTATAAAGTTGTTTTTAATATCAAAAATCTACATTAACATAAATTCAACCATGGGAAGCAACATTTGAAAGCTTAATTGAGGTTTAAAAGTATTTATTACTTCCATGATATTTTTCTGCCTATATGTTCATCCCATTAGCAGCCATAATTGCCATAAATTTGTTGATATTTGCACCTTGATCAACCAATTGAGTTTTCAAATCAGACACTTCAGTCTCAAATTCAGCCACTTGTGTCTTAAGATCATTTACTTGAGAGTTAGACATTTGTAGCTTTTGTTGTGTCTCTTGAAGTTCCTTTTGGACTTGTTGGGTAACTAAATTAGATGATGTGATGCGCCTGCTTGGAGGTTTTGGACCATATGTACCCAAGGCCTTTAATGTAACCAGATCCATGGCCAAGAATCTCCAAGACTATTTCATATGTGTTCTTATCATATCCTTCTTCTCTATATTGATCTCGCTTTTTTTTCATCAACTCCTATTAAAACACATGGATGTAAGAAGGTATATATAGTTAATTATAATCATTAACATAGAAAAAGCTGGATTTTAAACAAATAGATACGAAAATTTCCCAATTCTCTTCCGCCACTTTGGATGACCAACCCTTTTTCTCTGAATAATGCGTACGTTTATAAAAATCAATCATATCACAAGGATTTCCATTTAACTCCTTTTGAGACTAGGACGGGAAAAAATATGCCAAAATTATTAGAATTATGTATCAATTAAAGGTTATTAGAATGAAAGTAGTACCAAAGTACAAGTTTATAACACTTACAATCTCGTGTCGACGAACAGTAAATGGCTTTCTCCCTGAAATATGTGGAGCTCTCACCTGTCTTCTATTCCCACCATTCACAAAACTTGTGCGCTATAAAAACAAGAACAATGAAATTCTAAGCAATGTTACAAACCTAAATCTATAACCTAAACACGGAACCTTAACATTTAAACATGTTAAGTTTTTGTATTATTACCTTAAATTTAGGTGTTGCAAAATAGTCGCACAATGCTTCCCAATTTTTTTTACAAAGACAAAAAGAAGGCTTGTTATTCTTAGCCTCTACCAAATTTGAAAACTTCTTGTAGTGCATATGTAACTTGTAACGCTTTTGTCGGCTATTAGATTTCAACCTATCAATCAAACATTGTTTCACTCCTGGAGCATCAACATTAACATCCATGTGGATCTGCAAATCATATTAGCATATTTTAGATGACAAGAAAAATAAATTGATATAATAAAAAAGTTATTAGTTTCGATATATACATTTATATGATCAAAGCCTAGTTCCAAACTCTTTTCCTCATCTATGTCTTTCCACCTTTTGGGCACTGGAAGGACATCTCGAGTTACTACGCCAATTTGACTTGCAAGCTTTGCAGATTCATCTCCATTTATAGGTCTTCCTATTAATGGATCCACATTAATCTTCCATTTTCTCCCTGAAGCAACAAATGTCTTCATAATCCCCTTGCCCGTTGTTGGACCACGACTCCTTTTCCTAGAGCTAGCTGTATGAACATTACATACTTGTTATAGTATTTTTTTTGCATGCATAATAATTAAGATTATTAGTTACCTGAGAACTTAGTAAAAAAAATTAAGAAAAAAGGAGAATTAATACCTGTTTCAATACTTATTTCAGTTGATGGGGCTTGCTCATTTGATGAAATTTTAGGACTTTCTGTTGTTAGATTTTCATGATTTTCAGTTGTTGGAATTCTTGGACTCTGAGTTAATGGAATTTCAAGCTTTTGAATTGCTAGAACTGTAGAAATTTGTGGTGTGAGATTAATTTCATTGGTCTGATTTTTAGTAGTATGTTCACTACCTTTGGATGAATTATTATGGGCTTTAAGTATTACATATGGTTCCTTTTCTGTATTAGATTTCCCACCATCAGAAGCCACGTTTTCTTTGTCAAAACGTCCTTTGATACCTCTGAGAGTTTTCGAATCAGTTGGCTTAGAATTACGATCAATGAGAATTTGTTTAGTCTTGTTTGCATTGCTTTTCACTTTCATTTTGTGTCCACTTCCAGAAGCCATTTATAAAACATGTAACAAAAAAAAAGTTGAATTAAATCTATTAGAATTAGATTAATTAATAATAAAGATAAGCTGTTTGTATAATTATACATAACATTCTAGTGAGCATTAAGATGAAAAAATATCATAGCAATCAGTACTACGTTAAAAAAAATGCAATTCAAATACTAATGAAAATTTATTATGTTTATGTTGTAACTTGAACTGAAATTGCGTAAAATTAAGATATGTTTTAATTGCAGACTGAATCATAAAATATTTTTTTAACTATTTGATCACACCATAGTAACAGAAAATGAAAGGGAACTATTGAATTGTAATTATACTATCTATTCATTTATATCTATCTCACTGTGAAACGTTCTTCCAAGTTGCGGAAGCGTCAGAATATCTTTCTTTAGAAGAACTCCGCAGAAGGAACACATATTAAGGAAATTTTGAAATATCATCTTGAACGACAATTATTAATAAAGTTGTTTTTAACAGGTATCTGCGATTTTACTGAGAGCGTTCAGTAATCATCCTAAGGTTCCAATTTGGGATGATAAAGGTACCCATTTGATTATAATTAAAAAAGTGTTTATTTTACATTTTCATGCTGGAAAAGTATATGACTTTAGATATATACATTTATATAATACTGTTTAGATCCAAGTCTGCACATGGGGCATCTTGTTTGGGCTGATGTGTTTGTCATCACTGCTGATTCAGTTAGTATGTTGAGTGAGGCATGCAGCACTGGGTATGTTAGGCATGCAGCACTGATTCAGTTAGTATGCTATTTGTCTTGATGTTTATCACATCTTACTGCTGATTCAGTTAGTTCATTTTCAGGAGCAACTTATTTCTAAAGTTTTGAAAAAAAACAAAAAATTCCGTGTTGCCAATGATGATGAATGATCAACATTAGTGAAAGAAATGTTTTGTTCATCGGTTGTGTTACATTTACCCACCCTTGTTCAGTCAATTGGTACCATTCTAGAATAGACGATGAGACCAACAACATCATTCAACATCACCTCGGGTAGTAGGGGGGTGAATTACTTATTTAAGAAAGCAAAAAATTTAAATAGTTACCAAGAAAACAAAAGCACCAACAACATCAAGCCGATCAGTTAACAAAGCATCATAATGAGAAAGAATCGAAATCAATGCAATAAGACAATTCTATTAAGACATGATGCAAAATGTAGTAGACCAAAACTTCCCTTTGAACTTATTGATTCACAAGAACACAATATATGTGCACAGTCCAAATATTAACAGTAAGTATAAATATTAACATTTATAGGAAATACGCTATGCCATAAGCTAAACCTTTCAGCTCTAAAAGCCAGTCAAAGAAACTTGCAATTGTATAATCAAAATCTATATTTACACCACAAAGTAATCTTTATTAAACATTTACGAGCAATCCTTATTAAACATCACAACTAATTATCATCACAACTAATTTATAAATCAACCCCAAGCCTTGGTTCTATCTAATATTTGGTCTTTAACCAAAACAGTCCATAGAGGACTTTTGACAAACACCATGTATGCACTGTTTTAAAATCACCATTCTCATAGCCTTTTATTTATGTTATCAATCCATTTTAGCCTCCTTATATCACCACACAACCAACATATCTCCTTTATTCTATTTCAATTAATAACAGTTCAATTATAGCTCAATTGCAAAAAGTATAAGAACTTGGTTTCTTACACAAACAAATACACATATATACATACATGTGTCTGTATATATGAATCATTACAGCAACTAATGTAATACGGATGAACAAAGTTGTTAGAAAAAATACCTTCGAAAAAATTAAGTGGTCTTTAGGTCTTCGAATTTAGGGTTTCTGCAATTGGGACAGAATGATAAAATTTGAAGATGCAGAGATGAAGTTTGGGGCAAAATTTTAGGATTAATTATAATCCCTTCACCCGTAGGAAACATTATCCACACCATCAAATCTCAATCTCGCTAATTGCGGCAAAATTTGGCGCTACTTTTTTATTTATCCCGCCTAAACTATGGCTAAGTAATAGAGGGGAAACCAAATTGGTAGAGAGCTAGCATCTATCTAGTTTAAACTTCAATGTTGGCTAAGAATTGAGGAAAATTTTTGATCTCTATTGCTTCCCTCTCGCGCACACACTCTACACGCTGAGAATTGAGCGAAGCCCCTCCCTAATTGTTATTTAACTGAATGTTAAATACAATACTAAAAAATAAAATTACTTTAAATTAATCTCCAAATGACTTTTTTAGATTGATATTATGTACTTGATATAAAATTTAAAGTCTTTTTGATTATTTTTTTTAATTTTTTTAATTTTAACTTTATTTATGATCATAAAAATAAATTTTTATGGAGAAATTTAAAGTTTAACGTAGTGTAAAGTTATCTACTTTATAGTTTATTAAAATAAATAGTCGATAGTGTAAGTTACTTAAAAAGTGCTACTAAAAGTATATTTATTATTGTAAATTATTTAAGGCATTTATATTCACCATAATTAATTCTAAAAAATTATTTAAAACAAAACAGCGTCCAATTTTATCTTTCATAAAAAATCTCTGAACAATAATATATAACTATATTCTAAAAAGTATTTTTATTTTAAAAAATTTATAAGTATTTTAAAACATAAAAGTATTTTTATTTTTATTCAAGAATGTTAGCAAAAAAAAAGTCAGTTGAAATTATGTCAAATTCAATCATTAGATTCTTTCTCTCTCTCTTTTTCAAATATAATGTGGACTTCTCTTTTTTGGTCAATATAATCAGATTTTTGGCAAAATTGAAAAAAAGAAAGGGAAGAGTTGCTTCTTCAGATTTTAAAATTGAAATTATTAGTTCCAATTTTTAGTATAAAACTGACCCAAATAGGCGAATTTTTCCACCTTATTTTATTATTTTAATAATTTTGAATAAGTAAATCTATTTAATGATTTCTTTTTTGATAATGACAAAGGGGGAGAGATATTTGATATTTGATATTTGAATTGGTATTCAAGTATTTGAATTGGTATTCATATTATGCAATGATGGTTATTTAGATCAAGTCAATTTTTGTTCCTTAATATGCATAAATTTAGGGGCAGCCATATACTTGGAGGGAGTATGTTATTATGAAGTTTAATATATTGTTATCATCAAAAAGGGGGAGAATGTTAGTTGTTATTATTGGTGATTTTAATAATGACAATATATTTATACTTGTTGGTTATTTTATGGATTGCATGGATTATATTTTGGGTTGATATAATATTGGTCTATTAAATATAATATAGTTAGTTTGGCCCAATTTGGATAATAAATTCGATTAAGGAAATCTATAGGATTGCATGAAGTATTCCTTGTCCAAGAAGCTTAAAATGTATATCTTTATTTCTGAAAATTTAATTAATATTGTTAATACAATTTATTTTTATTGGGACTCTTAAGGAATTTGGTTATACTATGACATCTGTTTGAGTTAGAGTCCATCATGGAAAGTGTTTAACTAATATAAATTTGTATGGAATTAAGTCTTTTAAGAAAACAGGTATAGTTTGAGAATATATTGATATATCTTAAATTGTTTAGCATTCAAATTTGGTTTGGAGTATTTTAAGGAAATTCCTTATAAGTTTGTTTGCCTTTATTATCATTCAGGAAAAAGGTAACTAGTCTAATTTTAATAGGAGACTGGTAAGGTGGTTTGAAAAAGAACTCTAAATATTTTATCTTCTTTGACTCCTTTTCTAATTTGACCTGATCTTTGTTTTTGGAAAATATCTGTTAAGTATATCAGGTCCTTGAAGTTTCAAAATCAATATGAGGATTTCATGCTAACAATATTCAACTAGCCATTGCTTGCTTCTACATAAATATTCAATCAGCTGGGCTAAAGAAACACACCTCACATGAAGCTGAAAATCATCATTGAGTACATCTATAGAGCTTTATAAATCCGATTCCAGTTATTGTATTTCTCTTATATATTCTTTTTGAGCTGGAAGAAACACTGTAATACTTCATAATCTTTGTAATCCAAGTGGAAGCCTGTTTTGGCTTGGGTGTCATTGTAATAGGTATTATGTTCAAAGGTAGTCTCAAGGTCTCAGAGGTGAGAAAAGTTGCAGAGTTGCAAGGGACAATGGTGTCCATCAATGTGAAGCTACTTTGAACAGGGAGTTCTTTTTATTTGTACTTTATTGTGTATTATAAAGTTTAATAAGAAGAGTCTCCAATCTTAGTTGGGATTGGTCGTGGATTAGGCTACTAGACTAGAGGATAGGAGCTGAACCACGTAAAAATCTTGGTGTGATTTACTGTTCTTTTATTTCTAATTTAAGCTTTAATATTCTGCAGATTTTGTTTAACTCGGAAACATTTTATACTAATACGGACAGGTATTAGCTGTTCGCACTACTACAAAACAGTAAATAGACAACGCGGAAAAAACGTTGTGGTTTCTGTCAGAAAAACGTAGTGGTTAAGGGTGTTGTCTATTTGACACTCTTACACAACGTTTTTAAAACGTTGTAGTTAAGCACAATACACAACGTTTTTTAGAAAAAAACGTTGTAGATTTGTCTTCCCAAAATTAGCAGATGATTAAAAACGTTGTAGAATGTATGATTCCACAACGTTTTTTGGATAAAAACGTTGTTGTTTAGTATATCAGACAACGTTTTTAACCAATTTATACAACATTTTAAAAACGTTGTAGATAAAGAAAAAAAATTAAAAAAAAATTATAATTCACCTATATTACCAATGCACCTGCAATATGCTAATGCCATGATATATAGCTAAAAAGTCTAAATTATCATTTAAATTTAAAACCAAAATGTATCAACCATTTAAAATACATCCCAATAATATCATTCATTTACAGTTTCAAATATCTCAAGCATTGATTATGAAACAACATGAATTAAAAAATACAAGTGAAACTAAATTTCTTTCAAAGACAATGAGACTGAACTTGCAAATGGTTCCCAGATTTTGTTGGTTGCTTTTTCTATTGCAGGTATCCTGGAAGGAAATAAAATATGAGGATAAGAGAGGGACAAAATCACAATACAAACAAATAATAGTAGACCATAATTGTTAGATAGTGGATTATTCAAAACATGAAAGATGCTGAAGCCATTGAATAATAGCAATAGATTATTATTCCCTTACAGGCATTTGGACACAAACTTCACATCAAGTGGAAACCTGACTCTGCTATTAATTATTTAATTAACCAACAATCCCTCTTTTACAATAAGCAAAGCTAGGAATGAGTTACAAGTATGGGACACACTGATAGAAATGGAAGCAGAAGAAAAGTAATAAAAACACAAGGAATAATTCAACAACGCAAAATCCCCCAAGTCTGTATCCTTATACTGTAAGAGGCTACACTGGAAAAAGGTTTAAATACCAGTCATGTCCTCTTCCCAGAAGCACATGGTGCTTTATAGGCTCTACACCTTGTTAAGGAAACCGAACACAAATTTAATCTTTTGACCATATAACTAAAGAAATAGCAACAGTAGAAGCAGATTATCATACAGTGTGCAAATGTTGCCGCATATACCCATTCTCAGAAACTAGCTGAGACACCTGTTTCTGCAGGCGATCATTCTCCTCCATCAACAGCTTGTTCATAGCACTCAATTTTCTATTCACAGTCTGGAGTTGCGAAGATTCTTTCCGCTGCTTGTCCCGACACCTGCATAACCAAACAAAAACTCACATATGTATTTTTTTCATTAAGCCTTCAAAATCTTTATCTAAACACAAATTAAGCCACAAATCAAGTAAATTCATACTCCCTCCTTTCCACAAAAAGAGTCTCACTTGCCAAAATTTTCTGTTCCACAAAATGAGTCCACTTCTTATTGATAGTAGCATAAAATAATTCATTAGCATATCACAAAATACATTAGCATATCAACTTATTAAGCTATCGATGTTAGAAAAAATGGGGTATTCACGGATCAATTGCTGCCGGCGTAACGAGCTGGGCTTAGGACACTCCATATAAACTCTTTCCAAAGCTTCAACTTGCTCAGAAGTGTACCTAACATACTTGCCATTATCTAAATGCCTACTAATGCTACCACTACTACTCTCTCTCTGAGCCACCTCCATTGCCATTTTTGCTCACTCCCCAAATCAAAACCCCTTTCGATAATAACCCACCTAAGAAACCCAAAATAAAGACCCACATATATAAAGAAACTGTTAGCTGCTGTTGATTATGAAAGACAGATTCCAATTGCTTCACATGTGACAACTAGGATGAAAATTAATTGAAAAGACAATTATTTTAATAATGCTATTTGCTGACCAAGGATTTTGAAAATAAAATAAATGGATACTAGGATGTTAAATAAATCAAATATGTGAATGGAGTAGAAGTATTTTGTAAAATCGTAAAAGGAAAAGTAAATCAAACTTTGTTCTGGCATGGAGCTGCAGCCAACGCATTCACATTACCCTTGTGATAAGAAAGGGCTTGCAAAAGGGTACCATGCTGACTGTCCAGAATTGAACACTACCGCTACTATCCGCACTGACAAGGGTAACACACCTGAAACCAAAACGAAGCAATCATTGGCAATTTAGCATCATGAAGCAACCAATAAATCTATTAACATCAATCTTTTGAACTGCATTGAACAGAACAACGGATGTCGCATCATTCACTACTCCTTCGCCGAAGACTAGGCTGTAGAGCAAATGAGTTTCATCTTGGGGCAAAACCTACATTTTATTTTCTTACTCAGAGTAATACAAGCAAAAACAGCTTCCAGTAATTGTGATTTTCAACATATGAACTCATACATACAACTCTAACTGTTATGACTAGGGGGGAAAGGGATGCTGGATACAGCTAAAGGCACAAAATGCTAAAAACCCCAGAAATGTGAACAGTAAGAAAGAAGTGGAAATCAAGTTCTTGATAGGAATAACAGAAAGTAAAATTAACTGCTAAAGAACAAAAGGCTTTATCTCTAAGTTAATTATATCATTAATGCAAAAAAACTTATCAAATAGAAAATTATACTATGGAAAAGAATTAAGCCCAAAAACATAATTATATTTTTTTTTCAGTCAGGGAAGTCAGTTACCGGAAGGTTTCCTGAGGTCTCTATAACACCATAGAGGTGTGTCTCAGGATCGATGAACCGCACTACAATAAGTCATTAACATGCCATGAAAATAAAATCAAAGAGTATTATGTCCAAGTTAGAATGACTGTAAAGGAAACAAACCTGTTACATTATCAGATATGTTCTTTGAGTGACCAGCAAGAAGAACAAGTTGGTTTTCCCACTTAATCTGTCAAGATAAAGCACATAATTTATCAACCAATTAAAAAAAAATTAAACGAAATGAAACCAATTATAAGCAATTAAGCAAATGAGCAGGATCAAATTAAATTATGGACGTTGAATGACAATTCTGACTAAAATCTATCCATATTGTGACCAGATATAGCTGGAAAAACTTCATCTGGGCTGCTGCTGTTGTTAATCTTATACAAATTTGATTCCACTTTCAATTTAAATGTAGACCAGGTCAAGTTCTTGAGATCAAACACCTGCAGAAAGTAGCAATTATTAAAAGTCCTGTGAGGAAAAAATAAGGACTTCAATAAGGAAAAAGCATATGGGGATGAGCTAACCTGAAAATCGGATAAGTATCGACCATTACGACTTCCACCAACAATGTACAACTTCTCATTAACCACGGTTGCAGCATGCTATGTACAAGGAGAAATTGTCATAGTATACCAATAGCAAAAAATAATAAGACGGCACTAAACAGTGAAAACAAAATTAAAAAAGATAACACTTTAAGCTTGAAATTGCAAGAAATAAATGCAGTTCAACGTGTTGTTGAGCCACTATCAAAAACCAAAATGAAAAGGGAATTAGATGTCTTGTCAAAACTTTTGGGAAGTCTGCACTAGAACTAGATTTTGAAATACCCTGCAGTGGTGATCAAATCGGTCCACACATTTGTCACAAACTCTACAATGCTTGCTGTACTTGAAAACCTGCAAGTAGCCAGACATACGAAACAAAAAATCCACAAGTGCTTGATAGAGATAGGGCTCATAGGTATGTTCAAAGATGGTCAAATAACAAATCCAAATTAGCTGATATAGCACTGGGATACACAACAATCAAACTATACCTTTTGATAATCAATGAAATAGTAGAAATTCACCTTAAAGGAACTTGAAGGAGAAAATCAGGATGATATGAAGATGTGTAACATTCTTAATACCCAGTCTCTTTAAAAGAAAATTCCTTCAGTCTTCTTGCTAACTCAATTTCTGTGGCTGCAGTACCATATCACACCATAGAAACCAAACAGCACAGCCAGGAAATGTAACTTATATCATGGTCATCTAGTTCCTTATGATTACTTACACCAGAGATATAGCTATCCTTTATCAAGCTACCATCCCAACATGGTATCACCAATAATATAATTTAAAAAATAACTAACAAGTCAAAGTATATTTTTACTAGCTAATCTTGCTTTACAAGGAAATGAAGAAAAATAGCAGAGAGAAATTTGATCAAAATCTTTGAAATATAGTAAATTAAGAAAATCAAACCAAAATGTTATTTGATAAGTAAGCAACCAAATACATAAAACAAACAGGTTACATTGGTAAAAAAATAAAAAAATCAATCTAACCACATTAAAAGAACTACAAAGATGGGGCCAAAAATATAATTTTGTTTTCCCTCCTTTTCTGGCAACAAATGTAAGGAAAAAAATCCTAAAAAGTTCATAATATTTGACAACATAAAAAGTTATACCAGTCTTTACACCCATCACACAGTACCATCAAATCATCTGGGTAATTATACGGCATCTCCCATTTGCAGTACCTTCAAATCAGAAAACACAAAGAAAGTTATGAAACATGTCCACCAGTAATTAAACATCAATGGTGAGCAGAGTAGAACAATACTCACACTGCGACACGATCAGGTATGAATGCTCCAGTGGCTAGGAAGTTTGGTCTGTTTTGTTTGTGTTAGGGCTGAGATTTTTAGAGAGGGGTGAACAAAATTGGAAAAAAAAATAAACCCTAGATTCATACCTAATTGTCGTTTGTTAACAACATTAGGGCTTTGAACTTTGCCATTTCCGTCGGTGGCCATGTCGGATTCAAGGGCTCGATTTCTGAAACGATCAGCGGCTCTTTCGTCTTGGTATTTCCCTTGATTAAAACATTGTGAGCTCGAAGGGGAACATTCTCTGTGGAGATTCGACGGAACAGGATCTCCATTTTGGCTCTTTCGGAAAGCAATCTTGATTCCACGGTGACTGTCTCCTCTTCTTCTTCGTCTTCGTAATCTTCGCCTGAAGCCTGAAAGAAAGAATACATATACTGAATACACGAATCTAAAGAAGCAGCGAGCGAAAGTGTGAGACCCTAAATCGACTAAAGCTCCGTGTTTTTCTTAATAGATAACGTTTTTTAAAAAAAACGTTATCTAATTAAAATAAAAATAATGTTCTTCTAAATAGATAACGTTTTTGTATATATATTTACAACGTTTTTTCTAAAAACGTTGTAAAAAAAAAAACCACAACGTTTTTATAAAAAGTGTTGTCTATTAAGTGTTGTCTATTAGGTACTTTGTACTGGTGTCGTTTATAACAGAAGAAGAACATAACTAATACGGACAGGGTTAGATCGTCCGATTATAGCCTGCTAGTAAACTTGAAAAATTGACCATTGTAGATCTCTTTTGAGTATTTACACCTATTCACCCCCCTCTAGGTGTGCTTAATTACAGAATTACACATTTATCTTTTGCAAAAATAACTTTACATTATCCATTAGTTGACTTAAACTAATTAAATTATATTTTAATCCTTCAACATGATGAACATTATCAATGAAAACCGTACCATTTTTAATTTTACCTTTATCGACGATTTGGCATGTGGTGTCATCTCCAAAGGTAACTGTTTTTCCCTTCTTAGTAGTTAGTGAGATGAATTTAGTACTATCACCCGTCATGTGTCTATAACATCCACTGTCTAACACCCATTTATGTGATGGTACTTTAGCTTTTAAACACACCTACAAAACAAAGAAGTAGCTTATCGTTTTGGTACCCAAATCTATTTGGGTCCGGTATTGTTAGTAGCAATTAAATCTCCTTTCTTTATCCAAACTTGTTTTATTTTAATTTTATTACAGTTTGTATCAAAATGTCCTTTTAAACCACAATTTTTGTAAGTAGCGAAAGGTGAACAATAAAGAGGCTTATTCCTTGGTTTATTATTTATTACTCTAATTTTATTAGTAGTGCTTGTAATGTTCTTAACAGGATTGTACCCAATTCCTTGCTTATCTAGACTTGACCTTTGAGCACCTAACATTATATTTAAATTCTCTTCCCCTTGAACAAATTTTGTAAGATCCTTTTTCAATGAAATTATTTCTTTCTCATTATTATTTTACATGTTTAATATTTTCTCATAATTAAAAGTATCAATACAAGTATCTCTCATTTTCAAACTTTCTTTTGAAACATCATTTTCCTTTTTAAGATCATTGAATTCTTCATTTAATTTATTTGCATGGTTATATAGGATTTTATTGTAGTTATCAAGATAATCAATTTTATCATTTAACTTAGATACTTCACTTGATGTGCAATCTTTAACTATTTTTGGGTTTTCTTCAATTAATGTTTCTACCGCTTTCATTAAATCATTTATCCAATTTTTTAAAAGAGCATTTTTCTCTTTGATATGAATATTTTCATCTTTAAAACTAGATAATCAGAAATAGTAATATCACCAAGTTCAGAGTTTACCTCGGATGATTCTTAATTGCATAATCTAGTGAAACACAGTTGAGCAGTTTCGTCTTCTTGTTCTTCATGATTGGACTCATCATCGCTCCATGTCATTAATGCCTTACCTTTTGAATTGCTTGCTTTGATCTTCCTTTTTAATTGGAAACAGTATCTCTTGAAATGTTCGGGCCTTCCACATTTAGAACAGGTATCTTCTTGTGGCTTTTGCTTGGCGTCTTTCTTGTTGTTGAATGTTTTGCCTTGGAACTTTGATTTATTCTTCTTTCTAATCAGATCTATCAATTTTCAGGACATCATAGCTATTTCTTCATCGGAATCTTCATCATCACCTTCTATGTAGCTTTCAAATTGAAGAGCTAAGGTCTTCCTTTTAGGTCCTTCATCTTCTTTATCATACCTCTTTAGTTGATTTTTAAATTTTTCAAGCTCTCCAAATAAAGTTAGAGTTTCCATCGTACTGATTGTAGTTGAGTCTTGAAGAGTTGTAACTTTTGGTGCGAACCGTTTGGGCACGACTCTAAGTAACTTTCTATTTATCTCCCTTTGATCAATTTTTCGGCCGAGCATACTTAGAGAGTTCATAAGAGTGAGGAATCTAGCTTGAGCTTCTTTGATAGATTCATTCTTCTCTAACCTGAAAAGCTCATATTCTTGCATTAGCATACTTAATTTGACTTCTTTTACCTTAGTAGTTCTCTCATGGCTCATGATGATTGTATTACATATTTCTTTAGCAGTGGTGCATCCAGAAATTTTGTCAATTTCAACTTGAATCATCCCACTTAGCAGCGTGTTCATGGCTTTGGAGTTATAGGATACCATGCATGATTCATTTGAATCCATTTCCATGAGAGTCTTATGTTTTCTGTGACGCCCCCAAAACAGGTATACATCACCCATCTTGGGTCACCAGATACATGGTACAGAACTCAACTACAAACTTAATAATACAATTTTCGTTAAAAATAAGACAAAACATAGCTGAGAGTTTAAACAAGCTATAGCCACATCTCGGACCATCACTCCATTTCCCAACTCGTCCCAGCTATATTCTCATTTCCTGAAGAGAACAATGAAAAAAATGGGTGAGCTCAACTAGCTTAGTAAGAAATACTATAACTAAGATAATGCAGAATAAATTATCCTTAGCCTTCAACAGTGTTAAACTGATAAAATAGAATAAACATCAAGTTTAACTGCATCGGAATAAACAATCCATTAAAAGAGTCAAGTAGAACATAATGTCTACTATCTCTTCTAGATTAAAAGTCCATCGTTAATATTTCATTCCTATAAAACTCAACAAAAGTTCTTTGTTATACCCACGACAAAAATAACTATCATCACATGTCTTCACCTAAACCACCAAAGATTATAGTTAAATCCACAATTCATATTTATAATCATGTAAATCAACAGTTTTTCCTTGCCACAAAAGCTTAATAGAACGTTTACTCAATATCCTTACCCCAAAGGCTAAAGATATTCAAATATAATAACAATGATCATACCAATAAGTTGTCTACATTTGCACTATAGGCCAAAGATATTCAACTATAAAACCAATGGTCATGATCATACCAATCAATTTTCTGTCAGTGCACTACGGCCAAAGACATTCAACTGTTAACTAATGGTCATGATCCTGTCAATCACATCATTGAATTATCCATGCACTACGGGCCAAGGATATTCGTTATTATCACCAGTGATTATGATCATGTCATACACATGTCCATCTTTGCACGTAAGCCAAAGATATACAACTATAAAACTAATAATCAACAATCCATCTTTGCACGTATGCCAAAAATATACAACTATAAAATCAATAATCAACAGTCCATTTATGCACGTAAGCCAAAGATGACTTTCATCATAATGTAAGCATGAGGATGATGACAATGATATAAGCATTAATCAAACGAAATCAAGGATAAATATTAAAGAATTTAAATTTATCCAGAGTTTAAAAATATCCAAATTGTCAACATGATATTGCTTTGTGGAGTAAAATTCAAGAATAATATTCATGTACCAAAAACAATTTGGACAGAAAAGAAATATATTTTTTGGGTAAATAGTACCTCGTGAATAGTACCCTGTGAACAGTACTTCGAGAATAGTATCTCGTGAATAGTACCCCGGCATGAAAAGTACCCAAATACCCGAGTGAATAATATTCGGGTGAATAGTAACCCATGAATAGTAACTCGTGAATAGTACTCTGGCATAAAAATTGCCCCGAATACCCGAGTGAATAATATTTGAGTGAATAGTAATTTGGTGAATAGTAACCTGTGAATAGTACTCCGTCATGAAAAGATCAATAATTATCAAGAAAGCTCAAAATAATATTGCCATGAAAAGATATTGGATGAAGCACAAATATCAAAGATATTCTATTAATTTCATGGAGTATAGAAGCCAAAACTTTAAAAAAATGAGTATAAAATTCAAAATCTGAAACGAAATAATATTACTTACATACTACAGAGTATGGAAGAAAATATTATTTCAAGTGAATATTGAACAGAAATAACATCCCTTGAACGGAAATAATATTCCAACGAATATTTAACGAAGATAATGTTCTTAGGAATATTGAAAGAAAATAATATTCTTTCTGAATATTGAACGAAAATAATATTCATACGAATACAAAAAATAATATCTCTTCAGAATATAAAATAAATAATACCCCCTTACCTTTGAAGAAGATTAGATACTGGAATAGTGAAGTAGCAGACTATTCTTCCTCTTTCTCTCTATAACTTCTCTCTCTATAATTACTCTTATGAGTCTTAGTGAATTTGTGAGAATGAAGGAAGAATGAGCTTCTATTTATAGGAAAATATAGTTTTGATAATTGCACGTTTTGGGGCTCGAAATATTACAGTATAATACCTTCATCTTTTCCTTCATTTTTAATTTAGTCCAGCAAGTATTATCAAACTTGCACCACCTCCCCTAATAGTATATCATGTGAATCAATAGTACAATCATGTGACTCAATAGTTCAATACATGTAAAAAAATAATTTCAGTATAGTACCTTCATCTATACCTCCATTTTTAATTTAGTCATGCAAATATTATCAATCTTGCACCACCTCCCCTAATAGTACATGCATGTGAATCAATAGTACACACATGCGAACAAAAAGTTATAAGCATGTGAATTAATAGCAATAAATTGCTTATTTATCCGATTAATTACCCGATTGGTCAATATAACTTCAAGACATCAATTATTATCGAAATAAATGTCGATTTTCACTAACACTAATAATCCCAACACAATAAAACTATCAATTTTATCTTTAATCAACACGAACTTATTCATCATTAATATTATAACTCACAATATTTAGCAACCCGGTCGTTCCCAGGAAAGAGGGGGCTTTCCGATAAGGATTTCTCCTTATTGGCGTGCAATTAGGTGACCAAACCTCTCCTTGACAGAACTTCTAAACATTATCAATATTGCAAATAATAATATAAATAACTTTGTCGTCTCAATTATTGATTTAATAATAATAAATATTATACAGATGATACTGTGACAATAATTGAATCAATAATATGAGAGATATTATGCAACAATTATTATAGCAATAATTGAGTATAACTGAGTGACTTCTCACGCAAACATCAATAATCAATACCGTGTGCTACTATGCAGCCATGCGTATTACTGTACTTTTACTACCGGGTAGTTCAACAGTTTAACGGTAAAACTTTCGCCGTTATTTTTATAAAAAGATATTTCTATCGTTTTCTAACTACGACAATACTTCCGTTGTGGGGTCCACCAATGATTGTGTCGTTGTACGATTATTCCCTATTAAAACGAATATTTCCCGACATAACGAATATTTTATATCAACTTGATTACTTTGTAAAATTTTCAAATATCACCCTAAACTTTAAACTTTTATCAATTTAACTATTTACCAAAATAGAGAAATTGAATACTTTTATTTCATAAAATTCGGGATCTCACAATCTCCCCTCCTTATGAAATTTCGCCCTCGAAATTTACGTACCTGGTAGTTCGAAGAGATGAGAATACCTTGATTTCTATTCGGATTATATCTTCCCGATTATTTCCTCTGTATCATGATTTTTTCATTGCTCATCTCCTATATTTCAGATATCATTCTAGAATATAGTTTCAAAATAAGGGTTAATTGACATGCCACGTATTATCTCTGTATTTTGACCGACCAATTAAATAACACATAAGCTTAGGTAGGTCATACTAGCGAAGTATTAACCCGTCTCTCCCCTCCTAGTTCTAGTCTCACATCTCAGCCAGGGATCATATCCCTAAGCTTTGATACCAAATGTAACGCCCCTAAAACAGGTATACATCACCACTCTTGGGTCGCCAGATACACGGTACAGAACTCAACTACAAACTTAATAATACAACTGTCATTAAAAATACGACAAAACATAGTTGAGAGTTTAAACAAGAATATTGTCTTCTAAACAATATCCACACTCAATGGAGTCCTCATTACAATTATTATCACATTATTTTATAAAAATAGTGAAGACTACTATAGCCACATCTCGGACCATCACTCCATTCCCCGACTCGTCCCAGCTATATTCTCATTTCCTGAAGAGAACAACGAAAGAAAAAGGGTGAGCTTAACTAGCCCAGTAAAAAATATTATAACTAAGATAATGCAAAAAAAATTATCCTTAGCCTTCAACAGTGTTAAACTGATTAAATACAATAAACATCAAGTTTAACTGCATCGGAATAAGCAATCCATTAGAAGAGTCAAGTAGAACATAATGTCTACTATCTCTTCTAGATTAAAAGTCCATCGTTAATATTTCATTCAAGTAATACTCAACAACAGTTCTTTGTTATACCCAAGACAAAAAGAACTATCATCACATGTCTACACCTAAACCACCAAAAATTATAGTTAGATCCACAATTCATATTTATAATCATGTAAATCAACAGTTTCTCCTTGCCACAAAGGCTTAATAGAATGTTTACTCAATATCCTTACCCCAGAGGCTAAAGATATTCAAATGTAATAACAATGATCATACCAATCAGTTGTCTACCTTTGCACTACGGGCCAAAGATATTCAACTATAAAATCAATGGTCATGATCATACCAATCAATTGTATGTCAGTGCATTACGACCAAAGACATTCAACTGTTAACTAATGGTCATGATCCTGCAAATCACATCATTGAATTATCCATGCACTACGGGCCAATGAAATTTGTTATTATCACCAGTGGTTATGATCATGTCCGTCTTTGCACGTAAGCCAAAGATATATAACTATAAAATCAATAATCAACAGTCCATCTTTGCACGTAAGCCAAAAATATACAACTGTAAAATCACTAATCAACCGTCCATCTATGCACGTAAGCCAAAGATGATTTTTATCACAATGTAAGCATGAGGATGATGACAATGATATAAGCATTAATCAAAGGAAATCAAGGATAAATATTAAAGACTTTAAATTTATCCAGAGTTTAAAATATCTAAATTGTCAACATGATACTGCTTTGTGGAGTAAAATTTAAGAATAATATTCATGTACCAAAAATAATTTGGACAGAAAAGAAATGTATTTTTTGGGTAAATAGTACCCCGTGAATAGTACCCTATCAATAGTACTTCGGGAATAGTAACTCGTGAATAGTACCCCGACATGAAAAGTAGCCCAAATACCCGAATGAATAATATTTGGGTGAATAGTAATTGGGTGAATAGTAACATGTGAATAGTAACTCATGAATAGTACTCTGGCATGAAAAGTGCCCCGAATACCCGAGTGAATAATATTTGAGTGAATAGTAATCGGGTAAATAGTAACCCGTGAATAGTAACTTATGAATAGTACTCCGTCATGAAAATATCAATAATTATCAAGAAAACTCATAATAATATTTCCATTAAAAGATATTGGATAAAGCGCAAATATCAAGGATATTCTACTAATTTCATGGAGTATAGAAGTCAAAATTTCAACAAAATGAGTATAGAATTCAAAATCTGAAACGAAATAATATTACTTACATACTACAGAGTATGGAAAAAATATTATTTCAAGCGAATATTGAACAAAAATAACATCCCTTGAACGGAAATAATATTCCAACGAATATTTAACGAAGATAATGTTCCTACGAATATTGAACGAAGATAATATTCTATATGAATATTGAACAAAAATAATATTCATACGAATACGAAAAATAATATCTCTTCAGAATATGAAATAAATAATACTCCCTTACCTTGAAAGAAGACTGGATGCTGGAATAGTGAAGTAGTAGACTACTCTTCATCTTTCTCTCTATAGATTCTCTCTCTATAATTGCTCTTATGAGTCTTAGCGAATTGGTGAGAATGAAGGAAGAATGAGCTTTTATTTATAGGAAAATATAGTTTCGATAATTGTACGATTTGGGTCTCGAAATATTACAGTATAATACCTTCATCTTTTCCTTCATTTTTAATTTAGTCCTGCAAGTATTATCAAACTTGCACCACCTCCCCTAATAGTATATCATGTGAATCAATAATACAATCATGTGACTCAATATTTCAATACATGTGAAAAAATAATTTCAGTATAGTACCTTCATTTATACCTTCATTTTTAATTTAATCATGCAAATATTATCAATCTTGCACCACCTCCCCTAATAGTGCATGCATATGAATCAATAGTACACACATGTGAACAAAAAGTTATAAGGATGTGAATTAATAGCAATTAATTGCTTATTTATCCGATTAATTACCCGATTGGTCAATATAACTTCCAGACATCAATTATTATCGAAATAAATGTTGATTTCCACTAACACTAATAATCCCAACACAATAAAACTATCAATTTTATCTTTAATCAACACGAATTTATTCATCATTAATATTATAACTCACAATATTTAACAACCTGGTCGTTCCCAAGAAGGAGGGGGCTTTCCGATAAGGATTTCTTCTTATTGGCGCGCAATTAGGTGACCAAACCTCTTCTTGACAGAACTTCTAGACATTGTCAATATTGCAAATAATAATACGAATAACTTTGTCGTCTCAATTATTGATTTAATAATAATAAATATTATACAGATGATACTGTGACAATAATTGAATCAATAATATGAGAGTTATTATGCAACAATTATTATAGCAATAATTGAGTATAACTGAGTGATTTCTCACGTAAACATCAATAATCAATACCGTGTGCTACTATGCAACCATACGTATTACTGTACTTTTACTACCAGGTAGTTCAACAGTTTAACGGTAAAATTTTCGCTGTTATTTTTATAAAAATATATTTCTGTCATTTTCTAACTACGACAATACTTCCGTTGTGGGGTCCACCAATGATTGTGTCGTCGTACGATTATTCCCTATTAAAACGAATATTTCCCGACACAACGAATATTTTATATCAACTTGCTTACTTTGTAAAAATTTTAAATATCACCCTGATTTTTCAACTTTTATCAATTTAACTATTTACCAAAATAGAAAAATTGAATACTTTTATTTCATAAAATTTGGGATCTCATATTTTTCATCATCATGTCTTGGAATGACAGGGCAATTTTCAACAACCCACCATTCCCATGGGTCTCGTTTGAGATAAATCATCAATCTAAACTTCCAAAAGTTGAAATTTTCACTTTCGAGCAACAAAGGTGACCGGCTTGTGGATTGACCTTCTTGAAAATTGAGGTGTGCCATAGGATCTTTCCCTACGACCTGTAAAGATCAATATTAGTAGAGTCTTGCTCTGATGCCAAATGTAATTCTGTAATTAAGCACACCTAAAGGGGGTGAATAGGTGTAAATACTCAAAAGTGATCTACAGTGGTCAAATTTTAAAATTTTACTATAGCAGGCTATAATCGGACGGTCTAACCCTGTCCGTATTAGTTATGTTCTTTGTCTGTTATAAACGGATAGCTAATACCTGTCCGTATTAGTATAAAAGTTTCCGACTTAAACCAAAATCTGCAAGATATTAAAGCTTAAAACAGAAACAAAAGAACATTAAATCACACCAAGATTTTTACGTGGTTCAGCCCCTATCCTCTAGTCTAGTAGCCTAATCCACGTCCAATCTCAACTAGGATTGGAGACTCACTTTATTAAAATAATATTCAGTAATTACAAAGTAAATAGAACTCCATGTTACAACGACGATCGATTGGACACCTCTGCCCCCTTTGCACCTCTGCAACACCTCTCACCTTTGAGACCTTGATAGCTTCGTTGAATAAACTGAATAGTACTAAAATAATATCCCCAAGCCAACCTAGACTTGTACTATGTTTACAATAGATATGAAAGAAGGAATACAAGAACTACAATTTGTGATTTGAATGTATCTCAGATAAGCTTTCTTGAAGAATTTTTGTTCTCCAGTCTTGTGTCTCTAATAAGCCGAGCAAAGCAGTATATATAAAGGAGAGTAGAGCAACGACTATAATAAAGTAACGTTCCAATCCAAGCAACAGCTATAACATGCAACGTTCTTCTTAATTAAAATAGGAGATATCTGTTAGCTAAAAAATCTCAACCTTCAACAAACACTAACAAATAAGATATAAGATAGAGTCCAAAATAGAAAGAGTTAATGAATATTCAAAATATAGCTAATAGAGTCCAAATCTGTTAACATGAAAACAATTGCTCTATTTACTATGAAAAAGGAATCCTTAAATATACCAATTCCTAAAAAATCTCTAAGCGAAATACGAATTGGTAACCAAACAGATAACATATATAACCCAACAATTCAAAAATATGAGATTCCAAGTTATATTAGATTTCATAAAAACTAAAACACGTGGTAACCATATATATATATATATATTGGAAAGATATAACCCTGCCTGTTTTAGTCACTCTCCATCCTGCTGTAAATTTTTATGGGCTACCATACAAAGTGATTATCAAACCATGCAATCCATTATATAATTAACATATAGAAACAATTTTGATCAACATAACCCAATTAGGTTAAGCCAATATAAAATCAATTTAGCCCATTTAAACATTGTCATTAAAACCACAAAGTATATATACTAGCATTACGCAGATGTTCTTTCAAGCTCAACCTTCGGTTACCTACTTTTCACTTGCGGGGGTGTATTAGAGAAATAACATAATATTGTTATTTAGGATAGTTTTATATTTATCAAGTGGTTAGGATATTATTTTTGAATTACCATAATTATCTCTTGGGACTCTTTGATTATGTAATCCCTTGATTTTAGCCTAGGTGATTTTGTAAATCACTTGATACTAGCTTTAGTGATTATATATATCCCTTGATTCTAGCATAGGTGGTGATCCTATATGTATATATATAGGATACCTCTCTTTGTAAATGAAACAAGCAATAATATATAAATTTCAGAATTTTATATGCTTTAACTGTCGGATCATATTCGTTCGAAAAGTTCAAACTGTTCGGACTCGATTCGAGATCGTGCTGGACACGATAGCTAAATGAGTCTCAATCAAACCTTATTTTATACTCGATAAATTTTGTGAACCAAATCTGAGCAACTCAATACTCGGCTCGACTCGGTTTATTTACACCCTTAATATTTACCTACCTACCATTATTCTAGACACATTTTTTGTCTAAATATGTTGGGTTTGGGGAAAAGTTTGTAATATGGATGCTTTTGACTAGGGCTGTAAATGGTAACAGGAAAAATTCGTATTCGTCCGCATCCGTATTCGAAAAAAAATGGATATTATTCGTATTCGGAAAAAAAACGGATATATCCGTATTCGATTTAAAGGTATCCGTAAATAAACGGATACGAATACGGATATAGGCGTATTCGTATTCGATTAACATCCGTCCGTAAATATATCCGGCGGATACGGATATCCGGATTTCGATATCTGGAATCCGTATCCGAATAACTTATATATATATATATATATATATATATATATATATATATATATATATATATATATATATATATATATATATATACACACACACACACACACACACTTAATATTTACATTAATTAAGTTATTAATTAATGTAAATTATTAATTAATAATTTGCCTATATAAGTTGTTAATAATTTAATATATATATATAATATGTATTTATTAATAACTTACATTCATTGATTAATCACTTATATTTATTTATATAAGGTATTAATATATATATATATATATATATATATATATATATATATATATATATTAATAAATCATAACTTTGATTCATTAATTAATCACTTTAACTTATATTCATTAATTAATAACTTACATATACATTTATATATATAAGTTATTATATATATACACACATATATATTAATAACTTTCATTAATTAATTAATAGCTTACATATATATATATATATATATATATATATATATATATATATATATATATATATATATATATATATATATAATATACACACACATATATATTAATAACTTACATTCATTAATTAATCACTTACATTCATTTATATAAGCTATTAATATATATTTATATATATATATACACACACGTTTAAGGACAACGGTCGAGAGGCGAGAGCAATGGAAAATATAATTTTATTGTTAAAATGTGTTAGGTCTGAATTAATTTAAAATTAATCTAGAAGGGAGAGTTAAATAAATTAATTCACGTTTATGAATTTTTGGGTAGAGAGAGTATTTATCACTTTCATTTGCCTAATTATTTAGAAACTAGAAGTCCAAATATGTAAAATAAGTTCAATGTCAATTTTGAATCAAGTTAGATTAACTAGTTGTCACACATACATTTTAACTCGCACTCTCCATAAATATAATGAAATCAAATAATATCTTATAACCATGTAATTTATTTATTGAGGATAAATAATAAATAAATCTCCCATAAATATTACTATTCATTTATTAAATATTAATTTATTTCTCTTTTTTATTATTTAATAAAATTTGAAAGAATAATATTGAGATTTTAATTTCAATTTGATCCATCAAACAAAGTATCGGTTACATTATTGAATCTTTTTATTTTCACCCAAAACGTCAATTAGTATGTTCCTTCCTTTATGATTAGGATGTTTAATTAATATATATGGTTTAAATATTAAATTGTGTTTAATTAATATGTATGATTTAAACTTTAATTTTTTTTTCGTAAATATTTTGAATGAATTTTATATTAGGTTACTGATAAACGAATTCGGATATTCGGATATCCGAATAATTTGTCTATTCGGATAAAATAAACGGTAACGGATATTATCCGTATTCGAATATTTTTTCGAATACCGGATACGGCTAATATTTTTAAAATTCGCCGGATACCGGATACGGATACGGATAGCGAATTAATTTTTCGGATACGGATATACCTGTATCCGTATCCGTTTAATACCGTTTACACCCCTATTTTTGACACTATTATCTGTGTCGGGACACTTGTAACTAAGTCAGCTAGGTACGCGGCCGATATATATACCTATCATTATTTTTAAGACAATTTTTTTGTTTAAATACCTAATATTAATCTTGTCAACAATCCTACTATTATTAAAAGACTTCAACTAACCTCATGGCCATTACTATGGAGTTAGTTGTGCCTTACTAAATCAGTAGACCGAGTTCCATTGAAAGTCTTTGCCATATATATAAATATATAATTATATAAACCATTGTGGGACCCAACTTAAATTTGTTTTATAATCCAAACAATGACAATGCTACCCGTCAAAACCCTAATCCGATTCACCTCCATCTGCAAATCATGATATTCTCTTATCTAAAACCCTAGTTTATCTTGATTATAACTCCATTTTCACATGACAATAATGATGCTACATTTGGATTGAAGGATAACTTGGTAACTTCACGAGTTTATTGCACTAGGTAATTATTTACATTATAATAAGTTGAAATTGGTTTTTTAAAAATGTAGAACAATTTTTGTTTTTAATTCAATTTGAGAATTGATCGAGTTATTTTTTAAATTCAAAATAACCTGAATTTTTCATTAATATAATTATTAAAATTGGCTCATACTTTTGTGGGTCCATGAAATGACTACTACACCAAGATAGTCGAGGCAGCTCGCAGATGAGTTAATGAGGGTTGTAAGTGGCAGCACCTCTAGAAGAAGTGCAATGTTTTTTTGGGTTTGGGATTTTACAAGTAATGTGTCTTGAGTTTAATTAATATATTGTGTCTCATAGGATTGAAAACAAGTTTTAACAGCCAAGGATAGGCACTGCCATTCACAATCTCATAATGTCCTTCACACTTATTGCTTAATCACACTCCAAGTGTCCTCTGGTATGTCCCAATTAAGTGCCTGATTCCACCTTTTTTTCCTTCTCATTAATAACTAGTTTAAGTAAAATATCACATAACATATACATATGTTTCTTAAAAGAAGCATTACCAGACCCTATATTGAGCTTGTGTTGGCATTTGTACCATGGTGTTCCAGATTAAGTTGTAGAGTTCTTGAAAAACTTTTTGATAAATGAACTTGTTCCAATGTAGCTAGTGCATCGATCATCGGTGGCCTTATTTTGGGATCAAAGTGGAGACAGAAGAACGCAAGGGAAGCTACAGCCTGGGCTTCCTTCTTCGAGTATTGACCTCCCATTCGAGAGTCCATGATTCTCAAAACTCGCTTGTCACTTAGTAACGGTTTCGCCCAATCTACCAAGCTCTCTTCTTCTACACCTCCAGCCCTCTCATCGCCCAACGCCCGTCTTCCTGATAGCAACTCTAATAAGACTACTCCAAAACTATACACATCACTCTTTGTAGTCAAGCGGCCTGCTTGGTTTGTCAATTTAAGAAGAGAAAACAACATTCTATGTTAATTATCAGAACAAAACAGCCACAGTTTGAATAAAATGCATGTGTATAGTTTCAATTTAAAAATACGGTTTTTGGCTAGGTAACAAACAACTAAAGTACTAGAAATTTAATTCTCTGGTCCTGCAAATACTCCCTTCATCCTAAAGTGAGAGCTCTATTTTCCTTTTAGAATGTCCCAAAATGAGAGCTCACTTAAAAAATCAATGCACCAAATCTCATTGTATTTAATTTTGATCACCATTTCACTCATTTTAATAATTTATATCTCATTTTATCTTCTTTTCTTTTCATTTATTTTATCTTCATTTCCATATTTCTGGACTTCTGAAGTTTTATTTATTGTAGATGTCTTTACTATCAAGATTTTGGAAGTGAGAATGCATCCGCATTCCACATCATCACAACTTTGCTAATCATTGTGGACTTTGAAAATAACTAAGCAATATCACAACTTAAAGAATCAGCATGCTACTTATTCTTCAAGTTCTGAAACACCTTCACCTTCTGCAGGACTAAATGAACATCATGGATCAAATCCACCAATAGATTTTATTCGACAGTTCTGTTATACAAGGACTGAATTTCAAATGGCCGTGACATGTTTATATCTCAAAACTTTTATGGAAAACCCATTGAATTTTGATCACTATTTTTTTTTTTGGCTTGTAACTTGGAGGAGCGATTCTAAAGGTGATCAATGTTCTCAAACCAACCTAGTGAGCCCTCTATTACACCCAAATTATTTTTTCTCTATTTCTGCCCAATCTCTCCTAGTTTCTTTCCCGCTCTGTATCTAGTCTATATACAATTTTATGAATAAATAAAGCTAAATTGTTAAAAAATTAACTTAATATCCGCATGGAATCTTGAAAGGAACACACAAATGTTGTTTCTATTCACTTATGACAGTCTTTTATTGTATTTTCCCCTTTTCTTTGGTTTTTCTTTTTTTCCTTTTTTTTACTTAAAGACAGAAATTGTATCTAGTCTACAGACAAATATATATATATATATATATATATATATAAATGAAGATGTAAGTAATTGATGCAGTGAAGGGTAGATGGTGAGAAATTATGGAAACATGATTGTTGTTATAAGTGAGAATAAAAGAACAAACAGAAATGTATTAACCTGATGCAACATATTCTGGTGCAGCATAACCCCTAGTACCCACAACTCTTGTTGAAACATGTGTTTTATCTCCAGTAGGACCAGCCCTTGCTAAGCCAAAATCTGAAAGCTTTGCATTGAACTCCTACAAAATTTTGCCAACAAGAAATTGAAATTGCTAATCGGGATCAGGGGATTTGTTATTTCAAACTAATTTGTATCCAGAACTTTGAATATGTCAGCATACCGAATCAAGTAGAATGTTTGAAGCCTTTAGATCACGGTAGATTACATTTGCATCTAAATTATGTAAGAAGGATAACCCCCGAGCAACATCAGTGGCAATACGGATCCGTGTAGCCCAAGGCATAGGTTGAATTCCTTCTGCATATGCAAAGAAATAAAAACAGTAAGGATTCGAATTACTGCATCATCTGTGAGCAATGAGGAGATTTGAATCAGATATAATGGATAATAGTACCTAAAAAAACTAAGAGCAGACAGCATCGAATCCTTAAGAAAATCTTTAGAGTGATTTTAGGAGAACTTTGAAAGTGAAAATGAGAACATTATGAAAGTTCTAAAAGGTCTGAAGAACCAGAACGTAACAGCAAAGTTTCAGATGCTGAAGTGAAAAGGTTTGACACAACAGAATAGCCGATGCCAATTAATGCACTCTTCAGAATAGTGAATGGAATCTCTTCAACCATTTTTCCTAAAATAATGACTGCAAACAAAGCTAAAGAGGCTTGGGATTTGTTACAACAAGAATTCCAATGTGATTGCAAGGTTAAAATTGTTTAAAGTTCAACCTTTTTGAAGAGCTTTTCGAAAGATTAGAAAAACTATTCCTACGGCTTAAGTGCAAGTTCAAGATCAAGTGCTGCATCCAGTTAAGTGAAGATACTACTATCCCACTGTTTTTCTTAGAATCTCTACAAAGTGATAAATAGATTGAGATAAAAGCATAAAATATCAATAATGCAATTTGTAATTCATTGAACCAGAATGTTCTTAAGAAGCAGCAAAGGCAAGATTCGGATAAAGGTTATGGAAGAAAGATTGCCTAAGAATTAGAAAAACAATACTAGGGGAATTAGATAGTCGATCGACTGCAAGGAAGAGAAGTTGTTCAACTAAAGTTGATTTACAAGATAAACCTCAGTCTAGAAACTCAGTTAATCCATTTACACAGCCTACATTAGTGAAATGACAGTTGGTAGACATCATCACTTATATGAATAATGTTATGATAAAAGCTTATAATAGCAATTCTATAGATCCCAAGACAGGGTAGTAGGGTGATAAAACTAACAATTTGAATTTTATTAGAAGAAAATAAGGTTTTGTAATGCAATAATTTTGCAGAGAAATTTACTTACTTCTAAATAGATGGTTCTCCAAACTTCCCTTTGGCATGAACTCGTAAACTAATAGCCTGTTATCAGATTCTAAACAATACCCAACGAGTTTCACAAGATTTTGGTGGCGAAGCTGACCTAAGTAGTTAACTTCTGTCTGCCAATATAAGGTATGAAATTAGAGTGGAGTTTTTATCTTGACAGGCAATTCTGTTAAAAAATGATAAAAGAAAGCTCAATAATAGCTACTGATTAAACATACAAGCCATTCCCGGTGACCTTGAAAGCTTTGTGTCTTAAGTTTTTTGATAGCCACTACAATCCCGGTTCCAGGTTTGCTGGGAGCAAAAGTGTGCTCATCAATCCATCCTTTAAAGACCCCTCCAAACCCTCCCTCGCCAAGAAGACTATCTGAGCGGAAGTTCTTGGCACTACTCTTGAGATCATGGTAGCTAAAGGCCTTGAGGTTGTTGGATACAGAAATTTCACCTTCGGATGCTATAAAAGTATTATTGAAACTTCCTGAAATTGATTTCTTGTAGAAAGAAGGCGAGTCAAGTTGTTTTTGGCTAGGAGGCACTCTAGTTTCTACAAGAGAAGGACTGAAAATTATCAACGAAAAAATTTAACAAAACTCTTTAGATTTGAGTAAAATATACAAAGAACGAAAACAAAAAGAACAAACCATGTTTACCACCAAATTCATAGAAGCTTTTGCGTAAACAGAAACACATATCATTTGCGACGAATTCATGTTGAAATTATCCAATGTCAAAACATGCATAAGCAATATAACCAGTTCAATAATGGTGCCGACTTTTTCAAAGATAAAAATGTTGCTCACTTTGTCTTTGAATAATTAATCTAATCTTATGAGGATATTCAAAAGTGGCTGCCAACAGCAAGGTGTTTGGAATAAGTCAAAACATGTTTCTGGATGACAGAGACATGAACCTGCTGATCCACAAAACAAGTGTACCAATGTTCCTATATTTTCTATCTTCTTTTGATTCCCTAGATTTTAAAGATTTGAACAGAGCAATCAAGTTTATTGCCAAGTAATAAATTATATGAGCAGATTCATATTTTCACTTCACCATTGACATATATATGGAGCACCATAAACAAACCCCTTTATAGTTTATACTAACAGAAGATTAAGTCCCTACTAAGAACCCAGAATTTGGAAGAAAATATAACTTTTTGAGTCTCGGGATCTTAAAATTCTCAATAATTCAGCAAAAACTGTTAAATTACCAAAATAAATAAATAAATAAATAAAATTACCCAGTTAACATTTAAAGTTTTTTCTTCTCATATACCCAAAGTTGCATAATATTATTAGACTTATACTTCCGAAATCGTTATATACGAAGTCTCTGACTACCAAATTAACTCAGCATAGATTCCAAATAACAATGACTATATAAGAAATTAAGACGGGGGATTAACCTACCGGAGAAGTGATTAGAAGAAATATGAGCACATTTGGCAGATTTTCCCAAGCAAATTCCCATATTGGGAAGAATTTTTCCTCAGTCAGACAGCTAAACAGAGCAAATTCCCCAAATGATGGTAGAAAGTAGAAACCGACTGAGAAATTGGAAAAGCAAAAGGAAAGGGATGCTCCAAATCAAATATAGTAGCAAACCCATTATATATCGAAACAATTGGAGTAATTAAATTGGCTTTGAAACTGGAAAAGTAGAAGCTTCTTTCTCATCTGAAAATTTTGAAATTTTCAAACACTGGCCCAAATTTCCTTTTCAAGCTTTCAACAATAATATAGTGAAAAAAAATTTGGTCAATGGAGGGAAAACTTGTCACTTGACTTTCAATAGGTACCACTCAATCCCACAAAATGAGTTACATTAACCACTAGACTATTAACTTTGATATAATAATTTTTGAGAATTAATACTTCAACAAAAAATTTTGATATTTTTACATGTGAATCCCACCTTTTAACTATAATTTGATTAAAAAATGAGTTAAAAATATTATGAATATATCAATTTTATGATTTAATTAAAAAGCAAGTCGCATACAAAAATATTATAAAAATATCGGTTCTTAAAAATTATTATATCAAAGTTAATAATCTAATGGTAATAATGTTAATTCGACATTTTATATTTAATTGTTTATAAATAAATTGTCTAAATTAATTCCTAATAATTTTTAAATTTTAAATTAACTTGGAATAATCAATATCAATCCTACACTAGTATTCTATTGTACGGAGGGAGTATTTATTTGACTTCTAAAATGGCAGCTACCACATTATTAATTTCGAAAAATAAAAGAAGATCAACTTTCCGAGAGAAAAAGACAAATAAAGATACTTGAATTACACACACTATCGTTATCCCACGACTACAAGGCTGCTCCCACTATCAATCAAGTGACTTATGTTATGTGTCGTATTAATTTTAAGTAAAATAAGGGTTGGGGGGCGTCCAGTGCCCTTTACGACCGGTACGTCCGGTGTCCTCTCTTTTTTTTTCTCACAATTATAAGAAAAAAAAATAATAGAGCAAGTTTGAACAAAAAATTATAAAAAGAAGTACGATTTTTATTGAAAAAATACTGTAAACAGTTTACAGTGTTTTACAGTATTTTTTCAATAAAAACCGTACTTCCTTTTACAATTTTTTGTTCAAACTTGCTCTATTTTTTTTTTCTCATAATTGTGGGAGAAATAAAAAGGGGCACCGGACGTACCGGTCGTTAAGGGGTACCGGACGCCCCCCAATTTGTAAAATAATGGGTATCCGGTCAACTGAATCATACGGTATGACATACTCCTATAGATTATTTATTGGAGAATGATTTATTATCTGTACTAAAGATGGGAGAAAAAGTGTTGTACAGAGGAGTGAGAATATTTTTACTTGACTTTTCGTTTCAAATTAAATGTATATTTTTAATTTTAAATTGATTATTTTTAAAATTAATAATGAATTGTATATTAATATATTTTTTTAATTATAAAAATTGGGGTTAATAATAAATTGTATATATTTTCTTTTGGTTATAATCATTTGATCTATATTTTGACAAAAATGGTACAAAAATTAATTTAAAAATGAGCAATTTGAATTCAAAAAGTCAAAAGTAGACATTTAATTTGTGACAGAGGGAGGGTGTAAACGAACCGAGTCGATTCGAGTATTAAGTTGCTCAGATTTGGTTCACAAAAATTATTGAGTATAAAATAAGGTTTGATTGAGGCTCATTTAGCTATCAGGTCGAGCACGATTCCGAATCGAGCCCGAACAGTTTGAACTTTTTCAACGAATATGATCCGAGTATCAATAGAAAATTATAATTTGAGAAGGTTCGAGTAATTTATCGAACTTTAAAATGTGCTCATATTTGACTCATATATATTTCGAGTAGAGCTCGAATCGAACTTTTAGTCGAGCGAGTACGAAACGAGCCCGAACTATTTGCTCATTTTATAGCCTTAAGAGGGAGTATTATTTTATCTTAATGTGTATATTTAAATTTGGCACTAAATGTGCATGTAAATATACTTATTGTAAATATACACTCTTATCTACAACTAGACATGCACAACAGGTCGGTCTGAGCCTGTCAGACCTTGAGTTTTGATCAAGTCAAGCTAGGTCATTGACTTAGGTCTGCCAAATCAAGTTAAGCTTGACGGTTATGGTCCGATTAAGCCTGTAGGTCATGCCAAGCCCAAAGTCAGGCCTAGGCCAATCTGGTTCCTCTTTTTATTAATATAAAATATTAAAATGAAAAATATATAATATAAATTAATAAAATTTTGTAAAAATGATGTAAGATTTTTAGATTTATTTTATTTTAACATTATTGCACACCAATATAAGTTGGAAGATTAGAATAAAAATAAAAATATTTCTCTTAAATTAATTGAAAATGTAATATAGGTGAAACTGGAATATAAAGCAAAATAATTTCCTAAATATATGTACACTATGCACTGTTTGTCTTCGTAGAAAATAGTATTTGAATACAATCTACTGTGATACATATGACTATAGATGCGAAATAAAATTAACTTACTATAAATTACACTGTAAAATTTTGAATGTAAGGTTTGTTTCTATTTTTTTTACTAATAAGATCAATTGGACATATATTTTGTAAAGTTTAAATACACATATATTTTTCTTTACTGTCATTAAACAATTATATAGTTATATCTCAAACATTATTTCTAATTAGTTTTTTAATTGATTCATGGAATTATTCCTTATATTTTTACAATAGAATATCTAAAAAATAACCAAAATCATAATTTTTCCTAAGAATTTAACATATCCAAATTAATAAAGAACTTGAGTACATATAAGAAACTAACTTATTATTAATATTTAACATTAAAAACTAGTTTATTGATGTATTAATTAATGTTAATATTTACATTAAAAGTAGCAAGGAATATATAATAAAATTTTAATGTTAAATATTAATATTTACAATAAATTAACTTCTTATTAGTATTTAATCAACTAACTTATTATTAAGTCATTGAAAATGTATATTAATTAAACGTATTTACAAGAAATCAAGAATGAATAATTAAAATTTTAAATTTTAATGATGTATTAATTAAAACTAATATATTACAATTTACAAATTACAATAATAAATATGTAAAAATTTATACTTCATTGATGAATAATTTTAATTTTAAAGTTCAAAATTACAAATAATTAAATAGTCAGACTTCAGGTCGGACCAGACCAAGCCCAAGATCAAGTCAAGCCAGACTAGACTTCTTTGCAGACCATTGTAGACTAAGATTTCTGTCTTAAAAGAGCGACATTTTCAAACTTTTCAAGTTAGACCCGGCTAATTCAGACCTTATGTGAGACCCCAAATTTTATAAATAAAAATTTAAATTTTTTGAAATATTTTTTTTAATATTATGGAGTGAATTTGATATGATGTTATAGTTGTGGGTAATATTTATAAATTTTGCAAAGTACGCAAGTTGTTATATAATATTCGTTTGGTCGGGAAATATTCATTTTAACAGGGATATTTATACGACGACACAATCATTGGTAGACCCCACAACGGAATTATTGTCGGATTGAGAAAATGACAAAAATATTTTTATGAAAATAACGGCGGAAGTTTTATCGTCAACTGTTGAACTACTCGGTAGTAAAAGTACAGTAGTACGCGTGGTTGCATAGTAGTACACGGTTTGATTATTGATGCTTACGTGAGAAGTCACTCAGTTTTGTTCAATTATTGCTTCAGTAATTGTTGCATAGTATCTCACGTTAATTGATTCAATTATTGTCGATATTTTATAATTGAGATGACAGAGTTATTAATATTATTATTTGCAATATTAACGATGTCTAGAAGTTCTGTCAATGAGAGGTTTGGTCGCCTAATTGCGCGCCAATAGGGAGAAATCCTTATTAGAAAGCTCCCTTTTTTCTGGGAACGACCTGATCGATTAATAGTGTGAATTATAATAATGATGATGAAGTTTTATTTTATTAGTATTATTAATGTAATAAAACAGAAAAGTTTTTTATATAAAATAGAATACTTTTATAAAGTTATTCATTTTATTATACTATAATTAGAATATATTATATTTTATTATGCATAGTATTTGCATAGTAAAATCTTTTTATATAAAACAGAATACTTTTATAAAGTTATTCGTTTTATTAGATTATAAATATAATATATTATATTTTATTTAAAAGATTTTATTTTATTAGAATATTTTATAGTAAATCAATCTGAACCGTTCAGGAATTAGTTACTATTTATTCCATTCTCCTATAAATAGAAACTCATTCCTTCATTATTTCTTACGAATTCACTGAAACTCTAGAGAGAGAAACTGTAGAGATAGGAGCTGATTATGAAACCACATTAGTTTATGTTTATGCAATTATAGCTTGTTTCGACTCGAGTTAGGAGCTGATTATATTGAGTTTCTATTACATTCTCAATCATCCAGAGTGCAAGTCTGTAAGATGTGTTTGTTCAATGTTCACAAAGAATGTCCCTTTACTTGATCTTGAATAGAGAAAATTTTATTTGACAAATTGCTAATAAGATACAACAAGTAGTTTTATTGACAAATTGCTAACAGAAAACCATTATTTTAAAGATTTTCCAAACCACATTAGTTTTTTCATATAATTATGTAAATTAGGTAAGAAACTGATCTTATCCGATTAGATAGCTAGATTATTTTGGGGAAGTTTTATTTGAGTTAGATTATTTGAGTTTATTTTTGGGAAGTTTCAACTTGAAGACCTTAGTTTGGTGGGAAGAACCACCGGGATCGTGAGTGTTTTTATTTTATATGGATCCGATTAGGGCATAACATGTTTGTGACGCCCCCAAAATTAGGTATACATCACCCATCTTGAGACGTCAGATACATGGTACATAATTCAAATACAACTTACTAATACCACTGTCGTGTATAATACGACAAAATACAACTGTGAGTTTGAATACAATAATTGTCTACTAGAGATCATACAAACTCAAAAGGAGTCCTCAATACAATTATTGTCACACTATTTCACAGAATAGTGAGGACTACTAATGCTATCCTCTGGACCATTACTCCGTTCCCCGACTCGTCCCTGCTATGTTCTCATTTCCTGAAGAGAACAGTGAAAGAAAAGGTGAGCTCAACTAGCCCAGTAAGAAATATTATGACTAAGATAATGCAGAATAAATTATCGTTAGCCTTCAACAGTATTAAACTGATAAAATATAACAACATCAAGTTTAATAGCAGTGGATCAAGCAATCCATTAAAAGAGTCAAGTAGAGAATAGAATCTACTATCTTTTATGATTTAAAAAGTTTTTAATCACTTTTATCGCTGAGACTCAGCTCAATAAATAATCCACATCATCCCTGCACTACGGCCAAGGATACTCATTAGGGTCACGACCACAAATTCCATGCACTACGGGCCAAGGATATTTGTGTATTCATCAATGGTCATGATCATGCCAATAACTGTCCATCAATGCACTACGGCAAATGAGACTTTTACCACATCATTTGTAACATTACGGTCATGATTACACCGAAAAATCCCTGGTCATAATCATACCAAGTCCATCCATGCTCTACAGGCCACAGATGACTTTCAAAAATATAAATAAGAGGATGATGACAAAGATATAAGAATTCAATAAAACAAGTTCAAGAATTATTTTATCCAGGAATTATTAACGTCCAAATTGTCAACACGATACTGTTTTGTGGTGTAAAATTCAAGAATGATCAGAAGAGTATTTCCATGAAAGGATACTGGATGAAGCGCAAATGTCAAGGATATTCCACTAATTTCATGGAGTATAGAAATCAAAGTTTTATCCAACTGAGTATAATAAAGAATGGAATAACAAAAGAAATCACCATGCATGCGATAGACCGCACAGACAGGTTATTCCAACAGAATAATAATAATGGAACCAGGTCAGGTGAAATTCACACCGACAGGATGTTCCAACAGAATAATAAATGCGGAATAATAAATGATGGAACCAGGTCCGGCGTATAGCACAGACAGGATATTCCGACAGAATAATAAAGACGGAACCAGGTCCGGTGTAAAACACACAGACAGGATGTTCCAACGGAATAATAATAAAGACGGAACCAGGTCCGGTGTAAAACACACAGACAGGATGTTCCAACAGAATGATAGAAGAATGTCACCAAGTATAGGGTAGACCGCGTATACAGGTTATTCCAACAGAATAATAAGAAATGGAATAACAATAGTTCTCTTCATGAATAAGAAAGAATAACACCCCTTACCGTAACAGAAACTGGATATGGGAAAAGAAAAGTTAAGTAGCGGAAAGCTTTTCTTCTATCTCTCTATAGTTTCTCTCTCTAGAGTTCAGTGAATTCGTAAGAAAATTATGAAGGAATGAGCTTCTATTTATAGGAAAATGGAATGCATAGTAACTAATCCATGAACGGTCCAGATTGATTTACTTTAATCTGACGGTCCATATTTAAAGAAAAATCTTTTAAATAAAATATAATATATTCTATTTATATAAAAAGATTTTTACTATGCAACACTATGCAAAATACTATGCAACACTATGCATAATAAAATATAATATATTCTATTTATAAAATAACTTTAATAAAGTATTCTGTTTTATATAAAAAGATGTTTCCGTTTTATTACGTTAATAATA
Organism: Panax japonicus; assembly: GCA_020205505.1. Classification (NCBI taxonomy): domain Eukaryota; kingdom Viridiplantae; phylum Streptophyta; class Magnoliopsida; order Apiales; family Araliaceae; genus Panax; species Panax japonicus. Next base: position 48,905,162 of record CM035106.1, read on the forward strand.
CGAATAAAACAAAACGTCATTATTACTATAATAATTCATATTATTAATCGACAATAATTGAATCAAACTGAGCGACTTCTCACATAAATATCAATAATCAATACCGTGTGCTACTATGCAACAACGCGTATTACTGTACTTTTACTACCCAGTAGTTCAACAGTATCAACGGTAAAACTTCCGCCGTTATTTTTAATAAAATATTTTTGTCGTTTTCTTAATCCGACAATAATTCTGTTGTGGGGTCCACCAATAATTTTGCCGTCGTACGAATATTCCCAGACAAATAGAATATTCCCCGACCAAACGAATATTTTATAACAACTTGCGTACTTTGCAAAATTTATAAATATTACCCACAACTATAACATTATATCAAATTTCTTCCATAATATTCAAAAATAATAATTATAAAAATTCATCTTTATTTATAAAAACTGGGGTCTTACAACCTCCCCTTCTTATGAAATTTCGCCCTCGAAATTAGGGTACGTACCTGGTATGTCGAAGAGGTAAGGATACCTTAATTTCATTTCAGATTCTAACTCCCAAGTCATTTCCTCAACATCGTGGTTTCTCCACAAAACTTTGACTTGAGGTATAACCTTGGTGCGTAAAATATGTTCCTTCTTATCCAAGATTTGAACAGGAACCTCTTCATACGTTAAATCTTCCGCTATTTCGTCCGGTTCTAACTCAATAATGTGGTTCGGGTCTTTTACATATTTACGTAGCATGGATATGTGAAAAACGTTATGAACACGAGACATACTTGGCGGTAAAGCGAGTCTATAGGCCACAGTTCCTACTCGATCGAGGATTAAAAATGGGCCGATGAACCGAGGATTGAGCTTTCCTCTCTTTCCAAATCTCGTAACTCCTTTCCATGGAGCAACACGTAACAACACATGATCTCCTATATCGAATTCCACGTCCTTTCGATGAAGATCAGCATAACTCTTTTGTCGATCTTGTGAGGTTTTTATACGTTTCCGGATCGTTTGAATCTTTTCCGTAGTCATACGTACCAAATCTGGTCCCAACAATGTTGCTTCACCCACCTCATCCCAACATACTGGAGAACGACACTTTCTTCCATACAACGCCTCGAACGGAGCCATGCCAATACTTGCTTGATAACTGTTGTTGTAGGAAAACTCCACCAATGGTAAGAACTTGTCCCAACTTCCCTTGAAATCAAGGACACAGAGTCTTAATAGATCTTCAAGAGTTTGAATAGTCCTCTCTGACTGTCCGTCCGTTTGAGGATGATATGCCGAGCTAAATCGTAAATCTGTGCCCATAGCTTTTTGCAAACTAACCCAAAATCGCGAAGTGAATCTTGGGTCTCGATCAGAAACTATGGATACTGGCATACCATGCAATCTTACAACCTCGTTTATGTACATACGAGCAAGACGTTCAAGTGTATAAGTTTCTCGTATCGGTAAGAAATGAGCAGACTTGGTCAATCTATCAACAATGACCCAAATCGCATCTATGCCTTGAGAAACTTTGGGAAGACCAGTAACGAAATCCATGGTAATGTGCTCCCACTTCCATTCTGGAATTTCAAGTGGTTGCAATGGTCCTTTTGGTATTTGATGCTCCGCCTTGACTCGTTGACACGTTAGACACCTTGAGATAAAAAGCGCTATCTCTCTCTTCATATTGCCTCACCAAAATGTATGTCGAAGATCATGATACATTTTGGTACTCCCAGGATGGATTGCAAACGGTGTGTTGTGCGCCTCCATCATGATTTTATACTTTAAATCAGGGTCGTTAGGAACACAAAGCCTGGAGTTGACTCGAAGTATTCCTTCTTCATCGATTCTTGCTTCCGGTATCGCACCTTCTTGTACTTTCTTCCTCATACGCATCAGCTCCGGATCTGTAACTTGAGCAGCTTTAATTTTATCAATTAAAGTCGGTTCTACTCGTATATTCGCCATCATAACGTGGGTCCTTGGAGTCTTTATCTCTATCTCCATCCTTTGCAAGTCATCCAAAATGGGCCTTTGCGTTGACAATATTGCACTTGCACCCGCATATGACCTTCTACTCAATGCGTCAGCTACCACGTTCGCTTTTCCAGGATGGTATTGGATGGTATGATCATAATCTTTCAACAGTTCAAGCCAACGTCGTTGTCGCATGTTGAGTTCCTTTTGAGTGAAGAAATATTTGAGGCTTTTATGATCCGTAAAGATCTCCACTTTCTCCCCATACAAGTAATGCCTCCAAATTTTAAGTGCGAAGACAACAGCTGCTAACTCTAGGTCATGAGTAGGATAATTTCTCTCATATTCTTTGAGTTGTCGTGAGGCATAGGCTATGACTTTCCCATGTTGCATGAGAACACATCCTAACCCTTTGCCCGAAGCATCACTGTAGATGACAAATCCCTCCGAACCAGATGGTATTGTTAGAACAGGTGCTGAAATGAGTCTCCTCTTGAGTTCTTGAAAACTCTTCTCACATTCCTCGCTCCAACCGAACTTTGTATCTTTCCGAGTCAGCTGAGTTAGTGGAATAGCGATTCGAGAAAACCCTTCTACGAATCTCCGATAATAACCAGCTAAGCCGAGAAAGCTACGTACTTCGGTCACTGATTTAGGTTGCTCCCAGCTTTGAATAGCTTCAATCTTTGCTGGGTCAACAGATATTCCATGACTTGATACCACGTGCCCAAGGAATGCTACTTCCTCAAGCCAGAACTCGCATTTCTTCAATTTGGCATAAAGCTTGTATTCACGAAGCTTTTGAAGTATTAGCCTCAAGTGTTCCTCATGATCTTCACGGCTTTTGGAATAAATAAGGATGTCATCAATAAAGACGACCACAAAGTGATCCAAATATTCCTTGAATACTCGGTTCATCATATCCATGAAGGCAGCAGGAGCATTAGTCAATCCAAAGGACATGACTAGAAATTCATAATGCCCGTACCGAGTTCTGAAAGCCGTCTTTGGAATGTCATCGGTTCTAATCTTCAATTGGTGATATCCGGAACGAAGATCAATCTTTGAAAAGAATTTGGCTCCTTGAAACTGATCAAACAGGTCATCAATACGTGGCAATGGATACCTATTTTTGATGGTGACATGATTTAACTCCCGATAATCAATACAAAGTCGCATACTCCCATCTTTCTTCTTCACGAATAGAACAGGAGCACCCCAAGGAGAAGTACTAGGACGAATAAAGCCAATGTCTAACAATTCCTGCAGTTGAGTCTTTAACTCCTGAAGTTCAATAGGAGCCATTCGATATGGGGCTTTGGAAATGGGTTTTGTACCGGGTTCAAGGTCGATACAAAATTCAATTTCACGCTCTGGGGGTAGGCCAGGAAGTTCTTCAGGGAATACGTCAGGGAATTCATTAACAATAGAAATATTATTCAAAACTGACGTATTTTTGTTTAGATCTGTGACATGAGCTAAGAAAGCTTGACATCCGTTTTTCAATAAACGAATAGCTTTATGGCTTGAGATGACAGTGATTGATTTTAATGGTTTGGTTGCTTGAATTCGCATAATAGGTCGATTAGGAATATGAAAGCTAACAACCTTACGAAAACAATCAATTTTTGCATGATGAGTAGTTAACCAATCAATCCCTAGAATTACATCAAATGCAAGTATTTTTAATGCAATAAGATCGACGGGTAATGCGTGGGTACCAACTTGAACCAAACAAGACTTATAAACCGTGGATGTAATGAAGGTTTCTCCCAACGGAGTTTCCACAGATAAGTCAAAGTCTAATTTCTCCGGAGTCAAATTTAATCGTTGAGCGCAAGTAGGAGAAATAAAAGAATGGGTAGAACCGGTATCAAATAAAGTGTAGACTTCGCTAGAGTTTATGATAAGCTTACCCGTGATGACCTCATGCGGGTTCCTTGCTTTCTGGGAGGTCACAACAAACGCTCTCCCTTGCACTACCGGCTTTGACTTTTCTGGGACAGCCTTTGGTGCCTCCATCCTAGTTGAATTTGTCTTCGGTGCACGACAAAATCGGGCTAAGTGGCCTTCTCTTCCACAATTATAACATGCTTTGGACGGCATCGCGCAATTTGGACTGATGTGTCAATCCCCTCCGCATTTGAAGCATATGATAGGTAGTCTTTCTCCTTCCTTAACAACGTTTGCTGATGCTGACGTCTTTCCATCATTGTTGAATCTCCTCTTCTTGAAATGTCCATTCTTATTGTTTTGGCCCTGATTACCACCGAAGTGGTTACCATTTCTGGCCTGATGATTTCCTCCACGCTTGTTGTCACCGCTTCGATGACTGCTCTCACTGGTATTATCATTTTGCCGGCTGCTCTCTTTTGATTGCGTTGACTCGTTATCGCGCTCTACCAACTGAGCCCTATTTACAACATCTGAATACAAACACAATTTATGAGAAATAAGATGTTGACGTATCTCCGGCCTCAAACCTCTTACAAACAATCGTGCCACTCTCTCTTCATTATCCACCAAGTGGGACGCAAATCGGGATAACTCCGCAAATTTTGCCTCGTATTGCGACACAGTCATATTGTTTTGCTCCAATTTGATAAACTCCACCTCCTTCATGTGACGAATACTTTCGGGAAAGTATTTGTCGTTGAACAGCTCTTGGAACTTCTCCCAAGACATCTTCAGTACGGCAGGTTGAGTACGTTTTATCGATTCCCACCAGTAATCTGCCTCTCCGCGCAACATAAAGGCGGCAAAGGGAACCTTTTGCTCCTCGGAGCATCCCAAGACATCAAATATTTTGGTGATCTGCTTTATCCATGCTTCCGCAATAAGTGGTTTTGGCTCTCCCTTAAACTCCGGTGGTCCTAGCTCCTTGAACTGTTTAGCGGTGACCACCCGAGAATTTCCAGTGTTTCCACCTACATTTTGAACAGGAGCCGCTCTCGCTTGCTGTTGCATGAATTGCATAAAGCCTCTGAACAATCCATCATTCATCATTTGGTCATGAGGATTGTCGCCTTCCTGATCCACATTCTCCTGATTATTGATATGTGGAGACTCAACGGTCTCTTGTGCTCCATTGTTATTCTCAACATTTTCGGAAGTCATTTTCAAATACTGCCACAAAACAAAGATTAATTGACATGTAACATAATATCTCTAAACTTTGACCAACTAATTTAAATACAAAATAAATTTAAGTAGGTCATACTAGCGAAGGAATTCCCCGTCTCTCCCCTCCTAGTTCTAGTCTCACATCTTAACCAGGGATCATATCCCTAAGCTCTGATACCAACTGTGACGCCCCCAAAATTAGGTATACATCACCCATCTTGAGACGTCAAATACATGGTACAGAATTCAAATACAACTTACTAATACCACTGCCGTGTATAATACGACAAAATACAACTGTGAGTTTGAATACAATAATTGTCTACTAGAGATCATACAAACTCAAAAGGAGTCCTCAATACAATTATTGTCACACTATTTCACAGAATAGTGAGGACTACTAATGCTATCCTCTGGACCATTACTCCGTTCCCCGACTCGTCCCTGCTATGTTCTCATTTCCTGAAGAGAACAGTGAAAGAAAGGGTGAGCTCAACTAGCCCAGTAAGAAATATTATGACTAAGATAATGCAGAATAAATTATCGTTAGCCTTCAACAGTATTAAACTGATAAAATATAACAACATCAAGTTTAATAGCAGTGGATCAAGCAATCCATTAAAAGAGTCAAGTAGAGAATAGAATCTACTATCTTTTATGATTTAAAAAGTTTTTAATCACTTTTATCGCTGAGACTCAGCTCAATAAATAATCCACATCATCCCTGCACTACGGCCAATGATACTCATTAGGGTCACGACCACAAATTCCATGCACTACGGGCCAAGGATATTTGTGTATTCATCAATGGTCATGATCATGCCAATAACTGTCCATCAATGCACTACGGCAAATGAGACTTTTACCACATCATTTGTAACATTACGGTCATGATTACACCGAAAAATCCCTGGTCATAATCATACCAAGTCCATCCATGCTCTACAGGCCACAGATGACTTTCAAAAATATAAATAAGAGGATGATGACAAAGATATAAGAATTCAATAAAACAAGTTCAAGAATTATTTTATCCAGGAATTATTAACGTCCAAATTGTCAACACGATACTGTTTTGTGGTGTAAAATTCAAGAATGATCAGAAGAGTATTTCCATGAAAGGATACTGGATGAAGCGCAAATGTCAAGGATATTCCACTAATTTCATGGAGTATAGAAATCAAAGTTTTATCCAACTGAGTATAATAAAGAATGGAATAACAAAAGAAATCACCATGCATGCGATAGACCGCACAGACAGGTTATTCCAACAGAATAATAATAATGGAACCAGGTCAGGTGAAATTCACACCGACAGGATGTTCCAACAGAATAATAAATGCGGAATAATAAATGATGGAACCAGGTCCGGCGTATAGCACAGACAGGATATTCCGACAGAATAATAAAGACGGAACCAGGTCCGGTGTAAAACACACAGACAGGATGTTCCAACGGAATAATAATAAAGACGGAACCAGGTCCGGTGTAAAACACACAGACAGGATGTTCCAACAGAATGATAGAAGAATGTCACCAAGTATAGGGTAGACCGCGTATACAGGTTATTCCAACAGAATAATAAGAAATGGAATAACAATAGTTCTCTTCATGAATAAGAAAGAATAACACCCCTTACCGTAACAGAAACTGGATATGGGAAAAGAAAAGTTAAGTAGCGGAAAGCTTTTCTTCTATCTCTCTATAGTTTCTCTCTCTAGAGTTCAGTGAATTCGTAAGAAAATTATGAAGGAATGAGCTTCTATTTATAGGAAAATGGAATGCATAGTAACTAATCCATGAACGGTCCAGATTGATTTACTTTAATCTGACGGTCCATATTTAAAGAAAAATCTTTTAAATAAAATATAATATATTCTATTTATATAAAAAGATTTTTACTATGCAACACTATGCAAAATACTATGCAACACTATGCATAATAAAATATAATATATTCTATTTATAAAATAACTTTAATAAAGTATTCTGTTTTATATAAAAAGATGTTTCCGTTTTATTACGTTAATAATACGAATAAAACAAAACGTCATTATCACTATAATAATTCATATTATTAATCGACAATAATTGAATCAAACTGAGCGACTTCTCACATAAATATCAATAATCAATACCGTGTGCTACTATGCAACAACGCGTATTACTGTACTTTTACTACCCAGTAGTTCAACAGTATCAACGGTAAAACTTCCGCCGTTATTTTTAATAAAATATTTTTGTCGTTTTCTCAATCCGACAATAATTCTGTTGTGGGGTCCACCAATAATTTTGTCGTCGTACGAATATTCCCCGACAAAAAGAATATTCCCCGACCAAACGAATATTTTATAACAACTTGCGTACTTTGCAAAATTTATAAATATTACCCACAACTATAACATTATATCAAATTTCTTCCATAATATTCAAAAATAATAATTATAAAAATTCATCTTTATTTATAAAAACTGGGGTCTTACAATGTTGTCGTCAAGTTTTATACAGTAAGTTTTGTGGGAAGTACCACCAGGATCGTGTGTGTGTTCTTATTCATCCTTGAAGAACTTTGTCTGTTTTTATTCAGTAATCATTATGATCATATTCGTGTATATATATGGGGGAGATTTAGGGGAAATTAAAGGGTCGGTTGGAATTTGGATAACTTTTTTGAATTTGTTTTCAAAAAATTAGTTGGCATTCAAAACACCAAAACAAAATTGGCATTGAAAACACAACATAGTATTGGCATTGAGGAGGAAAAAATGTAACACATTTGTTTATGGTTGTCAAGTGTTTGTGAGTATGTTGCTAAGAAAATATGATTAAGTGTAAAGATAATAGTTATTCCACGTGACTTGACATGTGCATATTTTCATATAGTTTAGGAAGATTAAAAACCCGTTTAAGATTCATTTAGTAGGAGTGAATATCAAATAGTCCTCATTTTGGGATTGTTCTTTTATGTTTCGATCTCACTTAGGTCGGTGTTAACGACTTGAGCACGTCTTTATATTTTTTTGAATTTTCGGTCTGTATATATCTCTTTATGTTCTTTGGGCGCATATTTAGACTATGATGTGTTAGTCTATTTCGTGTACTTGAAGACCATGGGGAGGTGCTGTCGAAATTTCTGAAAAATTTAAAGATGTGTTCAAGTTGTTGGCATCAGTGAGGCGACACATCCGGGAATGAGATAGAAGCCTGACCCATTAGAGTGGGAGATGAAGTTAGGAAACTCATAAGCTTGCATATACATTAACTTGGAGACTTGATTGTGTTTGTCTAATTTTCCATATATATATATAGCAGACAGTTGTCCGAGATGTCTGTTGATCGAAATTGGATGGAACGTAGGGTATTAGAGGTATTAAAACCCACCTCAATCGTCCAAACGCCACACAAACACACACATAACACCGCGTAGGTATTAGACATGCATTACAACTTATGTGACTCGATTCTGATATACGAAATCTGAGTTATCGCCCAGTTTGCAAAACTCGCCAATACTTAGGTAAAAAATCGAAAAAAAGCCCAAAACCCGCCTCGATCGTCAAAATTCCACGCAAGCACACATATAGCACCGCGTAGGTATTAGACACTCGTTAGAACTTATGGGACTCGATTCCGATATACGAAAGCTGATTTATCACCCAATTTGCAAAACTCGCCAACACTTAGGCAAAAAGCTGAAAAAGAGCCCAAAACCCACCTCAGTCGTCTAAACGCCATGCAAACACACACATAGCACCACTTAGGTATTAGACACGCGTTAGAACTTATGGGACTCAATTCCAATATATGAAATCCGAGTTATCGCCCAGTTTGCAAAACTCAACAACACTTAGGCAAAAAGCCAAAAAATAGCCCAAAATCCGCCCCGGTCATCCAAATGCCACGCAAACACACACATAGCACCGCATAGGTATTAGACACGTGTTACAACTTACGGGACTCAATTCTGATATACAAAATCTGAGTTATCGCCCAGTTTACAAAACTTGTCAACACTTAGGTAAAAAGCCGAAAAAGAGCCCAAAACCCGCCTCGGTCGTCCAAATGCCACACAAATGCACACTTAGCACCGTGTAGGTATTAGACACACATTAAAACTTACGGGACTCGATTCTGACATACGGAGACCGAGTTATCGCATAATTTGCAAAACTCAACAACACTTGAAGAACACAACAAAACTAATTTAAATATGCTCTATTTTTGAATTCGTTACTAATATTTTAATTTTGTAGGGTCTTGTTGATAAGACTTCGGCGGGTGGAGGCTGCGGCACAGGCGATGCCCGTGGTGGAGATGGTGATGACCGTCGGGCTGATGCTGATGAGACTATTGAGGGTGAGACCGACAGTCAGAAGGGAGGTGGGACCGGTGGTGGGACCAGCAGTGGGACCGGTGGCGATGATGATACCGACAATCCTAATCTTGGGTTGTAGTACCCATTATGTTTATATTTGACTTTCATATATGTATATTTATACAACTTTTGAGTTGTACAGACTAGAGTTTAGTATCTAGTTAGGTTGATGGTATATGTATCTAACTATATTGATTGTTTATGATTACATTTTATATTTACATCGTACAACTTTTATCTATAAGTCATTACATTGTTTACATATTTGATGGTTAATATAGCAAAAGCTATTATTGTTATTGATATATGTTCGTGAAGAATTATTTATTTTTCTTTAGTTTATTACAGGTATAATTATGTATATGTAAATAAACAGGGGTATTTTGCAATTTTTAAATTTTTTTCTAAAAACCTCATCGGCGACGGGGAGTGGAGAGTCATTGGCGACGGCCATGCCGTCGGCAATGACTATTTTTTAATTTTTTGAGATAACCATTACTGACGGTTTGTTCGTCGCCAATGTCGTCGCCAATACATCATGAACGATGGCTAGCCATCGCCAATGACCCTGTCGGGAATGACAATCTTGCCGACGGCGAGCGACGGGAGCCAGGGGCGACGACCCATACGGCGACGGACTCTACCGTCGCCAATGACCTCATTGCCGACGACAATAGTGTCATTGGCGACGGCATAGACCTATTTTTTTGTAGTGTGATACGTTAAAAAGGTCGAAGGATGCGAAGAATTTCTAGTGGACTTCGAAAGGTGAGGACGCCTTTCAGTGGGTAAAGATGTATTTGTCTTCGGCTCCTTTGTTGGTGAAGTCAATTCCTATTGGGTTTTTGTGCTTGTATTTGGCGGTAAGTTTGTTAGTTGTGGGAGCGGTTTTGGTGCGGGAGATTGGGGGTAAGCAGTACCCGATTTACTACATGAACGATGCCCTAAGGGATGCAGAAACAAGGTATACTGTAAGACTCCGAATTGTTTTTTAATAAAATTGAATTTTCTCTATTTATTATCTTGAACTAATAAGGAGTTAATTTGATATAATTCTTTGGTTATGGGTGAAATGTGCAAATTTTACAAAATAAGCAAGTGGTTATAAAATATTTATTTTTGTCAGAAAATATTCGTTTGGTCGTGGAATATTCTTGTTGTTGGGGAATATTCGTACGACGGCGCAGCCATTCGTGGGCCTCATAACAGAATAACTGTCGGATGAAGAAAACGACAAGTTTGAGTTTTTATAAATAACGGCGTAGTTGTTACCGTTAACACTGTTGGAATAACCGGTTGTTAAAATACAGTAATACGCGTGGTTGCACAGTAGCACACGGTATTGCACAATATTTTTGAATTATTGATTCTTACGTAAGAAGGCACTACTCAATAATTGTTACAATATTTACTGTTCAATATTTTATTTTATTGATTCAATAATTGTTGTGTTGATATTTTATATTATTGTTGTTTCAATAATTGTCACTGCACAGTATTTCCCATTATCAGATTAATAATTCATATTATTTGAATAATATTATTAGATAGCATTAATGGCAATGTCTAGAAAGTTCTGTCTAAGGAGAGATTTGATCACCTAATTGCGCGCCAGTAAGGAGAAATTCTTATCGGAAAGCCCCCTCTTTCCTGGGAACGGCCTGGTTGTCGTAATTGTGATTCTGTAATATTATTTGTGAATAATTAATTATTGATTTATATGATAAGGAAATATTTATTTGATGTGGATATAAATGATAGATTTATTTATGTGGCTATAATTGAAGGAATTAATGTTGAGGTGTTTTATCAGTATTTTTTCGGATTGAAGGTATTAAAAATAAACTAGTGTTCTTGAGATATATTGCGTGAGTTATAATTTTTAATCCGACCATTGGATCGTTGTGATTTTTGGATATGTTATAGATATATAAGTTGAGTATATGTCCATAAATTTTGAACCGTTAAATATTAATTTATGATTTGTTATGAATTTTAAGAGATGACTGATTCAGAAATTAGGTTTATAAATGATTTTGGTGGAAAATTCTAGAATTGAGTTGGCCCCATTTGTGGTTGGTGAAGAAATATGCTGAATTTTATTTCAAATGTGGTAGGTGGCAATAGTAGCAGGTAAAGCCATCAGGTAGCAGGTCAAGTCTTCTTCGGCGTGCTAACATTTTCCTATAAATAGAGGGCTAAGTTAGAATTAAAAATCACACCAGAAACACAAGTTGTAAGACCCCAGTTTTTATAAATAAAGATGAATTTTTATAATTATTATTTTTGAATATTATGGAAGAAATTTGATATAATGTTATAGTTGTGGGTAATATTTATAAATTTTGCAAAGTACGCAAGTTGTTATAAAATATTCGTTTGGTCGGGGAATATTCTTTTTGTCGGGGAATATTCGTACGACGGCAAAATTATTGGTGGACCCCACAACAGAATTATTGTCGGATTGAGAAAATGACAAAAATATTTTATTAAAAATAACGGCGGAAGTTTTACCGTTGATACTGTTGAACTACTGGGTAGTAAAAGTACAGTAATACGCGTTGTTGCATAGTAGCACACGGTATTGATTATTGATATTTATGTGAGAAGTCGCTCAGTTTGATTCAATTATTGTCGATTAATAATATGAATTATTATAGTGATAATGACGTTTTGTTTTATTCGTATTATTAACGTAATAAAACGGAAACATCTTTTTATATAAAACAGAATACTTTATTAAAGTTATTTTATAAATAGAATATATTATATTTTATTATGCATAGTGTTGCATAGTATTTTGCATAGTGTTGCATAGTAAAAATCTTTTTATATAAATAGAATATATTATATTTTATTTAAAAGATTTTTCTTTAAATATGGACCGTCAGATTAAAGTAAATCAATCTGGACCGTTCATGGATTAGTTACTATGCATTCCATTTTCCTATAAATAGAAGCTCATTCCTTCATAATTTTCTTACGAATTCACTGAACTCTAGAGAGAGAAACTATAGAGAGATAGAAGAAAAGCTTTCCGCTACTTAACTTTTCTTTTCCCATATCCAGTTTCTGTTACGGTAAGGGGTGTTATTCTTTCTTATTCATGAAGAGAACTATTGTTATTCCATTTCTTATTATTCTGTTGGAATAACCTGTATACGCGGTCTACCCTATACTTGGTGACATTCTTCTATCATTCTGTTGGAACATCCTGTCTGTGTGTTTTACACCGGACCTGGTTCCGTCTTTATTATTATTCCGTTGGAACATCCTGTCTGTGTGTTTTACACCGGACCTGGTTCCGTCTTTATTATTCTGTCGGAATATCCTGTCTGTGCTATACGCCGGACCTGGTTCCATCATTTACTATTCCGCATTTATTATTCTGTTGGAACATCCTGTCGGTGTGAATTTCACCTGACCTGGTTCCATTATTATTATTCTGTTGGAATAACCTGTCTGTGCGGTCTATCGCATGCATGGTGATTTCTTTTGTTATTCCATTCTTTATTATACTCAGTTGGATAAAACTTTGATTTCTATACTCCATGAAATTAGTGGAATATCCTTGACATTTGCGCTTCATCCAGTATCCTTTCATGGAAATACTCTTCTGATCATTCTTGAATTTTACACCACAAAACAGTATCGTGTTGACAATTTGGACGTTAATAATTCCTGGATAAAATAATTCTTGAACTTGTTTTATTGAATTCTTATATCTTTGTCATCATCCTCTTATTTATATTTTTGAAAGTCATCTGTGGCCTGTAGAGCATGGATGGACTTGGTATGATTATGACCAGGGATTTTTCGTTGTAATCATGACCGTAATGTTACAAATGATGTGGTAAAAGTCTCATTTGCCGTAGTTCATTGATGGACAGTTATTGGCATGATCATGACCATTGATGAATACACAAATATCCTTGGCCCGTAGTGCATGGAATTTGTGGTCGTGACCCTAATGAGTATCCTTGGCCGTAGTGCAGGGATGATGTGGATTATTTATTGAGCTGAGTCTCAGCGATAAAAGTGATTAAAAACTTTTTAAATCATAAAAGATAGTAGATTCTATTCTCTACTTGACTCTTTTAATGGATTGCTTGATCCACTGCTATTAAACTTGATGTTGTTATATTTTATCAGTTTAATACTGTTGAAGGCTAACGATAATTTATTCTGCATTATCTTAGTCATAAATTTTCTTACTGGGCTAGTTGAGCTCACCCTTTCTTTCACTGTTCTCTTCAGGAAATGAGAACATAGCAGGGACGAGTCGGGGAACGGAGTAATGGTCCAGAGGATAGCATTAGTAGTCCTCACTATTCTGTGAAATAGTGTGACAATAATTGTATTGAGGACTCCTTTTGAGTTTGTATGATCTCTAGTAGACAATTATTGTATTCAAACTCACAGTTGTATTTTGTCGTATTATACACGACAGTGGTATTAGTAAGTTGTATTTGAATTCTGTACCATGTATCTGACGTCTCAAGATGGGTGATGTATACCTAATTTTGGGGGCGTCACAGTTGGTATCAGAGCTTAGGGATATGATCCCTGGTTAAGATGTGAGACTAGAACTAGGAGGGGAGAGACGGGGAATTCCTTCGCTAGTATGACCTACTTAAATTTATTTTGTATTTAAATTAGTTGGTCAAAGTTTAGAGATATTATGTTACATGTCAATTAATCTTTGTTTTGTGGCAGTATTTGAAAATGACTTCCGAAAATGTTGAGAATAACAATGGAGCACAAGAGACCGTTGAGTCTCCACATATCAATAATCAGGAGAATGTGGATCAGGAAGGCGACAATCCTCATGACCAAATGATGAATGATGGATTGTTCAGAGGCTTTATGCAATTCATGCAACAGCAAGCGAGAGCGGCTCCTGTTCAAAATGTAGGTGGAAACACTGGAAATTCTCGGGTGGTCACCGCTAAACAGTTCAAGGAGCTAGGACCACCGGAGTTTAAGGGAGAGCCAAAACCACTTATTGCGGAAGCATGGATAAAGCAGATCACCAAAATATTTGATGTCTTGGGATGCTCCGAGGAGCAAAAGGTTCCCTTTGCCGCCTTTATGTTGCGCGGAGAGGCAGATTACTGGTGGGAATCGATAAAACGTACTCAACCTGCCGTACTGAAGATGTCTTGGGAGAAGTTCCAAGAGCTGTTCAACGACAAATACTTTCCCGAAAGTATTCGTCACATGAAGGAGGTGGAGTTTATCAAATTGGAGCAAAACAATATGACTGTGTCGCAATACGAGGCAAAATTTGCGGAGTTATCCCGATTTGCGTCCCACTTGGTGGATAATGAAGAGAGAGTGGCACGATTGTTTGTAAGAGGTTTGAGGCCGGAGATACGTCAACATCTTATTTCTCATAAATTGTGTTTGTATTCAGATGTTGTAAATAGGGCTCAGTTGGTAGAGCGCGATAACGAGTCAACGCAATCAAAAGAGAGCAGCCGGCAAAATGATAATACCAGTGAGAGCAGTCATCGAAGCGGTGACAACAAGCGTGGAGGAAATCATCAGGCCAGAAATGGTAACCACTTCGGTGGTAATCAGGGCCAAAACAATAAGAATGGACATTTCAAGAAGAGGAGATTCAACAATGATGGAAAGACGTCAGCATCAGCAAACGTTGTTAAGGAAGGAGAAAGACTACCTATCATATGCTTCAAATGCGGAGGGGAGGGACACATCAGTCCAAATTGCGCGATGCCGTCCAAAGCATGTTATAATTGTGGAAGAGAAGGCCACTTAGCCCGATTTTGTCGTGCACCGAAGACAAATTCAACTAGGATGGAGGCACCAAAGGCTGTCCCAGAAAAGTCAAAGCCGGTAGTGCAAGGGAGAGCGTTTGTTGTGACCTCCCAGAAAGCAAGGAACCCGCATGAGGTCATCACGGGTAAGCTTATCATAAACTCTAGCGAAGTCTACACTTTATTTGATACCGGTTCTACCCATTCTTTTATTTCTCCTACTTGCGCTCAACGATTAAATTTGACTCCGGAGAAATTAGACTTTGACTTATCTGTGGAAACTCCGTTGGGAGAAACCTTCATTACATCCACGGTTTATAAGTCTTGTTTGGTTCAAGTTGGTACCCACGCATTACCCGTCGATCTTATTGCATTAAAAATACTTGCATTTGATGTAATTCTAGGGATTGATTGGTTAACTACTCATCATGCAAAAATTGATTGTTTTCGTAAGGTTGTTAGCTTTCATATTCCTAATCGACCTATTATGCGAATTCAAGCAACCAAACCATTAAAATCAATCACTGTCATCTCAAGCCATAAAGCTATTCGTTTATTGAAAAACGGATGTCAAGCTTTCTTAGCTCATGTCACAGATCTAAACAAAAATACGTCAGTTTTGAATAATATTTCTATTGTTAATGAATTCCCTGACGTATTCCCTGAAGAACTTCCTGGCCTACCCCCAGAGCGTGAAATTGAATTTTGTATCGACCTTGAACCCGGTACAAAACCCATTTCCAAAGCCCCATATCGAATGGCTCCTATTGAACTTCAGGAGTTAAAGACTCAACTGCAGGAATTGTTAGACATTGGCTTTATTCGTCCTAGTACTTCTCCTTGGGGTGCTCCTGTTCTATTCGTGAAGAAGAAAGATGGGAGTATGCGACTTTGTATTGATTATCGGGAGTTAAATCATGTCACCATCAAAAATAGGTATCCATTGCCACGTATTGATGACCTGTTTGATCAGTTTCAAGGAGCCAAATTCTTTTCAAAGATTGATCTTCGTTCCGGATATCACCAATTGAAGATTAGAACCGATGACATTCCAAAGACGGCTTTCAGAACTCGGTACGGGCATTATGAATTTCTAGTCATGTCCTTTGGATTGACTAATGCTCCTGCTGCCTTCATGGATATGATGAACCGAGTATTCAAGGAATATTTGGATCACTTTGTGGTCGTCTTTATTGATGACATCCTTATTTATTCCAAAAGCCGTGAAGATCATGAGGAACACTTGAGGCTAATACTTCAAAAGCTTCGTGAATACAAGCTTTATGCCAAATTGAAGAAATGCGAGTTCTGGCTTGAGGAAGTAGCATTCCTTGGGCACGTGGTATCAAGTCATGAAATATCTGTTGACCCAGCAAAGATTGAAGCTATTCAAAGCTGGGAGCAACCTAAATCAGTGACCGAAGTACGTAGCTTTCTCGGCTTAGCTGGTTATTATCGGAGATTCGTAGAAGGGTTTTCTCGAATCGCTATTCCACTAACTCAGCTGACTCGGAAAGATACAAAGTTCGGTTGGAGCGAGGAATGTGAGAAGAGTTTTCAAGAACTCAAGAGGAGACTCATTTCAGCACCTGTTCTAACAATACCATCTGGTTCGGAGGGATTTGTCATCTACAGTGATGCTTCGGGCAAAGGGTTAGGATGTGTTCTCATGCAACATGGGAAAGTCATAGCCTATGCCTCACGACAACTCAAAGAATATGAGAGAAATTATCCTACTCATGACCTAGAGTTAGCAGCTGTTGTCTTCGCACTTAAAATTTGGAGGCATTACTTGTATGGGGAGAAAGTGGAGATCTTTACGGATCATAAAAGCCTCAAATATTTCTTCACTCAAAAGGAACTCAACATGCGACAACGACGTTGGCTTGAACTGTTGAAAGATTATGATCATACCATCCAATATCATCCTGGAAAAGCGAATGTGGTAGCTGACGCATTGAGTAGAAGGTCATATGCGGGTGCGAGTGCAATATTGTCAACGCAAAGGCCCATTTTGGATGACTTGCAAAGGATGGAGTTAGAGATAAAGACTCCAAGGACCCACGTTATGATGGCGAATATACGAGTAGAACCGACTTTAATTGATAAAATTAAAGCTGCTCAAGTTACAGATCCGGAGCTGATGCGTATGAGGAAGAAAGTACAAGAAGGTGCGATACCGGAAGCAAGAATCGATGAAGAAGGAATACTTCGAGTCAACTCCAGACTTTGTGTTCCTAACGACCCTGATTTAAAGTATAAAATCATGATGGAGGCGCACAACACACCGTTTGCAATCCATCCTGGGAGTACCAAAATATATCATGATCTTCGACATACATTTTGGTGGGGCAATATGAAGAGAGAGATAGCGCTTTTTATCTCAAGGTGTCTAACGTGTCAACGAGTCAAGGCGGAGCATCAAATACCAAAAGGACCATTGCAACCACTTGAAATTCCAGAATGGAAGTGGGAGCACATTACCATGGATTTCGTTACTGGTCTTCCCAAAGTTTCTCAAGGCATAGATGTGATTTGGGTCATTGTTGATAGATTGACCAAGTCTGCTCATTTCTTACCGATACGAGAAACTTATACACTTGAACGTCTTGCTCGTATGTACATAAACGAGGTTGTAAGATTGCATGGTATGCCAGTATCCATAGTTTCTGATCGAGACCCAAGATTCACTTCGCGATTTTGGGTTAGTTTGCAAAAAGCTACGGGCACAGATTTACGATTTAGCTCGGCATATCATCCTCAAACGGACGGACAGTCAGAGAGGACTATTCAAACTCTTGAAGATCTATTAAGACTCTGTGTCCTTGATTTCAAGGGAAGTTGGGACAAGTTCTTACCATTGGTGGAGTTTTCCTACAACAACAGTTATCAAGCAAGTATTGGCATGGCTCCGTTCGAGGCGTTGTATGGAAGAAAGTGTCGTTCTCCAGTATGTTGGGATGAGGTGGGTGAAGCAACATTGTTGGGACCGGATTTGGTACGTATGACTACGGAAAAGATTCAAACGATCCGGAAACGTATAAAAACCTCACAAGATCGACAAAAGAGTTATGCTGATCTTCATCGAAAGGACGTGGAATTCGATATAGGAGATCATGTGTTGTTACGTGTTGCTCCATGGAAAGGAGTTATGAGATTTGGAAAGAGAGGAAAGCTCAATCCTCGGTTCATAGGCCCATTTTTAATCCTCGATCGAGTAGGAACTGTGGCCTATAGACTCGCTTTACCGCCAAGTATGTCTCGTGTTCATAACGTTTTTCACATATCCATGCTACGTAAATATGTAAAAGACCCGAACCACATTATTGAGTTAGAACCGGACGAAATAGCGGAAGATTTAACGTATGAAGAGGTTCCTGTTCAAATCTTGGATAAGAAGGAACATATTTTACGCACCAAGGTTATACCTCAAGTCAAAGTTTTGTGGAGAAACCACGATGTTGAGGAAATGACTTGGGAGTTAGAATCTGAAATGAAATCAAGGTATCCTTACCTCTTCGACATACCAGGTACGTACCCTAATTTCGAGGGCAAAATTTCATAAGAAGGGGAGGTTGTAAGACCCCAGTTTTTATAAATAAAGATGAATTTTTATAATTATTATTTTTGAATATTATGGAAGAAATTTGATATAATGTTATAGTTGTGGGTAATATTTATAAATTTTGCAAAGTACGCAAGTTGTTATAAAATATTCGTTTGGTCGGGGAATATTCTTTTTGTCGGGGAATATTCGTACGACGGCAAAATTATTGGTGGACCCCACAACAGAATTATTGTCGGATTGAGAAAACGACAAAAATATTTTATTAAAAATAACGGCGGAAGTTTTACCGTTGATACTGTTGAACTACTGGGTAGTAAAAGTACAGTAATACGCGTTGTTGTATAGTAGCACACGGTATTGATTATTGATATTTATGTGAGAAGTCGCTCAGTTTGATTCAATTATTGTCGATTAATAATATGAATTATTATAGTGATAATGACGTTTTGTTTTATTCGTATTATTAACGTAATAAAACGGAAACATCTTTTTATATAAAACAGAATACTTTATTAAAGTTATTTTATAAATAGAATATATTATATTTTATTATGCATAGTGTTGCATAGTATTTTGCATAGTGTTGCATAGTAAAAATCTTTTTATATAAATAGAATATATTATATTTTATTTAAAAGATTTTTCTTTAAATATGGACCGTCAGATTAAAGTAAATCAATCTGGACCGTTCATGGATTAGTTACTATGCATTCCATTTTCCTATAAATAGAAGCTCATTCCTTCATAATTTTCTTACGAATTCACTGAACTCTAGAGAGAGAAACTATAGAGAGATAGAAGAAAAGCTTTCCGCTACTTAACTTTTCTTTTCCCATATCCAGTTTCTGTTACGGTAAGGGGTGTTATTCTTTCTTATTCATGAAGAGAACTATTGTTATTCCATTTCTTATTATTCTGTTGGAATAACCTGTATACGCGGTCTACCCTATACTTGGTGACATTCTTCTATCATTCTGTTGGAACATCCTGTCTGTGTGTTTTACACCGGACCTGGTTCCGTCTTTATTATTATTCCGTTGGAACATCCTGTCTGTGTGTTTTACACCGGACCTGGTTCCGTCTTTATTATTCTGTCGGAATATCCTGTCTGTGCTATACGCCGGACCTGGTTCCATCATTTATTATTCCGCATTTATTATTCTGTTGGAACATCCTGTCGGTGTGAATTTCACCTGACCTGGTTCCATTATTATTATTCTGTTGGAATAACCTGTCTGTGCGGTCTATCGCATGCATGGTGATTTCTTTTGTTATTCCATTCTTTATTATACTCAGTTGGATAAAACTTTGATTTCTATACTCCATGAAATTAGTGGAATATCCTTGACATTTGCGCTTCATCCAGTATCCTTTCATGGAAATACTCTTCTGATCATTCTTGAATTTTACACCACAAAACAGTATCGTGTTGACAATTTGGACGTTAATAATTCCTGGATAAAATAATTCTTGAACTTGTTTTATTGAATTCTTATATCTTTGTCATCATCCTCTTATTTATATTTTTGAAAGTCATCTGTGGCCTGTAGAGCATGGATGGACTTGGTATGATTATGACCAGGGATTTTTCGGTGTAATCATGACCGTAATGTTACAAATGATGTGGTAAAAGTCTCATTTGCCGTAGTGCATTGATGGACAGTTATTGGCATGATCATGACCATTGATGAATACACAAATATCCTTGGCCCGTAGTGCATGGAATTTGTGGTCGTGACCCTAATGAGTATCCTTGGCCGTAGTGCAGGGATGATGTGGATTATTTATTGAGCTGAGTCTCAGCGATAAAAGTGATTAAAAACTTTTTAAATCATAAAAGATAGTAGATTCTATTCTCTACTTGACTCTTTTAATGGATTGCTTGATCCACTGCTATTAAACTTGATGTTGTTATATTTTATCAGTTTAATACTGTTGAAGGCTAACGATAATTTATTCTGCATTATCTTAGTCATAAATTTTCTTACTGGGCTAGTTGAGCTCACCCTTTCTTTCACTGTTCTCTTCAGGAAATGAGAACATAGCAGGGACGAGTCGGGGAACGGAGTAATGGTCCAGAGGATAGCATTAGTAGTCCTCACTATTCTGTGAAATAGTGTGACAATAATTGTATTGAGGACTCCTTTTGAGTTTGTATGATCTCTAGTAGACAATTATTGTATTCAAACTCACAATTGTATTTTGTCGTATTATACACGACAGTGGTATTAGTAAGTTGTATTTGAATTCTGTACCATGTATCTGACGTCTCAAGATGGGTGATGTATACCTAATTTTGGGGGCGTCACACAAGTTTTCTCTCTTTCTCTCTCTATATTATCGAGCGTATTTTGTGAGTATTTAGATACTTTGAGAGTTGTTATTCAGTACAAGTTTCATTCAGCATCATATCCGACATTTTATTCCGAAGTACTGTTTCTTTGAGGTAAGGGATGTTATTTTCTTCTTAAATGATATTATTTTCTTCAATATCATTATGCTGAGATATTTTTATGAATTTTATTATGGAATTTCTACCTTTTTGTGTCGGGATTACTATTCACATATATGACACTATTCACGTATACGGCATTATTCACAAATACAATACTATTCACCGAAAAATGAAATTTTCTCTTTTTTGTCCCAGATGTCTTTTATGGTTACTATCTTTGATTGTATCCATGTTTTGATCTTTATTTTTGAATTCTACTTCACACTTGGTTATTATGGAGTATTATTGAATTTGGATAAAGCAAAATACGAATCCCTAATATTTTTCCTTCTGTCTCACTGGATTCGTTCTCTAAAATATTTTTCATCATCCTCAGTCCTTAATGGTGATACTTGATGAATATCTTTGGCCTGTAGTGCAAAGATGTATGATTACCTGATGAATATCTTTGGCCCGTAGTGCAAAGATGAACAGGTGTTGAGATGAACATGACCAACTGGTAATATAAATGAATATCTTTGGCCCGTAGTGCAAAGATGAATATTTGATTCAAGATGTATATTGATTGATGTTACAGGGATAAAATATTGATGATGGACTTTTAAATTCATAGATGATAATAGATTTTATTCTCTACTTAACTCTTCTAATGAATTATTATTTCCGCTGCAGTTGTTGATCTAAAACTTGTTGTCTATTGTATTCTATCAGATTTTTCCTTGTTGAAGACTAAGGATAATTTGTTGTATATTATCTTAGTCATAATATTCTTTACTAGGCTAGTTGAGCTCACCCTTTTCTTTTTTGTTTCATTTTTCTTCAGGAGGTGAATATAGCAGGATCTAGCCGGGGTATGGAGTGATGGTTCTAGAAAGTTATTTTAGCAGTCTTCACTATTTTGTAAAATAGTGTATCAATAATTGTAATGAGGATTTTATCTGAGTGTGGATATTGTCTAGAAGACAATATTTGTATTTAAACTCACAGTATTTGTGTTGTCGTATTTTGACGACAATTATATTAATGATGCTGTAGTTGTTTCTGTACCATGTATTTGGCGACTCAGAATGGGTTGGATGGAATGGACCTATTTTGGGGGCGTCACAAATACGAACCTTGAAAAGTTCGTTATTGCTCTAATAGTAGTGTAAGACCCCAGTTTTTATAAATAAAGATGAATTTTCATAATTATTATTTTTGAATATTATGGAATAAATTTGATAAAATATAAAGTTGTGGGTAATATTTATAAATTTTGCAAAGTACGCAAGTTGTTATAAAATATTCGTTTGGTCGGGGAATATTCTTTTTGTCGGGGAATATTCGTACGACGGCACAATCATTGGTGGACCCCACAACGGAAGTATTGTTGTAGTTAAAAAACGACAAAATTATCTTTCTATAAAATAACGGCGGAGGTGTTACCGTTAGAACTGTTGAACTACTCGGTAGTAAAAGTACAGTAATACGCGTTGTTGCATAGTAGCACACGGTATTAATTATTGATGCTTACGTGAGAAGTCACTCATCTATACTCAATTATTGCTACAGTAATTACTGCATCATATCTCTTATATTATTGATTCAATTATTGTCACAGTATCATCTATATAATATGTTATATTATCTAAACAATAATTGAGACGACAAGTTATAAATGATTAATAATTGTTGACAGATTAAATATGTGTTGATTAAAAATAAAATGATTTCTGGTAATTTTTATTCAATCCTTGATGTATATAAAGAGTCTATTATTAGACGTTTGTGGTAAGTTTAATTATTTATGGGGGGCCATATGTCATCATCTAAGAGTCTCTTTCATAAATAGTAATTACCTTCGTAAATAGTAATTACCTTCGTAAATAGTAATTACCTTTGCAAATAGTAATTACCGTCGTCAATAGTAATTACCTTCGTAAATAGTAATTACCTTCGTAAATAGTAATTACCTTTACCAGACGTCAAACCACTTTCCGTTTCATATTACAGGCGTCGAACCAATTGTCGTTTCACATTACAGGCGTCAAACCACTTTTCTCTTCACATCACCAGTCGTCAAGCCACTTGCCTTTTCACATGGCAAGTGCTAAGCTAGAAATCTTCTATAAATAGAGGCCTAGGGCTTCATTATTTTTCACGAATTCGCTCAAGCTATAGAGAGAGAAAGTATAGAGAGAATAAGAGAGAAAGAAGAAGAGTATTCGGTTACTACACTACTGCAGTATTCAATCTCCTAAATAAAGTAAGGGGTGTTACTCTTTCTTCTTGAAGAGAACTTATGTTATTCTATTCTTTGTTATTCTGTTGGAATAACCTGTAAAAGTGGCATACCCTATACATGACCTGTATACGCGGTTTACCCTATACTTGGTGACATTCTTCTATTATTCTGTTGGAA
Organism: Panax japonicus; assembly: GCA_020205505.1. Taxonomy (NCBI): domain Eukaryota; kingdom Viridiplantae; phylum Streptophyta; class Magnoliopsida; order Apiales; family Araliaceae; genus Panax; species Panax japonicus. The sequence goes on from CM035106.1 coordinate 48,928,828, forward strand.
CATCCTGTCTGTGTGTTTTACACCGGACCTGGTTCCGTCTTTATTATTCTGTTGGAATATCCCATCTGTGTGTTTTACACCGGATCTGGTTCCGTCTTTATTATTATTCTGTTGGAATATCCTATCTGTGTGTTTTACACCGGATCTGGTTCCGTCTTTATTTATTATTCTGTTGGAACATCCTGTCGGTGTGAATTTCACCTGACCTGGTTCCGTTATTTATTATTCTGTTGGAATAACCTGTCTGTGCGGTCTATCGCATGCATGGTGATTTCTTTTGTTATTTCATTCTTTATTATACTCAGTTGGTTAAAACTTTAACTTCTATACTCCATGAAATTAGTAGAATATCCTTGATATTTGCGCTTCATCCAGTATCCTTTCATGACAATATTCTTCTGACCATTCTTGAATTTTACACCACAAAACAGTATCGTGTTGACAATTTGGACGTTAATAATTTCTGGATAAAATAATTCTTGAACTTGTTTTATTGAATTATTATATCATTGTCATCATCCTCATGTTTATATTTTATTGAAAGTCATCTGTGGCCTGTAGTGCATAGATGGACTTGGTATGATTATGACCAGAGATTATTCGGTGTAATCATGACCGTAATATTACAAATGATGTAAAAGTTAAAAATCCTCATTGGCCCGTAGTGCATTGATGGACAGTTGTTGGCATGATCATGACCACTAATGAATACACAAATATTCTTGGCCGTAGTGCATGAATAATTGTGGTCGTGATACTAAAGAATATCCTTGGCCGTAGTGCGGGGGTGATTCGATGATGTGGAATATTTATTAAGCTGAGTCTCAGCTATAACGATGATGAAAAACCTTTTAAATCATAAAAGATAGTAGTTTTTATTTTCTACTTGACTCTTTTAATGGATTGCTGGTTCCGCTGCAGTTAAACTTGATGGTTATTGTATTTTATCAGTTTAACACTGTTGAAGGCTAATGATAATTTATTCTGCATTATCTTAGTCATAATATTTCTTACTGGGCTAGTTGAGCTCACCCTTTCTTTCAATGTTCTCTTCAGGAAATGAGAATATAGCTGGGACGAGTCGGGGAACGGAGTGATGGACCAGATAATAGTATTAGTAGTCCTCACTATTCTGTTAAATAGTGTGATAATAATTGTATTGAGGACTCTTTTTGAGTTTGTATGATCTCTAGTAGACAATAATTGTATTCAAACTCACAGTTATGTTTTGTCGTATTGTACACGACAGTTGTATTAGTAAGTTGTATTTGAATTCTGTACCATGTATCTGGCGACTCAAGATGGGTGATGTATACCTAATTTTGGGGGCGTCACAAGTAGCTAGTCGAAAGATTCGGCAATACTTCCAAGGTCGGTTAATAGTGGTGTTCGGTGGGATCTGTTCGACTTTTTGGAGGTGAACATGATTATTTTGTGTTCGGTGGGATCTGTTCAACCCTTTAGAGTTGAAAATGATTATTTGGTGTTCAGTGGAATATGTTCGACCCTTAGGACATGAACATGATTGTTTGGTGTTTGATGGGATCTGTTCGACCTTTCGAAGGTGAACATGATTATTTGGTGTTCGGTGGGATCTATTCGACCAATCGGAGGTGAACAAGATTATTTGCTGTTAGGAGGAATCTGTTCGACCCTTAGGAGGTGAACATGATTGTTTAGTGTTTGGTGGGATATGTTTGACCCTTAGGAGGTGAACGAGATTGTTTGATGCTTAGATCCCGTTGTTGAGTATGGATTTTATGTGTTTATTTTTTGGCAAGTGTTAAAGTTTATTTACTTGTTTTGAGGGTTTGATGAGATGAACTTTTTAAACCACTTTAGATGTTTGAAATAAGAATCTTAAACAGTAGTTGTTCTCATTGATAATGATAAAAATGTATACAAGTTATGAGGTAAAATATTTTAGTTAGGGATTAGTCATCTTCGTCTTCTGATTTCGATTTCGAAGAGTCGAGAAGAGAAGGGTTCACAGTGACTTCAGCTATTTTAGTTTTGCCCTTGGTTCGGTAGGTTTCGTAACCCTCAGAGAATACTTGTGTTATTTCTTCGCCTAGTTTAGAGGACATACGATATTCTTGGGTGATTCAAAGCCTTAGTTCGTTGTTCAGAATGGGTCCTGATGCTTTGTAATCAACAAATTATTTCTCCAAAGTGGAGTACATCTGATGAGCTCTGTCTTCTTGGTTCTCAAAGACGGTGTTCTGGCAGGTGAGTTCCAGGTTGTCTTTTTTCAGTTTTTCATTTTTGACACGTTTGACTTCGGCTTCAGCAAGCGTAGTTTTGCACCGGGATTCTTTTGAGGTTATATCTTTCTTTAGGGTGGTAACTTCATTATGAAGGTAGGTGTTGGCAAGGGCAATTTCGGCACGGTCCTTCTTTTCTTGGGTAAGGGCAGCTGTCAGCTGTTGGATATCTTGTTTATGTTGTTCCAACTTGACTTCGAGTTCTTTCAATCGGATGAGGACTCGGCCCCAAATAGAACTAGCCTGAAGAAGGAAGAGTAAGGTTAATGGTGAATAAAATATAATTGTTAGGTACTAGTTGTGAGTAGCCGATGCCAATGAACCCTAGGAGGCTAAGGTCAGTATGAAGGTGTAAAGGGGTAATCGAACACTTTTTCCAGTAAAGTCAAGGGTATATGATAGTCCAGCCGTCAGTTAGGTGATACATTCGGTCGGTGGGACCGGGGGCTTTCAGCTGATAGGTGTCTAGAATTTGGTATTATTTCTGGGTTATGGCCAAGTTTGCTTTAGTGATTTGGGATGAAGTGTTAGCGTGGGGGAATCGAGTCTCGTCAGAGTACTCATGAAGGGCTTTCTAAAGGTCAGTTTCGGTTGGCTCAGGTGCTTGAGCAGAATTTTGGATGGTGGGATCGGTAGTTACATCGTTAAGGTTGGGGGTATGTTGAGTGGTGAAGGTGGCCCCGGTGGCTGTAGGTGGAGTTGGGATGGTGGAGAGAGGGATTGCACTGAAAGGTTCCATGGAGGCGGAAGGGGTGTCCTTTGGGGCTTGAGAGGATGTCATTGTTAGAGTTTCAAGGAGAGATGGTGGCCAGAAAAATGGTTTCTGGTGCAAGAGTAAGAGAAGGTGCTTTGAGTTACGAAATGAACAGGTGAAACTTTGTGATTTGGAAGGAGACGGGTATTTATGGTTGGGTCTTTTCAGCTGTCCCCGAATGCTGAGGGCGGCTCATTAATAGGTATTATGATGGCATTTGGGTGGTGTATTTGAAAGGTTGGATTACTATATGATGTTTGGATTTTTCGGATATTGGGCCTTGTTGGGGTTAATGTTGCTCGTCGGGCCATGTTTTGAATACTCTTCCATCAAATATGAAGACTTTGGACCTGAGAAATACAGTGGGTTGTTATCCATATGGTATTTTGTGTGTTTGGATAAGGGGTTGTTTTGGTAAACGGGAGATTTTTGGATTAAGGTTCCTAATTATACTTGGTCTCTGGATATGGATATTGGGGTTTTGAACCAAATTCCTTAATTCTAGGAGATTTGGTGCAGTCCGATTAAGGAATTACTGTTTGGGTGAGAACTTTAATCTGATTTGGAGAAGGATTTCATGAAGGTGGTGAGAACATTAGAAATATAAGTCTTTTATCCGATTCTAAGGTACATGCAAATTATTACTTTACAGCACTAGAGCATTAAGCCTCCATTGTTAACTTTATATCAGCCTGTATTTATTCTCATATTGGAGCTATCCCGCCCAGGCCGTTAAGTTTTTGGTGTTTAACCGTTTCTGTGTAGGATTGAATGCGCTTTGGTGATTGGAGCACGTGGATGGATCTTGGCATTAACAAGGAGTATATCTTTGATAAAATATCGGTACTCCCTCTCTCCGTTTCTCTGTGTATTTGTGTTTGTGTGGTGTGAAAGACTGAAAGTTAACATTATTTATTTTCAGTGGCACAGTCCAGGTATGAATTTGGGATGTTTAGCACAACTTTTCCCGGAACGGAGCTTCTAGGACGGTTCGATATTAAAAATAGGGTTTCATCCTCAATATCCTTTATAGTGCCTTGCCTTTCTAATAACACTAGGATTCGAGGCTTGAATGCGTGTATTGTTTTTGCTTATAAGAGACGACATTCCACGTGTCCAAGGAGTGAACTTAGTAATAAGACCAAGGATCTGAATCGGTCATATGAACCTACTTTTTCAAGTTCTAAGAAATATAATGGTGATTTAATAATGTTGTGTCATTGGAAATTGGGGAATTTGTTTGAAGCTGGGGATGAAGTTACCGTTAAGATTATAAATTGGCGGGGTCAGGTAAAAGAGTTGGGTATTAAGGTTGTTTATGACGAAGATGAGGATAAAAATGGTGAAGTAGAAGAAATGAACCACCATACAACCTTGCAGCTAAACAACACAACTTACCTTTCTTGGACAGAAAGGAATCTAACTGAGTTATCAGATAGACCAACTTACATTCTTGGACCCATCTATTCCTCCTTGCAAGTTAGTCCATCAAAAGCTTAAGCTATTAGGTCTTGAGGCCTATTCATGTATATTATGTTGGAAAATATAGTAGTATTAACAAGACCAATTGGCGAATAAAACTGGAACAACTTAGCTGGTATATGAAGGAAGTCAAGGCGTAGCAAATCTACTATCCTAAAAAGTGATTCCACCCTCACTGGTTATAAACCTTGGTACAGTTGAGCTCCACGACATTCACCCTCCAGGATTCAACGGCGAAGCCTCAATTACGTGTACTCGCAGAAGAAGGCTGTGGATTTGTCTATAAGAATAACAAATTATGTTTAGAAAAGAAGAAAAAAATGTATACTATTTATAGGAGAATGGAACAAGAACGTTGAGGAAGAAAAACGGTGATTCTAGCAAAACAATGGGCTACCTACCTGGGTGCACCTGCGCGAGCGTATCGCGTGCACTAAGGGTGTTCAAAACGGTCGGTTTATTCGGTTTATAGGTAAATCGAACCGGTTCAAACCGATCGGTTCAGTGCAAATATGAACCAGTTCGGTACCGGTACACAAAATTGATACATACCGGATTTTCGGTTCCAGTTTCGGTAGGGTGTTTGGCTTAGTCGGTAGACACCGAACCGATTGTATTTGTTATTTAAATAATTTTAAATAATATATTAAAAAATAACTTAAAAGACTAATTCTTTAAAACTTTTTTGTCTAACCATGTAAAATTAACTTAAAAATACTCTATTTATAAAATAAAGGTAAGATATATATTAAAAAATAACTTGAAAGAGCAATTCTTTAAGACTTTTTTGTCTAACCATGTAAAATTAACTTGAAAATCTCCTCTATTTATAGAATAAAGGTAAGACAAGAGATGGATACTAGTAAATGTGGGATATTTTTATGTCTAACCATGTAAAATTAACTTGAAAGTCTCCTCTATTTATAGAATATAGGTAAGACAAGAGATAGCATGCTAGACAATGTGGGATGTTTTGAAATTTGGTGTGGCTTCCTTACATGCAGTAGTGGGCATTCAATGTGGGACTTATTAGACAAGAGACGACATACTACATTACTACCAAGTGAAACCCTTAGTATTTGCCTATTTGGTTGTCTCCAAGTCTCCAAGTCCCATATTGGCTAAATTGGTAAAACTTTAAGGAAATGTTCCTTATAAATTGATTACCATGTAATAATGAATTTAAGAATTGATTACCATGTAATAATGAAATTAAAGGTTACAGGTAATTAAAACATTATTACTTAATATAGTGATGTAAATAAATTTATGAAATTACATAAGGGAACTTATGACACCATCTTACATAACTTGTTTTTTTAAGTCCCACATTGATTAGATTATAAAAATTTAAGAAAGTTTTCTTTATAAAAATATCATTGCTAAAACTTTAAGTAATTTTTTCTTATAAAATGATAACATATAATAATGAATTTACTTATAAAATGATTACATATAATAATGAATTCAAGATAAAAAGTAATCAAATTATTATTATTTAATATAGGGATGTAAATTTAATATTGGAATGTAAATACCAACTTAGACTCTCATCAAATTAAATTGACACACTAAATTTGCCAAGGAAATCACATAAGGGAACTTATGACACCATCTTACATAACTTGTTTCTAAGTCCCACATTGATTAGATTATAAAAATTTAAGAAAGTTTTCTTCATAAAAACACTACCAAGTGAAGCCTTTACTATTTACTTGTCTCCAAGTCCCATATTGGTTAAATTGATAAAATTTTAAGGAGATTTTCCTTATAAAATGATTATCAATGTAACAATAAATACCAATTGGGCCAATTTTTGGCTTATAGTTTTGGGTTGTAATAGGTCTATCTTATTAAGCCCCATAATTCAAGTAAGTCAGTATTTAGGTTTGGGCTGAAAGTTTTTGGGCTAAAAATCTGGTTTTTGGGTTGAAAATAGTTTGTGCTAAAATTTTGGTAAATGCCTGTAAAAACTGAAACCAATTTGATATTGGACCGGTTAATTGATCCAGTATACTAGTTCAATCGGTACTGATATCGGTATCCAATTTTCATTATTATCTATATTCGGTCCAATTTTTTACCGAGTTAATCCCTGTAATAGGTCTATCTTATTAAGCCCCGGTTTGCAGTTCGGTCCAATTTTTTACCGAGTTCATCCCTACCTAGCGTACAAAACTCAATTTTTTAACTGTCCTCGTGTGTGCGAACCCATCTTTATTTCCTCAACCAAGTAACAAGTTAAAGCCAACATTTACTAATATACACAAAAAATGTTCTCAAAGTAACCAATGTGGAACTTTGATAAAACCAATAAATTTGAAGCATAACCAACATATTATTCATTCACTCTTTTATATTATTTATCTGATTTGAGCCTTCAACTCACTTGTAATATCTTTACGTTTCTCGGATGCTCGATGGTTCATAATTTAATCTACCTTCACAAGCACTCTCACATTATGCATTTATTTTTGGTTCTTGTTTATTAGTCTCTGATGTATTTTTCTTTTCAACAGCCCTGTTGGTAGAGTACAAGCTTGTGGGGTGGCATGGATAAAAGTTGTCATATTAGAAGAGAAGGTTAATAGCTCAACATATTATGAAAAAGGTAAACAAAAATGGAGGATCAATTGCATTGACTTATCCAACTAGCTGGACTTGCAATATGAAATCTACTTATTTTGTTGCTTCTTCAGGTACACCCAATGGACTAGAGGATATGTATTGAGGAGGCAACTGTTTTGAAGAAACACAAAACCAGGGGAAAAAAGGAGAGGGGAAAGTAGTGAAAATATAGGCTTGGGAAATCTCAATCAGGTTGTTTGGGATTTTGGATCATCTCTGAATGTGCTTAAAATGGTTTCTCAAAAGCAGTGAATTTTGTGGCAGCAGGATGGTGGTGTTCATAGCAGAGGGCTCATCTGAATCTGAGCAGACATTTTCACACCAATAAAAGGGATTTTGGTGATGATATATAGTGAAACACTTGGGGTAAGACTAGAACCCCAAATCAAGTGATTGCTTATCAATATTTTGGTACAAATGTATATCTGTATTAATGCAAAAGTGAAAAAGTAAGTAGAAGTTTTATATAACTGGAGGTAAGGAAAGAAAGTTGAAATTCAATACAAAAATCAAAGCTATCATTTAATAGTGATATATAATATATGAAAATGTTAAACATTACCCATCTTTTATTGTTATTTTACGATATAAAAAAGTTACATATGGATATAAAATCTAATTTTATTATTTTATTTAGTTGATTATATATTTTATTATTTGATTAAGTGAATATAATTTTGGTCTTGATTTAAAATTTTATTTTAAACGAATGCAGATACAAATATGAATATGAATTGACGAATATTTGATATATTATCCTTGTTATATTGTACAAAATGGATACAGATTATATCTGTATTCGAATATTATTCGTCGGATACGAATACACATATTTAAAATTAAAGGAGTGCAATATTTATTGAGATTATTTTTTGTCTATAAGTTTTAAATAAATTATTAAAAGACATTTTTTAATAATTAAAATTTGAATTTTTATCTTAACGATGAAAAGACATTAAGGAGAAATTTTTTTTATCAAATAAAATTTATTTCCGACTGAATCTGAGCCAGGTGAATTAAGATGAAACAAACAAATTGCTATGGCAAATAGGTAATTTAGCAGCTCACCGTATATATAGGTTTACACTTCCAAAACGACAGCATTCAGTCACCTTATTTGCCTGCCTCTTCTTCAGTTCTTCCTAAACCCCCATCTAAAACCCTAATAGAGTTGATACCAAAAGGAGAAATGGCGATCAGCGCAAGGCGTCTGATAATGTTCAGATCAGTTACAGCATCATCACCGAGATGCTTTTCTACAGTTACAGAGACGGCGAAGCCTGTGACGAAAAAGAAAGGAGAGACTTTGTACCGTAAATTGTCAGCTGTGAGGGACCCAGAAGCCAACATCACTGACACTCTAGACAATTGGGTGAAAGAGGGAAAGGCTGTTAAGAGGTTCGATATCAGTGCATATGTCCATCTGCTTCGCAAACTCAAGAAATACAACCAAGCCAACCAGGTGAATGGATGTACAAATTTTTGTAATGCAAATATTTCATACATTTTTTTAGCGGTTGATGGCTTAATTTATGTATACTTGAACTTCACCAGATAATCATTTGTATATGTAGCATTTGTATATAATTATGTGTATTTTTTTTACAAGTAATAACGTGTTTGTACATTACTCCCTCTGCTCCACAACCCCATTAACCATTTTTTCTTTAGAGCAAATAGTAGTATAAAATAAACACAATATCCTCAAGTTTATTGTGTGCCATACTAAACCAAAACCTCAATAAATTTAGGGATGAACAAAAATATATCCTTAAAATATTGAGTTGTGCAGGCTATGTATACCATCTACTTAAATAAGTTTGTTAATATGTGCTGCTAGTAGAAATTTACCAATTCCTTGGACACATTTGTTAAGTTCACAATTTTTATTGCAAGTGTATGATAGACAGATTTTTTGATTGAAGAATGGAGAAACTCAATCAGATGGTCAAATGTACATGTATAATAAAATGTATCATGCCCCCCCTCCTTTTTTTTTGTGCAACCTATACTATTACATTTCAATCCTAGGGTCCTAAGTGGAACCTGGGGGAACTGGCTAGGAGGGAAACTAGGGGAACCTTGGAGAAACTTATGTTTTTCTATGTAACGCTTGTGAATTTGTTGGGGAATAGACTTGAACATGTGGCAGTGCTCGTGTTTGACATGTTTGGTTCCAATATTTGTTAGGGGGTTTATGCTGTGAATTACCTATGCCCATTTTGATTTTGACCTAAGTAGAAATCTTCTGTAATTGGCAAAATAAGTGTAACTGAGTTCCTTAAAGTTGATTTCCTACTTTAGTTGTTTCTAGATTGTTATCCTCTGTGACCTTTCCCTTATTCTACAAGTACTATTTTTATTATAGATATATGAATGGATGGAAAAAACCAAGTATGAATTGAACAATGCTGATCGTGCCATTCGCATAGATCTTCTTGCCAATATTGAGGGATTAGTATCAGCAGAAAAGTACTTTGATAGCCTTCAAGGATCCGCGAAGACCAAGAAGACATATGGAGCTCTTCTTAACTGTTACTGCAAGGAAAAAAAGTTAGATCAGGCTTTGAAGCTCTTTGAGGAGATGAAGAAACTGGATCTTACGTCCACTTTAAATTATAATATTATGCTAAATTTTTACTTGAGCATTGACCAGCCTGAAAAAGTTCCTTTACTAGCAGAAGAAATGGAGCGAAAGAACATTGCTGCAGACTTGTATACTTATAATCAGCTGCTGAATAGCTATGCCTCTTTGAAGGATTTAGATGCAGTGGAAGGAGTTCTCGAGAAGATGAAAACAAATAAGGTAAAGTGTGATTGGTTTACTTTTGGAATTCTAGCAACAATTTATGTCAATGCAGGTGTTGTCAAAAAGGCCAGTGCTGCTCTTAGTGACATGGAAAAACTAGAAAATCTGCGTGATCGTGAGGCTTTTCACACTCTAATCACTTTGTACACAAAAACATCTAATTTAGTGGGGGTTAATCGGGCATGGGATTCTTTGAAGTTGGTTTTTCCAAAGCCCAGTAATGTTAGTTATCTGATCATGCTTTTGGCTCTCTCCAAGTTGGGGGAGGTAGATGCCCTTGAAAAATGTTTCAGAGAGTGGGAATCAGATTGCTCAAACTACGATGTCAGGGTTCCAAATGTCATCTTAGAATCTTACCTTAAGCGTAACATGATTGAAGAAGCTGAGTTAATTTATGAAAGCATGTTGAAAAGTGGGGCTAAACCCAATTTAAGGACTTTTGAAGCGTTAACGAACTATTACATAAAGAAGCGCCAGATAGATTTGGCTTTAAAGTACTTGGAGATGGGTGCATCTAAAGAAAATCCGGAGAAACATAAGTGGTTTCCAACTGATGAAACTATCAGGATGTTTCTGAGATACTTCGAGGAGAAAAATGATGTGGGCAAAGCGGAGAAGTTCTGTAACAGCATGAAGATGATTGACCGTCTAGACTCCACAGTCTATGATTCCCTACTTGGCACAAATGTTTCTGCTAGTAAATTGGAATCCTAGATGTCTAGCAAATGAAAGAAGATAGATAAATGAAGCACAGATTACCAAGAAGTTGCACGCAAGTAGTTCAAAACATGGGAACATTATTTTGAAGACAGTGCTACAACTTGCTATTGTGGAATCATGGTTTTCTTGATCAGTCCCCGATCTGGCAGGAATAGTCATCCTCTTTGATTACTCATTTTGCAAGTGAATTCCTTGGCATGAAAGTGCATGGTGGGAGTTTCCTGAGACTTACGAGTGTAAAGAATCTACAGTTATTTGTATTATTTTCTTGTAATCAAAGCCTGAGATCTGTTTGGTTGTACTTGCTAACTCAAACACGCTACTTGTTTGGTAATGGATAATTTGTATTTTTCCTTCAACATTGTTTATTTCCCTCTACTAATCTTGTGTCGGGATAATTTTTATGGCATGCCTATTAGGCTATGAAGAATGTGAGTTTTAGTAGTTTTGGTTGCTTACATATTTGGCAGTTTTACTTAGAATCAACCTATTGAGCAGACTTCATCCCTGAAATGTTATGCTTGAAATGTAAGCATGTATCTTCATTTCGAGATGAACCACTGCATGAGTGGCTATATAACTTGATTAAATTTGAAACAAAATCCCTTGTGTAGTGCAATGCCAATGAACAACCGTGCGCTTCCAATGTAAAGGGGTCTGTTCCATGAGGTATATTTTGTGACGGCAAAAAGCACATTTTGGCCACTGTGGTTATAGTGATTTAACGAATTAGCCACTGTGCTTTTAAAATATTCAATTAGCCCACTAAACTTTTTAAAAATTAACAATCAACCCATTCCGTCCAAAAAATTGGACGGACGTTAACAGCTGGCTTTAAAAAAAAAATGATGTGGTAAATACGTGGCAACAGATTTTAAAAAAATTAATGCTGACGTGGCAAAAAATACATAATATTCATTTTAAAGTTTTAAAAATAATAAAAATATAATAAAATAAAACAGATTTTTTTTAAAAATATTATTTTTAATAAAAACAGATTTTTTAAAAAAACATAATTTTTTTAAAAAACATAATTTTTTTAAAAAAATGGAACTTTTGTAAAAAACAGATTTTTAAAAAAAAAAAATTTAAAAACAGATTTTTTTAAAAAAACAATTTTTTTAAAAACGGATTTGAGAAATTTTTTTAAAAACAGTTTTTTTTAAAAAAAACAATTTTTTTTAAAAACAGATTTTACAAATTTTTTAAAAAACAGATTTTAAAAAAATCTGTTTTTTAAATTATTTTGTTTTAAAAAAATATATGTTTTTAAAAAAAAACTGAATTTTTTTAAAAAACGTACTTTTTTTGAAAAACACAATTTTTAAAAAAAACAGATTTTTTTAAAAAAAAAAATTTTTAAAAAAAAAAATTTAAAAACAGATTTTTTAAAATCAGTTTTTAAAAAAAATCTGTTTTTTAAAAAATTTGTAAAATCTGTTTTTAAAAAAAAATTGTTTTTTTAAAAAAATCTGTTTTTTAAAAAAATTGTTTTTTTTAAAAATTATGTTTTTTTTAAAAATCTGTTTTTTAAAAAAAGTATTTTTTTTAAAAAAAATTATGCTTTTTTTTAAAAAAAACTGTTTTTTAAAAAAATTGTGTTTTTAAAAAAAAGTACGCTTTTTAAAAAATTTGTACTTTAAAAATTTAAATCTGTTTTTTTAAAAAAAAATTTAAATATTTGTTTTTTTAAAAATTTTTTTTTTAAAAAAATCTGTTTTTTAAAAAAAATGTTTTTTTTTAAAAAAAACTGTTTTTAAAAAAATTTGTAAAATCTGTTTTTTAAAAAAATCTGTTTTTTATTTTTTTTTTTTAAAAAAAATCTGTTTTTTACAAAAGTTCCGTTTTTTTAAAAAAAATTATATTTTTTAAAAAATTATGTTTTTAAAAAAATCTGTTTTTATTAAAAATAATATTTTTAAAAAAAAATCTGTTTTATTTTATTATATTTTTGTTATTTTTAAAACTTTAAAATGAATATTATGTATTTTTTGCCATGTCAGCATTAATTATTTTAAAATATGTTGCCACGTAATTACCACATCATTTTATTTTATTTTTTAAAGCCAGTTGTTAACGTCCGTCCAATTTTTGGACGGAATGAGTTGATTGTTAATTTTTAAAAAGTTTAATGGGCTAATTGAATATTTTAAAAGCACAGTAGCTAATTCGTTAAATCACTATAACCACATTGGCCAAAAGGTGCTTTTTGCCATTTTGTGACTAACATAGATTCCGGTTGCAGTTTTAATTTTTTCAGTTGAAGAATATATTGTTAATTGCGAAATGATTGCTGGGTTAATATGAGCTGATGTCCTTAATGCTAACAGGTTTATCATGACATTTGAACTAGGATGTATGGAATGCTAAATTGCTTATACAGCTTTTTCGAGAAAAAATTATGTATTTATATGTCAAAAATGGTCGCTAGAAGGAGGGTTTGAACCTCCGACCTTGTGGTTAACAGCCACACGCTCTAACCAACTGAGCTATTCCAGCTAATCAGCTTTTAGTTTTTGTTAACTTGAACAAATAGAATAAACACTTTCCAATTACTACCCCAACCTATACAAAAAGTTTATTTGTTAATATTAATTTTACACAATATTAATTTTTTGCTTTTACTGAAATATATCTACACACACACACAAAAAAAAAAAATAATAATACAAGTTTAAATTTACTACTTGGATAATATACTTTGAGAAGAAAACAAAATTCTCAAAAAGTTCATCTACGTACTTGGCTTGAATTTGATGCTAATATTAAATATAAATATAATTTTGAGTATAACTAATATTTTACTATTATTTAGATAACATAAATTTAAATAAGGAAACTATTTTATTATGAAAATCACCTTACCATGCATATATTAAGCAGTAATATTATTAAAATAAATATAGGTATAAATATAATGCATTGAGCAATAATATGATTCAAGTTATTATAATAAAAGCTAAAAATTAATTACTATATTAAATTATATATTTTAGAAATACAATAAAAATTTAATAATATAATAACATATATTTACAATGAAAAAAAAATATAATTTAATATTAATATATTACTATTGTTTAAATAAAATTTTATTTTGACTTGGACAATATAATTTGAGAAGAAAAAAAAATATAATTAATTTTTTTATTAAAATATAAATGTAATTAGATTTCATCAAGTATAAGTATAATTTTATTATTAATTAGATATTATAATTTTAGAAATCTACACTATAATTAAACAAACAATTTGGTTCTTTCTCTTTTTTTTGGTTTGACCTTTGACTTTTCTTATTATTATAAGAACATTTATTATTTATCAATACAAATCAGAAACTGAAATTAGAATTATAATTTTATTATAATAAAAACAGAATTTATGGTATAATTTTATAAGGAAACAATCAAAATAAAATTATGTTAGAGCATTAACAACAGTTTTCCTAATCAACTCTCTATCCCCAATTTTGAAGAATACATAAACAAATCATTATCCAACAGTTTACTTATCCTTATTTGACTCTCTATTTTAATCCCTATATAGGATTTAACTCCCCAGTATGAGGGAGTCAAAAGACCGTTCTCTATATATACAAAATGACATTTCACACCCTCATTTAAGTGGACAACTCATCAATCATACACATCTTGACATTTTTTTACTACTTTATTTTCAAATTATAAATTTAATATTGACTTATTTTTTAAAAATTAATTTCAAACGTATTCAAATTTAAAATTGATATAAATTTATTTAATTTATGTCAATATAATTATAAATATTATAAAAGTACTATTAATTATAAAATTTAATATTTTCAAAATTTAAATGTATCATATTAAATTTAAATTTAAAAATATCACAAATTAACTTTTTAAAAGTTAATATTGATACATTTGCAACTATAATCCATTCAATATTCGCTCCATAAATTATTTAAAAGTTAAAATAAAATAAAAAATTATTTTAAAGTGGAATATAATTGATAAATTATACTCTCTCTTTTATAAATTATAAGATTATTATTAATTTGATGTTTTGACTGTTGGAACTTTTAAATTTTAACTTTTAAATTTTATTATTTAAGGAAACAATATAAGGAACCTATTGGGTACATAATGAAAAAATTGAATCCCTATTTTACAGAATGACCCAATAATACTACAGAGTAAGAATAAATATAAAAAAACTGTTGTGAATACTCTTACACAATATTATGACTTTTTACTTTGGAACAATTACATTTTCTATTACATTTTAAGAAATAATTACATAAAAAGTGTACAAACAAAATAATTATAAAAAGAGTGCATATGCAATTTTAATTACAAAAAAGAGTGCAATCTTATCCCTTTTATTTAGTTGACTGATTTAATGAGTTATTGATAATGGTCCATGATTGTAGGGATTTAAATATTATCTCTCTCATCAACTTCCATATTTTTATCTAACAAATTAATGGAGTAACTTCCTCCTTTTCTGCAACCTTCTTCCTCCTCCGCCCCCGCCAATGCTCCTCCAGCAGTCGTCCCACCTCCGCCCCCCACCACTACTCCTCCTGCCCCCGCCCCACTCCCTCTCCCTCTCCCTCTCCTTCTCCTTCCTCTTCCTCCGCCTCCGCCTCCCTTCTCTACCCCCCGCCCACACCCCACCCCCTCACTCCGCCACCCCCTCCTCCCCTCCCTCCGCCCCTCTCCTCCTCCTCCCCCTCCCCCTCCCTCCGCTACCCCCACCCCCTCCCTCCGCCACCCCCTCCTCTTCCCCCCTCCCTCCTCCCCCTCCCTCTCCCTCTGCCTCCCCCCTCCCTCCGCCACCCCTCATCCTCCTCTTCCCCCCCTCCCTCCCTCCGCATCCCTACTCCTCCTCCCCCTCCCTCCGCCACCCCTCATCCTCCCCCCTCCTTCCGCCACCCCCTCCTCCTCCTCCCACTGTCCACGCCCCACCCCCTCCCTCTGCCATCGTCGCTCTGTTTCTGCAGTTTTTTTATAATGCAGTGGGTAGCCAAACCTTTATATCAAGGTAACTAATTCTGTTTTATTAAATTTCCAATTTATTTTGCATGTAATACAGTTGGTAGCCAAACCTTTATACTAAGGTAACCAATTCTGTTTTATTAAGTTTCCAATTTATTTTGTATGTAATACAGTTGGTAGCCAAACCTTCGTGCAGTTGGTTGCCAAACTTTCAGACCAAGGTAACTAATTCATACTGCAGATGTGGAGGTAGATTGGTTACCTTGGTATAAATGTTTGGTTACCTTAGTATAAAAGGTTGGATACCAATTCAGTTTTATTAAGTTACCAATTTTGTTTGAATGTGATGCAGTTGGTAGCCAACCATTCATACAAAGGTAACCATTTTAGTATTTATGAGTAACAAAATAGTCATAAAAAAATTTCAGAATAATATAGGTTACATCTATTTATTTTTAAATATTTTGTAGGACGAATCTTCTTCTTCTTCTTCTCATTGACGTTTTGGACAATGTAGATTCGCGGCGGTGTAGCAGCGGAGTCCAATTAGGAGGGAGAGGAGAACATTACGTGCGTCATGTGGTGGTTGCTGCATTTTCATGATCAGTTATGGAATGATCGATCGAGTAATTTTAGGAGCCCAAATATTTATTTTTGTTGTTAGATCTCAAATATTTGAATTTGAATTTGAAATTATGGCAGTTATTTTCCTTGATTTTAGGTTTCTTTATTAATGTGAATTGTACTAGTTTTTTGTAATATAAATTCTAGTTACACTCTTTTTGTAATTATTTAGTTGATGCACTTTTCTTGTAATTACTTTTTATTTGTTGTATACTTATGTAAAGGACCCTTTTACTTTTCTTACTTCAAGCCATATTAGGCCAAAAATTAGCCCATCTACTACATACATACCTATTAATTATCACGTCCACCTTTTTTTGGTTTGACATTTCACTTTTTCTACTTCAAGTTCAAAATTAAATTTCCTACACAAAGTCAAAATTAGCCCCCATCTACATATATACGGTAGCCACTCAAAATTTCGTTTTCCTTGGACTAACTTTACAGAAGGGTAAAAGTGTAATTTTATTTTGGAGACAACCCCGAGAAAGGGTGATATACGTATGAGGGGTTCAAAATTTTTTGACAATATTTCAATTCGAGCTTTAAGGGTTCAACAAATGTTCTTAAGAGATTGGGCTCACATCGACTCAAAGATACTTAGGGGGGTATATTCAATTAAGATTTTTAAAGACTTTTTTTAAGTGACGGACTTTTGTAGAGTTTGTGAATTTTAATGACGTTTAAAGACTTTAAAGACTTTTTTAAAATGACTTTTATAGACTCCATGAAATAAGTGACAAACTTTAATAGACTTTTTACAAAAAAATTTGATAGACTTTTGTATACTTTTAATATATCTTGTAGCTTATATTAATTATTAATTAGCCCATGTGTACAACCTCTCAATCTTTTTTCATGAACTACAGGAAATCTCATTATTTCATTAAATTATTGTGGCGTGAGATTTTATATATGTTGAAAACATTCATATTATTCTACTCATTTTATGATAAATTTGGATATTAGAAGCTACAGACGCAACACAAAAATTAAGCTCACTTTTCATTGAACTATATATATTATATATGCGTATGATTTTTTAGTATGAGTATCAAAATTTGTTTTTCACAAAATAATATGACAATGAAAATCTATATGATCGCAAAATTTCATACATGTGAGTAAATTGTCACCAAGTTATAAAAAATTTACTAGAGAGATTTTTAGTCGCCGGTAAGTCACAGACAAAATTGCTAGAGAGATTTTTTTTCTTCTTAAAATTATTAATAGTTGTTAGTGAACCAAAATTGACAGTTAAAAAATAATTATGTGACTTTTTAATTTATTTATGATGTTAGAAATTAATTAATTAAAATGTTACGTAACTAATTTTTTAACAGTCGACCGTTGTCATCTTTTAATTAATTATTTTTTAATTTTGATGAGTTTTAGAATTTAGCAAGATTCGTATATATATATATATATATATATATATATATATATATATATATATATATATATATATAATAGTAAAAATTAAAATTTATTGTTTGATTTTTCAAAGTCATAACGAGATATTCCTATAATAAAAGTTTGTGTAATTTATCTAATTTTTAATAATTTTAGTAAAAAAATATATAAACGGTTTATAATTTTAATAATTATATTTTCTAAAATTAGATTAATTTATATTCATTTTAAGTTAAAAATTTACCGGAGAGTCTTGCGACTTTTGAATTTTTCATAAAATATCTGCAATTTTTTTACTGGCGATTTGAATTTCTACCTTTGTGTTTAATATTTGAAAGTCTTTAGAAGTCTTTAGAGATGAGGTTAGACTTTGAATATGGGTTGATAGTTATAACTTTTCTTCTAAAGTCTGTCAAACTCTACCATTTAATAGAAATCTAAAAAATCAATGACTTTTTGAATACCAAAATACTTTTATAGACTTTATAAAAGTCTTAATTCAATACCACCTAACTTTTAAAGACATTACAAAAGTTATAATTGAATACTACTAAACTTTTATAAACTCTTTAAATGTCTTGATTGAATACAACTAAACTTTTAAAGTCTTTAAAAGCCTTTAAAAATCTTAATTGAATACACCCTCCTTACATTGGAGCTCAATTCAAGTGCACCGCGAAGAGAGGATCATTCATTTGTTTTGGGATTGATAGATACCATCTATTTAACAAGTCAAAAATAACGTAAGTCTAATCATTTTGTAATGCACAGAACAAAGGAGGAGTGAAGCTACATAGAGAAGCGTTCATCGTTGAATTTGATTCTAAGTTCATTTATTCAGTTCATACAAAGCTTCAAGTTTGGGGGAAAAGAGAAGAGATAGACAAAGGATCAAGTTTGGGACTCAAAGGCATCGAAAATAATGAGAGAATCAATTCTGATCAGCCGGTGCGTCCCGTGCCAAGATTGGAGTTGGTGTAGCGCGCCCCGATCCAAGAAGCCAAAGAGGTTCAGTAGGTTCGGCGCGCCCCGCGCCAGGAATAGGCAAGGACCGGCGCACCTCGCGTCAAGGCGAAATATTTTAACTTTTTGACCAGATTAATTCCTTATTTTGAGGGATTTTCATATCATTCAATAATTCTAATATATTTAGGATATTTATTAGGTAAGATTTGATTTCCATATCTATTTGTTAACTAGGATTTAGTTTTTCATTCAAATTCTATTCCTTATAGGAATTAGGGTTTTTCTTTCATTATTAAAAATAGATTACATAGTTGATGTAATAGATATACAACTTTGAAAGTATTCAATTTTCTTATAATTATTCTATTTAGTAAATGGTTAAATTGATAAAAGGTTAAAGTTAAGGGTGATATGTAAAAAAATTTCGAAGTATGCAAGTTGTTATAAAATATTCATTTGGTCAGGGAATATTCTTTTTGTCTGGGAATATCCGTAGGACGGCACAATCATTGGTGAACTTCACAACGGAAGTATTTTCGTAGTAAGAAAACGACAGAATTATCTTTTTATAAAAATAACAGCGAAAGTGTTACCGTTAAAACTGTTGAACTACTCGGTAGTAAAAGTACAGTAATACGCGTGGTTGCATATTAACACACGGTATTGATTATTGATGCTTACGTGAGAAGTCACTCAGTTATACTCAATTATTGCTACAGTAATGACTGCATCATATCTCTCATATTATTGATTCAATTATTGTTATAGTATCATCTGCATAATATGTTATATTATTAAATCAATAATTGAGACGACAAAGTTATTCATATTATTATTTATAATATTGACAATGTCTAGAAATTCTGTCAAGGACATGTTTGGTCACCTAATTGCGCGCCAATAAGGAGAAATCCTTATCGGAAAGTCCCCTTTTTCCTGGGAACGACCTGATTGTTAAATATTGTGAGTTATAATATTAATGATGAATGTTATTAAAAATTGAATCTGAGTTCGGAGTTGAATTTGGAGACGCGGACGTGATATTTGAGTCCGAAACGATGAAATTAGTAGAAATAGACTATAAACATAAAATTTGTCGGGGTTGACTTTTTGGTCAAAAAAGCCAACAGTTGACTTTTTTGAAAAAAAGTCAAACTTCAAAATTTTAAAAATGAAAATTTTGAGAAAAATATTTCCATTGTGTTGGGATTGTTAGTGTTAGTGGAAATCGACATTTATTTCGATAGTAATTGATGTCTGGAAGTTATATTGACCAACCGAATAATTAATTGGGTAAATGAGCAATTAATTGCTATTAATTCACATGCTATTAACTATTTGTTCACATGTATGTACTATTGATTCACATTCATGTAATATTAGGGGAGTTGGTGAAAGATTGATAATATTTGCATGACTAAGTTAAAAGTACTGGAGGTATAGATGGAGGTACTATATTGTAATTCGTATTTTCACATGATTATAACTATTGATTCACATGATTGAACTATTGATTCACATTATTTACTATTAGGAGAGGTGGTGCAAGTTTGATAATACTTGCAGGACTAAATTAAAAATAAAAAAAAGTTGAAGGTATTGTACTGTAAGATTTTGAGCCCCAAAATGTGCAATTATCGAAATTATACTTTCCTATAAATTGAAGTTCATTCTTCCTTCATTCCTCATCAATTCACTAAAGCTTTAGAGCAATTATTATAGAGAAAAATTATAGAGAGAAAGAAGAAGAGAAGTCTACTACCTCACTATTCCAATATCCGATTTCTTCTAAGGTAAGGGGAATTATTTCTTTCGTATTCATGAAGAGAGCAATTGTTATTTCATTCCTTATTATTCTGTTGGAATAACCTGTATACGCCGACTACCGTATACATGGTGAAATTCTTCTGTTATTCCATTCTTTATTATTATGTTGGAATATCCTGTTTGTGCGGATTACGCATGACCTGGTTCCATTCTTTATTATTCTATTGGAATAACCTGTCTGTGCGGTCTATCGCATGCTTGGTGAATTCTATTATTATTCCATTCTTTATTATTCTGTTGGAATATCCTGTTTGTGCGGATTACGCATGACCTGGTTCTATTCTTTATTATTCTATTGGAATATCCTGTCTGTACGGATTACGCATGACCTAGTTCCATTCTTTATTATTCTGTTGGGAATAACCTGTCTGTGCGGTCTACCGCATGCATGGTGAATTCTTATGTTATTCCATTCTTTATTATTCTGTTGGAATAACCTGTCTATGCGGACTACCGCATGCATGGTGAATGATCATTCGTATTCATTCCTTATTAAATTGTGAAAATGATTTGTCTACGTGGATTACCGCATGACGGGTGAAAATATATTTGCAGTTTTGAAATTTTTCTGACCCTCAAAAATTTTGAAAAAATTTGAATTGATAATTTGATGAGTTTTCTATATTGTGTCCAAAGATGGCGATTTTTGGATGTATAGAATAAGAGTTATGGATTTTATAGGAAAAAACTATTTTAAAAGTAAACCCTTATAACTCCTTGTGGTTAACTCCAAAATTGGTGAAATTTTATTGGGAGTACATGTATATAACAGAAGTATACCCTGTAAATTTTGGAATTTTTGGACAAAAGTATAATTTATGATAAATGTCTAAATATTCGGCAGCTTTGGCCATATGAAAAATAGTAAATGAATTTTAAAAATTTTGAGAAAAATATATGTTCAATATGGGACTATATTCTGTTAAATCCCAGAAAAGAAATATTTTTGGGACTGATTTGGTATTTTTCATGAAAATAAATTAGTTATGAGTAAATGAATTAAATATGTTATGTGAAGTAACAAAATTGAAAAATAGGATTTTATGTCTTAGGAATCCTATATAGGGTATATGCAGATTTTTTATGAGGGATTTGATCATTGGTGATGAAATGTTATGAGTATGACATTTTTGAATGATTAAATGCATTATTTGGTAAAGTGTAAACAATTGAAATAAATTGTTTATAAGTTTAAGAAGTGATTAAAATATTGTTATAATATTAGATTATGAGTTTATTAAGTGATTGATAATATTTGGATAAATTTAAAGTCTTTAATATTTATCCCTGTTTTCGTTTGATTAATGCTTATATCATTGTCATCATCCTCATGCTTATATTATGATGAAAGTCATCTTTGGCTTACGTGCAAAGATGGACTGTTAATCATTGGTTTTACAGTTGTATATCTTTGGCTAACGTGCAAAGATGGACTGTTGATTATTGGTTTTACAATTGTATATCCTTGGCTTACGTGCAAAGATAAACTATTGATTGATGAGTATCTTTAGCTTATGTGCATAGATGAACTGTTTATTGGTATGATTATGACCAGGGATCATTCGGTATAATCATGACCCGTAATGTTATAAATGATGTGGTAAAAGTCTTCATTGGCCCGTAGTGCATTGATGGGCAATTATTGGTATGATTAGAACCAGGGATTATTCGGTATAATCATGACCATTGATGATTACATGAATATCCTTAGCCGTAGTGCATGGATGATTTGATGATGTGGATTATTTATTAAGCTGAGTCTCAGCGATAAAATATTGATCATACACTTTTAATTCGTAAAAGATAGTAGATATCATGCTCTACTTGACTCTTCTAAAATACAGTTGTATGTCTTTGGCCTGTAGTGCAAAGAATAAATTATTAATGAATATCTTTGGCCGTAGTGCAAAGATGAATTTATTAGTATGATTATGAGCAAGAATATTGATTTGGTATAACCATGATTTTTGATGTTTCAGGTGAAGATAGGTGATAAAAATTGTCTTCGTCCTGGGTGCGAAGAGAAATTTAGAATCACAATTATGATTATGAGTTATTCATATGATTGTGGACATGAATTATTGATTGATGTTACAGGGATAAAACATTATTGGTTGACTTTTAACATGGAGAAGATAATAGACCTGATGGTGTATTTGACTCTTCTAATGGATTGCTCGTTCCGCTGCAACTATAGTTGAAATGTTTTATCATCTACCATATGTTCTAAATCTCTGATTTATTACTGATTAAGGATATTGATAATTTAATTATCTTTAGTCATGATATTCTTTACTGGGCTATTTGTGCTCAACCTTTGCTTCACAATTCCTTTCAGGTAATAAGAGTGTAGCTGGGTCAAGCGGGGATAACAGGGAAATAGTGTGATGGTCCGAGACTGTCAAAGTTTCTAAATACATTATAAAACGGCATGATATGCAACATATAATTGTATTGAGTTCCTAAGATATGTGTGTCATATTTTATACGTCACTTAATAATTGATTTTGGCGAACAACAATAGGGTGATGAGAACCCGACTTTGAAAGCGTCAAAAGTGCACCTCATTGAATGAATATGATAGTAATCTTCTCGTTCTTCTTTGGGGTCTTAAAATATTTCCTGATGTATTTTATATGACATTGTAACAATTTGAGTTTGAATACTGTCTACGAGATAATATTGTATTAAAACTCACAGCTTATCTGTTGTCGTACTCTGAACGACAGTTCAACAGTTGTATAAATGAAGTTTCTATTCTATTTTATAGAGTGATATCTGGCGACTCAGAATGGGTCGTGTGGATCTATTCTGGGGGCGTCACAATGCTTGCCCACGTTAATTGTAAAATTACTAAATTAAAGGGAAGTGAGATCAAAATCATAGTTGAGTTATAAAAATAGAAGAGATTGAATTATATGTTACGGTTATTATTTAATGGATTCAGATTCCTAGATTGTTTCCTCATTAATTGTTTTCATATTCTAGTTAATTAATTCTCAATCTTTATTTCTAATTCGCCTAAAATAGATATTAAGGAAATATTAAAATTAATCTAGTCTCTGTGGGTTTGACCTGTACTTGCCAGTTCTTCAATTCGACACTTTGCACTTGCAATACATAATTTTATCACATCATTTTCTACCGCATCATTATCGATTGTGCCGAGGTTCTTGTTTCATTATAAACACGGGATTTAGGCGTCGTTGGTGTTCTATTCAATGCATATTTCATTGCTTGATCAATTATACCAAGGTTCTCATCTCAATATAGACGTTGGGTTGAGGTTTTAAGAGAGTTCCACCTTATCAACTGTGTTAGAAACGATCCAGACGACGACCACCTCACGCAAGCATGTCGTACGTGGAGTCCATCATTTGGTATCAAATCTAAGTGTTCTAGCGGGTTACTTATCTTTAATTTTCTATTGAAATATATATTGAAAAAAATTTGTGGGAAAAAAATTGAAGGAAAGAAAATTATTATCTATTTCGATTACTTGATTTCTACAAGTTTGAGGATTATTGAAAATTCATGTGAAAAGGATATAATTGGCGATCGTAAAATCTTGTTGGTAATAATACGTCGTATACTGCTATATATATTTTTTGTGATAAGTTGTTTTTTTGAATTGAATAGTCAACTGTGATATTATTTGGTGAATTCAAAAAGAACCTATAAGAGAGAATATAGAGCAGTAAAAGCCAAGAGTGTGAGATCAACTAAGGGTAAAAGCCAATTATGGGATACACGAGCATTTATAATTATGTGATATATTGTTTGAGCGAAACACGTGAAGGATCATGTGTGAGGAAAATTTTCTTTATCTGCTAACTCTTGTTTTGCAGCAAATATTTATGATTATGATTATAACGGTTCTTATGGGTTCTTGAAAGAATAATTTCCAAGGCAGAAGTGATCCAGATGCTTATTTGAGATGGGAGGAAAAGACGGATCGGAAGTTTGCTTATATATAATGATTATTCCGAGTGTGGGAAGGTGAAACTGGCAGTTCAAGAGTTTTCTGACCATGCAGCTACATGGGGGGATCAAGTTGTGCGTAGCAAGAGGAGATGTGGAAAGCATCCGATCGAGACATGGCAGAATTAAAAATGGTAATGAGGAAGCGGGTTGCTCCAGTACAGCGAAATAGGAGGGAAGAGTATAATTCTCAACGACATGTAGAGTAACCTTCAAGGCGATCAACAATAGAAGATGATAGTAGGGTTCAAAGACATGTAAACAAAGAGTATTCACATTGGAGATAACCACGAAAAACTCCTAAGGTTTATAGTGAACCATTACTTTCTAAGGAGTTTATTAAGAAGATGATAGATTGTTGGATGCAGCTACAATATACTTCTAAGGCGCAACAAGAACAAGTTCAGTCGAGGGAGGAAGAAAATATAATCGAATATGCAGTCCAAGGAAATCTATTGGGTTATAGTGATCAAGAGGATGAGTTTGTAAGGAAAAATACATGTGTAAATGAAAGTGAACAACAAAAAAAAATTGTTCAAGAGATTGATAATGTAAAAGGAAATGTTTAGAAGAATGAGTTTGAAAAGAAAAGAGAGAATGAAAAGATTGAGATTGAAAATAAACGAGAGGGTGAGAAAAACGAAGAGAATGAGTTGAGAGGTGAGTTGTATTTTGAAAAGCCAATGACTGTACATTCGTACAAGACGACACTTTTGAATACTAACACTAATGATTCTTCTTTATCTAGTCCTGTTTTGTCTCTTGTATATGTTGTTGATGATATACCCCGTGCTATCATTCCATATCAATCAGCTGATAGTATTCTCGAGGAGACGATAGAGTTACCGAGGCGGGTTGGAGAGTGGGCGAAAGTGGGTATCGTGAGTGAAGACATGAGTTCATGTGCTAATTATGATATCATAGTACCTAAGGAGGACGAGACAACAAGTTTGTTCGTTTATTTTGAATTGGTAAACATGTATTGTTATTCTTTTCTTTTTTTGGGTAATATGATTGATAAATTACATAGTTCTTGTGTTTTGTCTAATTATGATGATCATTTTAATGTAATTTCTAATCAATTTAGCATGCGTGATTGTGAAAATGGAAAATTATTTTAGCATGTGCGTTGTATAGGTGGTTAGTTTTTTCTGTTATATTAACTGATGCATCTAGTGTTTTCATGATTTATTTAAAACATATTTTGCATGCTTCCATTTGAAAATTTGTTGTTAGCTATTTTGAGGGTAGAATCATTTTTATAATAAGCTATGGCGAATATTTGATCATTGTTGAGTTAGTTTATGATCATGATATGTTTTCTCGTTCTCTGCTATATTACTTGCATGAAATTCATTCTAGTTTTTCTTATCCATATGTTGAATTGGGTTTTCATGTTAGTCAATCTTTATATGATTTGTAATTAGATGACAATGGTAGTGTTCATGCTTGTCCGTTCGAGGAATTTTCCTTGCATGCGTTACTATCATGTGGTTTTGATTTGAGAAGTGCTTATCATCAAGATGGATTGAGATATGATTTATTTGCATGTTTAGTTAGTTCACTTGGATTAACTAAGGCATTTCATACTTCCATGGGATTCTTGAATCATATTTTGCATTCTTTCATGGGGAAAATTGTCATTATCTGTTTTGATGATATTCCGATTTTTGTTAACACTTTGATCAATTTGATTTATCGAGGGAATCAATGATCGTGCAATTCAATTTGATCAATGTATTAAGAGTCTACAAGGAAGTGTTTTGAATATGTTCTAGTAGACTATGGATGTGATTTTGATTTATTTAAATTCTTCGTGATTAGACAAAAGATACTTGTTGATTCATTGTGTTTTATGTTTAATCCAAGAATTCAGGTGTATGGGTTTATGCGATGTGATGAGTTTCAAAAGTTGACATTTGACCCAGGATCATTGAATTGGTTTTGTTTGCAAAAGACCGAGATCATTAGATTGACTTTTGATCTGGGGATTCGTCATTGGGAGAATCAACCACATGAAGAGTTCTGCATAATGATTTTTGATCCAGGAGGATATAAGACTTTTCAAATTCTTTCTTACTTTGCATTCATGATTATTTTAGTAGATAATAGATTAGTTTATATAGTTAGTGTTTTGGAAGTAACTGGTCTACGAGTGGAAGGGCTTCATGCTGGTTTGTTCTTAAAGGAGTTGGAATTTTTAATGATTTTTCTCATATTCATACTTGTTTTGCTGATATTGTCTATATTTATTTGCAAGTTGAGATTTGGGATTATGGATTGTTTGATGCTAGCTACTGACTTAGTGTGTTTGGGTGTAGGATCAAATTTGTGGACAAAGCTTTTTCGAGAGGAAAGAATGCCAGATTTTAGGACAATTGAAGAGGAGGGGAATGACACACGTATGAGGGGGTCAGAATTTTTTGACATTATTAGTTTCAATTCAAGCTTCAAGGGTTCAACAAATGTTCTTAAGAGATTGGGCTCAAATCGACTCAAGGATGCTTACATTTGAGCTCAATTCAAGTGCACCGCGAGGGGATGATCATTCATTTGTTTTGGGATTGATAAATACCATCTATTTAGCAAGTCCAAAACAACGTAAGTCAAATCATTTTGTAATGCACAGAACAAAGTAGGAGCGAAGCTACATAACAAAGCGTTCATCGTTGAATTTGATTCTAAGTTCATTTATTCGGTTCATACAAAGCATCAAGTTTGGGGGAAAGGAGAAGAGATGGACAAAGGATCGAGTTTGGGACTCAAAGACATAGAAAACAACGAGGGAATCAACTCTGATCAACCGACATTCCCCGCGCTAGGATTAGACTTGGTGCAGCGCGCCCTGCTCCAAGAGGCCAGAGAGTTTTGGTAAGTCTGGTGCGCTCCGCGCCAAGAATAGGCCGGGACTGGTTCACCTTGTGCCAAGGCGACATATTTTTTGGGTGCATTTTTCGAGGCAAAGCGGTTTTAAATTTTTGACCAGATTAATTCCATATTTTGAGGGATTTTCATATCTTTTCATAATTCTAATGTATCTAGGATATTTACTAGGTAAGATTTGATTTACATATTTATTTGTTAACAAGGATTTAATTTTCCATTCAAATTCTATTCTTTATAGGAATTAGGGTTTTTCTTTCATTATTATAAATAGATTACATAGTTGATGTAATAGATATACAACTTTGAAAAATAAAACTTGTGAGATTATATATTCTCCTTTTGGTTCTTTGAGAACTCCTGAATTGATTATATTTTTCTGTGAGATTTAATTTGACTTATCATACAACAATTCATAGTTATGTGTGGCATCTTCTACCGCATCAATCGTCGATTGTCCAGAGGTTTTTATTTCATTATGAACACGGGGTTTAGGCATCGTTGGTGTTCCATTCAACGCGGATTTTCATTGCTTGATTGATTTTACCAAGGTTCTCGTCTCAATATAGACGTTGGGTTGAGGTGTCTAGAGAGTTCCACCTTATCAACTGTGTTAGACACGATTCGGACGACGACGACCTCACACAAGTGTGCCGTGGAATCCATTAGAGGCCAAAAGCAAAATTTCATCTCAAAGATAACCCCGTGAAGAAATTAAAGTGCAACAACGCCCAGACACGACGTGGTCCAAACAAGGATCGCAAAGCTGAGTACATGTCCACAAGAAGTAATCACAACAATCATTGAACTGCATGTTTTCTAAGATGGGTCAATTGATAACCCTTAGGAATCGAAAGATACGTACCTTTCAGCTAATTGCACCATTGTACCAGACTCCGATTCAGTCAGACTCGATCTTATTCAGCAGCCTTCAACACAAGCTTTTTGGGATTTTTTGGGTACAAAGCTCAACTTTCACCGGACTGAGACCAAAGGAATGAAATTTGAGACATCGGGACCCACAGGGCCCAACCGTAGGTATAACTACAGCTGGCCTGGAGGCTTTTAACCAACAGCCAACAACTTATTTAGAAAAAAGAGAGGAAGTTAGAGAGAGAAAGTGATTCTAGAGTGAGAAAGACTCGGGTTTGACACTTCTATACCAAATTTGAGTTGTTTGATCTTCTATATCATACATATTGAGTGTTTAAAGTGATATAAGTTGATCACAAGCCAAAAGAAGCTTGTTTCTTTGCTCCCCAAGGTGAAAAAACGAATCTTTAGCTATTTACTTTGTAAATATTGTTCAATACATTAGATCTATGTTATATATTATGACAACCCGAGAATTTATAGGATTTAAAAATCTTAAATGATTAAATAAAGGTTCAATAATAAGACCTGGACTGTAAATAGAGTATGGATTTAAAAATTTTGTGAAGGATTTGTATGAATAACAAATTGTAAGTGAATATCTGATAGCGAGGTATAGGATTTTGTTTATAGTGATTATGTTTGTACAATATGTGGTTAAGAGTTAATTGTTGATCAGATAAGTTATGTCAGTGACAAGCCCTAATGTTATGTTAAGAACTTTGATGTTCAGTTAAGAAACCCTAATGATTGGTTAAAAACCCTAATTCCAGCTTTGGAAACCCTAATTTCATTTCTAAAAACCCTAAACCCTAATCGGGAATGCTAAGTATAAAACCCTCAGGGTTAAAAGTTATGTGAGTAAATAAATATGAATATTATGCGTTTGTTTTTATTTGTTTATTATATAAACAAATAAAAGAAACTAAAGTAACCTAATTATATATTAGGAATGAAAAATTGAATAACTTAAGGGTTATAATAATTGTATAATACTAGTATTTAAATTATATACTAGTAAATTAACGTAAGAGATTTTTTTTACATCTTAACTAATTATTTATATTAAAGAAAACATAATTGGGTTATATAATTAAATCTATGTAAGTAATTGTTTAATTTCCAAAATGAGTGGAATGGATATGTTGGACCCATGGTTATTCACATGGCCCAAATATTTTAATTAGAGAAGCCCAATGAGAATCTAATTTAGTAGCCTAAAATAATGGGATATGTACTAGTAGAATAACTATGATTAAGAACTAACCATACTTGAGTTAAAGGTAGGAAATATATTGTGGGAAATGACTATATTGGTCATAAGAGAGGGAGGAGAGGTTGAGCATGTGTGGTAAGTATTTGTTTACTTTAGTTGTTTAACAACTCTTACTAACTCCCCATATGTGTCATTCTTTTATTAAACCACTTATTTTAGTCAAAAGTACAAGAAACCTCAAGGAGATGAGTAAGAGAGAGAAGGGGAGAAGTATTGGGCAAATAATATACTTACATATCTTATATCTATACATTTTCCCCCAACAAAATTAAAAAAAATATATTACCTTTCTATTTCATTTCTTACTTCTCAATTTGCTAACAAAAAGAAAGAGAGAGGCAAGAGAGAGAGTGAGAGAGTTCGGTCAAGAGGAAGGAAGAAGGAAGAGAGTGATAGTTTGGAAGAAAAAGATTTGTTAAGAAATCAAAGGTATAAAACCAAATCTAAGGTATCCTTTTATTTAAGTTATTTAGATGGAATAAAGAACTAAGGTTTCAAAACTCAAAATCTTAGATCTACATGATTTAGAATGTTTTATGTGTAGATTTATCCATTTTGAGTGTCAAAAGTTAGATCAAAAGCAAGAAAAGTGAACCTAGGTTTTTTCAAAATGTAGAAAATCCTAAATTTTCTTAGCATATTGTGTTTAATCTTGTGTTTGATGATTGTTTGATGAAATGGATCATGCTTCGTGGTAAATCCATGGGTATATGAAGTATTAATAATTGTTATGATGAGTTATGTTGGTTGATATACGAAAACATGAAAGTTTCTTAGAAATCACAAAGGGTTGAAAATCAGATTTTTGTGAAGACAAAACATGAAATTCAAACGACCATATCTCCTATTATATTTTGAATTTTTGAGTGTGGTCAAGTCCTAGAGTTAGATCTATGAGTTTTCTAACATTTCCAAGTGGAATCACTGAAAAAGGAGTTGTAGATTTTTGTATGGACTGTTTTTGGCAAAGTAGGCAAAAATTGTAAAATGACAAAAACATACTGTCCAAAAATATCCAAGGGTAGTTTTGGCCATTTTTTGGAAATAAATTTCGGCCTTTTGGGACATGAAAATATATGATATAAAGTAGCTCATGTCCAAAAATGAGCTCATTCCGACTTAAATTGACCAAGTTATGACCATTTCAATTTTTGGGATTTTCCAACGAAAACGGCTATAACCGGAGTTATATAACTCCGAAGGCCATGAAATTTAAACTAAAGGTTCAAGTTAACATGTTTAAGATTATTTCAAGAGATGACAATTTCTGGAGTTGAGCGTGATAGGGCTAATTTCTTAAGCTACGAACTAAAAATAATTTTTAAAAAATACTAAAGTGAGTTAAAAAATTATAGAAAAATTCTTTTTGTGTATGAAATATATGTATATATGTTTGGGCAAAGGATAGAAAAATAATAAGTTAATTTGTTATTTTCGTTTAAAGAATTAATGAATCCAGCTTGTTGGATTAAAAATTAGATGAATCCAGCTTGCTTGATTGAAAATCTGTTGAATCTAGGTTGTTGGATTAAAAATTAATGAATCCAAGCTTGCTGGATTGGATGTTAGTTGAATCCAGGCTTGCTGGATTGGCCATCTGGTTGCTGGATTGTAATCTGGTTTGCTGAATTGCAATCTAAATTGCTCGATTGATATGTTTGGATAATCCAAGTTGCTGGATTAATATTTGACTTATTAGATTTTAAAGAATAATTTATAAAATAAAAGAGTAAGTGTTAAATCATAATGTATAGGATATAGTGATTAAAGAATTATTAAAGGACGATAATAATAATGATATTTAATTCTTTTATGATAATAGTGTTTTATTAGGTAGTAAATCTTTTATATTGTTACTTAATTACGTAACAATATAAAAGATTTACTATTTAATAATAAACTCCTAATAATTATATCTTAAATAATTAAGTAACAATATAAAAGATTTACTACCTAATAAAACACTATTACTATAAAAGAATTAAATAATAATAATAATCAAGTCATTCTGATCTTCTCGAAGTCATGACGCCATTTCCGAAGAAGTTCGTCATGAATCTAAACACCTATCCCGAAGCTGATCATTACGAAGTTAAGCCAACTGAGCCGAACTCCCGACCCCGAAGACATGAACTGAGCTCCCGACCCCAAAGTCAACCATACCCGTCATCCTTACGTCGATCCTCTAACTAAGCATCATCGGATAACTCAGCATCATCGGGCTCAGATCCTCTTGCATCAGTCACCCCAGGTTAAAATGAACTCGTCCTCAAGTTCACAACATTGTCATCAAGCTTAAATGATATTTTCCACCGCATCAATATTCCCTTCTTAGAAAAAAGATTCATCCTCAAATTTTAAAACAAACGAGTATCAAACACCAAGAAAGAGTCTTCAACTTTCGCGAGATCAAAACTTCATGAATTTTCTTATTAAAGAATAATCCTGAAAAAAACAAGTGGGAAAATATCAACATATTTCGGTTTACCTGTATGATAAAGAAATTTTCAAGAATAACAAAATCAATAATTTTATTGTCCTCAAACACTGGAATAATCTCATGACCAATTTTATCAATTGTAGTATTCTCATCCGTAATATCTCCATAAGAGTACCTCTTCGTCCTCATATTCTTCATATACAGTTTCTCCATAAAGTACTTCTTCATCTTCGTCGTTTACGTCTTTCTTAACCAACTGTTCTTTAAATTTGGATACCAATTGTTCTTTAGTTTTGAATATATCCTTATTAAAACTCAAATCTCGAAGATGATATATTCGACCACGTCGTTCCCTATAGTTATTTCCTCAGCCAGAATCTGTTCACGAGATTAATAACCCTCCTTGTCATGATCAAGTTGTGGGACTTCCTTAGCCGGAACCTGTCCACGATAGTGATCAAGGTGAGGGACTAATTCCTCATTCAGAACTTGTCCACGTGGACCTCGATTTTACGCCATTAGACACAAGGTTAACTCTGTAATTTGTCTCTATAAATCCTTAATCATCACATTTTTCAGTTATGACCACGGTTTGGGGCTTCCTCAATTAGAACCTGCCCTCAACGACCACAACCACCATCCATTAAATTTGATGAAATATATTCTCAGGAAGATGTTGATACTTTCATACCAATTGACGCCGGACAGAACAGTGATTATCTTGTGGGCTAGGGTAACAATAAATTAAATTCACAAGTAAAGAAAACAAAAGAATTACCTTAAACACAGAGAAATCTCTCTAATGTGTAAATTACTATTATCAAAACAAAAGCTCCACCCTTTAAAATTAAATCCACAAGTCGGGTTTTATAGCTATAAGACTTCCTTATCAAAATAAAACAAAGTTCCTATAATTAATAAAATAATCTCCTAATAGGTAACAAATAACTATGCCACCAAAGTCCTAATAGGTAACAACTCCTAATAATTATATCTTAATTAATTATGTAACAATATAAAAAATTACTACCTAATAATTATATCTTAATTAATTAATTAACAATATAAAAGATTACTACCTAATAAAACACTATTACCATAAAAGAATTTAATAATAATAATAATAATCAAGTCAATCTGATCTTTCCAAAGTCATGACGCCATTCCTGATGAAGTTCTTCACGAATTTGAACACATCTCCCAAAGTCGATCGTTCCGAAGTTAAGCCAACTAAGTCGAACTCCCAACCCCAAAGTCAACCATACTTGTGATCCTTGCGCGGATCCTATAACTAAGCATCGCCTTACAACTCAACATCATCAGACTCAAATCCTCCTGCTACCCTTTTATATGCCACGTGTTCAAGCCACGTTATCAATTTATGACGTGACAGGTTCAATTAAATCAAAGTGAAAAAAATTGATAATTTAATGTTCTGATTGATAAAATTGAAAGTTCAATGACGGAAGTAAAAAAATGTCAATAGTTTATGATAGTAATTTATATTTAACCTTTTATAAAAAAATAACCTAGATAAGCAAATGTTGATGATCGAGTCTGCAAATTCTATAACCTCCCATTTCTGCTTTAAGATAACTTTTTAACAAAGATGTAGCACCCCTAGATTTTGTCTATAGTTTGGGCTTTAATCTCCTTTGTACACAAAAAAAATAACAATAAAATAAGGGTCCTTAACACTAATATACAACAATTAGAAAGTATTTACAAAAATAATATATCCACAAAATAATTACAAAAATAACGCAGCACAATAATAAGTTGCTAAAATTACGGAACATTAACTCCCTACACGTTAGTTATCGACTTTCATATTTGTAACCAACCGATCCTAAATTCAAACTAGTTA
Organism: Panax japonicus; assembly: GCA_020205505.1. Taxonomy (NCBI): domain Eukaryota; kingdom Viridiplantae; phylum Streptophyta; class Magnoliopsida; order Apiales; family Araliaceae; genus Panax; species Panax japonicus. The sequence goes on from CM035106.1 coordinate 48,962,611, forward strand.
ATGAAGAAAAACAGAACAACGACAGATCAATGGCAGATCGAAGAAGACGAATTCTTTGACAGAGAAAGAGCGAGAACAATGTTTTGGTTTTCCAGAACAGTTTGCTGCTCAAAATCCCAATTTTATCCTCTCCGCTCACGCAGAGAAAAAGTAAGGAAGGTAGGGAGATGAGAGGAGAGATAAAATCTTAATCTATGTTCTTCAAGCCTTGTGCTGTTGTTTTTCCATTGTATTCGATGTGTAATGGTTGAATCTTAAAAAGCAAACAAATTTTTATGCATTTATCATTAATTTTGTACCTGCGATCTTTTCACCGAAGCTTACAAACTTAAAGAAAGTCGATCGCTTGATGCAACTGATTTGATACAATTTGTTTGTATTTATTTCGTCTGGCATTTGTATATAATGCTGACTTAGTTACTGTGTAATATTACCATGGTTACTGCATAATATTATTGTGCTTTATACTGATTTTTTTATATTGATAGTTACTGATTAACTACATTGGTTACCTTCATACATCTGTTAGTCTTTAATTTGTAACATAGTCATTACTGATTGTTTTGGTTGTAAAATGAATGTAAAAATATTTTTTATAATCTTGGCTACTAATTACATATATCTTGGTTACTGTCTAATATGTATTTAGATATTGTAAGGTGTTTATTTGGTTACTGTATAATGTTATTGAATTTTATAATTGTTTCTTTTATAATATTGGTATGTGGTTACTTATTGACTACAGTGGTTACCTTCATACAACTGTTAATTTGATTATATATATTGGTTGATGTATATACTATTTAATTGGTTACTGTTTAATGTTTATTTGGTTGCTGAATAATATTAATGTACATTTGTACTGATATGTTTTATATTTATGGTTACTTATTAGCTACATTGGTTACATTCATACAACTATTAGTCTTTAGTTGGTAACAAACACATTATACTAGTTGTTTTTTACTGTAAAATGCAAAGAAAAATGTGTTTATGTTCTGGTTACTAAATAGATATATGTTGGTTACTGCCTAATCTAAATTTGGTTACTATATAATGTTGTTATGATTAATGTATACTATTAGTGTGTTTTATACTGGTTTATTTTATATTGATGGTTACTTATTGACTACATTGGTTACCTTCATACAACTTTTAGTCTTTAGTTGGTAACAAACACATTTTACTGGTTGTTTTTTTACTGTAAAATGTAATGAAAAATGTGTTTTATGTTCTGGTTACTAAGTAGATATATGTTGGTTACTGCCTAATATGGATTTAATTATTGTATACTGATGATTTGGTTATTGTATATTATTAGTTTGTTTTATACTGATTTGTTTTATATAGATGGTTACTTATTAACTACATTGGTTACCTTCATATAACTGTTATAATTTAATTGGTAACAAAATCATTATACTGATTATCTTCATTGTAAGATGCATGTAAAAATGTGGTTTATGTTCTGGTTACTAAGATTATGTAGTTTAGTTACTGACTAATATTGATTTGGTTACTTTACAATGTTTATTCAGTTGTCAGACAATAGAGATGATTCCAGTTGTACTTTATTTCAACGGAACGTGGACTGGCAGTAACTAATACAACAAATTTGAAGTTACCACCGAACACAAGAAGACCAGCGGGAAGACCAAAGATAGGGAGGTACAAGCACGAATTTGAAAACAAAATTCAAAACAAATGCAGCAGGTGCCAAGAAAAAGGACACAACATGAAAATATGCAATAATCCACCGGTTTTAAGGCAAAAAAGGTCTGATATAGTACATAAATAAAAAGAGTGTAAATACAGGAATATATAATTGTTTACTGTGAGTAACCATTAACCGCATGGTTGGTAACATTTTTGATGGTGTACAGTAACCAAAATTGTTATTGATTAATATTTTGATTTCTGATTCCATCATAAGTTGTCAATATAAAGCAAACATATACATTGAACAATTGGTAACTGTTCTAAAACATTTTTATGTAAATTTGGTTACCCACCTAAAATAAAATGGTTACCTCTATATTCATATTTAGTTATTAACTAGACCATTTCTAAATAACTTTTATAACTATGTAATTTAAAAGTATCCATCAGCTAGATAAATGGGAACCCTCACATGTACATTAAGCATTTGATAACTGTTCTGATATAAGTTTTTAATTATTTGGTTACTAATAAAAACTAAAATGGTTACCCTTATATGCAGGTTTGGATACCAACTGCACCTCTCAAACTATTTTTATTTTAATATGAGATCTATAAGTGACCATCATATATATAAATGGAAACTCTTAATTAGAGTTTCTTATTTTATCATGATGACATGGTATAAATAAAATATATACATTTACTACTTTATAACAATCTTTTATCATTATCAGTATTAGCATTACTGGTTTGTGAAGAGGGCTGTCCAGACATTATATTGATCTGGGACGTGGAGGCAGGAGTGAGGTTTAAATCTTTCATTTTATTTAAAAGATTATCAATGAACTCATTATCGGATTTAGAAGATTTCATTTTAAAATTACTAACTTCTAAGGGTGGTTTAATGGTTACGGGTTGAAGATCAAGCTTCTGAGGAGTAACTTGACAATTATCATTAATATGATGAATTTGTTCTTCTATCCTGGTTAACTGTTTTCCTACAGTTTGAAGGAATAAATTTGTATAATTATTCTGTTTAGACAAGGGTAAAATGTCTTTTATTTTAACATCTTCATGTTGATGGGGTATTTCAGTAATATCAACATACGGATTAATAACTAAAGGTTTCAGGTTTTCATTTCCTGAGCTAAGTTCAAGGGACTTAGGAGGTGGATGAATAGATTGGATAACACTACCATTAGTGGTAATCTAGTCCTTTTGGATTCCCGTCAACACATTTAGTTGACTTTCATTGTAAAGGTCTGATTTAGAAACAAAATCATAATACCATTTAACAAATGATAAAATACATTGGTTCTTATTTAGTTAAGTATAAAAATCAGATTTTATTTCTACTAATTTATCATTATTATGATTCTTAAAATACCAATTTCTAAAATTCTGGTATTTATCCTGCATGAACTCCTGGTTTAAATATTGGCGAATTTTACTTTTTGGAGAAAAATCCATTAACATTCAAAATTCATATCACTAGCAGTTGGACTATAAGGTCTTCTGTTTGGAGTATTTGTTTTATATATACCATGAGGTATTTGATTTTCAGAAATATGAATTCCTCTGATTAAGTCTTCATTTTTGACAGACTCATTGCTGGGATTCTTAGACTCTTGAAAAATAGATTCTAAGGGGTCAGACACAGACTGTCTAAAAGATTCAGGGAAATCAATATTATAAGGAACATTATTAATAGACCGGCTTCGGGTAAAAGGTCTTTGAAATTTTAAATAAACATTTCCATTACTGGTTTGGACAACATCTTCAATGGATTGTCTAATTATAGGTCTGGTTGGAACGACTTTAGTAATCTGTCATTGCTTTGGGAAAGTTATCTCTTCCCAAGGGATCATTCTGGGAATAGCCACTTGACTGCTAAAAAGATTAGTGTCAATTAGAACAGTATGTCCTTGTTGGCTTTGTTTCCTGATATAGGGATTTAAAGTAGTTAATACTTTAAGATGAATACGGAATAATATGGAAAAAGGAGGAGATCCTGGTAGATACTCATAGCCATGAGATATAATTCTCATTTCTAAAACTTTTGACAAATTATTATCAGTTAAAGCAACGCTTAAGTTCGGATAAATATTAAAATAAACTGGTCCATGAGCAAGACTAGTTTCAATAGCACCCATAAGGGAGGCTTTCCAGTTGACACACCTACCATCTCTAAGTGTGCATTGAATACTGGTATTTTGACCAAGTAAAGTCAAAGGTTTAAAAGCTACTTGGACAAGTCCTATATGAACATATTTATATTTTTGCAAAAAGGGATATAAATCTTCAACATGCAATAAATATAATATTTCATCATTATTCTGTAAAGGAACAGCATGTTCAAAGGTTTTAATAATTCTTTTGCTTATAAAATCAAAGGTTCCAATTTTATAAATAGTTTCTAGTTTGATTTTAGGAAGGGTCCATTTGTCAAGGTCTTCCTTAACATCCTGGTAGGCAATAAGTTCAGTTGCTTCCAAAGTAGAAGCTGAAGTATTGGCTACTGTTGGTACAGATGAGGTGGAAAAATCAGTCATTTTTCAAAGTGATCATATATGCATAATTTATAAGTAATATATTCATTAATATGTCAATAAACTTAACATGGCTTTGATACCAAAGGAGGGAGGATCAAAGATTGATATAAATAAAGCACGTCTGTCAATGATTTACAGAGGATAAAAGCCACAACGCCATAACACGGCTAAAGGCAAAGTCCTAAAACACGACTTAGGTGACGTTCCACTTAATCAGACATCAATCTTAATCTATCTCATCTAGTAAGATGGCATGAATATTTAAAGGCATATTAAATATATATTAGCAGATAAATTATTACATATATGATCTCATAAAGTTACTGTTGATTTGGGGGTCTTCCTAAAACTATAAGCCAACAGGTTTCTTCCTGTATAGCGTTTTTAGTTAAAACGATAAATTGTTCAGATTTGTTGAACTGTTCTAAAAAATAAGAACGATTATGGCTATTGGATGCAGTTTGATATGCTGTTTTATAACGATTACTATTTTCAGTATGATAATCTAAAAGCTCTAGTAAAGAGACATAATAATTAACAGAAGCAATACTTAAAACTTACAAGGGAGCCTTGGATATCTTCAAACTTCAAACTTATATATTCAATATTTAGAGAGAGAGGGAGAGAGAGAGAATACAGAGAAAATGTAAAAAATAATTTGCCTCAACAATGGGTGAGGACATCCCCTTTTATACAAGAAAGAAGATGAGAAAGGAGCTGGTGTGTCCTTGGTAGTGGAGTCAATCAGTAATCCTTATCTTTTCTTCTTTAACTCTCAACCGTAGGAAGTGGAAGGCGTGAGACAGGTTGTCAGTTGAGTGGAGTATTATTGCTGACAGCTGGCGTAATGTTTTGATAATTGAAGTGCAGCTGGCCATGTCTTTTTTGCTGGTGGAGGTACCGTGGTTGTCCTTTTCTGATTATTGATGCTGTAGTGTAGAATAGCTTTATGCTTTTCCTTTTCCTTTTTTGTCTTGTTCCATTTTCTCGGAAATCATGGAAGTGAGAGAATCCCAAAAATCTTCCATGGTGGGTTCTGGTTCTTGACTTTCTCCGGCTAAGACGTTGAATTGATTGTCATCCTGTTCAGGTTCATCATTGCTAACTGTTTTCATATAAACATCATCTTGGACTAGAGACTGTAGGAATTGTATTTTTCATATAATCCATGGTCTTGACTATGAATTCAGTTTCAGTTAGATTTGGAAACTTCTATTTTAAGTCTGCTTGGATTTTGACAAAAGGATTGACTGGTGTTGGTGCTGGAAGGCTTTGAGGTATAACATCTAAACAAGCCTGAGTATGTTTTTTATGGATTTGAGAAGTTCTGGTAAAGTGGGATTAAGTCCTTTATCCCACCATTTGGTAAAAAATACCCTTTTAAGACGGAGAATTTTATTCTGATAGTCACATTGGAAATCCCATTTCCATATCCAAGGGATACTGAAACGAATTATGAAATGGGCCAGTAATTTAAGCATCGACAAATCTTTATTTACTGGTATATGGGCATAAGCTACTTGCCATTCTTTGAATGTTGTTTGAACGGGATTCGGTAGGGTTTCAAAAGTGATTCCAAATTTATCCCACCAAATAAAAAACCAGTTGGGAATTTCATTTTTTAGAATATCAAGACAGATACGGATAAACCAACTATGATTATGAATTGGATTCTGATAATAAAATACATGTGTGAAGGAATCAATATAATCCCAATAGTTGTATCTAGTTTTTGCTGTGTGACTAGATTCAATGGTTCTGGTAGTATGGGGATTAATACCCCAATTAGCAAGAGGCATGATGCTCTTGACGGTTGTTTTACTGTATTGGATTGGACTAGCTAATTTTGATGGATCATGAAGTGTGTGCTTAATGTCTATGGATGCTGTTTCAAGGATAATTTGCTCATAAACATAGCGATATTGATTGAAACGGGGAGGAGACTGTTGAGTCGTTAAATAACATCTCTTTATCTCCCATGGATCTTTCATCCATTACTCATCATTCTATTAAATGATCAATACTGTTTCTTCCGTATTTTTGTTGGGAATGTACTGTTCAGGTAATAGGAGAACATCCTTTACTGTTGGTTGGCTAGAAGAAGCCGAAGAAATGTTGGATTGAGTATTTAAGGACGGGAATTATGTATAGTACAAATTAGCTCTGCCTCGGCCTCGCTAACCGTGGCCAATTATAGGTCTGGTTGGAACGGCGTTAGTAATCTGCCATTGCTTTGGGAAAGTTATCTCTTCCCAAGGGATCATTATGGGAATAGCCACTTGACTGTTAAAAAGATTAGTGTCAATTAGGACAGTATGTCCTTGTTGGCTTTGTTTCTTGATATAGGGATTTAAAGTAGTTAATATTTAAGATGAATACAGAATAATATGGCAAAAGGAGGAGATCCTGGTAGATACTCATAGCCATGAGATATAATTCTCATTTCTAAAACTTTTGACAAATTATTATCAGTTAAAGCAACGCTTAAGTTCGGATAAATATTAAAATAAACTGCACCTCTCAAACTATTTTTATTTTAATATGAGATCTATAAGTGACCATCATATATATAAATGGAAACTCTTAATTAGAGTTTCTTATTTTATCATGATGACAGGGTATAAATAAAATATATACATTTACTACTTTATAACAGTTCTGATACAAACTTATAATTATCTGGTTACTAACAAAAACAAAAATGGTTACCATATATGTAGGTTTGGATACCAACCTAACATTTCAACTGAAATAGCTAATGGATACTGTTCTGAACCAATTTTATGTAAATTTGGTTACTCACAAAAAATAAAATGGTTACCTCTATATGCAGATTTAAATACCAACTGTACAATTTCCAGATAATTTTTATGAGTATGTAATTTATAAGTATACATCAGCTAGATAAATAGGACACTCACATGTACATTTAATAATTGATGTTTGTCCTGATACAAGCTTGTAATTATCTGGTTACTAATAATAGTAACCATAATGTAACATAATAAAACAGTAACCACATAATTATATGATAGTAACCAGAACAGGTTTTAATGATAACCAAAACAGAAACATCATGTAATGAAACTCAGTTTATGCAATCCATGTATACTAAACAATTACATATTAACCATAATAAAAAAATAAAAGTAGCCAAAATCCCACATTGAGAGAATAATAATAATAGCCAAACCATAAGGTAACAGTAACCAAAACATAATAAAGAAGTAACCAAATGGTTATATGAAAGTAACCAGAACATGTTTTAATGGTAACCAAAACAGAAACAACATGTATATCCAACCCAGTTTAGGCAACACATGTATACTCTCACATGTACATTTAACACTTGATATATGTCCCAATATAAGCTTGTAACTATCTGGTTACTACCAAAAAATAAAATGGTTACCCTTCTATGCATGTTTGGTTACCAACTGCACCTTTCAAACAATGTATCAGAAACAACTTATAAGTAACAAATACGAACCAACAAACAATGTCAAATCATTGATAATATAATCAAATATGTAATCTCATTTACATAAGCTCCAATAAATATTACATACTCACTAACCATAACAAATGGTTATGGATATCCAACAAAAACCAAAGTACAAAACATAATTCAAAAGGACAAGACAACGACAACTGAACTAATCAAAATCTTGTACAAATCTTCCTGAAACTTGAGCTTTTTGGTTGTTGCTACTTTCTTCTTCATGGCTGCTCTCATTCTCTAGAAAAGACTTCTGCATTATGAATCTGTGGGAGGAAGAGAAATACCTTGGGATTAGTGAATAGAGATCCCATGTAGGATGTATTTGTGAAAATGGAAGTAGAACTAGAAAAGCATAAACCTTGTAGAAGATATTTGAAGGAATTTATAAAAATAATTCATCAATGTATACTAAGCAAATACATGGTTTATTATGACTTGGGTTTATTATTTACAAAAATAATACATCCACAAACTAATGATGCCTTAAACTTCTCCAACTGACTTGGGTTCAATTTCTTGGTAATAATGTTGGGGACTTCCATGTCACACCAATATATAACTTTTCCAGTAAATTTTCTGTTGCATTCCTCATAATAAAGATCCCATAACTGCAAATAAACAAAATCAGATTTACACAATCATTAGTAACCAATATAAACAATATTTATACCATAAACAGTTACGTAGTAACCAACAAATAATATCATACTAACCAAAACATAATATAATAATTACACTATAGCCAAAACAGACTATAAAAAGTAGCCAACATCCCACATTGACTGCACAATAATAGTTATCATATCATAATATAATAGTAACCATAACATAATAAAGCAGTAACCAAACATTTATATTATATAATCTAATGGTAACCAAAATATAAACAACATGTAGTACAGACCAGTTTATGTAGTAACCAAACAATTATATATAATATATATTAACCAAAACATAATTTAAAGGTCACCAAAATAAAAATATATAGACTAAAAACATACTAAAAAGTAACCGAACAATTATATGATAGTAACCAAATTATATTTTAATGGTAACCAACACATAAACAACATGTAGACCAAACCCAGTTTAGTCAACCAATGTATACTAAGCAAATATATTGTAACCAAAATAACATAAAAATGTAACCAAAATCCCAAATTGAGAAAACAAGAATGGTATCCAAATCATAAGCTAACAATAACAAAAAAAATATATTAAAGAAGTAACCAAACAGTTATATGTTAGTAACCAAAACATATTTTAATGGTAACCAAGACATAAATAATATATAGACCAAACACAGTTTAGTCAACCCATGTATACTAACCAAATACATGGTAACCAAAACAACAAAAAACAGTAACCAAAATTTCAACTCAAGGGAACAAAAATGGTATCCAAATCATAAACTAACAGTAACCAAAAACATACTAAAGAAGTAATCGAATATTTATATAATAGTAACCAAAATAAGTTTTAATGGTAACCAATACATAAACAACATGTGCATCAAAACCAGTTTAGTCAACCATATATACTAAAGCAAATACATGGTAACCATAACAACATAAAAAAGTAACCAAAATACTATATCGAGGGAACAAAATGGTATCCAAATCACAAGCTAACAGTAACCAAAAACATAATAAAAAAGTAGCCAAACAGTTATATGATAGTAACAATAACAAAATTTAAATTAACACACCTTTAGAATTTTTTGTATTGGAAATATCTTCTGGCTATGAACTTAAGCTTCTGAATGGGAAAAAGAAAAAAAAACTCAATGGAAAAAAAGAAAGAATTACCTGAGTTCATCCAAAGAAAATCGATCTCTGGATCTCCAGAAAGAAAACCACATGATTGTACGAAATCACAACTTAGTTCTTTTTCTTCTTAAAATTTAAAAGCATTCTATATTACTTTAATTAAGATTCTGTTCTTCAAGCTCAATCCATGTAATGATCATGGCTGGCTACTGATACAGAACTTTTGTTGATACAGATTTGTAACAAAGAACATAAAATACTGGGTGACGAAATTTATTACAAACACAGATTTAGATTTATATAGATGGTATTTATGTATGTTAAAAAAAGAAAAAGATATAAAAATCGGGTGAAGTAAATTAGAACTGGCGGGGGTGTTTTGCCTCCGGCTAATGCCAAGAAGGAGAACGAGTAACAACGACAATGACGAACAACTAAACGAAGATGATAACGAGTAACAATCACTAAAATGAAGAATAAATCACCAGAAACGATCAATAGAGAAGAATAACACACGAACAAAAGAGAAAAAAATGGTTTCAGCATGCAAACAAGGGTTTCTAACTGAAGAGTTCTATACAAATGATAGATGACGGTTATTACGCGTTTCAAAAAAAATCAACCCGATTATAAGATGGACACTAATTTGTCATGTCAACCCATTAATATTAATCCCTTCAATTAAGGATTTTTAATTGTATTAGTATTGTAAATAAAAATGATGAAGTATAATATTTTTGTAATTATTTTTTAAATATATCATTATTGTAATTATTTTTAAAAATGTACTAATATATGTAATTAATCCATAAAATAACTAACACACCCTTTTGCTTTGCAGGACGACGACTATCTACAGGTTTATTGTCGATGTAGTTGGTTTAGGGTTTGACAACTCCTAGTTCGACAAAAGAGTTCGATCATAGAATGGTTTTTTCAGACTCTAATTTATCCATAAAAAAACGGAACAATTACATTTTATAGTACATTTAAAAACATAATTATAATAAAAGTGCACTCATTAAATATTTACATAACTAATACTCTTTCATATTTATTTACATATTCTAGTGTAATTAGGATTACTTAATTTAGGGAATTATAATTCAATTAGAATTCCTTAATTTAGGTTCTTCTCTCTCTCCTCATCTAGAATAACTATATTAATTAGTCTCTCCCCTTTTTCTTCTTCTACATTCAACGTATTCATTCTTGTTAATGTCCTCCTCATCCGCCCTTCTCCACCACTCTCCTCCTCCGCCCTCCTCCGTCCTCCTCCACTGTATAAATTAGGCCTTTCTCCTCCGTCCTCCTCCGCCATTAACGCCATCCTCCACCATTAACCTAGACAGTTCCAATTTGTTAATGTCATTCTCTACATCCACACCATTAATACCATCCTACACATCCACACTTGCGATTTTTTTCATAGTACAGTTGCTGCGATTTTTTTATAGTACAGTTGGTAGCCAAACATTCATACCAAGGTAACCAATTCAGTGTTATTAAGTTTCTAATTTATTTTTAAAAAATCTATTATAGATTTTTTTTTATTTAAGAGTGCAGTTGGTAGCTAACACTTTATACAAATATAATTATAATTACAATTACATTTTATAGTACATTTAAAAACATAATTATAATAAAAGTGCACTCATTAAATATTTACATAACTAATACTCTTTCATATTTATTTACATATTCTAGTGTAATTAGGATTACTTAATTTAGGAAATTATAATTCAATTAGAATTCCTTAATTTAGGTTCTTCTCTCTCTCGTCATCTAGAATAACTATATTAATTTGTTTCCCCCCTTTTTCTTCTTCTACATTCAACGTATTCATTCTTGTTAATGTCCTCCTCATCCGCCCTTCTCCACCGCCCTCCTCCACCGCCCTTCTCCTCCGTCCTCCTCCACCGCCTTCTCCTCCGTCCTCCTCCGCCCTCCTCCATCCTCCTCCACTGTATAAATTAGGCCCTTCTCCTCCGTCCTCCTCCGCCATTAACGTCATCCTCCACTATTAACCTAGACAGTTCCAATTTGTTAATGTCATTCTCTACATCCACACCATTAATACCATCCTACACATCCACACTTGCGATTTTTTCATAGTACAGTTGCTGCGATTTTTTTATAGTACAGTTGGTAGCCAAACATTCATACCAAGGTAACCAATTCAGTGTTATTAAGTTTCTAATTTATTTTTAAAAAATCTATTATAGATTTTTTTTATTTAAGAGTGCAGTTGATAGCTAACACTTTATACAAATATAACCAATTCAGTTTTATTGGGTTACCAATTAATTAAAAAAAAATTATTGTAGATTTCTTTTATAATGCAGTTGGTAGCCAAATGTTAATATAAAAGTAACCAATTCAGTTTTATTGGGTTACCAATTAATGAAAAAAAATCTATTATAGATTTTTTTTCATAGTGCAGTTCTATTGGTTACCCACAAAAACTAAAATGGTTACCTTTGTATAAATATTTGGATACCAACTGCAATAAAATTTATCTTTTTCTCCTTTTAATTTCTGGACTAAATCAACCTTCATAATAATGGCAGCTGTGACCGGCGTCCATGGTGTTGAAGCGGCGGCGTCCATGATGAAGCGGAGGAAGATGACCGGCGTCCATGGTGAAGCGGAGGAAGATGGCCGGCGTCCATGGTGTTGAAGTGGCGGCGAAGGGGAGGAGGAAGATGACCGGCGAATGGGAGGAAGAAGATGACGTTTCCAAACTTTAAATATTTGAATTTTAATTATTATTTTTGAATTTATTTTGTTTGTTAGATCCTAGATATTTGAATTTGAATTATTAATTATGGTAGTTATTTCTCCTTGATTTTAGGTTTCCTTATTATTATGAATTGAATCCTATACTAATTCCCTAAATTAAAGAATCCTAATTGCATTAATATTGTAAATAAATATAGAAAGTGTATTAATTATATAAATATTTTATGAGTGTACTAATAGTGTAATTACTTTCTAAATGTTGTATACTTATGTAAAGGACCCTAAAAAAACAGGCTTTGAACTTACACACCTTTAAACCTAATAAAACCTAAGTTTTTTTGGGCCATGCCACTTTTGACACAGTCCAAGACAGCCTAGTTCAGGGTGGCCCAGCCCATCCCTCGATAACAATCCAAAATTAATTTATTTGATTAACACTGTTCTATTTTCTCAACTTCCAATATCACTTTGTCTTACCCAAATCAACTGCTTCTGCTCTTTTAATTAATTTTTTTTAATTGAAATTCTACATCCCTCTTTTCTTAATATGTATTGCGACAAATTTTCATTCAAATTACGATTGTAACGTATATCAATATATAAGATTGGATATGATTATAAGGTTGGCCCAGTATATTAAATATATTGATAAAATATTACTAACTATAACTGTCCACGTAACTCGCAATAAAAAAAAAATCTTACATACAAAGTTGCAAGATATATCATTTTCCATTAGAATTTGCATGATACATTTGTCTTGGCTATTGCCTACTTGTGATATTCAAATTAAAAGAAATCATTATATTTTATCATTGATATCTAGTTTAACTTTTGTATAAGTAAACATATGCAATAAGAAAAAAATAAAAAAAAGTCAAAAACAATTAGTGAGTTAGGGATATTGGTTTATTTCTGAATAAGTTTGAATCTGACTAAATAAGTCATTCAGACCGTTTGTTTAACAATTTTTAAAATCAGCTAAATGAGTAAAAAGTAGTGATGAGTGATATTTTTACTTACATTATCTCATAAACAAATAAAATTTACATTCAATATCCATCTTGTTTACTATTGTAAACAAATTTTGTTATGCACAAATAATTTTTTATTTTTGTTTAGCAAATTGGATAATCAATTTAATAAATGTTGTTGTAGTATTTTGTTTTGGTTTCATGTACTATAGAATGTTATTAATATTTTTTAGTGTTTTATTTCTAAAATTATATTTTTAATAATATACTTCATTAAAGATTGCTCAAAAGTTTATATTTAATTTTTCTTAAATATAAGATAACATTGTTTATTTATAATTATATAATAAATTTGTCCATAACAGCCCAAAAGGTTAAAAAATAGAATAATACATGTATTCAGATATTTTAGACAGACAATTATCAAACACATCATTTCATTCCGTACAGTAGAACCTCTATAAATTAATACTCGATAAATTAATAATCTCTCTAAAATAATATTTTTTTTCCTGTCCCGACTTGGGCTAATGGGATAAATTAATAATTTTGATAAATAATAAAATAATAATTTTTAAAAAGACCCTTATATAAATATATGGTCCCATCAAAATCATAAATTAATAATTTTTTTCAAATTATAAATATATCTAGGGTAATCTTGTAAAATATGATTCTATTCTCGTTTGTTTTGTCTTGAAATTCAAATCTATCTTAATTTCATTCTTGATTTTTCTTGAAATTCAAATCTAATTGAATTTCATCCTTAATATATGGTCCCATCAAAATAATGTTTTGTCTTGAAATTCAAATCTAATTGAATATAATTTTTTTTTTTGAAATAAAATGTGAATGTAATTTGAAAAGTGGATACAATGAATATTATTTAATTATTAAAAATAATTAATATCACTTACAATAATTCTATTATTACATTAATTTAATAAGTATGATACATTGCATCAAAAAAGTATGATATAAACATCAATAAAATGTTATAATTTTAATGTAATTAAATTTATGTTCACCGAATAGAAAAACACTCTTTAAATTAATAAATTATTAATTTATCGATTAAATAATAACTCTCTAAATTAATAAAAAAATTCAGTACCAACAGTATTAATTTATAGAGATTCTACTGTATTTAAATTTTATATTCCATTTAACTCATTCAAATTTTTTTATACATTTAAAACTTTTCTTTTAGTTTTATTAAACAATCCCTTGGTCAAAATTGAATATCTATTATTGATGTCATGTTAATCATTTGAAACTGTTTGCTTGTTTTGCTCTACACCATTTTTTTAAAAAATGATTATTAGTCTGTTCTAGGAAAAAAATATCATTTACACTTCAATGAACTTATTATTTAAATTCTAGAAAAATAATATATATATATATAGGAACAATTACATTTTCTATTACATTTTAAAAAATAATTACATAAAAAGTGTACAAACAAAATAATTATAAAAAGAGTGCATATGCAATTTTAATTACAAAAAAGAGTGCAATCTTATCCCTTTTATTTAGTTAACTGATTTAATCAGTTATTGATAATGGCCATGTTTGTAGGGATTTAAATTTTATCTATCTCTCATCAATCTCCATTCGGTCGTCGCACAAGAAAGCCACTCCCAACAGGCTCAAATCCGGTGCCGAGCTAATTTCCGTCTCCATCGATATCTACAATCTACAATCAAGGATATGCTTACTCCCCCCCCCCCCCTCCCCTCTCCTCTTTCTTCTTAATACACAGATATATTTGTGTTGTGTTTGTTTTTTTGAAACATTCCGTAGATCTAATCTTTATTTCGCTTTTCAATACATTTTTTTGCATGATGTTATCAATATTACAACCGAGTCGCCGGTGGACTGAGACTTGGCTTGGGAGAGAGCCGAACGGATGGAGGCGATGAGGGTGGGGTTGAGGCGGTGTTGGTCGTCGCCGGTTAGTATTAGTATGAAGATATTGTCATGCTTTTAAAAAATAAAATTATTTTGAATGTGGTGCAGTTGGTAGCCAAACATTGATACAAAGGTAACCATTTTAGTTTTTGTGGGTAACCAAATATTCATAAAAAAATAGGTTACATTAGTATAAAGGTTTGGTTACCTTGGTATAAATGTTTGGGTACCTTGATACGAAGGTTTGGTTACCAATATTACATTACACATCACTCTACTATCTCTCTTTCCTATGCAGTGTTCTATTTTTTATTTACCTTCACGAAATTGGTTGCCAAACTTTTAGACCAAGGAAATAAATTCGTACTGCATCTCTGAAGGTAGATTTGGTTACCTTGGTATAAATGTTTGGTTACCTTGGTATAAATTTTTGGTTATCAATATTATTTTTTACATCAGTCTCTTATCTCTCTCTTCCATATGCAGTGTTCTATTTTTTATTGGTTACCTTGGTATAAACGTGGACATGGTTGTAGTAGATAAATAAGGTCGGAGCAGAGAAGGTATTAGAGGAGGAAGAGAGAGAAAATGATAATAGATGTCCACTATCAACTGTTATAATTTTGGTTTTATTTTTGTTGTTAGATCCCAAATGTTTGAATTTGAATTTGAAATTATGGCAGTTATTTTCCTTGATTTTAGGTTTCTTTATTAATGTGAATTGTACTAGTTTTTTGTAATATGAATCCTAATTACACTCTTTTTGTAATCATTTAGTTGATGCACTTTTCTTGTACTTACTTTTTATTTGTTGTATACTTATGTAAAGGACCCATATATATATATATATATGTGTGTGTGTGTGTGTGTGTGTGTGTGTTTGTGTGTGTAAAAGCTCATTCATCAGACCAGCCCATTGTGCCTTGGGCCTCACTTTTGTAATCCAATAAAAATGGAGTTTGTGGTCCAACCCATTTCTGGCCCAACCCAATCAGAGGCCAACCCATTTACCAACCTACTCCTAGTTGGACTGAAGAATTCAATAACACATCATACAAAGGCTTTTTGGACGATATTAACTCTCTCAATCCATTCATTATTTAGAAATTATGTAAAAATATAAATTCCCTTGAATTAAACAACCTAAAAGGTGGTATAATTTTTAAATAATAGTCAGCCACAACCACCAGTGGACTGTCCACAGTTTTCTCAGACCAGCCATATAACCCCCCCCCCCCCCCCCCCCCCCCAAAAAAAAAATACTACTAAAATAAATAAATAAATAATTGTTAAAAAATAAAAACTCAGCCATTCTAAAAGAGAAGTAGACAAAAGACAAAATTTCAAGAAAGAGGAACAGTATATTCCAGTATTATTAATTTTCTTCATGTTCTCTAAGGCGATTTACTACAAGCCTTGTTTATAACAATTCGAACCACCATTCAATAAATAAAATAAATGAAACAGTGAAAGCAACATTAAGAAGGATGCATATGGGGCTTTGAGTATCTCATATTTTTGTATCTTATACAATAAATCCTATTTGTGATACAAATAAAAATGGTTATCCATCGGCTGAGGCTTAGAAGAGAATACGAGAAGAATCAAATAGAGAGAAAAGGGGTAAACAAAAAGAAGAAGAAGAATCAAAGACGGTCCATGGGAACAAAAGGAATAGCATTGCTTCTTCTCACCCAGTATCCAACAAAAACAGATACGCACAAGGCGATAACAGATAAGATGAGAGCAAAACCACTAGCAGCACCCCAAGAATTTCCAGAACTAATTTTCGTTAGCGTAGAAGTGCCTGGGGAAATATCTAAAGGTACCCAGTCACAGCCAATGGAATAATGCCCTGATCCGTGCCAGGGATTTCCATCAACTGGATACCAAAATGCTGCTGAAAACTTGCTTGTTTGACCAATGGTGAGTTGTACATCCTGCATTTACAATACGAAATTTTCCATATATAAGTAGGCGAATTTGAGATGCAGCTAAATTTTCAGGGTTAAAAATTTTAAAGCAGTCGCATGATGATTTTGAGCTGATCTCACTGCTAAAGCAATGGAACATATTTCTCGTCTAAATTATTGCAGTACCCCTGGATAAGGGCATTTTCTCAAGTTATATCACCTCTTTATTTTCTTGGCATGCATGATGTTGTATGTTTTGATTGTCATGCCTTTTCATGCATCTTAATTTGTTTTTTATTTTCTTTTTCACAATTAGCATTCTCATTTCTTTAAATCAGTATTTGGTGACAAATAGTTTGCATCAATTTCACCACCTTTAGTACGTGCTCAATATAATATCTTAAAACTTCTAGGAGTGGTAGGAGTTACAGGGCCAACCCATAATATTGGATTTTATAGTGCCCATACATTAAAAGCATAAAAGCTGATGTAGTAGAGAGGATTAGTACCTGCTGAAGGCGATCCATAGTTCTCAGAGGTCTAGAAAACTCAAAGTAGTATGTGCCCTTTTGACCAGATGATGCATACGGAGTGTCTTCCTCCGTGAAACCTGTCAGTCAAGGTTTGTGAAAAGAAAAACAAAATATCATGAAAATGAAAACAAATACGTGTAGGGTCTTAAGACAAAACAAAGGCTCCCTACGTTCATAAAGTTAGACATGAATAACCAATCTTTTCCTGGGAACAGCCCACCAAAACCAAAAGCAAAAACATTTGTTTTTGTAAATAAAAGATCATAGGATTCATAATTTAAGAGAGCACTATTCAGATTTTCTTCATAGATTATGAGAAGCATTTCCTAAAGCTTTTCTAGACTCGGTCCTCCTTCGCCAAAACAGGGCTTCTTCAGGAGAATATAGAATCATAGGTTGCACTTAGAAACTAGCATTAGTTACCTGTATGTGTAGTAAAACTGCTATGCCACCATGTTCCCTTCCAGTCATTTTGTGCACTAGATTCATTTCCTGAAAAGGAAAATCGGAAAACTATCGTTATAAGTAGTAATTAAACTGACAACTACTAAATAAAACAATGTAAATTTGCAATTTGCAAGGTCAATTAAAAGAAGTGGCACAAGAATGGAAACACATGCATCTAGAAATCTCAAAAAAGATATCATGCTGGCCTTATGCAGACCATTGTCATATTGCGAGTCTGTGACAAGTTCAGGTATAATGAGAAGTCTAAGGGGTTGTTTGATAAAACTGAATAAAAAGCTATGAATGTTTTAGCTAATCTGAATGAGCTGAACAAAGTAGAACATATGTTGAATACCGAATGAAAAAAGGTGTTTCAGATGATAGTATTTTCCAATTTTACCCTTGAAAGGTTTTGAACAAGTATTTTTCTACCAATTATAATATAAATTTTGAACATTGATTTTTTTCAAAAGAATTATACTATAATAAATAAAGCATTCATAACAATTACCAACAAAATATTATTCTCTACCTTACAAAATAAGATCAATATTATCTTTTTAAAAATAAATTAGATGTACATAACAATTTTTAATTTTAAATTATTGTTAAAAAAATTATATTAATCTTATATTGTGGATATTATAATTGAAATATATGAATTGTTACATATGTGTATATATATATATATATATATATATATATATATATATATATATAACTAAAGGAGCAAGAAGGAAGAACCACATTGTTTATTGGGTAAAGAAATTGTTATTGGAAGTGCAGTTCTTTTTTTTTCTTTCTTTTGCTTAAAGAACTTGAGTCTAGATTAGTGTTTTGACGCTGAATCTATTGAATCTCTACAACCTTTTAAAATTATTCTTCTCTCAGTTTGCAAACCAACACATCATTTATACACAGAGGATGCATGGAAGTAATTTTGTAGATAGGCTTGGGGGGTTTGGATAAGGAAAAAGACATAAAAGAAAAAGATGAAGAAGAAAGAGAGATTGTAAGAATTGGCAGACAAAGCAATGAATGGTATGAAATAGGATATTGAAAGTAATTCTTTATATTATAAAAGGGCCTGCAGGTTAAATGTTATTCAGACCCCTCTCTGACCGATTCAGTTAGCATTTTTCTACTGCTTAGGTCAGATTAAATCAGACCAATTCAGATTTTTCTTTATCCAAAACAAACAATCTGAATGACTTATAGATTCAGATTTTGGACCATTTAGAGGCATTAAGAGTTTATGCCCCCAAGTTTCTTGTCTTAACTTTTACAACATTCAGAAGTATTAGGTCTTGATCAGGACCCTCTGGGCCAGAATGACTTTTGGCAATCTGTCGTGCCCATTTGACCATGTGACTTGCATGTATCACGTGACATGGAGGGAACACAACTAGTATAAATACCCCTCATTATGTCGACAAGAGGTACAGCAGCTCTAATTATTATCTAGTACTTCTTAGCTCTTGCATGTTTTTCTCCCCTTTCACAATCCTAGTTTAGACTCCTGACTAACAGAAAGCAACATTCTCTTGGCAATCAACCTTCTAGAAGTATGAAAACAAGGACATGTAAAAAATATACTCGCAAAATATTCAAAAAAATTTTTTGCTACTTTTGAAGGGAATTTAACATTCTTGCCAAAAGGCAAGAATGAATACCTCATGCACCCAAGCCTAATGAGTAGTTGTTTTACCATTATGAGGGGCTTGGTCAAAATATTCATTTTAATTGTTATCTTAATTTAATAACCAAACTAACAAAGTCTAAATGAGTCACCATTATATTAAAAAAGTTATTATAATTTAATCCATAACAATCTTCACATTGAACCCACAAATGTGAAGTTGTGCACAAAGAACTACAGGTAATGTTAATCCTACAAATATTATGCAGTGAAGAAAAGTATATATTAACACAGGTAATTTTTATATGTACAAACATTAGAGATTGAAGGCTGTCAAAGAATAACTCAACATGAGCATCATGAGAAATAAGAAATTTCAATCAGAAAAGTACCTGAAGAAATTCCATCAAGGTTTCGGCAATGTGGATTCCAAGCATATAAATCAACCAAATGACCAAACCTGTACATGGAAATTGACAAATCATAATATACTTAATTAGAATCATAATTAGTGATGTTGTGTGGCTGTCCATGAAAGAGTTTGACAATGAAGGCCCTGAATATATATATATATATACCTGTCACCTCCATTCCCATCTCTGTTGTCTATTGGATTACCACCATATAAACGACCCGGAATTGCATTCCCAACAGAGAAGTGCATAATATCAACTTCATAGCCACGGCAAGTCTTGTTTGTGCATGTATCCGGAGATTTTTTACACCCACCCATCTGTAAACAAAGTTATTATTAGCTTTCTCTCCAACAGAGGTCAAAAAAGTGGTAAGGGAAAACAAATAGAAGCAAACAAGACATTTAGTTCCATAGAATTTATTTATAAAAATTATTGCACATAAGCAAATAAAAACTTACATTATGGTAGGAGGCAGTCTCACCAACTTGAAACATCAGAGCAACTGAAGGGCATTTGTTATTATTTCTGCATTACGCATAAAAGCAAATTGAAGTACCTGGATTGTGTTAACAGTTTAAGCATGAAACCGCTGCAAGCAACTAAACACTAATGAGTATACTTCAAGAGAATATTAAACTATGAAAAACAACTGTTACAATGCAACCAATCAACTTAGTTCCATTTGGATACCAAAATGGAGAATCTCCAATTTTGTCAATCACTAGCACTGCTGCACTTGGGCAAGCAAGTCATCTACTTCAAAAAAAGTCACCAAATTTTTATCTGCCAGTTTATCCAGATGTGATAAATTATGTGTATATATAGGAGATAAGATGGATGTTGTCACCGCAACCATCTCCTTCTGGCCCCTTCATATTTTAAGGGTACTTTTGTCCATCAGTAATTTCATTTATGATATTTTTGTGATGTTATCATTTTACTAATCAAAAAGACATTTTGGGGGCGATGACCACAGCCAAGCTAGTTGTGGTGATCACAACCACAAATTTCCCATATATATATATATATATATATATATATATATATTCAGCAATCTAATTTTGAAAATTTTTCATTTACACGCTGTATTTAAGGATAAGTAACTTTCTCAAAACAACCTAACATTACACTCGTTCCAAATTTCCCACAAGATTAAAAAGAAGGCACACTTTCATAAAATTTTGGCATCCCTCTTACTTCCAAATCCTCTAAAACAAATTAGTAGCTCATCTTCCACCGTAGCAGGACACCCACTCCTCTCTTAGCACTCCAAAGAGACAGTTCTACAATCCCCAAGTAACAGGATAATGCAAAAATAAATGCACATGTGTCTCATCATTAGTCTGCATGAACATAAAACAAATGTCCGGCGATAGAACTTTGCAAGGCCTTCCATGATAAAGATCATTAATATTTAATATTTGAAAAACTAGATACCAAACAAAAACCTTCACTTTAGAAGGGACATTGGATTTCCAAATGTACTAAACCAATGGAAATAGATTAGGAACAACAGATCGAGTCAAAAAAGATGAATAGCTCTTACGACCAAAAAAAAAAAATCAATTGGATCTAAAGTCCAAATAAGCTTATCAGGATAGATACATAGATGAATCGAATCAAGCAATGTTAACAAAAAATTCATCTCATTAGACTCCAAATCCGTCCCAAGAAAATGAGCCATCACACTTTATGAAATTAGAAATGGGAGCATTGTGAAGTGAAGAAATACGATATACACGATTAAAAATAAGAGAAAAATGATTATCTCCCAACCAATAATCCTTCCAAATTCGAATACGATGACCATCCCCAACTCCATATCTCAAATGTCGAATAAAGAAAGTATAACCTTGGGAGATGAATTTCCAAGTATTTCATGAATATTATAAACCTCGGGCCTAGCATCCCAACCATTCAAATGCATGTTGAAGTTGCTCCTAATAACCTTATGCCAAAGGGAACGAGGTTCCAAAGGAAATCTCCAAAGTCACTTACCAACCAGAGCAACATTCTTGAGGACCAAATTACCCAGCCCCAAGCCTCCCTCCTTCTTAGAAAGACACTGTTTTTCACCCAACCAAATTATCCTTCCTCTCATCACCAACTCCCGACCAAATAAAATCTCTCATTAACTTTTCTAGGGTGTCAGCTACATTAACTAAGATCCTAAAAAGACAGAATATAGGAGTATAGTAGACGAGCAAGTCTGAATCAAAGTAATCCTAGCCCCAAGGAAAAACACACCTTTCCACCTATCTAAATGTTGACTCAATCTCTCAATTACAGGATCCCAAAACGAGATTGACCTAGGATTCTCGCCAAGCAGGACCCCAAGTGCTGAAACTCCTCAATTCTACGACCAGACAGAGACGAGTACGCTAAAAGCTCCCCCATCTCCATGTTGATCCCACTACACTAAATTTAGACAAATTAACCCTCATAACAGAAATAACTTCAAAAACTTAAAAAAATTGTTAACACATTTTTGAAATCTTGGAACCCCTCTGAAAGAAAGAGAATAGTATCATCAGCGAATTAGAGGTGACAAACTCTCACCTCCTCAAGCTCAACTACACAACCTGCGAGGATACCACTCCTCTCCCCCGGATGAGCATCCTACTCAAAACATTAACAACTAAAGTAAACAAGAGAGGTGACAAAGGGTCACCCTGCCTCAAACCCCGGGAAGACTTAACCAAGACTTGGACTCCCTATTCACAATCACAGAAAAATGAGAAGAGACAAAACACCTTTCATCCAAGAGCGTCACCTAACTTCAAAACCTTTCCTCTCCAACACCTTATCCAAGAATCCCTAATTAACTCTATCATAAGTTTTTTCAAAATCCAGCTTAAGCACTACACCCTTTCTCCCTCTTATATGTACATCCTCTACAACTTCATTCGCTACTAAAATTGCATAAATAATCTGTCTGCCACCCACAAAAGCACTCTAGGAACTCGAAATTGTTCCCCTACAACATTACCCAATCTCTTAAAGAGAATTTTATACACACTAATCACAAGACTAATTGGTCTAAAATCCGTTACCTTAACAGATTGATCATTCTTAGGCACTAGGGTAATGAAGGTAGAATTAATATTTTTCTTGTTGCAAAGAACTGAAAAACTCTAATAAGATTATCTTTCACCACATCCCAATTTGTATGATAGTAAGCTATTATAAACCTATTAGGATCAATAGCTTTCTCTCTCCTATTTCAAAAACAGTACTCTTGATTTCCTCCTCAATAAATTGCACTTCCAACCAAAAACTCTTCTCTCTCAAAATAGGAAACCAATCTAAACCCTCTACAATAGGCCTTTGTCCAACCTCCTCAAAGAGTTTTCTATAAAAATCAGTAATTTCTCACCATCTCACCCGATTCTAGCTCTAACTCCCTAATAAAATTTCTACGATTTCTATGACCCGCAACCTTGTGAATCAATCTTGAATTACAATCTCCGTCCTTAACCCAATTAGTAAACCTATCTTTCTGCCTCCAACTAGCTTCCTCACGCAAAATCACATCCTCAAACTTGTTACGTAGCTAAGCTCGTTTACCAATCAAATCCTCTGAAATATCACTACTTTCCACAATCCTATTAATATATTCTATCTCTTTCAAAATTGCTTTCTTCCTATCTTTCACATCACCAAACACCTCCTTATTCCAGTCTTTTCACTTGCATTTAACGTACCCCAACTTTATCATAAAAACAAAACATCTCTAACCCACATAACCACTCTCACTCCATCATTGCTTAATCATCTTGGACAAATTAGAGTAAGAAATCCACATATTCTCAAAATGAAAGAGTGGGGCCCCATTTGAGAAGAACAGATTCTAAAACAACAGGAAAATGATCAAAAACTACTCGTAGAAGAACTTCTTGCCCCAACTCAGGAAAAGCATCCTCCCAATCATTACTAAATAGAAATCGATCAATACGAGTTGCCTTTATATGTTCACCAAAAAACGACCAGGTCATTTCGGCATTTGAAAGAGCAATCTCTTAAATTGCAATATCTGGTAAATTTATCAAACCCCCTCATACTCGTAGTTCTTGACCCACCAAATTTTTTAGAAGAAACCCTAATAACATTAAACCCACCAATACACCGAGGAGTACAAAGATCATAAAACTCCTCCCAAAAAGCATGTCTATCCCTAGGCCAATTAGGCCCATATACCGAATAAAACCACCAACGCCCATGCCCTCTAATTTCTAAATGAACAAAAACTGAATAAGTACCCAAAACAGACCCAAGAAGAGTCGCACACCGAGTATCAATAATACCTCCAGAAGTCCCACAAGACGGAAGATAAACTCAATCTTTAAACCTCGAATCCCAAATATTCCTAATCATCATACCGGTAATCAACTCCAATTTACTCTTGAAGAAGACTACATCAGGGGCAACCTTAGAAATTGACTCCTTAATAAACCTCCACTTACGCCTAGACCTCTCCCGTTCCAACTTACGATCTTTTTAAACTTACAATCTTCATAAGGAATCTTTTATAAGATTGCCTCTCCTTACCAAAACCTCCCCACAGTTTATTGATGACTGAAGCTGATGCAACTCTTTACTCCTTTTCTACTTAGAACCACTCTCAATAGACTTAGACTTGGCCTTGACCTTCATCCTAACATCATTTCTCGTCGGACTAACCAACCTAATTCCCATCCTATCCAACACTCCTTGAGGATCTATGTCCGCATCCATCGCCCCTAAAGGATTAATGACCAAAATTTAGAACTGTGTGTCCACATAAACTTTATCTACAAGTAAATTTACCATTTCTTCAACTTATAACTATTATTTTTTTTATAAAAGAATAAATTTTATTAATAGAAAAGAAAGGATACAAAAAAGGGGGAACAAGAAGTCCACCCTCAACGGAATTTAGAACTATTATGTGTTGCACTAGCAGGCTCCAATAGATCAAATCTAGACTTGTTTATGAGATTATTGCATCTCGTAATTTAGACAAGTAAATAATGGGATCATGCACCTATCAAAACCACCTATCAAAACCGATTCTAGGCATAGCAATATCCTCCCACCCAAATTCACATGTTTAATATATATATATATATATATAATAGATATCCGAGGGTCGTAGATTCTTACTTTTTTCCTTACTTTTTTCTTTTATCATATGTTTAGTGCATATAAAGGCCTTTTAATTAAATGGATTGGCAATTGTGATGAATTGAATATGAATTGCTTTGTCTGTTCAAGTCTACTTTTTTCTGTCTTTAGATAAAAGAATAAGATTTTATTAGAATGAAGAGAGAATATTGCAAAAAAATAAAATATGAGGTATCCTTCATACCTAATGCGGCTGCCTACCAATCCCCATGTAAAATTTGAGATAACAATTTCCCTAGATGCACTCACGGCCAAAATCCATGAAGACGAAAAGTAACCCTATCCCGCAACAAATGAGAAGAAAAAATATATCACCTAAAACAGGAAACCTTCTACGTCCAAATGCCACAACGAATGGCAATACAACGGCAATGCTAGTTATCATAGCATGCAAGTGCCCTTTCTCTCTATTCTATTCTTCTCCTTATTTACCCCCCCCACCCCCACCCCCACCCCCACCCCCACCCCCACCCCCCCACCCCCACCAGGTTTGTGGGCATCCAAAACATATGGATGAAAAATCACAATCATATTCTTTACGATGGGAGTTCGGGGCTATCTTAGGCAATCATACTTATGCAATTAGGCGATCTTAGTATATTAGCCAAGCTAAGAGAACCTACTTCTAATCTTAGATTATCATACACAAGTTACGCCTCACTAGATTATGGAATTAACTGGTTATAAATCTTTACAATTAAGCTCTATAAGCCTCACGATTAGATCTTGCTACCATATTTACATGAACCTTTACTTTTTAAAATGGTTACTTTTGAAATATGCAGTCATGTCGCACTTCTTGGTAAAAACAAAATTGTGAGATTGTGAGTACATATTTAGTACATCATAAACTTTATATTAATATGGTCTCAAAAATTATTACTTATTAAAGGGTCGGTTATATTTCAAAGCCATTCGATAAAGAACAAACATACTATTTTTCATGAAGGCTAACTTCTTACTTCATGCCATCATGTTTAAAGGAAGATAGTATTTATGCTTAAGATTTTTTTTATCTAAAAAAATTTTAACTATCAATTAGAAACTAAGCCTAAGACTACTTTATTACAACTGATTTCCTTCAATCCACCCAAATCAAGCTGCAGGAAGGGATATGATTTTGCGATCTTTAGTGTCCCAGTCAGTAGTCAATATTCAAGGGCAGCTTATAAATAAAGAATGTCACAATAACCAATAAAGTACCGATTCGAAATTAAAATAAAGATTCATCTCCAACTTTTCTTCAGCAAGGGACATAACATAAACTAACACTGAGAAACCTTTGCAATTTTACCATATCTGGTAAATTAAATCAAAATCATAATGAAAACCCAATTTCAAGAGTTAACATGACCAATTTCAAGAGTTTATGGAAGCATAAATCAAAAGGAGATGACATAAAAGGCTTAAAGTTTGATCATCAATCTCAACACCAATTGGACACAACTTTCAAAAAAGATTAAAAGTGAAATAGAATACTCACCCTTTTGAGTACACATAGTCTCCACCCACTTGCAACAGGAAGTACACATCTTTCCCATCATGCAAAGCCTAACAAATTCACAAATTCATAAATCCACAATCAAAACCAGAAAAAACAAGAACCCATCATTAATACATAACAAATTTGCATATAGGTATATATATAATTTCAACATAGCTATAATAAATATTAAAAAGGCACCTTAATTGTCATTTTTCCGCCTGTGTATTCATTTTCTGCATCCGGGTCAAGAGCAGGGAGGAGAGAGAATTCAAACCCATCAATGTCCTCCCAATCATCGGCGCGCCCATCAAGCGTAACAATTCCGGGCTTGAACTCGGCCGCAACCCGCTTCTCCGAATCCGGGTCGCAGATCCACTCGCCCGACTCTTCGTGCGAGTTCACGAGTCGAATTGCCGTCGACCCGAAAACAACAAGCGTGAAGAGGAAGGCCCGATGAAGAAGCATTGTTGAAAAAGTAAAGAAATTTTATAATTTAGAGTATGAATTTTGAAGAGAGTTGAAAAAAAAAAGGAGATTCCAATGAGTAAAATGGTGTGGCCGCCATGGGCGACCTGCAGGTTGTCTCAGTCTGACCTGGTAAACTCATTAATTTACTCATTTTCCTAGATGCTTCATGTGATTGTTTATTTTTATTTTCATTAAATTAGGATGGTTTATTTTTATTTTATAGTATATTTTTTGCTCAATAATAAACTTTTTGGCTTTTTTTATCTATTATTACATGAACTTATGTCTAAAATCTCCTACAAAAAAATGGAATGTTTTTTCTTACAGTCTTAAAAGTTATACATGTGTGAAATTATTACCAAATTAAAATTATGCTTGTTTTAGTAAAAATAATATTTTACCAAAACAAATTTTATATTTTAAAGTGTTTAGTAGAAATCCACAAAAACCTACTTAATTTGAATAATGATATTAATGGTAGACAAAAGTTAATTATAACCATTTTGAAGCATCAAGTCATTTTTGATTTTTGGAAGACCAAAGATGATAGTCTAGTTATAAATGTCTATACTTTTATTGAGACTCAATCTACACTTAATCAAAAGTTAGAAGAAGTCAAAATTAATCAAGCCCTTACATGAAAAAGTAAGTTTCACTTACACTCTGTTTCTGTTTCTGAATTTTGAACAGAAAAGAAAAGAATAGAAAACTTAAATTAGAACAGAAAAGAATAGAAAACTTGAAGTTTTCCTTTGTGTTGTTTCTGAGTTTTTAATATAAAAGAATAGAAAATTTTAAATTGAGGGCAAGAGTTGTAATTTAAAATTTATTATATTAAAAGTTGAGGATAATATGAGAATTAAAAAAATATTACTTATTCCAATTTCTTTTCCGTCCAAATCAGACCAATTTTGGACGAAAAACTTTGGCAAGAAAAGTAGCCAAGTTTTCTATCCATTTCTTTTCTTTTCCGTTTATTAAAAAACTCAGAAACATAAGAATTGGAAAGAAAACTTAACTTTTCTGTCCATTTCTTTTCTTTTCTATCCATTTTAAAACTCAGAAACAAAGCGTTAGATCCTTTCCTCAATGTGTGTGAGCGTGTGTGTGTGTGTGTGTATATATATATATATATATATATAACCACGATCTGATCCAAGCGCCAGGACACAGACTAAAATACGAACTTGAATTATTAACTGTGAGATATATCCAACGGTAAAGCAAAGGACACATACCTTTTGTTTTAAAAAAAGCTAGACATCCTTTTCGGGTCAAACAAAAATTAACCGAATACACCTCTCTCCTACTTGTTTCACGAATCAGACCATCTCTCTCCTAAGATTCACGATCCAGATCAAAAAGCTTCACTACCTTCATCTCTCTCCTAACATAAGCTGCTCTTTCGGTTGGAAAGCAAGTTCACTGGACGATTTCGAAAGGAACTTCGCCGAAAGCCAAGGTATTTTCTAATTTTTGAACTAAATGAAATTGAAATCTAGGGTATGTGTGTAATTTTGATGTCGTTGATGGTAAGCAAGATTATCATGAAATTTTATTAATTTTTTTATTGAAATACCCCAAACTTTATGCCTGTAAAACAAATAGCACCTTCCCGGCCGGAAAAGAACCATAAACAAGTAGTGATCGAGCTGCACCTTACTCTGTTTTGAAAACATTACTCTGTTTTTTGGCCATTGCTACACCTTTGAATTTTAGTTGATCCAACCACCAATTTAATTTGAGGGTAAATTCATCTCATTAATTAATTAGCTAGCTACGTTTAATTAGTAATTATGTTCTCTGTTATCTTCAGTTTAAAGTTTTCACAAATATTACATTATCTGGATTTTTGGTATGAGTGTTGCATTTGTGTTGCTAAAGTTAAAATACAATATATATATATATATATATATATATATATATATATATATATGTATATATGTATTTCTGATATATGATTGATTTTGATTCTGATTTTGATTTGTATACTTGTTGGGTTTGCAGAATGCAGCATTGTGTAGAAGAGACAGAAATGGTATCATCTGGTAATTCTTCTCAACAACTTTACACTCCGCAAGTTAAAAACGAGTTGATACCGAAAATTGGGCAACATTTTCACAACTTAGGCGATGTTCGTGACTTTTATAACAACTATGGTAGAGAAGGTGGATTTGGTACGCGATTAAATTCTAGTAAGAAGAGTCCTAACGGTGAAATAATTAGAAAGGAATTTGTTTGTTATAAAGAAGGGTTGAGGAGAATTGTGCCTAACAAAAATCAACAAAATATACGAAAACGGGGCTTTACTAGATATGCTTGTGGTGCAAAAGTAGTAGTTGTGAAAGACCGGACCGATGCAGGGGGGTTTGTTGTTAGACAATTTGTTGAGGGTCATAACCATCCTCTTACGACCCCAAGAAAAGTACATTTGTTGCACTCTCATCGTGTAGTGACACTTGCCAAAAGAAATTTAACAGAACAACTATCAAAAGCTAACGTGCCAACATGGCAACAAATGAGTATTTTAGAGATGGAAGCTGGAGGTCTTGAAAATGTTGGATGTACAACACGAGATCTTTATAATGCTGAAAGAGATAGGGGGAGGGCTTTAAAGGTACATGATGCTAATCTGTTGTTCAAGTATTTTAAGGATGAGAAAAAAAAGAATCCCGATTTTACTTTTACATTCGAGCAAGAGGAGGGTGTCATGGTTCATTATTTTTGGGCTGATGCAACATGTAGAAAGTCATACAAAAGTTTTGGGGATGTTGTTGTGCTTGATACAACTTACAATACGAACCGCTATAATTTGGTTTTCGCACCTATAGTATGAGTTAATCACCATGGGCAGACAACTCTTTTAGGGTGTGCATTATTAAGTGGTGAAAAGATTGATGCTTTTGATTGGTTTTTCAAGGAATGGTTGAAAGCGATGCCGGGTAGCCCGCCCAAAATGATCATAACTGATCAAGATCCGGCCATGCGAAATTTAATTCAGTTTATGCTTCCAAATACTTATCATAGGTATTTCATTTGGCACATTTTGAAAAAAAATTCTGAAAAACTAAGTCCAATTCCCTACAAAGAACATTATAGCGAGTTGAGTTATTGTATATGGAAATCTGAGAGCCCAGACGAGTTTGAAAGAAGATGGACAGAGGTTGTAGGGAAAGCTACATTTGACACGAATGATTGGTTACAGGAGATGTACGAAATCCGCGAGCGTTGGGTTCCGGCATTTTCACGACATATTTTTTCTGCCCACATGACTAGTAGCCAAAGAGTTGAAGGGGCTCATGCCTTTTTCAAGAAGTATATTTCTCCTCAAAACTCAATGTTGGATTTTGTGACGCGGTTTAATAGGGGACTTGCAAAAATGTGACATAATGAACTAGATTTCGATCATAAGGATGTCAATGAAAAGCCAAAAACAGTATCTGGCAGGGTAATGGAATACCAGATGAGTGAGTTGTACACACGAACTATGTTTTACAAGTTTCAAGAACAACTGCTTAAAAGTGGCAAGTATGTGGTAACACGTACATTTAAAGATGACAACAACTGTATGTACAATGTTCAGAATGTAAAGGAGGGTGACTCTAATGACTGTAAGCTTTCGTTTGACAAGTCATCAAACTTTGTTAAATGTAGTTGTCAGATGTTTCAGAGTGATGGAATTCCATGTAGGCACATTATGGCATATTTCACAAAAAAATAAGTTATGGAATTACCTAATCAGTACATCTTGCGGAGATGGACAAAATCTGCGAAATGTGGCAGAGTTATGGATGACTTGGGTGGGAGTGAAATATGTGATACTTCTGTGTTAGTGAGGCGTAGTAGTCTCTTCCAAATTGCATCTAATGTTATTGATGAAGCTGCATTAAGTGGAGATAACACAAAAGAGTTGAAAGAATTGTTGTTATCAACTCAAAGGAGGTTTGTCACCATGAATCATGGTAGCATGGATGTGGAAAAGAGTATCAACATGCCCATTTCTCTTGAGAGCCAACATGATATAAGTCTCAAAGAACCATCTTCGGTAAAGACAAAGGGTTGTGGTAAACGACTCAAGGGAGGAAAAGAGAAGGCTATCAAGAAGGCTAGGAAATGCAATGGATGTGGGATTGTTGGAGTGTTGCATGAAAAAAGAAATTGTCCAAAACTTGTTAGAGTGTACAATGAGGAGGACATAAACATTAACGATGATTGTAAGTCTTTGTTTACTTGTAATTTTGTCTCCTTATTGCAACCGATTGTCATGGGAACTGTGCAACAACCCTTTTTTGGACCGTTGATAAATTGATTTGAAGGCTAAAATTAGATGTTAAATATGATAAGCCGACACAGGTTGTTGTGCCCAAATATTTACTTGTACCGGCTTCTATTTTAATAAGAGAGGCCCACGTAAAATATTATTATCGGTATAGTTATACAATATGAATATTTATTATTAAAATAATCCGTCCGGAAGAGCTTGTACCGGCTTATCTTTTTTTTTTTCATTTCTCCATTATATGTCATGACTCAGCAAATATTTATATGTCATTTCTCTATTATTTATTATTAAAATAATCCAGCCTGAAGAGATTGTACCGGCTTATCCTTTTTATTTTATTTTATTTTCATTTCTCCATTATATGTCATGACTCAACAAATATTTAATGTTAAAATAATTCGGCCGGTACAGCTTGTATCGACTTACCTTTTTTTTTCCTCATTTCTCCATTATATGTCATGACTCAGCAAATTAAAATAAAATAAAATAATAAATTGAACCCGGCCGGACCAAGCTGTCACGGCTGGGAAATAATTTTTTTTTTACAATATCCAACTATTCACTGCTAAACAAAATCGAACTCGCGACCTCAAGCTCCTAACCCTCGTTATATGACCACCCAAGCACCACGGGCCTAATTATTCATTTCAACCAAGGATATATCTTTATAGTAAAACTTCACCATCCCCCAAAATCTATATATTATTATTATATTACGATTTATTTTTATATAAATCTATATTATTAATTGAGTTTGTTAAAATAAAAATACGTTAATTATTATTATTATTATTATCCCCTTTAATGTTTTTTCTTATTTTTGTAATAATATCAATAAAAGGATTATTAATATAAAAAATAAATACTATTATTAATATAAAAATAAATATCTATCTTTAATAAAATATAAAGTGATCATTATAAATCTTGTATTATTATTATTATCTTGAATTATGGTCTGAACTTTATTATTAAATTTTGATCTATTCATCCGGGGTACAATTCATGTCGGGGTACTATTCATGTCGGAGTACTATTCACGACGGAATTTAGTTTCTTTTATTTATCCAAATTATCTTTGAAATTTGAATCTTAAATATCATTATTGAATTTTACTCCACAATTGGTGATCATGTTGACAATTTGGACATTAATTCTTGAACTCTGGATAAATTAAATTATAAGTCTCTAATATTTATCAATGATCTCATAACTTGATTCATTCTTTATATCATTGTCATCATTCTCATCCTTATATTGTGGTGAAAGTCATCTTTGGTCCGTAGTGCAAAGATGGACTGTTGATTGGTATGATTATGATCAGGAATTGTGTATTGGTATAATCATGACATTAAATGTTACATATAAAGGTTTTTTGGTGAAATTCATCTTTGGCCCGTAGTGCATAGATGGACAGATGTTTGGTATGATCATGACCACTGGTGATACAAACTATTATCTTTGGGCCGTAGTGCATAGATAATTCATTGATTGAAAATAATTATTGATTGGTGTTACAGAGATAAAATAATAATGATGAACTTTTAAAACATAGAAGATAATAGACATCACGCTCTACTTGACTCTTATAATGGATTGTTATTTTTGCTGCAGTTGGTGATCTAAAACTTGTTGTCCATTATATTTTATCTAATTTATCATTGTTGAGGGTTAAATATAATTTATTCTTTATTATTTTAGTCATAATATTCTTTACTGTGCTATTTGACCTCACTCTTTTCCTTTTTATTCCATTATTCTTCTCAGGAAATGAAAGTGTAGCTGGGCCTAGTCGAGGAGTGGAATAATGGTCCGAGATAGTCACTATAGCAGTCTTCATTATGTTGTAAAAGAGTGACAATAATTATAACGAGAACTTAATTTGAGTTTGGATATTGTCGTATTATGTACGGTGCAATATTTGTATTCAAACTCACAACTTATGTGTTATCGTATTTTGCACGACAGTTTAATATTTGTATATAGGAAGATTTGTATTTGGATTCTGTGGTATGTATTTGGCTACTCAAAATGGGTTATGTGGACCTATTTTGGGGGTGACACACTTTCACTTAGTATAAGAATGAAGTTAGGGAACTTTCCTTCGATGTTGTTTACCAATATATATCTTATAATCACTTCAACGAACTATGTTATCCTATTTACATATATAAGTATACACATTATTAGATATGCAAACTATAAACATAACTTATCTCACACGCATACTCAATACGTATGTTAAGTACATACATAAGTCTTATCCTCGATACATAATCAGTTCATGCATCGAATCACGAAATTCTTAATCAATATCGTATTTATTCCATTTAGAAATCTTTTACGAGTTTAAAAAAAATCTTGATGAAATACTAACATCATACATATGAATACATAAAGCATCAATAATTGTGACGCCCCCAAAATAGGTATACATCACCCATTCTGAGTTGCCAAATACATGGTACAAAATACAAATACAAACTTAATTATACAACATGAGCTGAGATTTTTTATACGAATATTGTCTTCTAGACAATATCCAAACTCAAATGAAGTCCTCATTACAATTATTATCACACTATTTTATAGAATAGTGAGGACTACTACAACACCATCTCGGACCATCACTCCGTTCCCCGACTAGTCCTGACTACGTTCTCATTTCTTGAAGAGAACAATGATAGTAAAAGGGTGAGCTTAACTAGCCCAGTAAGAAAAATATGACTAAGATAATGCAAAATAAATTATCATTAGCCTTCAGCAGTGTTAAACTAATAAAATACAATAAACATCAAGTTTAACTGCAGCGAAACAAGCAATCCATTAAAAGAGTCAAGTAGAGCATGAAATCTACTGTCTTTTATGATTTAAAAAGTTTATCATCAATTTTATCGTTGAGACTTAGCTCAATAAATAATCCACATCACTGAATTATCCATGCACTACGGGCCAAGGATATTCATTAGTATCACAACCACGAATTATCCATGCACTACGGGTCAAGGATATTCGTGTTTTCACCAATGGTCATGATCATGCCAACCACTGTCCATCAATGCACTACGGGCCAATTAGGACTTTTACCACATCATTTGTAACATTACGGTCATGATTATACCGAATAATCCCTGGTCATAATCATACCGATCAACAATCTATCTATGCACTACAGCCAAAGATGACTTTCATCATAATATAAGCATGAGTATGATGACATTGATATAAAAATTCAATTAAAAGAAAGCAAATGATAATTTTTTAAAGATTTATAATTTAATTTATCCAGAATTCAATAATGTCCAAATTGTCAACATGATACTGCTTTGTGGAGTAAAATTCAAGAATAATATTGTATCAAAAATGATTTAGACAGAAAAGAAATTAATTTTTGTCATGAATATTACCCTGGATGAATAGTAACTGAGTGAATAGTACCCCGTGAACAATACATCATGAATAGTACTTCGGGAACAGTACCTCGTGAATAGTACTTTGTGAATAGTACCCCGTGAATAGAACTCTGGCATGAAAAGCTTAAAATTTAACAAGAATGTAATGTTCGGAAAAATATCCTTGTGAAACGATACTAGATGAAACGCAAATTTCAAGGATATCCTACTAATTTCACAGAGTATAGAAGCAATACTTTAACAGAATGAGTATACAATTAGGAATATGAAACGAAATAATATTACTCATATACTACATAGTATGGAAGATAATATTATTTCTTACAAATACTGAACAAAAATAATATCTCTTACCTTAGAAGAAGACTGGATACTAGAATAGTGAAGTAACAAAATACTCTTCTTCTTTCTCTCTATAGCTTCTCTCTCTATAATTGCTCTTGTGAGTCTTAGTGAATTGGTAAGAATGAAAGAAGAATGAGCTTCTAATTATAGAAAAACATAGTTTCGATAATTACACGTTTTGGGGCTCGAATTATTACAGTATAGTACCTTCATCTTTTCCTCTATTTTTAATTTAGTCCTACAAGTATTATCAAACTTGCACCACCTCCCCTAATAGTACATGCATGTGAATCAATAGTATATTCATGAGAATCAATAGTTTCATTCATGTGAACAAATAGTTATATGCATGTGAACTAATAGTAATTAATTGCTCATTTATGCGATTAATTACCCGATTGATCAATTTAACCTCCAGAAATTAATTATTATCGAAATAAATGTCGATTTCCACTAACACTAAAAATCCCAACACAATGGAAATATCAATTTCATCTTTAATCAACACGAACTTATTCATCATTAATATTATAACTCACAATATTTAACAACCAGATCATTCACAGGAAAGAGGGGGCTTTCCGATAAGGATTTTTCCATATTGGCGCGCAATTAGGTGACTAAACCCCTTTCCTCGACAGAACTTTCTAGACATCGTTAATAATACAAATAATAATATAAATACTAATATAAAATATTATAAAATATTTTATAATAAGATAAAATATTTAATAGACAAAACTTTCTAGACAAAATTTTTTTGTCTCAATTATTGATTTAATAATATAAAATATTATGCAGATGATACTGTGAAAATAATTGAATCAATAATATGAGAAATATTATGCAGCAATTACTATAAAAATAATTGAGTATAACTACGTGACTTCTCACGTAACCATCAATAATCAAAGATATTATATAATATCGTGTGATACTATGCAACCACGCGTATTACTGTACTTTTACCACCGGGTATTTCTATAGTTAACTGTAAAACTTTCGCCTTTAATTTTATGAAAAGATATTTCTGTTATTTTCTAACTCCGGCAATACTTCCGTTGTGGGTTCCACCAATGATTGTGTCTTCGTACGAATATTCCTTGTTAAAACGAATATTCCCCAACCAATCGAATATTTTATAACAACTTGCTTACTTTGAAAAATTTATAAATATTACCCACAACTATAACATTATATCAAATCCACACCATAATATTCAAAAATATATTTCGAGAAAAATTAATCTTTATTCATAAAAGTTGGGGTCTTACAACCTCCCCTTCTTATGAAATTTCATCCTCGAAATTGGGGTACGTACCTGGTATGTCGAAGAGGTGAGGATACCTTGATTTCATTTCAGTTTCTAACTCCCGGGTCATTTCCTCCACATCGTGGTTTCTCCACAAAACTTTAAGTTGAAGTATAACCTTGGAGCATAGAATATGATCCTTCTTATCAAAGATTTTAGCAGGTACCTCTTCATACGTTAAATCTTCCACTATCTCGTTCGGTTCTAATTAAATAATGTGGTTAGGGTCTTTCACATATTTGCATAACATAGATATGTGAAAAACGTTATGAACATGAGACATACTTGGCGGTAAGGCGAGTCTATAGGCCACAGTTCCTACTCGATCGAGGATTTCAAATGGCCCAATGAATTGAGGATTGAGCTTTCCTCTCTTTCTAAATCTTTTAACTCCTTTCCATGGAGCAACACGTAACAACGCATGTTCTCCAACATTGAATTCCACTACTTTTCGATGAAGATCAACATACCTCTTTTATCGATCTTGTGAGGTCTTTATACGTTGTCGGATCATTTAAATCTTTTCTGTTTTTATGCGTACCAATTCTGGTCCCAACAACGTTGCTTCACTCGCCTCATCCCAGCATATTGGAGAACAACACTTGCTTCCATACAACGCCTCGAATGGAGTCATGCCAATACTTGCTTGATAACTATTATTGTAGGAATACTCCACCAATGGCAAGAACTTGTCCCAACTTCCTTTAAAGTCAAGGATACAGAGTCTTAATAGATCTTCAAGAGTTTGAATAGTTCTCTCCGTCTGCCCATCCGTTTGAGGATGATATGCCAAACTAAATCGTAAATCCATGCCCATAGCTTTTTGAAAACTAACCCAAAATCGTGAAGTGAATCTTGGGTCTCGATCAGAAACTATGGATACTGGTATACCATGCAGTCTTACAATCTCGTTTATGTAAATACGAGCAAGACATTCAAGTGAATAAGTTTCTCGTATATGTAAAAAATGAGCTGACTTGGTCAATCTATCGACAATAACCCAAATCGTATCTATTCCTTGAGAAACCATTCGAAGACCAGTAATGAAATCAATAATAATGTGCTCCCACTTCCATTCTGGAATTTCAAGTGGTTGCAATGGACCTTTTGGCACTTGATGCTCACATTGACTCGTTGATAAGTTAAATACCTTGAGATAAACTCCGATATCTCTGTTTTCATATTGCTCCACCAAAATGTATGTCTAAGATTACGATACATTTTGGTACTCTCAAGATGGATTGTAAACGGTGTGTTGTGTGCCTCCATCATGATTTTATACTTTAAATTCGGGTCGTTAGGAACACAAAGTCTGGAGTTGACTCGAAGTATTCCTTCTTCATCGATTCTTGCTTCCGGAATTGCACCTTCTTGCACTTTCTTTTTCATACGCATCAGCTCCAGATATATAGCTTGAGCAGCTTTAAATTTATCGATTAAAGTCGATTCTACTTGTATATTTGATATCATCACATGGATCCCTGGAGTCTTTAATTTTATCTCCATCCTTTGTAAGTCATACCAAATGGGCATTTGCGTTGACAATATCACACTCGTACCCATATATGATCTTCTACTCAACGCGTCTGCTACCACGTTAGCCTTTCCAAGATGGTATTGAATGGTATGATCATAATCTTTCAACAGCTCAAGCTAACTTCATTGTCGTATGTTGAATTCCTTTGGGGTGGAGAAATATTTGAGGCTTTTATGATCGGTATAAATCTCCACCTTCTCCCCATACAGGTAATGTCTCCAGATCTTTAGTGTGAAAATGACTGATGCTAATTCTAGATCATGAGTAGGATAATTCCTCTCATATTATTTGAGTTGTCGTGAGGCATAGACTATGACTTTTCCATGTTACATGAGAACACATCCTAACCCTCTGCCTGAAGCATCGTTGTAGATGATAAATCCCTCCGAACTAGGTGGTATTGTCAGAACAGGTGATAAAATGAGTCTCCTCTTGAGTTCTTGAAAACTCTTATCACATATTCCTCGCTCCAACTGAATTTTGTATCTTTTCGAGTTAGCTAAGTTAATGGAGTAGTGATTTCAGAAAACCCTTCTCCGAATCTCCGATAATAACTAGCTATAAGCCGAGAAAGCTACGTACTTCGGTCACTGACTTAGGTTGCTCCCAGCTTTGAATTGTTTCAATCTTTACTGGGTCAACAAATATTTTATAATTTAATATCACGTGCCTAAGGAATGTGATGTGTTAAAAATATGTACTGCAAGTGTACAGTGTCAAATTGAAGAACTGACAAGTACAGGTCGAACCCACAAAGACTAGATTAGAAATAAAGATTGAGAATTAATTAACTAGAATATGAAAACAATTAATGAGGAATCAATCTATGAATCCGAATCCATTAGGTAATAAACATAACATATAATTCAATCTCTTCTATTTTTATAATTCAACTATGATTTTGACCTTCCTTCCCTTTAATTTAGTAATTTATAATTAACATGGGCAAGCATAGATTATGAATATTTAAGGATTAACTATAACTCATCAAAACTTCTTTGAGCAAGTATGGATTATGAAAAACTCATATCTTAACAATAATCTATCAAAACCTCTTAATTAATTTAAAATCACATAAGAACTATAAAATGGAGGTATTTCAAAAACGAAACATGAAGGAGAAATCAATTAAGCATAAAAGCATAAATAATAGAAGAGATGAAAAATATTATCACGAATAATTATTTAATTTCATCTTCATCCTAGATATAAAAAATTAACTAGACATGAAAAATAATTAAACTAACTAAAATAAAGAAAAGAAGAATATTAAAAATAAATAAGAAAACTCCCTTTAATTAACGACCATCCAACGAGCGTACAATGAAGACGTAATTTAATATACTCCTACTCCTAATCTAAACTAATACAATACCTAATACCTTTCTCCCTAAAACAAGAGACATATTTATAGGAAAAATAACTTTGAACCTTAATTTAGATTCATTGAACTTGGACACTTATGTTCCTTTTCCATGTAGGTTTCAATTTCCTAGTGGTAATCAACTTCTCAAAAAGATATTCTAGATAAAGAGATCTTCTAGATTGACTTTCCTTTCTCTTGTTGGATTTGACTTGAACACCAAGATTGTTCCACCTCTTTCATTCTCCTTGTAGGATTCTTCTTGGATATTCCTTACATGAATAAGAGCATTAAATATCGCTTGATCACCAAGATTTTGACTTTATTACAACAAATATTAAATCCTACAAAATAAAATAAAACATATTAATTTAATAAACTAATATAATTAAAAGGACAAAATTAGGGATAATAAAATGTATGAATTACGTTTCTATCAGAATGCTACTTCCTCAAGCCAGAAATTGCATTTCTTCAACTTGGCATATACCTTGTTTTCACGAAGCTTTTTAAGTATCAGCCTCAAGTGTTGCTCATGATCTTCATAACTTTTGGAGTAAACGAGGATGTCATCAATAAAGACGACCACAAAATGATCCAAATATTCCTTGAATACTCGGTTCATCATATCCATGAAGGCAGCATGAGCTTTAGTAAATCCAAAAGACATGACTAGGAATTCGTAATGCCCGTAGCGAGTTCTGAAAGCAGTCTTTGAAATGTCATCAGTTTTAATCTTTAACTGATGATATCCGGAACGAAGATATATCTTTAAAAAGAATTTGGCGCGTTGAAACTGGTCAAACAGGTCATCAATGCGTGGCAACGGGTCGGGTACCTATTTTTGATGGTGACACGATTCAACTCCCAATAGTCAATACAAATTCGCATACTTCCATCTTTCTTCTTTACGAATAGAACATGTGCACCCCAAGGAGACGTACTAGGACGAATGAAAACGATGTCTAACATTTCCTGCAATTGGGTCATTAACTCCTGAAGTTCAATAGGAGCCATTTGATATGGGGCTTTGGAAATGGATTTTGTACCGGATTCAAGGTCGATACAAAATTCAATTTCACGCTCTGGGGGTAGGCCAGGAAGTTCTTCAAGGAATACGTTAGGAATTTTATTAACAATCGGAATATCATTCAAATTTGACGTATTTTTGTTTAAATCCGTGGCATGGGCTAAGAAAGCTTGACATTCGTTTTTCAATAAATAAATAGCTTTATGGCTTGATATAACAGTGATTGACTTTAGTGGTTTGGTTGCTTGAATTCGCATAATAGATTGGTTAGGAATATGAAAACTAACAACCTTACAAAAATAATCAATTTTAGCATAATGAGTAGTTAATCAATCAATCCCTAAAATCATATCAAATGCAAGTATTTTCAAGGAGATAAGATCGATAGGTAACGTGAGATTGCCGATTTTAATCAAATAAGACTTATAAACTGTGGATATATTGAAGGTTTCTCCCAACGGAGTTTCAACAAATAAGTCAAAGTCTAATTTCTTCGGATTTAAATTTAAACATTGTGCGCAAGTAGGAGAAATAAAAGAATGGGTAGAATCGGAATCAAATAAGGTATAGACTTCGCAAGAGTTTATGATTAGCTTACCCGTGATGATCTCATTCAGGTTCCTTTCTTTTTGGGAGGTTATGACAAACGCTCTCTCTTGAACTACCAGCTTTGACTTGTCTGGGACGGCATTTGGTGTCACCATCCCAACTGGACTTGGCTTTACTCCACGATAAAATTTAGCAAGGTGACCTTCTCCTCCGTAATTGTATCATGTTTTGGACTACTGCGTACAATTTGGACTGATGTGTCCCTCCCCTCCGCATTTGAAGCATACGATCGGTGGTCGTTCTCCTTCTTTAACAACGGATGCTGGTACTGACTTCTTTCCATCATTGTTAAATCTCCTCTTCTTTAAATTTCCAATTCTATTATCTTGGCCATGATTAAGACTGATGTGGTTACCATTTCTAGCATGTTAATTCCTTCTACGTTTATTGTCACCGCTTCAAAGACTGCTACCACTAGTATTATCATTTTATCGTCTGCTCTCTCTTGGTTGGGTTGACTCATTAAACTAAGCCCTATTTACAATATCTGAATACAAACACAGTTTATGAGAAATGAGGTATTGATGTATTTCATGTTTCAAACCTCGTAGAAATATTCGCGTCATTCTCTCCTCATTATCAACCAAATGGGATACAAACAGGGATAACTCGGCAAACTTAGCCTCGTACCCCGACACGATTATATTATTTTGTTCCAACTTGATAACCTCCACCTCTTTCATGTGACGAATACTTTCGAGAAAGTACTTTTCATTGAACAGTTCTTGGAACTTCTCCCAAGACATCTTTAGTGCGGCAGGTTGGGTACGCTTTAAGGATTCCCACCAGTAATCTGCCTCTCCTCACAACATGAAGGTTGCAAAGGGAACCTTTTGCTCCTCAGAGCATCCCAAGACATCAAATATTTTGGTGATCTGCTTTATCCATGTCTCCGCCTTAAGTGGTTTTGGCTTTCCCAAAAACTCCGGTGGTCCCAGCTCCTTGAACTGCTTAGCGGTGACCATCCGAGAGTTGCTAGTGTTTCCATCTGCATTTTGGATAGGAGTCTCTCTCTCCTGATGTTGCATGAATTGAAAAAAGCCTCTGAACATTCTATCGTTCATTATTTAGTCGGTGTTGTTGTGTACATGATGATTGTTGCCTTTTTTCTGATGCACATTTTCCTGGTTATTGATCTGTGGTGACTCAACGGTCTCCTATTCTCCATTGCTTATCTCAACGTTTTCAGATGCCATTTTCAAACATTGCCACAAAAAGGGTTAATTGACATGCCACATATTATCCCTATACTCTGACCGACCAATTAAATAACAAATAACTTAGGTAGATCATACTAGCGAAAGTTAACCCGTCTCTCCCCTCCTAGTTCTAGTCTCACATCTCAGCCAGGAATCATATCCCTAAGCTTTGATACCAACTGTGACGCCCCCAAAATAGGTATACATCACCCATCTTGGGTCGCCAAATATATGGTACTGAATACAAATACAAACTTAATTATACTACATGAGCTGAGAGTTTTTACATGAATATTGTTTTCTAAACAATATCCAAACTCAAATGAAGTCCTCATTACAATTACTATCACATTATTTCATAGAATAGTGACGACTACTATAACACCATCTCGGACCATCACTCCGTTCCCCGACTAGTCCCGGTTACGTTCTCTTTTCCTGAAGAGAATAATGAAAGCAAAAGGGTGAGCTTAACTAGCCCAGTAAAAAATATTATGACTAAGGTAATGCAGAATAAATTATCATTATCCTTCAACAGTGTTAAACTGATAAAATATAATAAATATCAAGTTTAACTGCATCGGAATAAGCAATCCATTAGAAGAGTCAAGTAGAGCATGAAATCTACTATCTTCTATGATTTAAAAAGTTTATCATCAATTTTATCGCTGAGACTCAGCTCAATAAATAATCCATCACTGAATTATCCATACACT
The DNA here is from genome assembly GCA_020205505.1 of Panax japonicus. Lineage (NCBI taxonomy): Eukaryota > Viridiplantae > Streptophyta > Magnoliopsida > Apiales > Araliaceae > Panax > Panax japonicus. The sequence continues at coordinate 49,005,594 of CM035106.1, forward strand.
ACGGGTCAATGATATTCAATAGTATCACAACCATGAATTATCCATGCACTACGGACCAAAGATATTCGTGTTTTCACCAATGGTCATGATCATGCCAACCACTGTCCATCAATGCACTACGGGCCAATGAGGACTTTTACCACATTATTTGTAACATTACGGTCATGATTATACCGAATAATCCCTGGTCATAATCATATCAATCAACAGTCTATCTATGCACTACAACCAAAGAAGACTTTCATCACAATATAAGCATGAAAATGATGACAATGATATAAGAATTCAATTAAAAGAAAGCAAAGGATAAATTTTTAAAGATTTATAATTTAATTTATCCAGAATTCAATAATATCCAAATTGTCAACATGATACTACTTTATGGAGTAAAATTCAAGAACAATATTGTATCAAAAATGATTTGGACAGAAAAGAAATTAATTTTTGTCATGAATATTACCCCGAGTGAATAGTAATCGAGTGAACAGTACCCCCGTAAATAGTACTTCAGAAAAGTACTTTTGTGAATAGTACCCTGTGAATAGTATTTTGTGATTAGTATCCCGTGAATAGTACTTTATGAATAGTACCCCATGAATAGTACCCCGTGAATTGTATTTCAGCATGAAAAACTTAAAATTTAACAAGAATGGAAGAAAAGCTTAAAACTAGATGAAGCGCAAATTTTAAGGATATTCTACTAATTTCACGGAGTATAAAAACAATACTTTAACAGAATGAGTGTAGAATTAGGAATACGAAATGAAATAATATTACTCACATACTACAGAGTATGGAAGAAAATATTATTTCTTAGGAATACTGGGAAAAAAAATATCCCTTACCTTAGAAGAAAACTGGATACTGGAATAGTGAAGTAGCAGAATACTCTTCTTCTTTCTATCTATAGTTTCTCTCTCTATAATTGCTCTTGTGAGTCTTAGTGAATTGATGAGAATGAAAAAAGAATGAGCTTCTATTTATAAGAAAACATAGTTTCGATAATTGCACGTTTTGGGGTTCGAATTATTATAGTATAGTACCTTCATCTTTTCCATCATTTTTAATTAGCCCTACAAGTATTATCAAACTTGCACCACCTCCCCTAATATTACATACATGTGAATCAATAGTTCCATTCATGTGAACAAATAGTTATATGCATGTGAACTAATAGCAATTAATTGCTCATTTATCCGATTAATTACCCGATTGGTCAATTTAACCTTCAGAAATTAATTATTATCGAAATAAATGTCAATTTCCACTAACACTAATAATCCCAACATAATGAAAATATCAATCTCATCTTTAATCAACACGAACTTATTCATCATTAATATTATAACTCACAATATTTAACAACCAGATCATTCCCAAGAAAGAGGGGGCTTTCCGATAAAGATTTCTCCTTATTGGTGCGCAATTAGGTGACCAAACCCCTTTCCTCGACAGAACTTTTTAAACATCGTCAATAATGGAAATAATAATATGAATAACTTTATCGTCTCAGTTATTGATTTAATAATATAAAATATTATGCAAATGATACTGTGAAAATAATTGAATCAATAATATGAGAGATATTATGCAGCAATTACTGTAACAATAATTGAGTATAACTGAGTGACTTCTCACGTAAGCATCAATAATCAAAGATATTATACAATACTGTGTGCTACTATACAACCACACGTATTACTGTACTTTTACCACTGTGTATTTTAACAGTTAACGGTAAAACTTTCATCGTTAATTTTATAAAAAGATATTTCTGCCGTTTTCTAACTCTGACAATACTTTCATTGTGGGTTCTACCAATGATTGTGCCATCATATGAATATTCCCTTATAAAACAAATATTCCCTGAACAATCGAATATTTTATAACAACATGCTTACTTTGCAAAATTTATAAATATTACCAACAACTATAACATTATATCAAATCCATACCATAATATTCAAAAATATATTTAGAGAAATTAATCTTTATTCATAAAAGTTGGGATCTTACAATAAGACTCTGTTTGATAGATTAGAATAATACTATAAGCAAGCTACCGAGATCAGAAAGAAAATAAAATGTCCAGACCAACCTGCCCAGCAACACAGATGCGCTGAGGTTAGGCTTAGGACCAGCACAGCTGTTTCGTCCCCTGGCCAAACCAGACTTGAGTTTTGATTTCCTGGTTCATTTTACTTTTTAGCATACAAGAGTGTTAACACATAGCAAACATAAATCTTAAGAGGTCTTGGATTTTTCTCGGGTCATTTCAAGTCCACATTTACACATTATGTCTCTAGTTGGAATTTTTAAGGAATTAAGGCCAACTAAGTTCATGAAATCAAAAGTTTAAACATAATAACTATTTAACCATTTAAGAATGTTATACAATCTTTAGTATGCATACTCACACTTATCCTTATCATTAACACACAGTTATTATCATACATTCCATGAGAACTTGTTTAAAATCATGTTTAAACACTTTCTTTAAGTCTAACTCGATATACATACATATCGATCATGTTTAGGGACATGATGGACACTAGCATGTCATCCTAGCTATATGTTCAGAATGTATCTACACCATGTTCATGTACTTAGCTTGCAAAATATCCAAGTTTTCCTTTGAACATCATTTTAAACTTAGACAATGCAATCTAGCACATACAAAACATCTTAGAATCACAACTCATGTATAGTTAGGTCATGTGCACATTTTAACAAAGTCAGAATATGATCAACATGATATTCATGGATATTAGTTCCAAATCTTTCATGTTTTCTTTTAAAAATCATTTAACTCAAAGCCAAAACAAGTTGGACATAAACAAAGAAATCTTAAATCACAACTCATGCTCATAACTCAGTCATATATGTATGTTATAATATTCAAAACTTAAGATACATAAGTTTCATTAAAGTTTGTTATTGAAACTATACGTTTTCTTTATAAAACTTATACTAAGCATACTAAAGTAACCCATTATAAGTAGTGTACCCTTAAATAACAAGTCATACCTATTTTCATGCATAACTAAGTCATAATAACATGCAGGAAGTATCACATGACAACAAAAACAAAAATCTGGTTCTGGGGAACGGCGCAGTTACGCTGCCCAGTAGTACAAATTGGGCGCAGTTGCGCCCTTCCTAAACAGAACCAGGAAATGCTCTACTTCTGCAGAATTCAAAACTCATACTCAAAATTCTTCAATTAACTGCTTGTAATCAGCCACATTACTATCATACAGGCATATCAACTACGCAAACTCGATACCAAACAGGCGTATCATGATTCTAACAACTCAAATCAATATAACAACCATATTCAATGCTCAAATTCAAAGTTAATGTCATTTTTCTATTGTTTAACATATTTAGCGATTAATCTCACTATGAACTCATTTATAAACCAAATTACTCCATTTAAATTTTTTTTGTTTTTGTATTCAACCATATTAACAAAATCTAGTAACAATTTATAGATTCCAACAAGTTCCAACCATCACTTTATGACTCAAATAAAAAGTATTCATGAACATTTCTAAGAAGTTGTAAAACCTTAAAATCAAGAACATATAAATGGACATTACCTCTTGAAAGATGAAGTGTTAATCCTTGATTCTAACCTCTGATTACTCTCCAACTACAACAACAACTCACTCTGTATATAGACTATCTCAGATAACTTAGCAATATGACTGAGAGTGAGAATGTCTCCATTTATATAAGATTCAATGACCATGCCAAGCCTTTATCCATTGATTTCAACTGATGGGAAGAAGAAGAAGATGTTGGGCAATACATTGAATAGTTGCAAGATACTTTTGAGGCCACTCCCCCCTTCATCATTTGATTTTGCTGAGAATTGAGATTTGAGGGGAATAGGCCATTGGCCTAGTATATGGCTGATAATGTAAAAAAGGGACAATGATTTTGGGACAAGGGTGTACACTCCTCATGTATCGATAAAAATGTAACTTATATACTACGTTTATTTCTCTTAGGGCTCACTAATGTAAATTTTAAATTAGTGAATATCATTACCTTTTGATAATTTAGGGTAACAATACACCAAATCATATGATTCATGTACATTAAATTAGTCCGATAAATATTTAGATGATTCAAAATACAATTCAGTTGGGTACCAACACCCCATTATTTTTCGTATAACTCGTTATTTCAATCATACTCAAGTATCATAAAAAATAATTAATATTAAAATTTTATTTTCTGAAAGTTAACTTTCTTCAGAAATTCTGAGATACACATTTAATTCACTACTCTGTTAATATAATGTCACACAAGGCTTTCTTATATAACTTAATAAGTCAAATATTCCAAACACACTTTTATTAATTATATGGTCTTATACCTACTTATTCACATTATGTTAGTATTATTAATGCCCCATCTTATATCCTAAGCATGAAGCAAATAAAGTAATTTTTCAAGAATTTGCTACCGACGCAATTGCACTAGTTTGTAATGCAGAAGTGTCGCAGCTGCGCCACTCCCTAGCAGTCCCAAACCAGGCTTGCACCAGCAGAAAACCAAACCACATATACCATTTCACATAATAGTTAATGAACTAAAGTAATAGTAATTAGTCCCTCGCGTCATTTAGTTAATCCCTTTATTAAATTAATTAACAAATTACTTATTTCATCATTTTACCACACTTGGCATAACTCATAAGCTTAAATAAACTTCATCATCATTTCCACCATATTTCTCAATTATCATATACTTAATTCAACTTAATTGAATTATTGCATCTCAGACCATAAGGGTATATATTTACATCGAAATAAATATTCAAACTTTTATTAACTAAATCATTAATATTATTCATAAAATTCACAGATATTACAGTGTGACCCTTTATGTTCTCCATATTAAACCGGTTGTGAATAAATTAATTAAAATAATTCTAATCTTATTTAAATAAATAAAATAAACTATTTAATTTATTTAAATAAATAATATTTATTCTACAATAAGGGTAAGCCGCCTTAGCGATCAACAACTTTCCAAATAATATAGATTTTAACATTAATCACAAATGAACCTTTGAGTAAATAGTTACCGTACAGTTCAATCATCCAACATACAATGTTCTAATTAAATATAAGACATAGAATTACTGTCAAGTCTTATTTTATTTAATTATATATATTTCGATTCTTAATTGCACAACTCTAAATAATGCAAATTAAAAACTCATTTCTAATTTCATTCTACATTGGCCAAGGATTTTTGAGATGTCATTTATTGAATCATATAGGACATTATCTCCTATTACTAGAAGCGGTAAATTGTTTATTGATCATTTATTATCTCTATGTATAAATTATTATACCCAAACATACCCTAAGAGTCTTAAGGGATATTTCAACGTATAACTCATCATACAAAAGATACTAAGAAGATCTTAAGTCTAAAGATCACTTGTACTACTATCACTAGAGGAATTACAAGTAAAACTCCATTAAGTATTCCTTAGCGAGCCATGTTCAGTGAACTTATTCTCCAATAAGCATCTACATACTTGCTTTAGTGTCTGCACACAAATAATCATGAGATCAATCATATATCTTCTTCCTAAGAGCAAGCAACGTATGGCGTTTACACCTTTTAACTATGGCGTCCCTGTTGAAGTCTATTGTGAGATTATACCATTTTCTCTGAGACAATTAATAAACTCATTGTTTAAATATTTCCATAGCCTCCCTGATCCGATCAAAGAATCTTAATGTTATTTTCAGTTTGTTTCTCTACTTCACTTTTGAATTCTTTGTACTTTTCAAACGAGATTTGTATTTCATTACATATATCCAAATCTTTAATGATCATCAATGAAAGTAATAAAATTAGAATACCCTCCTCGTTCAGTCACTGTGATAGGTCCACATACGTCTTTGTGTACAAATGCTAACAACTCTATAATTATTTCTCTTTTTCCACTAAAAAGAGATTTAGTCATCTTACCCATGAGACAAGATTTACAAGTTGGATATGATTCATAATCAGATAGCTCTAATTAAGAGCCCATCTTTATGCAACTTGGATAATCTTGTTTCATTAATATGATTGAGTCTACAGTGCCACATAAAGATATAATTAACATTGTCTCTTTTTATTTTCTTAGTTTGTTCAATTTGAAGTATATTTTCATGCAAGTGAAGTATGTAAAGTCCACTCATTAAATTACCAATACCATATAAAATATTTTTATTATAAATAGAACAATTATTGTTCTTTATTATAATATCAAAACCATCCATATCCAATACAAAAATTGAAATAATGTTTCTAATAAGTGTTAGAACAAAATAATAATTATTTAAACTAATAGATTTTCTCGTAGACAGTGCTAAGCAATAAGTCCCTATAGCTAATGCAGCAACCTTTGCTCCATTTTCCACTCGTAGTATGACCTCATCCTTGTTCATTTTTTTACTTCTGCTTAGTCCCTGCATAGTATTATTTATGTGAAAACCACAGTCGGTATCCAATACCCAAGTAAAAGTTTGATTTTCAGAAAAATTAATTTCAATCATAAACAAACCTTGATCAGAAGTCGAAGCTTCTCTAAGCTTCTTCTGTCTTTGCTCTGTAAGAAAATTTGCACAGTTCCACTTCTAGTGACCCGACTTATTACAATGGAAGCATATTTCTTTAATTAATTAGGCTCATAATCCAATTAAGAATATATTAGACTACTTTTATTAATTAATTTCCAAACTCCTTTAGGAATTAATTAAACTAATAATAATAGTAAAAATAATAATAATAAGACTCCTTTTATTAATTTATAATTAATATTTTTAAAATATTAATTAATAAATATTAAGCTATTTGATTTATTTTATCATCGTAAATTAAATTAAATATACTTAACTTCTTATTACGATTATGCTATTTACTTCGTAAATTAATATTTTTCTTTTATGGTGTGACATTTTATTTTCTCCATATTAAACTGGTTGTGAATAAATTAATTAGAACAACTCTAATTTTATTTAAATAAATAAATTAAATTATTTAATTCATTTAAATAAATAACATTTATTCTATAACAAGAGTAAGCCCTCTTAGCGATCAACGATTTTTCAAATAATATAGATTTCAACATTAATCATAAAAGAATTTTAGAGTAAATATTTACCGTATAATTCAATCTTTCCACCATACAATGTCCCAATTAAATATACGACATTGAATTACTGTCAAGTCTTATTTTATTTAATTATATGTATTTAAATTCTCAAATGCGCAACTCTAAATAATGCAAATTAGATACTCCTTTCTAATTTCATTCTACCTTGGTCAATGATTCTTAAGTTGTCATTTATCAAATCATATAGGATATTTTCTCCTTTTACTAGAATTGGTAGATTCTTTATTGATAATCCATTATCTCCATGTATAAATTATTATACCCAAGCATACCCTTTGATATACCCTAAGAGTCTTAAGAAATATGTCAACTCATCATACACAAAATACTATGATGATCTCAAGTCTAAGGATTACTTGTACTACTATCAGTAGAGGAATTTATATTAACAGACAAGTAAACTTTATTAGGTATTCCTTAGCGAGCCACGTTCAGTGAACTTATTCTCCAATAAGCACCTACATATTTGCTTTAGTGTTTTCACACAAATGATCATGAGATCAATCATCCTTTTCTTAAGTCCTAAGAGTAAGCAATATATGTATCAATCTATCCGTATTCAGTAATCCCTTTTTTAATAATTCATCAATTGGGAACTATTTTACTTTTAAGCTATCTAAGAATTTAGATCTCATTAGTATGATCATCATCATGATTCTAAAAGCATTGTATGCTTAAAACTATGGGTTTATCACATATAATATAACAACACCGTGTAGATAAATTAAATGCCTTTAAATAAACAATTATTTTATTAATAAATGAATAAGATTGTTAAAAAGTATATGATTTATCATATCAAATATGATTGGCTTGTGCATACTACTTTCAGACAAGTCGCTCTACTATAGGATATATAACTCTACGATTAAACTAAATCATAGAGTTCATTTGTTTTGATAGGTTATGACAATGTCGTATACCTAGGACTGAAGATCCCAAGTATGATCCTCTCAAATGTTGATGATAAGGATAAGGAATTTTTGAATTGTGTCTAACAAGTATACTTGTTAAGGAAAAAAATATGTGGCTATATCTACAACTGACATAGTACAATGAAAGCAACCTGAAGTGCTCCTAGTCGATAGCATTTAAAAGTAAAACAATTGATAAGTGACCAAGTCAGAATAGGTTAATGGTCAAATCACAACGGGAAGATCACAAGGTGAATCTATAAAAGGCGAACAACATCAAACAATCAAAATACATAGAGATAAACTAATCAAATAGAAGTGCTACATGTCTGAACTCATAGTTTATTCACTCTACAATTTAGAAATCTCAAATGTTGCTAAGTACTGTGATCAAGAAGATTAACGTTACTCGTTTAATTTATTCATGATTCGATCTTAGTGATCTGTGTATATTCCAATTGTATGTGACTTGAATGATTCTTAGTGAATCATTTGTAAGTCGGTTCTTAGTGAACTATAATCTAAATGATTATCATTTCTTTGTGGAAAATTTCTACTCTCAGAAGTAGAAGTGAGGACTATGAGATTTTTGTGCTCCGAGTCTCTTAAAAATCTCTGTTAAATTATTTACTTTATAAATTAACTTGTTTAATTTAACAAGATAATAATTTTCTAAACCTAAAGTTTTAAAAGATTTATTTAATACCCCTTCGAAATCTTTTTGTAGGGAATAACATGATTGACACAACTTGTTTCTCAGTTATCTCTTTTGATGCGAACAACAACCTAGCACTAGCATTGATCATTTTTTGATTTATATTGGCTTAATTTCTATGACGTCCTGCATGTGCATCTAAATGCTAATTCAAAATGTTTACTAGCGTAGTTAGCACATTAATATTAGTCCCAAAGAGAACCCCTTGTGTATGATATTTGTGTTGTAGAACAAGAATTACATTATCTAACTGTAGTGTATGTCAACAAAGGCGAGGGTTAGCTCATTTTTTAGTATCAGCAATAATTAATGTGTCTCAATATTGGTTTCACTGGCATCGTCTACGAGTTTTTGTTATTACTTACTACTATTTGTTTAGGTTTTGTTGTACAAGTTGTGTGCACTTGTTAATGTACATGCTGGTTATTGTTAGTTATTTATCTAAATTTAAATAGGTGACAACGATTTTTAATAATAGTATGTTGGTGACTAAAAAATAATTATAAAAAAATATACAAAATAATGCGTATGATTATATATAATTAGATATAATGATTGAATCTACCAATTTATTATAAAATATTAATTAATTGTTATCTTCGCTCTCAAAAGAACGATTTTCACACATATTAAAAAAATTAAAAGAAGAGAAAAGAGAGTAAAAAAATTTAAATTTATTATTAGTAGTCCTACAATATCGGGGACAAAAATGTGTACCTTTAATCATCTTTTTTGGGATGATGAGAGTATTAGAGAAATAACATAATATTGTTATTTAGGATAGTTTTATATTTATCAAGTAGTTAGGATATTGTTTTTGAATTAACGTAATTATCTCATGGAAGTCTTTGATTATTTAATCCCTAGTGATTTTGTAAATCATCACTTGATTCTAGCTTAGGTGGTTATCCTATATGTATATATATGACAACTTTCTTTGTAAATAAAACAAGTTAATATAATATAAAAACTCAGCTTTCTATTAGTTTTAACTGAGAGGAAGCAGGAGAAAGAGGAAATGAAAGCAAGATTGTTGAAACAGAGAGAGGAGGGATTTCGTTAAGCTGTATCTTCAGGCACGGACAATTACTAGTGTGTGTGTATATATATATATATATATTTTTGTAACTATATTTTGTCACAATAGCAATCACTCACTCTGTTCGAGATACAATTTAACTTTTGAAGTCAAACGACAATATATTAAACTTCAAATTAATGTGAATTTACTTAATATATTAAATATATAATTTTTTGTGGGGCAAAGGTCCAAAAATACCCCCGACGTTTACTCCGATATCCCACTTATACCCTAAACTAATTTTTTTTTCTAAAAGTACCCTTAACGTTACAAATTTTAGATCACCTCTGTCCCTCCAGTTAACAAACATGTCACCTAGACAAACGTGTGTTAATTTATTTATGATGCGGCTGACACATGACAACATTTGTTGACATGTACAAAATAAAAAACTATATTTACATCATTTAATCAAAATACTAAAATTAATCAAAACAAAAAAATATTAAAATTCAAAATAAAAAAAAAACATAACATATTTGCATTATTTAATCAAAATATTAAAATCCAAATTATTTTATTAATTAATCTATATTTACACTCGCCGCCTCAAAGAGGAGAAAAGAGATCTAACTTTTCGATGGAGAGATCGATTGCGCAATCTCAGATCCCTCCCTCTCGTCACATTAACTTCGTAATTCTCGTTACATTCATCGTCTTTATATTCGATCTCCAGATCCAGTAATGGAACTAAAAACTGAGGCCTCTGCAAGTGAGAGGAAACATACTGCTTAGCTTCTACCTGAGCAAGATCTAAGCTTCTTCAATGGTGTTGCCAGTCCACTCACTTTATTCCTTCTTTGTTTTTGTTAAGAATTATTATTTGTTCTTTTATGTTTTTTGCCCCCAGTCTGAATTTTTATGAATCCGATATATTGGGTCCTGGAGGTACTATAATTATATTCCCAAGAGATGAATGATAGATTGGAAGAAAAGATTGATTCAAGTAGGTTTCATCCATATTTTCAAGGTTTAAGAACCCTAACTAGTTATGAAGAGATAAATGATAGATTGGAAGAAAAGATTGATTAGAGTGGGTTTGATTCGTTGTTTCTAACTTTAAGATCAAGTTGGGGTTTTCCCCCCACTACTTTTTCAAGTTTATTCATGAGAGTCTGAGACTTCCGAGCTCAATCATGTGATTCATTTGATTACAACTTTAGATCTGAAAGTTTGAAGGTTGATGATGATGAGTTTAATTTTGGTTGAGTTTTTTTTTTTTAAACTTTAAAGTATTAATTAATTTTTAATTAGTTTAACTATAATGTTTTTTCATGTGCAATTTAGTAATTATAATTTTTTGTACACGTCAGTAAATATTTTCACGTGTCAGCCGTATCATAAATAAATTAACAACCGTTTGTCTAAGTTGCATGTTTGTTAACGGGAGGGCAGAGGTGACCTATTTTTAAAAGAAAAAAATAATTAATTTAAGGTGTAAGTTAGATATAAGCATAAATTTGTGTGCGGTTTGAGTAAATGAGAAAAGAAGAGGAATAGGAATCTCTCTGTTTTTTTACCACGCACTCGTATAGCGACAGCTCAAGGAGAGAGAAAATGATTAGAGCTTTCTCATACGTGGATGACGTCACCAACGTCAGGGGTAGACGTCTTTTCTGATTGGAGACATCAGATGACATTCACCCATCATATCATCAATCAGCCAAACTAGAAATTTAATTTCCCCTCTCCCTCTCCCTCTAAATCTGATGGCAAAAATACAAAATAATAAAAAAAAATCTTTAAAAAATAATTTTATTTTATTTTAAAACATGAGGATTAAAGAATACTTGAATAGTATTCATAAGCTTTAGTTAAAGAAATAATAATTATATATTAATGTGAGTTATAATTTATTAATTTTCTCTCTCTTCAATTTTTATTTTTAAGTACTCAGAAAAAGAAAATATTTTGTCTGAAAAAATCTCCATCGTATGCGTGACACACAGACACAGACAAGCCCCGCGCGGAATCCGCGGGAGCATTTTTTTTGCAGTACCCAAATCTTATTCTCCCCGTAGTTTCCTCCGGTTGATTTGTGTCAGTGGGACCCACTTTTCTCTCTCTAAAATTAAAGGAAGGTAGGGAGGGAATCTAACTCTGATGCTCTGCCTAGACACAGTGGTGACTGCTTTGAAGCCTGAAACTGGAAGGGCTTGACTTCGTCACAGTTTCTAACTGTTAACTTTTCCTCTAGTGGTAACTGATCAGTCTTTATTTCTTATGACCATTTTGCTTAAAAAGCTTTTTGGTACGTTGATGGCCAATACAAAAGACTGAAATAAGATCAACCAACTTACCTAACTACTACTAAAACTTGAAGATCATAATATTCAGCTGGAAAAAAATAAAAATAAAATCAACCCTATCTCATATATGTTACAAAGAGTAAGGAGTTTCATCAGGCTTTCATAAAATCTATGATCCACCATTACTTCCTGGACCTCCCAGAGTAAGAATCACACCTTGAAGTTCACTTTGGGACTTCGGATCTCGGCCTAATGACGAAGAGGTTCGGACAACTGGAGATTGTCTACTAGCATGAGCATGTCGAAAGTTCTGAACTGGTTCTGGTGCATGTAATGTACTAGGCCGCTGGGAATGCCTTGGAATATTCGGGTTAAAGTGACTCATTTCAGGGTTCTGGTGAGTAATCTGGATGGCTGGGGATGAATGATTCTGACCAAATATAGCTCCCCTAGAAATAACTTGAGGCCCCTGAGTGGCACGCGCAAAAATAATTCATAAAAAATGACTCACTAGAATGAATATTTCTCAAGGATTATTTATAGGATGGGTTACTGAAAGCTCACCGGAGCAAACAAGACCCCTCGAAATACTCTTCCATTAACAGTTGCACTCATCAAAAAACCCGAATCAAAAGCTCCATCAACTTTACCATGAACATCAGCTCCAATCTGGGAGAAGAAGATGAAATGAATATGTATAAACAAGTGATCAAAACTATAAAAAGGAATGCATAATTATTAAGTAGCTTCAAATTGCATAGTAAAATTAATAATACTCTCTCTGGTCCAATATTATTATTATATATTTCTAAAACAACTACTTTTATGGAAAAATTGATTTTGCCAAAAATATCCCGAACATTAGCAAGAAATGTACTAGTAATAGCTCAATCTACCTATAGATAAGTTAAGGCCATAATAGGAACTTCATGCATGTTAATTATAAATGCATCTCTAATTTTGAGACGGACTAAAAAGGATAATGCATCTCTAAATTTTGGAAGAGTACATACCAGGTTTGGGAAGTGTCCTGCCTCAAGGGGTTTCTGTTCTGCTGCGGAGAACTGCACTTGATCATGTCTACCATTACGAACAACGTGATGATTTTGTTCGGGTTTTGGCTGAATCAAATTTTCTCCCAAGATATACAAATCCTGTGAAGTTCTGCGGATGATAGTTTTAGGGTTTGAAACTTGACTTTGCTGCTTTTTCAGAGGAAATAGTTGAGCAGCTTTGGCCGAACTAGTGGCTTTGTTAATAGGCGTTTGATCTTGATCAGAGTGGGATGGGGACGAATGTTGAGAGAGAGAAAGCGAATGCTCCTCTGGCTCCGATTCAATTTCACATATCTTCGAATTGGCTGTTCTTCTCCGTTTAGGATGCAGAGTATCTTATAAAACAACCACAGAAAACAAGTTGGTCAACTCATGTTTTTTGCAATTATATAGGTTTTTTTTAATGAGACAGTTCTTTCTAAACCAACCTGAACCGAATCGACAAGATAGCTTTGAATCGGATTCTGCATCCCTAGCTTCTTTTCTTACTATATCTATGTTAGGGCACAAAATTGTAGTTTTCTGTCACAAGGGAAATATATGTAAACATCTTTTATCTTATTTTTCTGAAAAAAATCAGTACAAAAAGAGTTAATTTTGCATTTATGTAGTTTATGTTACCTGATTTTGCTCCGCCACTTGTACGAATCTTCTCTTTTCTTGGTTACACTGGCTTCCGAAAATTTTGCACATGGAAATGTTATATCTGCCATTGGGATGTTCAGCTCCAAGCTGCAAGATAAGTAACTCATTTAAAGGACGCTCATCCTCTCCACACCTGAGAGTTTAAAGCCATAAACAGAGAAGAATAAGTTCACAACTTCAATACTAAAAGGAAAGGATACATAATGGCAAAACAATGTAGTAGCAAAATCTCATGTCAAAACAATAAAAAAAGTTTTTTAAGTTTTAGAAACAATGCAAACATCAAATATTTCTCTGAAATGATTGTACGCTTACAGAAAACAACTGAACTGTTTCAAAGCTGATTAAAACAATACACTTCAACAAAAATATTGCTCCTTGAAGTTGTACAATGTATGCTAGGGTATGAAGATTGAATACTCACCCCCCATAGATGGCTATGTCTGTATCCATGACAAGTGCTGTATGAGAAAACCGCCCTTGTGGTTGTTGACCGCGAATTTCAAGCTGAGCCCACGAACAAGTACTTATATCAAGGACCCAAACATCATTATAATATCGTTTATCTCCAACGCCACCGATTATATATACCTGCAAATTACATCAGAAAGTGACTTCTTATCAGCAAATAAATTGTTAAAGTCTTACCAAGTACTTAATGAGTGTTACTAATATGACTTGCCTTTGTATTCAAACTCACAGCAGCATGACCTGCTCGAACACCTGGTGAAGGCCCATGAACGGCTAACTGCAAAGAGTAATAATTCAAAAAATATATATATATGAACGTGAGATAGAACTTAGCAATAAGCCAATAACTTTCATATTTATTTAGGAATTAGTAAAAAGAAACTATAGATCGTTATAGAGGTGAAGTTTATACCCTCGACCAAATCATTGTATCCATATCAAGCATATCAACATCCCCTTGGTATCTATCTCCACAATCCCCGCCATATACAAAAAGCTTGTTCCCTATAGCAACGGTGCTATGACTGTCCCTAGGGACAGGAATACCGCCGTTAACTTGAGGGGAATTCCAGCACATAGTTTTAAGGTCTAAAACATGTAAATCATTCAAATAATTCGCACCACCTTCTCCACTACCACCAAAAATTACTAGCTTCTCGTCACCAACAAGCGTAGCGGTGTGACTTTCGCGTGGGGAAGGTGCAACCCCTTTGCAATTGGGCTTAGACCACTCTCTTGACCTGAGGTCTAGTATATGAATATCACTAACCTTCTTAGAGCCATTTGTGCCCCCAAACACTATCATTTTGTGCTCCACAAGAATAGCACTATGGCTGTCTCTCGGGCCTGGACCATGCCCCGTGGTCACAAGATTGTTCCAAGCCATTGTATCGAGATTTAACACGAGGACATCGCTGAAATGCAAACCCCCGCAGCATCCCTGATAGGAGTAAGGTACAATAAATTACATGTAGCAATAGAATTAGAATGTAGATTGAGAGCATGCTTTCTTAAATTGTCCTAAACCTTGCACTTTTTAAGTTTTTGTCTAGTCTCCGAGATTCAATTATATAACAAGATTCAAAGGTATAATTAAAACCCAAGAGCCATTACATTATTTAAGATCCATGAAGTAATTTGATAGAAGACATAAATCAACTTTAAAATGATAATTTTTCATGAAAAAAATGTCGAAATCTACCCCTTAGTTAACCAAACAACAAACTATATGTCAACTCCTCCAAACTCTATTCCTTTTTATTTCTGAAAATCCTTAAGTTGTTTGAGTGGCACACAAATTGACAGGGAAAAAGGGTTGAAACAGAAGTTTAATAACAGTTTATATAAAAAATAAAATTAAAAAAGAAAAAGAAAAGAGAGTTGAATAATAATTCTAAATCCAGACAACAACAGATTCTACTAAGAAAACATCCCTACTAGTTATGGAAAGTGAAAACTAAATCCAAGACAAACTTCAGACAATATGGCAACAAGAAACAAAGAAGATATAATGGGAAAG
Source organism: Panax japonicus (assembly GCA_020205505.1). Lineage (NCBI taxonomy): Eukaryota > Viridiplantae > Streptophyta > Magnoliopsida > Apiales > Araliaceae > Panax > Panax japonicus. The sequence continues at coordinate 49,021,438 of CM035106.1, forward strand.
AAGTAAAATCTATTGAAGAAAGTGTACATCATATTAGCCAAAGATAACCATACCACATGATAAAGAAATAAAGCATGCAAACTTTACCCCCAAAAAAAGTGAAAAACTATATTTGGTAGAAAATATACATACCCCCAAAATGAAAAAAGCCATTAAATTTGGTAGAAAATATACATACCCCAAATACATAAACAAAGCCATTAGAATAGCAAGCAGAATGCCCCCATCTCTCTGAAGGATTAAAGCCCATAACTTTTGGATAGAGCCACATTGCCTTCTTCTTTGCTGCAGTTTCACCTCCAAATGAACCCATTATTTGTTTTTCTCTGTTTTGTTTTCTCTCTAAAAGTTTGAAACAGTGATTCTTCCTGCACCCTGCTTGGCAAAGGGATGAAGAAACAGGTGAGAAACAGGGATTAAAGGAGAAGAGGGTCAATCAAAAGAGGACTTGAACAAGCCAAGAGACATATCAACTATCAATGTCACATAGACATGATAAGATGGGGGCTTTCAAGTCCTAATCACTATTGCACCACCAACAACAGAAATTTTTATTGTAATGTTAAAAAAGATCACAACTTGTGGTATTAATACATACACACACACACACACACATATATATATATATATAGGTCTCCATCCACAGCAACCGATTATTGGAGAGCAACCCATTTTTCCCCAGCCGGTACAAGCTGTACCGGCCTTAGATTTTTTATTTTTTTTTATAAGCCGGTACAGTTTGTACCGGCTGGGGAAAAATGGGTTGCTCCCAACAACCGGTTGCTGTGGATGGAGACCCATATATATATATATATAATTTGATACTACATAGTTAGACATAATTATAAAAATGACTCGACCATCTTTAAAATAGAATTAGAAATTGTCTAAAAAAACTTAGCATGTTATATATATTTTTAAAAGAGTTGCTACTCCTATTTATCTAAATGACATAAAAAAAAAATCAATTACATAAAAGTACAAAATTTATTATTACCTTTTATCTTTTTCTTATTTGCTGCTTTACTTTTTTTCCTTTCACTTGTCTAAATGAAAATGATGTAGTGTGGGAGCATTGGGTTGTGGGGAATGATGGGAAGGTCTTTTTGAGACTAGGGGAGTTGAGCCTTTGGCAGCATAGACAAGTGTGTGTGTTTGTGTGTGTGTGTGTGAGAGAGAGAAGGGTTTATTACCAAAAAAAAAAGAGAGAGGTAAGGATATAAAGGAGTTGAGATTTAGGTCTAATTCTTTTTAATAGACATGGGTTTTTACTTGCATTGTTAAGATAAATAGTGTTGGGATTGATGGGAGAAGTTTTTTTTACACAAACACCAATTTTCAAGGTTGTAGTAGTAGTATAGTGACATGGATCAAGAAATGTCTCTTCTCAAGGTAGGTCTCTTGGGGGTAAAGTATGGGGCTTTGTGCAACTAAGCAAATTCTTTTTTAGTTTTTGGGAAATGGGTTTCTACTTGTTTTTCTCAAAAGTTGGGAGGTTTTCTTGAAAATGGAGTTCTCACTCTTTATCCATCCGTTTCTAGAATGAAAATTGTTGTCTTTTTTATTTATGGTTTGTAAATTTTATGAAAGTATTAATGATTTAGTTTTTACTACTATTAAATATTTTATCTGTTCTTCGGTCGTTTTAAAATTGTGCACAACTATTAAAGAAATACTCTCTCCGTTCCTAAATAAATGACGTTTTAGAAGAAAAAATTTGTTCCAATTTATCTGTCGTTTATAACTTTCTAGGAGAATAAATTATTTTCTTTCCTATATCATCCCTACCTTCTCTCATTGTCCCAAGAAATTCTCACACTTAGTATTAATAGTTTTCAACTTTCCATAAAGGGGTAGTGATGAAATTTCACACAGATTTTAATTATTAAATGATAGTATTAAATGACTTTTTTAATCCATGTGCAAAAACCTTAAACGACACTTATTTAGGAATGGAGGGAGTAATTGTATAGCATTAACTATAATATCAATTGTCTATTTTATCTTTGTATTAAAATAAGATATTATTATTTATTAAACAGAAAATAATGAGAAAACTAAAGTTACATTTAATTCTTGGTGAGATTGTTATTTATTTCTGATACTGGCTAAAAAAGTCCTAGCCTTAGGTGAGTAAGGGAAGTTCAACCCTCCTACACCAGGGCCCATTGGTTTCTCATCTCTCCATTGATGGGTTTCCCTCTAGTACTTGTGAATATTATAAATTCTTCGTTTAAGAAAAACTGTGTAATAAGTCACTTAAGATAAGAAAGATTATCCTTAATTGGTCGCTTGGTGCCAATGATTTCAAATCGAACTTTAATTTAATATAATGATTTGGTAACAAAGATTTGATACAAAATGATGTACTACTTGGTTGCTTAATATATGATGATTTAGAGTTTTACACAAAAATTAATTAAATAATTGTATAACATTAAATATAATATTAATTATCTATAATATCCTTAAATTCATATAATTACCATATAATTCTCATATTCTTACTCATCTGTAACATTTCTCCCATGAGCAGTAATTTTTTTTTAAAAAATAAATTAAAAAGTTTTAAAAATAATAATTATATTCAGAATCTATATTTTATGAAACTTTACTCATTTTTGAAAAAAAATTCTAATATTTTTTTCCTGAAAATAATAATAATTTTTATAAATTTTTAAAAATAATATTTTATTTCAAAATATTAAAAATAATTTTTATTTTAAAATTATTTGAAAAATAAATTTTATTTTAAAACATAAAAATTAATTATTATTTCAAAATACTTTAAAAAGTATTATTTTTAAAAATAAAATTTTAAAGTTTAAAAATAAAATAATTATATTCAGAATCTATATTTTATGAAAGTTTACTCATTTTATGAAAAAAAAAATTCTAATATTTTTTACTAAAAATAATAATTATTTTGAAAAAAATTAAATAATAATTATTTTAAATATTTTAAAATAAAATACTATTTTAAAATTTATAATTATTTTTAAAATAATTTTAAACCTTTTTAGTTTTTTTTTTATAAAAAAGAATATGAAATTATTGTCAGGTCAAATTTGGTTGGGTCGAGCCAAAATTTGGTCAAAATAGATCGAGTTTGGATCAAATCGAGTAAAAGGAACAGAAAAGCCAAAAAATATCACTTTAATGACTAATTGATGAAAAATGAACTTCAACTTTGAAAGTGGATGACAATTAGGAGGGTCAAAAGTGTTATTCAACCTTTTAGAAAAATTGTAGTTAATTCTTCTAGATTATGTAAAACGACAAATAATTAGAAAAAAAAATGAAATGATTTAAAACGACAAACATTAATGGACGAAGGGAATATCTAAGACCCCAATTTTTATGAATAAATATTAATTTCTCTCGAAATATATTTTTAAATATTATGGTGTGGATATAATATAATGTTATAGTTGTGGATAATATTTATAAATTTTGTAAAGTAAGCAAGTGGTTATATAATATTCGATTGGTCGGGGAATATTCATTTTAACAGGGAATATTCGTACGACGGCACAATCATTGGTGGACCCCACAACAGAAGTATTGTCGTAGTTAGAAAACGACAGAATTATCTTTTTATAAAAATAACGGCGGAAGTTTTATCGTTAAACTGTTGAACTACCCGGTAGTAAAAGTACAGTAATACGCGTGGTTGCATAGTAGCACATGGTATTGATTATTGATGCTTACGTGAGAAGTCACTCAGTTATATTTAATTATTGCTACAGTAATTGTTGCATCATATCTCTCATATTATTGATTCAATTATTGTCACAGTATCATCTGCATAATATGTTATATTATTAAATCAATAATTGAGACGACAAAGTTATTCAAATTATTAAATTGCAATATTTACAATGTCTAAAAGTTCTGTCAATGAGAGGTTTGGTCATCCAATTGCGCGCCAATAAGGAGAAATCCTTATCGAAAAGCCCCATCTTTCCTGAGAACGACCTGGTTGCTAAATATTGTGAGTTATAATATTAATGATGAATAAGTTCGTGTTGATTAAAGATGAAATTGATAGTTCCATTGTGTGGAATTATTAGTGGTAGTAGAAATTGACATTTATTTCGATATTAATTGATGTTTGAAAGTTTTACTGACCAGTCGGGTAATTAATCGGATAAATGAGCAATTAATTACTATTAATTCACATGATTATAACTATTTATTTATATATGTGTACTACCGATTCACATTCTTGTACTATTGGGGGAGTTGGTGCAAGATTGATAATACTTGCATGACTAAGTTAAAAATGGAGGTATAGTTGGAGGTACTATACTGTAATTCGTATTTTCACATGATTATAACTATTGATTCACATGATTGAACTATTGATTCACATTATTTACTATTAGGGGAGGTGGTGCAAGTTTGATAATACTTGCTGGACTAAATTAAAAATGAAGAAAAAGAGGAATGTATTATATTATAATATTTTGAGGCCCAAAACGTGCAATTAACGAAACTATATTTTCCTATAAATAGAAGCTCATTCTTCCTTCATTTCTCATCAATTCACTAAAGCTATAGAGCAATTATTATAGAAAGAAGAAGAGAAGTCTGCTACCTCACTATTTCAGTATCCAGTCTTCTTCTAAGTTAAGGGTTATTATTCTTTCGTATTCATGAAGAGAGTTATTTTCTATCAATACTCGTAAGAGTTGTTATTTTATTCTTTATTTTTATGTTGGAATAACCTGTTTATGCGAAGTACCGCATATATGGTGAAATTTTTCTGTTATTTCATTCTTTATTATTCTGTTGGAATAACTTGTCTGTGCAGTCTATCGCATGCCTGGTGAATTTTATTGTTATTCCATTTTTTATTATTCTGTTGGCACATCATGTCTGTGAGGATTACGCATAACCTGGTTCTATTCTTTATTATTCTGATGGAACATCCTGTCTGTGCAGATTATGCATGACCTGATTTCATTCTTTATTATTCTGTTGAGAATAACATTTCTGTGCGGTCTATCGCATGCCTGGTGAATTCTTCTATTATTCCATTCTTTATTATTTCTATTGAAATAACCTGTCTATGTGGATTATCACATGCATGGTTAATGATCCTTCGTATTCATTCCTTATTAAATTATGAAAATAATCTGTCTACGTGGATTATCGCATGACGGGCAAAAATTCATTTGCAGTTTCATGTATTCTATTATACTCAGTTGGTTAATGTTTTGGCTTCTATACTCCTTGAAATTAGAAGAATATCATGCATATTTGCGCTTCATCCAGTATCTTTTCATAGAAATATTCTTCTGAGCATTCTTAAATTTTACTCCACAAAGCAGTATCATGTTGACAATTTGGACGTAATTGATTTTAGGATAAATTAACTTATAAATCTTTAAAATTTATCCTTAAACTTGTTTTATTGAATTATTATGTCATTGTCATCATCCTCATGCTTATATTGTGATGAAAGTCATCTTTGGCTTACGTGCATAGATGGACTTGGTATGATTATGACCAGGGATTATTCAGTATAATCATGACCTGTAATGTTATAAATGATGTGGTAAAAGTCCTAAGTGGCCTGTAGTGCATTGATGGATAATTTTTGGTATGATTATGACCAGAAATTATTCGGTATAGTCATGACCATTGATGATTTAATGAATATCATTGGTCCGTAGTGCAGGGATGACTCGATGATGTGGTTTATTTATTAAGCTGAGTCTCAGCGATAAAAATTGATGAAAACATTTCAAATCATAGAAGATAGTAGATATCATGCTCTACTTGACTATTCTAATGGATTGCTTATTCCGCTGCAGTTAAACTTGATGTCTATTGTATTTTATCAGTTTAACATTGTTGAAGACTAATGATAATTTATTCTACATTATCTTAGTAATAATATTTCTTACTGGGCTAGTTAAGCTCACCCTTTTGCTTTCATTGTTATCTTCAGAAAATAAAAACGTAGCCGGGACTAGTCGGGGAACGGAGTGATGGTCCGAGATGGTGTATTAGTAATCCTCACTATTCTATAAAATAGTGTGACAATAAATGTAATGAGGACTCTATTTGAGAATGGATATTGTCTAGAAGGCAACATTCCTGTTTAAACTCTCAGTTATGTTTTATCGTATATTACATGCACGACAGTTGTATAATTAAGTTTGTATTTGTATTCTGTACCATGTATTTGGCGACTCAAGATGAGTGATGTATACCTATTTTGGGGGCGTCACAGAATATATAATAATGACGGATTATAATCATTTGTTGCACTCATGTATGATTAAATATCAAATATTTATAGTTCGACACATTATTTTGTATTCAATTTTTTATACTTTTTGTCACTGCAATATTACTTGTGAGAATTAGTGAATTAGGATATGTGCCTTAATCTTTCGAAATAGCTTAAATTTTTTTAATTATAGTATAAATAATTTTTAAGATGCCCAAACATGTGCTCATTATGAAAATTTTACTCCCTTCGTTCATAAAAGATTATCATTTTAGAAGGTAAAATTTGTTTCAAAAAATTTATCGTTTACAACTTTCGAGACGAATAAATTATTTATTTTCCTATATTACCCATATCTTTTCTCATTGTCCCAAGAAATTCTCCCACTTGTATTAATAGTTTTCAACATCCCATAAAGGGGTAGTGATGAAATTTTAAACAAATTTTACTTGATAAATGATACTACCTCCGTCCCACAATAAGTGCTTTTTTAGGCTTAATAGTTTTTCTCAAAATAAGTGATGTGTTAGAACTCCAATACAATTTTTATAATATTTTCTCATATACGCCCTTATGCATTCAATGGTATTTATTGCATCTTACCGTCACTACAATTAAATGACACTCATTAACTCTTCAACTTCAAAGAAAATATATTAAGAGTATTTTTGTCATTTTAGCTTGTGTATTGGTATGTGTGATTTAAGTTAAAAAAACACTTATTATGGGACGGAGGTAGTACTTTCTTAATCTATGTGCAAAAATCTTAAACGACAATTTTTTAGGAACAGTAGTAATTAACTATGCACCAAAATTAATGCATCTTAAAACAATATTCTTATTCATGAAAAAATATAAAGGGTACAAAACTAGATGAAAAATCAAAAATAAGCTAAATCAAAATTTAAACAATTGTAGGGGATAAGCCTAAAACTTAGGATAAACCTTTGAGGATCAGCTTGGACTTTTGGTGGATGATATATGATAATGATTAAAGAGATTGTATTGTCTCACACTATTTTAATAATATATAAGAATATATTTTCTTAAAAGGATAATCATCTAATTATCAACTAGGTTTTATTACTGATTGTTTTATAAAATGGTCGTGGTTGCTTGGTGTAGCTATGTTATAATTTTTTTTCTTCCTCTTTTGTCCTTATAAATTTAGTTATATTATTAATTTTGTCTTTTTAATTAATTTTTTTATATCTTTTTATTTAATCTTTTAAATTCTTTAAATTTTTTATTTTATCTCCTATAATTTATATTCTCATCGTGTGTGTCATCGAGTGTTAATATTAATTAATTAAAAATAAATAGATTTATTGTTGTTATGTATCAGACTGGCAAGCCCTCTACTAGCAAGGCAAAAAAGACAAATACACCCTCGAAGGAACTCAGAGAAGAGAGAAACAAAAGTTTTTGAAAATTAAAACAAAATTAAAGGGTTTTTTTTTTTGTTCAAGCGTGGCTGCCAAATTCACATGACATTGACCACTCTAATAATTGTTTTTTTCTTGCTGCCACGTATAAAAATATGGCCAATCATATACATTAATAATTAAAATATATGCCAATAGAGAATAATATATATATCAAATCATTTTATTTGTAACTTTATAATAAAATGTATATTTTATTTCAGAATAGATTAAAAAATATATACATATATATATAATTATAAAACAATAGAAAATGAAACTAAAAAAGGGAATAATATTTCTAAAAAATAAAAAATAAAATTTATTCAAGACAATAATAATAATAATAATAAGTAATGAAGGAGTACATTTTGAATTAATTTTTTCAGTTCCTTTTCTTTGTTGATGGAAATGAAAGGAAAAGAGAAGAAAAGAAAAGAAAAGAAAAGAAAAGTGAAAGACATGTATCTAATCGAGAAACACTTGACAGACAGCAGAAAGATTGATTTATACAATTAATAATAAAATAAAAAAAAGGGAAGTTCAAGTCCTAACATTACATAGGGTTTTAATACGACCAAGTTTGGAGTCCCTAGGGATTTAGGGTTTAGTGGTGGTTCATATTTTCTTGGAATATTAAATGTATGTATGATTAATTAATTAATTAATTACAAGCAGGCTTTTCAGCAGTCAGCTCCGTGACGGATACGTGCCGTTGACCCTTGTGCACCCCCAAATATCTTTTTGATTTTCACGCTAATAGATAGGAGTATATAAACGAATAATAAAACAGTATTTAATTTGAAAACTTATAAATTCATAAGAGAAAATAATATTTTTAAATAAAAAATTGTCGTTATTGTAATAATTTAGAATAATAATTTATATTTAAATTTTTTAATCATTCTCAATTTTATATATATGAAAGTAGTTAGTATAAAGTTTATTTTTGGATAAGTTGGTCAATTAATCAATAGAGTGCTGACACACATGCAATGCTCTACGTGTGTCATCATTTTATTGGTTAATTAACTAATTTACTAAAAAAATAAACTTTATGCTAACCGAATCCTATATATAGGGTCTAAATCGAACTATAACAACGATTCTAAATTATCGTAACGGTTCAAATTTTATGAGGACGAGTTTAATAACAATTTTATTCGTCGTTAAAAATAATCCGCATGACTATTTGCATAAAAAGCTATATATATATATATATGAGTAAAATTATTGCTAAAATTAGTGACATTACACTTTGGCTTACCTATGGGTTCCAGCAACTCAAGTGTCAAACCCGCAGTTAAGTCACGTGGACCAAAACAATCATACAATTGACAACTGGTCCATCACAGTCAGTGCCAGCTTAATTGGTCTTCCCAACCTTAAACCTAGTAGGGTTCCTCCTTTCCATTATCGCTTCGGTACTAGTAGAGTAAGGAGCTTGTTTTAAGGATATTGTCGCTCAACCTAACATTTATTCTTATCCAATTGTTCAATGTCCTCTTTTTTTTTTGGTTGACATGGATTAAATTTTACCACATATCGCTAAACATCACTAATTATAAGGTTGTAAATAGTTCGAGTCCGATTCGTATTCATTCGATTAAAAATTCGATTCGAATTCGACTCGAAATATAAATGATTTAAATATGAAAAAATTTTAAAGTTCGATAAATTATTCGAATCTTCTCAAATTGCAATTTTTAATATATACTCGGATCATGTTTGTTCGAAAAATTCAAACTGTTCGGACTCAATTCAAGATCGTGCTCGACTCAATAGCTAAACCAACCTCAATCAAACTTTATTTTATAAGGGATAAATTTTTTGATAAATTTGAGCAACACAATATTTGGCTCGACTCGATAACACGTATATATCGTTTAACTCGGGTATTTTGTTGCGTGTCGCCATTATTAAGGTCTCCCTGTTGGATTGTGATGGCATCAATCATGGAGATTTATGGTATTGGAGAGAAAAAGAAGAAGCAACAATCAATGGTTTTATGAATATAGAGTATAGTACTGTCAAATTAAGGCACTGTCAACAAGCATTAAAGTAGGAAAAACTATTTTGAATTAGCAAGATAAATGCCTACAATTACAAGCATTTCAATTGGTAAGAAACTACTAGTGACAAATATAAATGTTACTCTTGTTCTAGGATGGAGGAAGTATAGTACATCTACATCTTTAGGTATGTAATAGGGGTATTGAGCTTGCGTTGAGGGTTATTAGCATAGTTATGGCTACGGGACTTACATTTCAAAATAAAATTAAAAAAAGAAATTAATATTTTTACATGTATTTTCACATGATTTTATCTCAGCATACAGTGAGTCTCAACTTCATATCAGAAGGAAACATATAGAAATATAAAATAGTGTTCCCCTTAAAAAAATATAAAATAATTTGTACTTAAAAACACTTTTATCTCGAGATTTATTTAACTATAAAAAGAAAAAACTATATAGGGAAACAACAACTTAGAAAAGTATAAACACTCCAAGGTAAAATCTTTGCCATCATAATTTTTTTTCCCATGGATTATTTATTAAAAATAAGTTAAAATATTATTCTCTCCGTTCCTTAATATATGTCGTTTTAGGGTTGTGCACAACTGCACAAGTATTAAGGTAATGATTGTATAACATTAACTATAATATCAATTGTCTATATTGTCCTTATATTGGAAGAAGAGATTGTTACTCCATTTATTAGACAAAAAATAGTGAGAGAACCAAAGTTATATTTAATACTTAGGGTAATATTAGAAAGTAAACAATTAATGCTTACTTGAAATTCTCAAATGATTTATATTAAGAAATAAAAAAAATTCTAAAACGACTCATATAAGTCATATAAGTATACTTTCAGTGCCTTAATATTAATTTGTAAATACAGCCTCGTCATTAAAAGTGTAATGACAATTTTAGGCATAGTAGGAGTACCAAATTGGAATAATAATTAAACTACCAAATGCTTACCTGCTTTTTCAAACTTAGTTACAACTGCGAACGCAAACCATATATCAACTACATAAGTCAAGCCCATTAGGCTTTATTCTCCTGCCTGGCTCAATATGATCACAACTTAATAATTCCAATCCGTCTAAGTATCTAACTACTACTTAATATAAGTTATTTTAGAGTTGTGCACAAGTATTAAAGAAATGATTATAAAATATTAAATATAATATTAATTGTCTATATTGACCTTGCATTAATTGTATTGAAAACTAAATAATTAATGCTTACATGAAATTCTCAAACGACTTATATTAAAAAACAAAAATATTTCTCTAAAACGACTTATATTAAGTAACGGACGGAGGGAGGGAGGGAGTACCTAAAAGGAATTATCATAATTTTCAAGTCAAAATCTACCCTTGTCTCTCTTTTCATAGATACCAAGTAATTCGGACTATTCAAGTCCGCCACGTAGGATAAGGCCCACTAAATTTACCAGGCCCATACATTAATTTATTTGAAAGTGCCCAGTGATTTGTATCCCAAAAGCCTTCTTTTCCAAATGCCAGGCCTTTTGGACAAAATTCAATAACGAACGGTAAGTGCGTCAGGAGAAGCCGCCACGTGGCTTTTGGAAAAAAACCAAGGGACAGGATTTAATTTTTAACAAACGATGTCGTTTGAAAAACACTAATATCAATACTGGAAAACAAAAAATATTATATTAACCTATACACGTATTATTACCAAATACTTTAAAAACCGAAGCAAAATACCAGCAATACATAACAAACAAACTGGAAGGTAATATTCATATTCCATAAAAAATTGTAAAAAAGGAAAGTATGTTTTATCTTATCAAAAAGAAATAAAAATAACCTGAAATAAAATTTTAATAATACCTACATATAAGTACAATCAATAACTAATTTAGGAATCAAAACCCTTGGAAAATTATCAAGAAAACCCTCGTACATCGGAAACCATTCTTTCAGGTTATAATAAATATCATACAAACGGAGAATTAGCCTCGGTTGACCCGTTAGTCTCCAAAAAACCACTAGTAGACTGCTGTCTTCTTCATTCCAATGTTGTGCATATTCTTGGCATATAATTATTTTCATCGGATTATATTCTAACCATACCCCAAGATTATATAAATAGTGCTCGAAAATATAATCAGAAAGCGGATGAGCACAACCATATTTTATAGTAAAAGTATTTTGTACGTGGTTGGACATGATGATAAAATAATTTCTAATAATTGTGAGAATAAGTAAATGCTAAAAATATAAACAATTGATTTAGTGAATAAGAGTAATTATGTTTGTACGTTTTGTATTTATAGGTTGATCATATCGTGTCCGTTTTTGAATCAGAAAAGGAATCATATATATAAGGATTCTTATAACTGTAAGTCCTTCCCGAATATAATTTGACTTTCTCATAGAATTATAAATTACTTGGTTAATATCCCATAATATCCCATAATAGTATCCCATAATAGTATAACTTGGTTATAAAATGCTAATTAAACAATATTAATATCCCATAATAGTAACTAGCGGACATGAAGAACCTTAAATCATACTCAACAGCTTTCTCGCAACTTTGTAAATGACATTTCCTTCCTGAATTGGATACTTCACATCTTCTGGAGAGAAAAACCTGGCACTCCAGTCAGGGGACAAAGAAGCAGAAGCAGAAGCTCCTTGTAAGGCCGGTTTCACGTCATCAAGTATTCCAATCTCTCTTGCTATCTCTTCTAAACTAGATTTGCTAAGATTAGGTTTCTTAAGAATCCTAGCAGCCAAATCCCCCATTTCTAGTACTATATTACGTAGTATACATTCTCTTTCAAAACCTAGAATGTTGATGATCATGCACTCAATAGTAGAAATCTTTTGTCCCATACTAAAACCTACAAAACAGATACTCTGGTCATTTAGAAACCCTGATACTGATTTCGTAGTAGAATCTAAGTACGATAACTGAATTATCAAGCAACGCCTTCCCGTTCGGAGTATAAAGAGTCGGGTACTACCCTTGCATTCCTTGACATCTAGACCTACAAGAGGCGGCTTCATATTCAGCAGCTCAGTATTCAACTCATGGATGCCAATATCAACTAAAACTGCCTAGTCGGCAACTCGAGTTTTCATACTAACACCATTCATGTCGACATCATATATGCCTGTTTTTGAGGAGGTAAAAGATCAACATATTTCTTGGTATATTATCTAAATAATTAGTTGTTGCAAATGGGGGATGGGTAATGGGAAATAGAATGACGAGGTTTTAAATATGGGCGAGTATATGAGGAGTTCGTTGGTCTTGGGAAAATGGAGTTTATGTTTTCTATATATTTGGAGGCCAGCAGTGGAATGTGAACGGACATTTCCAACTAGAAGAAATTAATAAACCCCTTGAAAATTGTAATTAATTAATTGAGCATATAGGAAAATGGATTTAGATTTCAGATAATTTAAATTGAGCAAATTGTATTTGTATAATGAAAGTTGACTTTTATCACAAACGTGGATAAATTATAACTTGTTTGAATGACACTTCTCTCCCTCCAAATTGTAATTCATTTTTAAAGTCGTCCTTAAAGTTTATTTTTTTGTCAATTAGGTCTTTAAACTAGCATTTTCTAGCGTTTCCGTTGCTACTACCTGATTTGACTACAACCCGACCAAGTTTATCCAAAACCCCAATTTTTAATGTTTTAAAATAAAATAAATATTTTTAATATTTTAAAATAAAATATTATTTTTAAAATAATTTAAAAATAATAATTATATTTAATATTTTAAAATAAATTATTGATTTTAAAATAATAATTATTTTTTATATTTATAATAAAATATTGTTTTTCAAAAGTTATAAAAATAATTATTATTTTAAGGAAAAAATATTAGAAATTTTATTTTTTCAAAAACGAGTAAAGTTTTATAAAATATAAATTCAAAAAAATTAAATAAGAAAATATAAATTTATTTTTAGAATTTTTTTTTAATATTTTTACCATTATTATATGTATTCTTAATATTAGAATTTTAAAAACAAAAACTAAAAATAGAAATTAAAATACAAAAACCAGTAAAAAATAAATAAATAATTGATTCAATTTTTTTAAAAAAATTAAATTAAAAAGTTTAAAAAAATATTATTTCCTGGAAAAAAATTTAGAAACTTTTTCATTTTTTTAAAAAAATGATTAAAGTTTTATAAAATATATATTCAAAAAAATAAAACTTTATTTTTATAAAATAAAATTAATTTTTTTTAAAGATATGTAAATTTTCATAAAAATAATTAAGATTTTAAAAAAATAACTTTAATTTTTTTAAATCTATATTTTTTGAAACTTTACTCATTTTTGAAAAAATAAAAGTTTTTAATATTCTTTCCTTAAAATAAAAATTATTTTTAAAAATAATATTTTATTTTAAATATTAAAAATATTAATTATTTTAAAGAGAATATTTTATTTTAAAATTATTATTATTTTTTTAATTATTTTAAGAATTTTTTTTTTCAAATATTAAATTAAATTATTATTTAAAAAAATTTAAAATAATATTTTCTTGTAAAATAAAAATGTAATAATTAGTTAAAAAAATTATTTGAAAATATTAAATATAATTATTATTTTATAAATAATATTTTCTTCTAAAATATTAAAAATAGCTATTTTTAAACTAATTATTTTATTTTAAAATATCAAAAATAATTATTTTATTTAAAAATATTAAAAATTTTGGTTGGGTCAAACTTGATCGGGTTGGTTCATAATTTGGTCAAAATAGTTTGGGTTGGGATCAAATTGGGTAAGAGGAACGAAAATGCCAAAAAAATATCAATTTAAGAACCTAACTGACAAAAAATAAACTTTAGGAACGACTTTGAAAGTGAGTGCCAACTTGGAGGGATAAAAGTGTCATTCAGCCTTATAACTCTATGTTATGTCAAAGCAAACTTATTTTTATAAACTGTCCAAATAAACTAGTATTATTTTGAACCATTTGAAATAAAATCCTAAGGCTATATTTGTTTGTAAGAATTATAATTTCGGGATTATAATCCATGAGATTATAATGTCAAGATTATTAGTCCTAAGATTATAATCTCGAGATTATAATACTTTGTTGAACATGATACTAAATAATCCTCTATATTATGTTACAAGAGGACTATGGGTATTTAGGCTATAATTCGAATTAGGGTTGGAATATAAGTAGTGGTTATATATATATATATATATATATATTCTCTATTGTAAAAATCTTATGTACTCAAATCATAAATAAAACACCTCTCTCCGTGGACGTACTCGAATTTGGAAAACTACGTAAATTTTTATGATAATTTTTTAATGTTGTGTACGCGTGTGATCCAATCCTAACATGACACAATTGTGACAGTCATTTGAAGACACCGTAATTTTGTTTTAGCGAAATGGTGAAATAATTAATAAAATCAATAAACTCACAAAACTATTTTTAGTTGTTGGCTAGCTAGTTATTGTCAAACTGTTTAGATTACAACATTACAACTTTATCAAATAATTTCACCGACTATTATTGTAAAATACTCTCTTCCTTATTTTAAAATGGCTAAATAATACTTTTATCCCTTTAAGTTGACACATGATGCTACAATCTTCCCTACATTTTATTTTTTGTCAATTAAGTCCTCTAAGTGGTTTATTTATGTCAATTATGTATTCCTTCAACCAAATTTTTACTCAATTTCTTTCAAATTGAGAAAAAACTAATCAAAATCAAAATCAACACAAAATAATAAAAAAAACTAATTCAAAATTATAAAAAAACTAAAATATGAAAATTAATTATTATTTTTTAAAAAAATAAAATAAAATTTTAGGAAATAATTAATCTTTTGAAAAATTAATAAAATATCCTGAAAGTGTATATTCAATAAAAATAAGTATTTAAATTTCTATTGAGAGTTTAAATTATCTATGATGGTGTAAATGGTTCAAGGATGGGAGATGTATCTGTTAATTTGTGATTTAGACCCCCTCTATTACACTTTCCCTTCAATTTCATAAAATATACCATATTTTTTATAGTTATCAATAATATAATTGAAATCATATTGGTCAACTAATATACTGGTCAACTAATTTATTATATTTATTAATAAAAAAAATTAGAAAACCAGTATATATCGGTCTGGTTCGGTAATACCGAACCATAAAAAGGCCGTACCGAAATCGGTACCGAAAAACCGATATATACTGGTTTTTTATACCAAAATCAGACCGATTCTTTTTGTACCGAACCGGCCGATTCGGTCCAGTCTAAAAAGCCAAAAAAAACAAAAAAACTGAACATTTTGCCTAGTCCTAATTACACCCGTTTGGGATAATCAGCCACGTCCCATTATCATTATTATTATTTAGTAGAAACAATAATGAATTATTGGTTCAACTAGTAATCAAACCGTTATTGACCCAATGACGTCATTAATATATAAAAATATATATTATTAGTAATTAACAGATTTTTTAAAAATCTCATTTTTTATGAACTAAAACATAATAAATATGAGTTACAATATTACTAAAAGTGGTTGCTTTTAATATTAAAAAAAATTAGTAGAAAAAAATACAAAAAATAATTAAAAACCAATTCATTGTGTCAATTAACCGATTTTATCGGTTGAATCACCAGTTCGACCGATGGTCGACTAGTTTTTGACAAAAATAATAAAATCGGTTGGACCGGAGAGCCCACCGGTTCCTATTTTTACCGGTTGAATTAGCGGTCTGGTCCGGGTTTAATAACAATGATCTTAAGTTCATTTGGCACAAACATTAAGAAAAATAAAATAGAATAAAAAGAGTAAAATTTCAAATTTATTTTTAATAACTCCATAAAATTACATAAAATAACGATATATATATATATATATATTGTAAGACCCTAACTTTTATGAATAAAGATGAATTTTCTATAATGATCATTTTTGGAATAAATTTGATATAATGTTATAGTTGTGGGTAATATTTATAAATTTTGCAAAGTACGCAAGTTGTTATATAATATACGATTGGTCGGGGAATATTTGTTTTAAACAGAGAATATTCGTACGACGGCACAATCATTGGTGGACTCCACAACAGAATTATTGTCGGATTGAGAAAACAACAAAAATATTTTTATGAAAATAACGGCGGAAGTTTTACCGTTAACTGTTGAAACACCCGGTGTTAAAAGTATAGGAATACGCGTGGTTGCATAGTAACACAATGTATTGATTATTGATGCTTACGTGAGAAGTCATTCAGTTTTATTCAATTATTGTGGATATTTTATATATTATTAAATCAATAATTGAGATGACAGAGTTATTAATATTATTATTTGCATTATTAACGATGTCTAGAAGTTCTGCCAATGAGAGGTTTGGTCACCTAATTGCGCGCCAATAGGGAGAAATCCTTATTGGAAAGCCCCCTCTTTTCTGGGAACGATCTGGTCGATTAATAGTGTGAATAATAATAATGATGATGAAGTTTTGTTTTATTAGTATTATTAATGTAATAAAACAGAAAAGCTTTTTATATAAAACAGAATACTTTAATTTATAAAGTTATTCGTTGTATTAGGCTAATAGTAAAATCTTTTTATATAAAACAGAATACTTTTATAAATTTATTCGTTTTATTAGACAATAATTAGAATATATTATATTTTATTATGCATAGTGTCTGCATAGTGTTTGTATAGTAAAATCTTTTTAAAAGTTATTTGTTTTATTAGATTATAAATAGAATATATTATATTTTATTGTAAACCAATCTGGACCGTCCGTTTAAAGTAAATCGATCTGCACCGTTCATGGATTAGTTACTATTCAGTCCATTCTTCTATAAATAGAAGCTCATTCCTTCATTATTTCTTACGAATTCACTGAAACTCTTGAGAGAGAAACTGTAGAGAGAATTATTCTTCTATCTTGAGTGTATTTCTTTAGCGTTTAAGAAAGCATTGAGC
Source organism: Panax japonicus (assembly GCA_020205505.1). Lineage (NCBI taxonomy): Eukaryota > Viridiplantae > Streptophyta > Magnoliopsida > Apiales > Araliaceae > Panax > Panax japonicus. The sequence goes on from CM035106.1 coordinate 49,039,105, forward strand.
GTAGTGCAAGTTTCTTCAAGTATATCCCCGCCCTACCGTCGGAGTACTCTTTTTTATAAGGTAAGGGGTATTATTTTTTTCATATTCATGAAGAGAACTTCTGTTATTCCATTCTTTATTATTATGTTGGAATAACCTGTATACGTGGTCTACCCTATACTTGGTGATTTTTGTTGTTATTCCATTCATTATTATTTTGTTCGAACATCATGTCTGTGCGTTTTACGCCGGACCTGGTTCCGTCTTTATTATTCTGTTGAAATATCCTGTCTGTGTGTTTTACGCCGGACTTAATTCCGTTATTTATTATTCTGTTGGAATAACCTTTCTATGCGAAGTACCGCATGTATGGTGATTTATGTTATTATTTCATTCTTTATTATTCTGTTGGAATATCCTGTCGGTGCGTATTACGCCTGATCTGGTTCCGTTATTTATTATTCTGTTAGAATAACCTGTCTATGCGAAGTACCGCATGCATGGTGATTTCTTTTGTTATTCCATTCTTTATTATACTCAGTTGGTTAAAGTTTTGACTTTTATACTCCATGAAATTGGTGGAATATCCTTGATATTTATGCTTTATCCAGTATCTTTTCGTGAAAATATTCTTCTGAGCATTCATAAATTTTACTCTACAAAGAAGTATCATGTTGACAATTTGGACGTTATTAGTTCATGGATAAATTAATTCTTGAACTTGTTTTATTATGACCAGGGATTATTTGGTGTAATCATGATCGTAGTGTTACAAATGATGTGGTAAAAGTCCTCATTGTCCTGTAGTGCATTGATGGACAGTTGTTGGCATGATCATGACCATTGATGAATACACAAATATCCTTGGCCCGTAGTGCATGGATAAATTGTGGTTGTGATACTAATGAATATCCTTGGCCGTAGTGCAGGGATGATGTGGATTATTTATTAAGCTGAGTCCCAGCGATAAAAGTGATGAAAACCTTTTAAATCATAAAAGATAGTAGATTTTATCCTCTACTTGACTCTTTTAATGGATTGCATGTTCCGCTGCAGTTAAACTTGATGTCTATTGTATTTTATCAGTTTAACACTGTTGAAGACTAATGATAATTTATTCTGCATTATCTTAGTCATAATATTTCTTACTAGGCTAGCTGAGCTCACCCTTTCTTTCACTATTCTCTTCAGGAAATGAAAACGTAGCCGGGACTAGTTGGGGAACGAAGTGATGGTCCAGATGATAATATTAGTAGTCCTTACTATTCTGTTAAATAGTGTGACAATAAATGTAATGAGGACTTATTCTGAGACTGAATATTGTCTAGAAGATAATATTTGTATTAAAACTCACAACACTCTTTTTGTATATTAAAGATTGTATTTGTATTCTATACTATGTATTTGGCGACTCAGAATGGGTGGTGTATACCTATTTTGGGGGCATCACAGTTTGTATCAAAGCTTAGGGATATGATCCCTGGCTGAGATGTGAGACAAGAACTAGGAGGGGAGAGACGGAAAATTCCTTCACTAGTATGACCTACCAAAGTTTATTTGGTATTTAATTGGTCGGTCAGAGTATAGGGATAATATGTGATATGTTAATTAACCCTTGTTTTGTGGCAGTATTTGAAAATGACATCCGAGAATGTTGAGAATATCAATGGAGCGCAGGAGACCGTTGAGTCTCCACAGATCAATAATCAGGACAATGTGCATCAAGAAGGAGACAATCCTCATGCAAACAACAACACTGACCAAATGATGAACGATGGAATGTTCAGAGGCTTTCTGTAATTTATGCAGTATCAGGCAAGAGAGACTCTTGTTCGAAATGCAGGTGGAAACACTGGCAACTCTCGGACGGTCACCGCTAAACAGTTCAAGGAACTGGGACCACCGGAGTTTTTTGGAGAGCCAAAACCACTTAAGGCGGAGACGTGTATAAAGCAGATCAACAAGATATTTGATGTCTTGGGATGCTCCGAGGAGCAAAAGGTTCCCTTTGCCACCTTCATGTTGCAGGCAGAGGTAGATTACTGGTGGGAATCTGTAAAGCGTAATCAACCTGCCGCACTGAATATTACTTGGGAGAAGTTCCAAGAATTATTCAACGACAAGTACTTTCCTGAAAGTATTCGTCACATAAAAGAGGTAGAGTTCATTAAGTTGGAGCAAAACAACATGACTGTGTCGCAGTACGAAGCCAAGTTTGCCGAGCTTTCCCGGCTTGCGTCCCATTTGGTTGATAATGAGGAGAGAATGACACGAATGTTTCTAAGAGGTTTGAAACCCGATATAAATCAATATCTTATATCTCATAAACTGTGTTTGTATTCATATGTTGTTAATAAGGCTCAGTTATTAAAGCGCGTTAATGAGTCAACCCAACCAAAAGAGAGCAGCCGGAAAAGTGATAATACCAGTGATAACAGTCATCGAAGCAGTGACAATAAGCGTGGAGGAATCAACATGCCAGAAATGGTAACCACTTCGATGGTAATCATGGCCAAAGCAATAAGAATTGACATTTCAAGAAGAGGAGATTCAACAATGATGGAAAGACGTCAACATGAGCACCTGTTGTTAAGGAAGGAGAACGACCACCTATCATATGCTTCAAATATGGAGGGGAAGGACACATCATTCCAAACTGCGCGATGCCGTCCAAAGCATGTTATAATTGTAGAAGAGAAGGTCACCTAGCTCTATTTTGTCGTTCACCGAAGACAAGTTCAGCTAGGATGGAGGCACCAAAGGACGTCCCAGAAAAGTCAAAGCCAGTAGTACAAGGGAGAGCGTTTGTCGTGACCTCCTAGAAAGCAAGGAACCCGAATGAGGTCATTACGGGTAAGCTTATCACAAACTCTAGCGAAGTATATACCTTATTTGATACCGGTTCTACCCATTCCTTTATTTCTCCTACTTGCGCTCAACGTTTAAATTTGACTCCAGAGAAATTAGACTTTGACTTATTTGTTGAAACTCCGTTGGGAGAAACCTTCATTACATCCATTGTTTATAAGTCTTGTTTGGTTCAAATCGGTACCCTCACATTACCTGTCGATCTTATTTCATTGAAAATACTTGCATTTGATGTAATTCTAAGGATTGATTGGTTAACTACTCATCATGCAAAAATTGATTATTTTCGTAAGGTTGTTAGCTTTCATATTCCTAATCAACCTATTATGCGAATTCAAGTAACCAAACCATTAAAATCAATCACTGTCATCTCAAGCCATAAAGCTATTCATTTATTGAAAACGGATGTTAAGCTTTCTTAGCTCATGTCACGGATCTAAACAAAAATACGTCAGTTTTGAATGATATTTCTATTGTTAATGAATTTCCTGACGTATTCCCTGAAGAACTTCCTGGCCTACCCCTAGAATATGAAATTTAATTTTGTATCGACCTTGAACTTGATACAAAACCAATTTCCAAAGCCCCATATCGAATGAGTCCTATTGAACTTCAGGAGTTAAAGACCCAACTGCAGAAATTGTTAGACATTGGCTTTATTCGTCCTAGTACTTCTCCTTGGGGTGCTCCTGTTCTATTCGTGAAGAAGAAAGATGGGATTATACAACTTTGTATTGATTATCGGGAATTGAATCATGTCACCATCAAAAATAGGTACTCATTGTCACGTATTGAAGACCTGTTTGACCAGTTGCAAGGCACCAAATTCTTTTCAAAAATTGATCTTCGTTCCGGATATAACCAATTGAAGATTAGAACCGATGACATTCCAAAGACGGCTTTCAGAACTCGGTACGGGCATTATGAATTCCTAGTCATGTCTTTTGGATTGACTAATGCTCCTGTTGCCTTCATGGATATGATGAACCGAGTATTCAAGGAATATTTGGATCACTTTGTGGTCGTCTTTATTGATGACATCCTTATTTATTCCAAAAGCCGTGAAGATCATGAGCAACACTTGAGGCTGATACTCCAAAAGCTTCGTGAATATAAGTTTTATGCCAAGTTAAAGAAATGGAAGTATTGGCTTGAGGAAGTAGCAATCCTTGGGCATGTGGTATCAAGTCATGGAATATCTGTTGACCCGTCAAAGATTGAAGCCATTCAGAGCTGGGAACAACCTAAATCAGTGACCAAAGTACGTAGCTTTTTCGGCTTAGCTGGTTATTATCAGAGATTCGTAGAAGGGTTTTCTCGAATCGCTACTCCCTTAACTCAGCTGACTCGAAAAGATACAAAATTCGGTTTAAACGAGGAATGTGAGAATAGTGATGCTTGGAGGGATTTGTCATCTACAGTGATGTGAGAATGTGAGAATACTCATTTCAGCACCTGTTCTGACAATACCATCTGGCTTGAAGGGATTTGTCATCTACAGTGATGCTTCAGGCAAAGGGTTAGGATGTGTTCTCATGCAACATGAGAAATTCATAGCCTATGCCTCTCGATAACTCAAAGAATATGAGAGGAATTATCCTACTCATGATCTAGAGTTGGCAGCTGTTGTCTTCGCACTTAAAATTTAGAGGCATTGCTTGTATGGGGAGAAAGTGGAGATCTTTACGGATCATAAAAGCCTCAAATATTTCTTCACTCAAAAGGAACTCAACATGCGACAGCGACGTTGGCTTGGACTGTTGAAAGATTATGATCATACCATCCAATATCATCCTGGAAAAGCAAATGTGGTAGTTAACGCATTGAGTAGAAGATCATATGCGGGTACGAGTGCGATATTGTCAACGCAAAGGCCCATTTTGTATGACTTGCAAAGGATGGAGATAGAGATAAAGACTCCAGGGACCCAAGTAATGATGGCGAATATACGAGTGGAACCGACTTTAATCAATAAAGTTAAAGCTGCTCAAGCTACAGACCTGGAGCTGATGCATATGAGGAAGAAAGTACAAGAAGGTGCTATGTCGGAAGCAAGAATCGATGAAAAAGGAATACTTCGAGTCAACTCCAGACTTTGTGTTCATAACGACCCTGAGTTAAAATATAAAATCATGATTGAGGTGCACAACACACCGTTTGCAATCCATTCTGGGAGTACTAAAATGTATCATGATCTTCGACATACATTTTGGTGGGGTAATATGAAGAAGGAGATAACGCTGTTTATCTCAGGGTGTTTAACCTGTCAACGAGTCAAGGCGGAACATCAAGTACCAAAAGGTCCATTGCAACCACTTGAAATTCCAGAATGGAAGTGGGAGCACATTACCATGGATTTTGTTACTGGTCTTCCCAAGTTTTCTCAAGGCATAGATGCAATTTGGGTCATGTTTGATAGATTGACCAAGTCTGCTCATTTCTTACCTATACGAGAAACTTATACACTTGAACGTCTTGCTCGTATGTATAGAAAATGAAATCTGAAATGAAAGCAATGTATTCTCAACTCTTCAAAATAGAAGGTACGTAAATTTGGGGGACGAAATTTCATAAGGAGGGGAGATTGTAAGACCCCGAATTTTATGAAATAAAAGTATTCAATTTTTTTTATAATTATTATTCAGTAAATGGTTAAATTGATAAAACTTTAAAGTTAATGGTGATATATGTAAAATTTTCAAAATAAATAAGTGGTTATAAAATACTCCTTTTCGTCCGAGAATATTCGTTTGGTCGTGGAATATTCCTGTTGTCGGTGAATATTCATACGACGGCGCAGTTATTTGTGGGTCCCATAACAGAATAACTGTCAGATGAAGATAATGACAAGTTTTAGTTTTTATAAATAACGGCGTAGTTGTTACCGTTAACACTGTGGGAATACCTGGTGGTTAAAATACAGTAATATGCGTGGTTGCACAGAAGCACACGATATTGCACAGTATTTTTGAATTATTGATTTTTACGTAAGAAGGCACTACTCAATAATGGTTACAGTAATTATTGTTCAATATTTTTTTTATTGATTCAATAATTATTGCGTTAATATTTTATATTATTGTTGTTTTAATAATTATCACTGCACAATATTTCCCATTATCAGATCAATAATTCATATTATTTGAATAATATTATTAGATAGCATTATTGGCAATGTCTAAAAAGTTCTGTCAAGGAGAGGTTTGGTCACCTAATTGCGCGCCAGTAAGGAGAAATCCTTATCGGAAAGCTCTCCCTTTCCTGGGAACGGTCTGGTTATCATAATTGTGATTCTGTAATATTATTTAAGAATAATTAATTATTAATTTTTATGATAAGAAAATATTTATTTGATGCGGATATAAATGATGGATTTATTTATGTGGTTATAAATGAAGGAATTAATGTTGAGGTGTTTTATCAGTATTTTTGTCAGAAAGGAGGTATTAAAAATCAAACTAGTTCTTGAGATATATTGCGAAAGTTATAATTTTTAATCCGACCGTTAGATCGTTGTGATTTTTGGATATATTATACATATATAAGTTGAGTATATGTCCACAAATTTTGAACCGTTAAAAATGAACGTATGATTTGTTATGAATTTTAAGAGGTGACTGGTTCAGAAATTATTAAAGTTTCAGAATTTATCATTTTGGTGGAAAATTCTAGAATGCGTGGGCCCCACCTATGGTTGGTGAAGAAATGTGCTGAAATTCTAATTCAAATGTGGTGGGTGACAATAGTAGCAGGTAAAGACATCAGGTAGTAGGTCAAGTCTGCTTTGGCGTGCTAACATTTTCCTATAAATAGTGGGCTAAGTTAGAATTGAAAATCACACCAGAAACATAAGCTTTCTCTCTTTCTCTCTCTATATATTGTCAAGCGTATTTTGTGAGTATTTAGATACTTTGAGAGTTGCTATTTAGTGCAAGGTTCCTTCGGCTTTACATTCCGGTCAGAAATACTGCTCTTTCGAGGTAAGGGATTTTTAAGGGTTATTATGTTTTTCAGTTTCGTAATTTTTTCGACCTTCAAAAATTCTGGAAAAATTTGAAATGATAATTTGATGAGTTTCCTAGATTGTGTCCAAAAATTGCGATTTTTGGATGTATAGATTATGAGTTATGAATTTTATGAGAAAAGACTATTTTAAAAGTAAACTCTTATAACTCCTTGTTGTTAACTCCAAAATTGATGAAAGTTTTATTGGGAGTACATCTACATAACATCAGTATATCCTATAAATTTCAAATTTTTTGGATAAAGTATAATTTATGATAAATGTCTAAATATTCGGCAGTTTTGACCATGTGAAAAATAGTAAATGAATTTTAAAAATTTCGAGAAAAATATATGTTCAATATGGGACTATATTCTGCTAAATCCCAGAAAAGAAATATTTTTAGAGTTGATTTGGTATTTTTCATGAAAATAGACTAGTTATGAGTAAATGAATTAAATATATTATGTGAAGTAACAAAATTAAAAAATAGGATTTTATGGCTTGAGAATCCTATATAAGGTATTTGCAGATTTTTGATGAGGGTTTTGGTTATTAGTGATGAAATTTTATGAGTTTGATATTTTAGGGTGATTAAATGCATTAATTAGTAAAGTGTAAACAATTAAAATAAATTATTTATAAGTTTAAGAAATGATTAAGATATTGTAGTAATATTAATGATATTAGATTATGAGATTATTAAGTGATTTATAACATTTAGATTAAGGTGTTATAAATATTGATATGGATTTTATTATGAAAGTTTATCTTTTTGTGGCGGAGTTACTATTCACGAGTTACTATTCACGGGATATTATTCCCAATAAAATTGGTTTCTTTTTCTTACCAAATTATCGTTGATTTATGAATCTTACTCTTGAAATTAAATCCATATTTTGATCATATCATTTTTATTATCATGTATAACATTTTTATAATCCTGGTGAAGAAATTTCTCTTTGACTTAAGTGTAAAAATGGGTAGATTATTGGTATGACCGTGACTATGGGTTCTTTTTGGCCAGTAGTGTAAAGTTGAATCGTTGACTGGTATGATCATGACCATTAAATTTATAATTGAATATTTTTAGCTTAAGTGCAAAGGTGAATTGATCAACATGATTATAATTATGGTTTATATAAATTCTGAAATGATTATATATTTCTTTGAGATATTAATATCTTTGGCATGTAGTGCAAAGATGAACTGTTGATGAATATCATTAGCCCGTAGTGCAAAGATGTCCCGTTGTTGAATTTCTTTGGCTTGTAGTGCAAAGACGTCCTGTTGTTGAATATCTTTGGCTTGTAGTGCAAAGATGAACTGTTGATGAATATCTTTGGCCTGTAGTGCAAAGATGAATTTATTGGTATGATTATGAACATGAACTGTGGTTTAGTATAACCATAATTTTTGATATTTCAGGTAAAGATAGGTGATGTAAATTATCTTAGTCCTGGGTACGAAAAGGAATTTAGAATCACAATTATGGTTATGAGTTATTCAAATGATTGTGGAAAGGAACTGTTGATTGATGTTACAGAGATAAAACATTATTGGTAGACTTTTAATATGGAGAAGATAATAGACTTTATAGTCAATTTGACTCTTCTAATTGATTCCTCATTCCGCTGCAACTATGGTTGAAAAGTTTTATCATCTACCATATGTTCTAAATATCTGATTTATTACTGATAAAGGCTATTGATAATTTAATTATCTTTAGTCATAATATTCTTTACTGAGCTAATTGTGCTCACCCTTTTGCTTCACAATTCCTTTCAGGTAATAAGAGTGTTGCCGGGTCGAGCGGGGATAACAAGGGAATATAATGGTGGTTCGAGACTGTCAAAGTTTCTCAACACATTATAAAATGGCATGACATGCAATATATAATTGTATGTAGGACAATTGTATGCCAACAACTGCCCATCAATGCACTACGGGCCAATGAGGACTTTTACCACATCATTTGTAACATTACGCTCATGATTATACCGATTAATCTCTGGTCATAATCATACCAAGTCCATCTATGCACTACAGGCCACATATGACTTTCAACATAATATAAACATGAGGATGATGATAATGATATAAGAATTCAATAAAACAAGTCCAAGAATTAATTTATCCAGGAACTAATAACGTCCAAATTGTCAACATGACACTTCTTTGTAGAGTAAAATTCAAGAATGCTCAGAAGAATATTTCCATGAAAAGATACTGGATGAAGCGCAAATATCAAAGATATTTCACTAATTTCATGGAATATAAAAGCCAAAATATTAACCAACTGAGTATAATAAAAATGGAATAACAAAAGAAATCATCAGGCATGCGATAGACCGCACAGACAGGTTATTCCAACAGAATATTAAATAACAGAATCAGGTCAGACGAAATTCGCACCGACAGGATATTCTAACAAAATAATAAAGAATGGAATAACAACAGAAATCACCATGCATGCGATAGATGCGATAGACAAGTTATTCTAACAGAATAATAATTAATGGAACCAGGTCAGGCGTAATACGCACCGATAGTATATTCCAACAGAATAATAAATAACGGAACCAGGTCATGCGTAAACGCACAGATAGGATGTTCCAACAGAATAATAAAGAATGGAATAATAGAAGAATTTCACCATGTATGCGGTACTTCGCATAGACAGGTTATTCCAACATAATGATAAAGAATGGAATAACAGAAGAATTCCACCAAGTATAGGGTAGCCTGCGTATACAGGTATTCCAATAGAATAATAAAGAATGAAATAGTAGAAGTTCTCTTCATGAATACGAAAGAAATAATACACCTTACGAGTACAAAAAATAATATCCCTTACCTTAGAAGAAACTGGATATAGGAGTAGTAAAGTAGCAGAATACTTTTCTTCTTTCTCTCTATAGTTTCTCTCTAGAGTTTCTGTGAATTCGTATGAAATAATGAAGGAATGAACTTCTATTTATAGGTGAATGGACTGAATAGTAACTAATTCATGAACGGTCCAGATTTATTTACTTTTAAACGGACGGTCCATATTAATTTACTATGCAGTATTAATAAAATATTCTAATAAAACAAAATCTTTTAAATAAAATATAATATATTCTATTTATAATCTAATAAAACGAATAACTTTATAAAAGTATTATGTTTTATATAAAAAGATTTTACTATGCAAAATACTATGCATGCACTATGCAAATACTATGCATAATAAAACATAATATATTATAATTATTGTCTAATAAAATAAATAACTTTATAAAAGTATTTTGTTTTATATAAAAAGATTTTACTATGCAAAACACTATGCATAATAAAATATAATATATTCTAATTATTGTCTAATAAAACAAATAACTTTATAAAAGTATTCTGTTTTATATAAAAAGCTTTTCTATTTTTTTACATTAATAATACTAATAAAACAAAATTTATATATATATAAACTTCCGTGACTTCATAAAAAGACACCTCAATATATTTAACAACATTTATCATCATTATTATAATTCACAATATTAATCGACCAGGTCGTTCCCGGGAAAGAGGGGGCTTTCCAATAAGGATTTCTCCCTATTGGCACCCAATTAGGTGACCGAACCTCTCCTTGGCAGAACTTCTAGACATCATTAATATTGCAAATAATAATATTAATAACTCTGTCATCTCAATTATTGATTTAATAATTTATAAAATATCGACAATAATTGAATCAAATAACGTGAGATACTATGCAACAATTATTGTAGCAATAATTGAACAAAACTGAGTGACTTCTCACGTAAGCATCAATAATCAATACCGTGTGCTACTATGCAACCACGCGTATTACTGTACTTTTAACACCGGGTGTTTCAACAGTTAACGGTACAACTTCTGCCGTTATTTTCATAAAATATTTTTGTCGTTTTCTCAATCCGACAATAATTCCGTTGTGGGATCCACCAATGATTGTGCCGTTGTACGAATATTCCCTGCTAAAATGAATATTCCCCGACCAATCGAATATTATATAACAACTTGCATATTTTGAAAAAATTTATAAATATTACCCACACCTATAACATTATATCAAATCCACACCATAATATTAAAAAAAAATCTTTCGAGAAATTTAAATCTTTATTCATAAAATTTGGGGTCTCACAGACTTTGACAGTAAAAATTTACTGGGGAATCCTATTGATCATTGGTAATCAGTCTTAGCACTTATCCCTTCATTTATGTAGTTTCTAGCTGCCATTAACTGTGATAGTCGGATGCAACACTTCAATCCATCAAGGAAGATGATAGATTTGCTACTGGTGCTTCCAAATCCCATTTTTCAATCTAATTGGTATAAACTACATGTGTATAACCATGAGTAAATAACATGAAGTAAGGTTCACTATTAATAATTGGTAATGTCACATTTCACTCGAGTGTGTTCCGACTTCCGTGTAATATTAAAAGGCACCAGTATTTTCTGGTTTCGCAATAGTGTGCAAGAGAAATGAAGAGAGATTATGAGTGATTAAAGCAAAACATAACTTCAGATCGATTCCACAACTGGAATTTACTAATTTAAGCCAGTAACCGATTTGGTATCCTTGGCATATTCTGAAGGTATACTACTGCAAGGAAGATGAGGTTTGTTTGTATCAGTCTCTCACTTTTGAAGTGCTATTCCTAGAGGTGATTCCGAACTCTACCTAGAGCCGGCCCTGGGGTGTGCGAAAAGGGCAACCGCTCAGGGCCCAAAGTTAAAAGGGGCCTAATTTTTTTTTTTTTATAAATTTATGTATTTATGTGTCTAAAAAAATAATAATAAAAAGATTAGCGATATTATGCATTAAAAATGACATGTTAAAAAATATTAAATATAATAGTATAATTTATGATTTTGCATCTAAAAGTGTAACAAGAAAACATTTTAAATGATGTTTTGTAGTTTAGATTTCATTGGGCAACATTAAAAAAATACTCACTGTAGTTGGTAGGTTTTATTAATTAAAATCATTGAACTTTTAATTTTTTAAATTACACCACTAAACTAATTATTATTTTGAAATTGAGTCATTCTGTTAAAAAAAATAAACGGACGTTAATTTTTTATCTACAAAACTAATGAATTATCTACTGTAGTTGGCACATTTTATTGATTACACCATTGAATTTTTTATTTTTTAAATTACCCCATCAAACTAATTAAAATAATTATTTTAAATATTTTTAAAAATAATTATTATTTTAGGTAAAAAATATTAGAAACTTTTTTACTTCATAAAATTAGTAGAGTTTCATAAAATATAGATTTAAAAAAATTAAAGTGATTTTAAATTAAATTAATGTCTACTTAATTTTTTAAAATAATGACCCATTCTTAATATTATAATTTTTAAAATAAAAAATAAAAATAGAAATTAAATAAAAAAATAGTAAAAGATAAATAAAAAAACTGATTCAATTTTTTCAAAAAAGAAATTAATAATTTTTATAAATAAATATTATTTTCAAGAAAAAAATTTGGAAAATTCTTCATATTTTAAAAAATGAATAAAATTTTATAAAATATAGATTCAAAAAAAGTAAACTTTATTTTCAAAAGAAAAAAAAAGAGTTTTTTTTTTAAATCAGTAAGGTTTCATAAAAATTTAATTTTTTTAAATCTATATTTTATGAAATTTTACTCATTTTATGGAAAAAAAATTAAAGTTTCTAATATTTTTTACTGTAAATAATAACTATTTTTTAAAAATATTTAACATAATCATTTTTTAAATTAATTTAATAGGGTAATCTGAAAAATTAAAAGTTCAATGATGTAATCAATAAAACGTGCCAACTACGGTGATTAGTTTTGCAGATAAAAAATTAACGTCCGTTTATTTTTTTAACGGAATATCCCAATTTCAAAATAATAATTAGTTTAGTGGGATAATTTAAAAAATTAAAAGTTCAATTGTGTAATCAGTGAAATTTGTCAACTACAGTGTGTATTTCATTAGTTTTATCGATTTTGTTTATATTTTTATTTTGTCGGTACATATAATGAGTCTTTGCTTCGATGACATTTTAAAGTGTTCTTCCTTATCTTTTGTAAATTCTTATAATTTTAATAAAATTAATTAGTTGATAATTTATTTATTTTTTATTTAGTTTATATAAAGGGGCACACTTAAAATTTTTTGTCCTGGCCTTAAAAACCCCCGGACCGGCTCTGACTCTACCCCTGAAGAGATTACAATTCCTTATGTCGTGAAGCCAAAAACTTCCACAGACAGCTTGCAGCTTTCAGGTGTTCGCTGACTTGATACATGTGAATAGTGTGTAAGCCTTCCTGTTTCAATAATATTTTCCATAGTTCTGTCTATATAATAAGATTTACTAAGGGATGCGGGCAGTTACTTACAAGTGATTGAGGAAATAAGTGTAAATATACCTGTTAACGTCAAGTTTCGCCGGCGCGTCCAATCACAGAATCCACGCGCTAGAACCTGCACAGTAACAGATCACACAGAAGCTTGACGGCTTGTGCCGCCGGGGGATAGCTCCGGTGTGAGAATGAGTAACAGGCCGTTCCAAGGGTAAACAATGGAGGCTAAGTATTTAGTGCTCAAGAGTAGGTATTACCTTCTAATGTTAACCTAGGCCTTGTATTTATAGAGCTCACCACCTTAGAATCCTTCTCCCAGCTGGATTAGGACTCCTTGTGTATGGTAGTTACCATAACTTGGGTCCAACACAATCTCCTTAAAAGGTGCAAGTAGAATCCAATCCCACCACTACCTTTGGAGTTACCTTTTATGTGTATGAATAGGTACCAGGACTCTACACGCAGGAGAGCCCACTGTGCAGACCCAATCGGTCCTGTGACCTGGTCTAGGTTTCGGCCCAAAGGACTCGAAGACCCGACCCCGAACACCACAAGACTGGGTTCAGCTCCCGCTCAGATGCCGACCCGAACACCCCCAACACCTTCACATGCTTCGCCCCATCATTGTCTCAAACCCTTCTGTCAGAAGGCCTTCGGCCCCTATGGGGGTCGGTAAAACGCTCCCGAACATTGCCCCCCAGTCTCTGGTTATAACACATTTATGACTAGAGACTTGGAAAGTCGCAACAGCTAATGATGGGATGTCTAGGGAAGCCCAACGGTCTGTTATAAATATTTGAAATGTTGCACGCCTTTTAACGCCTGGACCCACCTTAAACATTTATTAGCCGCCCTGGGGTTCCGCGCCGTACACCCTATAAAAACCCAACTCCATATTCCTTATCCCCTTTACTGACTCTTCCTTCTCAAACCCTCTAATTTCAAATTTTCTGGCAAGGCGATTTCCGGCGAAATACTGCTTCTCCGTGTTCATCATTTTCCTCTACTTATTCAGCCTTTTGTTTGCTATTTTTGCTTGTTTCCTTCGTCTAGACTCCTCATTTTCACCATTTTTCTCGTAAAATGGCCGATTCCAGCATCATCCCCATCACTGAGCTTACCACCGTCACCGCCGGCGACCTCCTGGAGGTCATACTGCCGGATGCCTCCACGGACACCACTCCTCTGAACCTCCCTAGTTCGGAGGATGCTGAGTTTAGGATCCGAGATGCCTACCGCTCCTCTGAAGAGTTCTCTCACCTTCATACGCGTTCTACCATCATATCGTCCCAAATCTCCGATATCCGCACTCTCTTCAAGATACCCAAAGAATACGAACTCAAGATCCCTCAGCCCGACGAGAAGATGTTCTGGAGGCCCGAGGGTAAATGGATGGCCGTTCCATTATACGTTCTGAAGTACGGGGTTCGGTTCCCCTGCACGATTTTATCACCTCTTTTTTGACCTTCGTGGGGATCGGGTTCGCACAACTCGTGCCGAACTCATATATCCAGCTGGTCTCTTTTATTGCCACATGTCAAGAGGTGGGTCTCACTCTTGGGCTCGACCTCTTCTTTGCTCTGTTCACCCTCGGCGGGTCGAAAGAGCCCGGGCTTCGCCAACTCACCAAACGCCCCAACCGTACGGTCCTAATCAAGACCCCTTCAAGCAACAAGGGATGACATGAACAGTGGTTTTATGCCAAGGGATTCGAACTCCAACTCCTTTCCTCCTGGGCCCATCCAGCCGACCAGGCGGCCAAGATTTCTAAGTTTTCGTCGGGCCGGGCCGAGGCTTTCAAGACGTACTATGCCCGATGGAAGAAGACCGAGTGGAACGTGGGGATTCTAATGGACGAATCCTGGCTGTACAAACACGGCTGTGAGTACTTTCTTTCTTTCTACATTTCATTTCTTTTCCTGTTAAGCATTACATGCCTTAACCATTTCATCCCCGTGCAGTGACCATTTTCAAGCCCGAGGGCGTTGCCGACTCCTTCGTCCCTACTACCATCATCGCGGGGTTCATCCGGCCACCCGTGACCGACGACGCTGCTGAGGAGGATACCGTCCCGATCAGTGAGCTGTCGCTGGGATCCATTTCGGGGCCCGAGCCCCCGAAGACACAAAAGGGGGCGCTGAAGATGAGCCGTGCGGAGAAGGCGGCTTTAATGAAGAAATCCAAGAAGCCCTCCAAACCGGCCATCAAAGCGCCTGCAATAATTCCACCGCCCCCCATGCCGAAGCCATCTCTACCTCCACCCCCTCCTCCCCCGACCGAGGTAATCGAGGATTCGGAGGAAACTGAAGATGTTCCTCCCGAACCCCGACCCAAGAAGCCTCGAGTGTCGGAGGATCTCGATCGTCCGGTCGGTCAGATGGTGACTACTGGTCCCGACCGGGTGACCCCACCTTCTTCTGGGCCTAGCTCCTCCCAAGGATCACCGACTACTTGTTGGCCCAAGAGCCCATCAGATGTCTTCCCTTTCACCCTCTTCGATCACTTCAAACTTCCTGGAGACGACGAACGGTTTAAAGGATATTCATCTGATCAGTTCTTGGTGGCTTACATTCGGGCTCAGACCCAGGTAATTTTCTGCTTTATGGATCTGGTTGCTTATTTAATAAATCTAACTCTTACTTCTTACACTGATATATGCATTTTTCGCAGGCCAACGCCATCCTAGCCAGAGCCATCCCTCCCCTTGCCAGATCTACAAAGAAAGAGATTCAGCTGGGGACGGAAATTGAGCTGCTTGAGGCTGACGTTTCGGTGCTTGAGCTGCAATCCGAACTGAAGAAGGAGCAGGAGTCCCTTGTGGAAACACAAATCCGGGCGGTCCTGGCCGAGGAGAGGGTCAAGGAGCTGGAGCAGGAGAATAGCTCGCTTCTGGCAGAGAGGGATCGTCTGCTTCTGGAGGTCAAGGACCGGGAGAATGCTATTGACGGTATTACGCTCAAATTTTCCGAGATGCATGATAAGTTGATGTACCTGATCAAGGACAACAACAATTTGATCGCTACCGTCGATGCGTTTCCTGAAAAAATGGCCGAGGCCCGACAGCAAGCCATCGCCGAATATGAAGAATTCGAAGCTTTAAACGATAAAGTCTTAGCCCAATTTGGTGAAGGGTATGAGACTTATCGGGATAAGGCTAAGGCCAAGCTGATGGCTGCTGGGCTTGATACCTCGATCCTTGACTTCTCGGACGACGAATCTGAAGACGATCCTCCTGCCGAATAGATACTTAGGATTTTTTTTTTGTACTTTTGCCCGACTCGTAAGCGATCGGGTTGTAAAAATTTTATAAGTATAAATGAAATATACTTTTTGGCCCATGGATGTTTGTTATCAGTTGTACTTAGAACTAATCTCGATCAGTTATGTTCATCCGAACTTTCCAACCGGATTGCCCTTAGAGTTTTTCTGATATTGAAGGGTCCGACAGTTATTCCCGGGACTTATCTCGATCAGGGGTATCTTTCCGAACCTCTTGATTGGATAGTACCCGAGATCTGTTCGTTAAGAATGTATCGAACTCTCGGCCAGTTATGCTCGGGATTTATCTCGATCAGTGGTGTCTTTCCGAACCTCTTGATCGGATAGAGCCCGAAGCGTGTCTGTTCGAGTAGTAACAAAACGCATGAATATAGATGAAGTCAAATATTATCAGAAACGAAACTTTCATTTATATCCTTTAAATTGAATCGGTTACATAGATAGAAGTAAGAATAACACAACTATTACTGGTAAAATTTTCCAAGTCTTCCAGCATGCCATGTATTCTTTACCTCCGAACCGTTCATTGCTCGAAGCTGGTATGTTCCAGGCTTTGGCACTCCTATCACTTCGTAAGGACCCTCCCAGTTAGGCATTAACTTGTCGGTGTTCTGGGGGGTTGAAGCCTCCGACTCCCGGAGGACTAGATCTCCTACTGCAAACCTCCTAGACTTCACCTTCTGATTGTAGTGTCTGGCGGTTCGTTGCTGATAAATTGCCAACCTCAGCATAGCCGAATCCCGAACTTCATCCAGTAAATCCAGATTTGTTCTCAAGCCATCATCGTTGTATAACTCTTTGTATTGGCTGACCCGAAGGGTGGGTGATCCGATTTCGACAAGAATTAGAGCATCAGTCCCATATGCCAATCTGAATGGAGAGTCCCCTGTTGTGGTTCGTGGGGTAGTTCGGTACGACCATAAAACAGATAATAGCTCCTCGGGCCATCGACCCTTTAATTCATCCAACCTACCCTTTATCCCATTGAGTAGGGTTCGATTGGTTACTTCCACTTGACCGTTCGACTGAGGGTGGGCAACCGAAGTTTTTCGGTGTTGGATGCCTAACTCCTTCAGAAAGCCCTCGAATTTTGACCCGACGAACTACCTGCCATTGTCTGAGACTATTATCATCGGGATGCCGAACCGGTAGACTATTCCTTCTTTGACAAACTTTAAACACTCCTGCTCGGTTATCTTCTGCAGTGGCTTGGCCTCGACCCACTTCGTCATATAATCTATGGCCACGATCACAAAGTTAACCCGTCCCTTAGCCTTTGGTAGAGGGCCTAGGATGTCACTTCCCCATGCAGCAAAGAGAATTGGAGATAGGACCGAGTACAACTCTTCGGGGGGTTGATGTGGAATGTTGCTGTTCAGCTGACACTTGGGGCACCTCCTGACAAATTCCTTTGCTTCTGTATAGATAGTCGGCCAGTAATACCCCTGCCTCAGAATTTTATGTGCCAGTGATTTTGCTCCCATGTGATCCCCACAGATCCCCTCGTGGACCTCCCGAAGCGTGTAGTCTGCCTCTGAAGGGGACAAGCATTTCAACAGTGGAGAACTAAAGGCTCTTCGATAAAGATCTCCATCTATGAGTACGAAGTTTGAGCTTCGATGTTTGACTTGCTTGGCTAGAATTCGGTCCGAAGGTAGGGTCCCTTCGGCCAAATATGAGATATAAGGAGTGAGGCAGCAGTCGAGTCGGTCTAACGCTAGGACTTCTGTCTTCGGGATACTGGATTTTTCCAAAACCTCTAAATACACCGATCCATTGAAAGAGCTCGATTCGGTAGTTGCCAATCGTGCCAGAGCATCTGCTATGGTGTTGTCCGATCGATCCACCCCCAAACAGCTGTGCGATGAAAAGTATGTGAGCTTATCTCTTAACTCGGCCAGATATTTGGTCATCCTCGCCCCCCGAGCTTCATACTCGCCCGATAACTGCTTGACCACCAGCTGTGAGTCACTGTAAATGATTAACCTTCGTACTTCTAGGCTTCGGGCCAATCGTATCCCTGCTAAGATGGTCTCGTACTCTGCTTCGTTGTTCGTGGCCCTTAAGCCGAACCGAATGGCTTGTTGGACCTTGAACCCTTCTGGACTTGTCAGAATGACCCCTGCCCCGCTGGCGTCTGAAGTTGACGATCCGTCTACATATAGGGTCCATGCGGTCTGATTCAGTTGTGCCTCGGCCACTATATTCATCTCTGGCTCTGTGAAAGAGCATTCGACTACAAAATCTGCCAGTGCCTGCCCTTTGACTGCCGTTCGGGGATGATACTCTATAGCAAACTGTGTTAATTCCATCGCCCATGCGGCCAACCGACCTGAAACCTCGGGTTTATGCAGAATCTTTTTCAAAGGTTGATTAGTGTAGACCACTATCACCCGACCTTGGAAATAATGCCTAAGTTTCCTGCTAGCAATTATGAGGGCGTAAGCGAACTTTTCCAGGTTCGGGCATCTTGTCTCTGCGTCCCTGAGGACATGGATTACATAATACACCGGGAACTGTTTGCCTCCCGTATCCCTTACCAGTGCCAAACCTACCGCCATTGGGCTGGCAGCTAAGTATAAGTATAAAGGTTCAGAGGCAACCGGTTTCATGAGCAATGGTGCCGAACCCAAATACATTTTGATCTCTTGGAACGCGTCTTCGCATTTCAAAGTCCATTGGAAGCTTTTGTCATTTTTCGGACCCTTGAGCGTGTCGAAAAAGGGTAGACACCTTTCTGCTGACTTTGACATGAATCTCCGAAGGGCTGCGATTCGGCCCGTCAGCCTCTGGACATCTTTGTATGTCTTCGGAGATTTCATGTCTAAGATCGCCGAGATTTTTTCGGGATTGACCTTGATTCCCCTTTTACTGACCAGATATCCCAGAAATTTCCCTGAACCCAATCCAAAGGTACACTTGGTCGGGTTCAGTCTCAGATTGTGTTGTCTTACCGTCTCGAAGCAGTTTGCTAAATCCTCCAGATGATCCCGGACCGACATGCTTTTGACGATCATGTCGTCCACATACACTTCCATACTCCGACCCAGTTGTTTTCTGAACACGAAGTTCATCATCCGTTGGTAGGTTGCTCCGGCGTTCAGTAGTCCGAAGGTTATCTTCCGATACGCATATATTGCTCGATGAGTGATGAAGCTAGTCTTTGGGATATCCTCCTTATGCATCGATATTTGGTGATACCCCGAGAAAGCGTCCATGAAACTTAGCATTTCGTACCCTGAAGTGGCATCAATCAGCTGGTCTATGTTGGGTAACGAATATAAATCTTTAGGGCACGCCTTGTTCAGGTCCGTGTAGTTGATGCACATCCTCCACTTCCCATTTTGCTTCTGAACTAACACCACATTTGCCAGCCATTCGGGATAGTCGATCTCGAAGATGAACCCCGCGTCTAATAGTTTAGCAACCTCTTCGTCTATGATCATCTGTCTTTCCGGGGCAAAGATCCTTCTTTTCTGTATCACTGGCTTTTTCTTTGGATCGGTATGGAGCCTATGTAGCGCTACTAATCTGCTTACCCCGGGCATGTCACTGGGTTCCCAAGCAAAGATGTCGGCGTATACCCTAAGCAATTCCACCAGACCTGTTCGCAGCTGTTCGGTTAACCCGGCCCCAATCTTGATCAGTTTGTCTGGATTCCTTGGTATTAATTCTACATCCTCCGTTTCTTCGGCTGGTAGAGCCATGGGTTCTGTACTTCCCTCCGTGAACGGCTCTAACTCAATGGTCATTGTCTGTTTCCGTTTACTGACCCCGACTCCTGAAGATATCAAAGTATTCCGATAACACCTTCGGGCAATATCGAGATCACCTTTTACCTCCCCTACCCCGTTCGGTGTCGAAAACTTTATTTTGAAGTGAGGTATAGATGTTACTGCCTGCAGTGCCGCGAGAGTCGGCCTCCCCAAGATGGCGTTGTAAGCCGAATCCACTTGTACCACAAAAAACTTTACCATGATTTCTGTCTGTTGAGGGGCCGTACCGAATTGGACTGGCAGTTCTATCGTGCCCGACACGTGAACTGGGTCCCCACTGAAGCCGTATAACTGGCCTTCGCCTCCCAGTTCCATCTTCTTTCCCCCCCAACTCCATCCTCTGGTAGGCGTGTGTATAGAGTATGTCGACTGAGGACCCGTTATCAATCATCATTCGCTTCATGTCAACCAGCCCGACCTGAGCTGTTATAACCAGTGCCCCGTCGTGCGGTTCAATGTGGTCGGTAGGGTAATCGTCATCTGAGAAGGAGATGGTCGTTCCTGAGTATGGCCTGTCCTTCCTGGGCGAGGAGTTGGCCAGTGACAGTACGGCTTCGAGATGCCCACTTCTTTTTCTACCGGTTGCACGCCCTACCGACCCGCCCGATATCACGTCAATAACTCCTCGGGATTGGGGGTTCGGTTGCGGCTGTGCTTCCTGGGGGGGTTCCCTGATGTCCTCTTGGGGAGCCTCCGACCCTTCTCTGCCGACTACGTACCGTACCAACTGCCCATTCTGTACGTTCTTTTCTATCAAGTCTTTCAGGTTATTGCAATCTTCTGTCGTGTGACCTCGACTCTGGTGGTATGCACAGTACTTGTTTCGACCCCTTTTCCCTGGTTTTGCGATCGTTTGGCATGGTTCGAAAAAAGGTTTGCTACGTATCTCCTCCAGTATCTTGGCCCGATCTGTAGTGAGCGCACTGTACACTTTGTTGACATTTTTGTTTGGGAAGGGCGGCCTTCCACTGCCCGACCCTCCTCCACTATAATTCCTCTTACTGTAGCTGTCCGACCTACCCTGGATGTCGGACTTCTGATAATTCTGTTTGTCCCGATCTCTGGATTTGTCGTATGATTGGGACTGTGGCTTGAAGTTCCCCATCGCTTCCTCAACTGCTATATGACCCTCGGCCCTATGGAATGCCTCCGTTAAATCTGTCGGAGGGTTGATCACCAGGTCCTTCATCAGTTTTTTGGATTTCCCGATGTCTAACCCGGTTGTGAAGAATCCCAAGGCTTGTGGGGAGTTCAACTCTGCCACCGACCCCACAGCCTCTCGGAACCTTTTAACATACTGCCCCAGGTTCCCATCTGATCTCTGCCTGACCTGCATGAGGGATGCTGTGATCTTTCCCCGTCTCTTATTACTCCCGAACCAAGCATGAAACTTTTCTCGAAGGCCCCTCCACGAGCTTATGGACCCTGACGCCAATGTTCCCATCCATTCCCGGGCACTCTTCTTCAGGGTGGTGGCGAACATATGACACTTGGCCGCATCGGAATGGCCGTAGTACGTCATCAACCGGTCGTACCCATCGGAATGGTTATAAGGATCTCCCAGCCCGTCGTAAGTCTCCATTGGGGGCATTTTCTTTTTAGGGTCGGCCACCTCCCGATTTATTTCCACAGAAAAGGGTGACCCTATACAGGCCGAGGGTTCCCCCGTTGAGCTTTTGGCCAATAGAAGCTTCTCCAACTCAGCTACCCTTTGGGCGAGGGGGTCGGATTCTCCTTCATGATTGGACGATCGGGGTCTGCCCTTCTCACGTTCGGGAACCTCGTCTCCCCTCCTCCTTCCAGATTTGGCTGGGTGTTCTGATCGGCGGCCTGCTGAACGGCTCCTCCTCTGGCTTTGGCTGTCCCTTGAACGACTGCGGTGTCTGCTCCATTCCCTATCAGCATCTCCCCTTCGGGGAGACCGAGACCGACTATGATGCCTACGCCTCCTGGAGGATGCCTCCTGTTCCCCGGCCATATTGGCCATCTGTAGTTTGAGTTCCTCCTGTTGGAGACGTAGGGCCGTCATGGCATCTTTGTTTTACTGCATCTTTTTCTGCAGGATGAATTCTCTTTGATCCCGACTACCTAATGTGCGGCTCTTTTCATGCAACTCCAACGCCTGTGGGTTAGCTTCGTCCATCCGACTGGCTTGGTTAGGAGTACGTTGGCTTTCATGAAAGAGCCGCCTCCGAGGGGAGCCAGCCGCCTCCGAGGGGAGCCAGCCGGCTCCCTCTGATCGTCCTGGATTCTGGAACCCAGTCTGTCCTTCACCGACCCTCTCACCTGAGTGGTCTGGTGCGACTTGGCCTTGTCCCGGTCGGAAACTGCATACTCCGCACTTGCCATCGTCTCTCGCCGGAAAAAGATCTGATTGTGATTGTTTAAGCACTAAAGCCCTCCTTCTAGCGCCAATGTTAACGCCAAGTTTCGCCGGCGCGTCCAATCACAGAATCCACGCGCTAGAACCTGCACAGTAACAGATCACACAGAAGCTTGACGGCTTGTGCCGCCGGGGGATAGCTCCGGTGTGAGAATGAGTAACAGGCCGTTCCAAGGGTAAACAATGGAGGCTAAGTATTTAGTGCTCAAGAGTAAGTATTACCTTCTAATGTTAACCTAGGCCTTGTATTTATAGAGCTCACCACCTTAGAATCCTTCTCCCAGCTGGATTAGGACTCCTTGTGTATGGTAGTTACCATAACTTGGGTCCAACACAATCTCCTTAAAAGGTGCAAGTAGAATCCAATCCCACCACTACCTTTGGAGTTACCTTTTATGCGTATGAATAGGTACCAGGACTCTACACGCAGGAGAGCCCACTGTGCAAGCCCAATCGGTCCTGTGACCTGGTCTAGGTTTCGGCCCAAAGGACTCGAAGACCCGACCCCGAACACCACAAGACTGGGTTCAGCTCCCGCTCAGATGCCGACCCGAACACCCCCAACACCTTCACATGCTTCGGCCCATCATTGTCTCAAACCCTTCTGTCAGAAGGCCTTCGGCCCCTATGGGGGTCGGTAAAACGCTCCCGAACAATACCATATGTAAATTTTTGTCATGGCTTGCTTTTCTTTTTATTCTTTTATCTGTTCTCATACAAAGGACGAGCATCTGACAAGTTTCAGTTATTACTCAAATTGCCAATATAGTTTTAATTTACCTTTAGGCATAATGTCTGAAAAACCTTTTATCTATTAAAATCATGCAATATCACAGCGGCGTTAATTCTCTCTTCTTTTTTTCTATTTTTTAATTCATTTTATTAATTTTGACTCGCAAATATAGACAGTAGGTGTATCTACATCTGTGATATAGTGCGTGTATGAATTCTAGTGTTATTAGATCTTTGGCTGTGGATCTGCATACATATTGACTTGAACTATACATGAAAAACCAAATATATATTCAATCAAGGGGCAGGAAGTAGGTTGTCCTATCCTATGCTTCACCAACAAGTTTGGAATAAACTGCTGAGAGAACATGTACTTGGTATTAATTTAGTGCCACATGGTTGATCCTTATCATTGCTAATTGAGAGTTATGTGATTGTGATGTGCACATGCTTGATTGGGTTTATAATGGCTGCTATTGTGCCTGTATTAAAGGGGCCGGCAGGCGGCAAAGCTATTTGAATTAGTTCTAATTATTATAATCATCATCGTCACAGTTATCATTGATTTTGCGCTAAGCAAGGGTTGGATTTCTGATTAAGGAAGAGGTCAATTATTTGGAACATATATAATATGTTCTTGTGTAATGATGCAGAGGACCAGGTTAGTTCCCTACATACCAGGCAAAGAATATGTTAGTATACAAAGGCTATCTATCTATCTATCTGTAAGCAAGCTCTGATCAATTATATGAGAACTATTTTATGTTTGATCAATTCAAGATTTAAATAAAGCATTAAGATATTATTTGTTGACAGCGTAAAACGCGCTTAGTTCCACCAAATCCATGTTTATCTTATCCTCAACAAATTTGTCTGACCATAAATTGCAAAGCACAAAGAACAGTTGAGTTTTTACTGGCCTTCCGTACTTGTTTCTTTCCTTGGTAGGGCTTAGCATAGCAGCATACCTAGTAATTTCCTGGTTAATGTGCAAACCCATAGACAAGAACTTTCTTCCAAGAAATTGAAGTCGGTGCTTGTTCAGCTCAAACTGGGAGGCTGAATTTGTTTTTTTTAACATATTATCATGTGTTCTGATGTTTTTTAATGGATCCAATTGTATTATAAGACTCACTCGAAGGTGACGTTCTTCTTGTTTGGTTGGTCAAATTAAGTTATAAATAGTCAGTGATTATGCATTCTTTTCTCATTCCATGTCCTACATGAGTATGGTGTACCAAGACTAACACTTAACACATACTATAAATGCCACACAACTTTTTGGGTATGAATCGGTGGTTGATTGCATCTTAACAGTGCATCTCTTAATGACTCTTAAGAGTCTATATATTTGTATTAAGAGGTCATCTGAATAGTTAAGATGTAAATATGAGTTTAAACACAAGAACCCTGATTTTCATCCTGTGCCAAAACCCCTTCCACTTTGTAATCAAAAGTTAGTATAACATGCTTAAAGTAAGAAATAAACTAGATTGTAAAACAAAAATTTGACAAACACACCGATTAAAAAGAGTACATCCTAACATAAACATAATCTTAATTGAGATGAAAAAGTTATCAAGAACATGGGTTAGTTGAAAAGGCAAACAATTTCATTCTCTCTCTCTCTCTCTCTCTCTCTCTCTCTCTCTATATATATATATATATATATATATATATATATATATATATATATATTTGGTGCAAGATGGTCAAAAACTAGAAAAATAAAAAATCCAAGGATCGGAATATTTTCTACTAAACTCAAAAGTTTGTGCAAAGAATCGTCATTCAATTGAACTCAACAAGCTTTAATTTTTAGCAGAAAATATTCTTATCCTTGTCTGTCTTTTTGATTTTTCTGGTTTTTGACTATCTTGAACCTAACAGTAATGGCTGCAGGTAGGTCTGTCAATGGGTCAGATCAGAACAAATCATACTTTGATCTTAATATCCTCTACCAAATGTGATAATGGATCAATGATAGATCATTAAGATCCACTTGATTATCATGATCTAAATCTATCCATTTAAAAAAAATTATACAATTATATTATATTATATTTATTATTTTGCGAATTACAATTTAAAGGAAACGAACAACTCTAAAAAACAAACAGTTTCCTCCAGTCTTTAAAAAATATTTTCATTCCATTAATACTTGTTGGCGATAAGCTTGTGAAGATTAAGAACACGTAAAACTGTAAAGTTCTCACTCATATATTTACTAATAAAGGGCAGTTCTGTCCATAAAAAAATAAAACAATTAAATTGCTCTGTGAGCCTAATTTTACCATGTTAATCATTTAATTATTAATAGCTGATCCATGATTTGGATCAAATCAGGAAATAAATGAACCGGACCTTTGATCCAATAAATTGTGCTGAAACAAATCAGATCAAGATTAAGATTTGGCTCATTGACAATTAATACTTGGCCCTTGAAACTGTTTGGCATTACTTTAGGAAATTGATATTTTCACATGAAAAGTGTCGCTATAGATGTATAACGACGGTAAAAATCGTCACTATAGGATCTATAATGACGGTTTTCATATAAAAATATCAAAAAGTCGTGTGGAAATATCAATTTCCATAATTTAAACTAAAATAAGCTTCCTTAATCCAAAAGGAAAAGAAAAAAAAGAAAAAAAAACTAACTATTCCAACTATAACTTACCAACCGTGTGTGACAAAGGAGACAAATTGATGGTATGCCTACGAAATTAATTCAGAAGAGTAATCAATCCTTGTTATTGAATAAATGAAAAAGAAGACAGTGTTTATTAAAGATAAGTTTGACCTAAATCACTACTTTTAATTCGAAAATTAATAATGTTGGTGAGCACTAACATCAAATTAAGATTAGACGGATGATTTCTGCCTCTGATGTGAAGTTTAATCATCTTAATCTTTTCATCAACTTGATTAATACTAGTACATATTAATTAACACTCATTTTCAACACTTTAGTTGATTAATTAAGAATGCAATAAACAAATGTGCTTGGGGAATTTACCCATAATCTACTCTGGAGTAAATCCCAATTTCATCAACTTGATTAATATATTAATTAACACTCATTTTCAACACTTTAGTTGCTTAATTAAGAATGCAATAAACAAATGTGCGTGGGGAATTTGCCCATAATCTACTCTGGAGTAAATCCCAATTCCTGACAGGGATAACATAAAGTAAAGGAACAAAACTGCACTGCTTAATTGCGAATATCTTAGAATCATTATTAAATCTCCTTTTCTGACTTAGACAACTTTAAAACCTTATGCATGCATGTTGCTATAATAGAGCAATAAGAATTTTTAAGTTTGAAATAGAGTGAATATATACTTGTACAAATTGATTTAAATGGATTTGGATCTCCTCCATTACACTTTTTCTCTAATTCTATCGATTGTGAATAGTATGATTGAAATCGATATCGATCAATTAATTTATTATATTGAATAACATAATTATTTCAAAAATAAAACTAAACCGCATTTTTCACCATTTGATGAACATGTGGATTTTTTATCAAAATTTCAATGGATGAAAATTCTTTTAAACTACTTTTACTGGTGAAAGTTATTTTTTATGATTCTAATTTTTTGTAGGATCGATCTTAATACCATCAATTATCTATTAATATATTTTGATCATTACTAATAAAATTATTAAGATCAAATAGTTGGTGTATTGGATGGGATTGAAAGAAATGCACTTGTAATGGAGATGAGCCAAATCAGATTTAAATAGTATCAATATTACAATTATAAAAGTTATTGAAAAGATTTGAGAGAAATAGGAAGGTTATCTTCTATTTAAATTGGAAAAATTTATTTATTAAAAGAATAAATAATATTAAATAAATCTGTGCATACTAACTATTTACAAATAAATTCACAATTAGTAAAGGACAATTAAATTTTGTATTACAATAATAATGAAAAATTAATCTAGTTACCTTCCACTAATTATTAATTTATTTACAAGTTATATTAGGTTGCCAAGATTTACTCTTCCTCATTCTTGTGAGAGAGGAACAAGTTTGTCAATGGGGTCAATTGTTTGATAACTTTAGAGCATGTGATTGAAAGCTTTATTTTTCGGTGGGTGGGTGGGTCGGTGAGTGGTGGTTTGGGGTTGGGGGTGGGGTGGGGTGGGGGGGGGGAGGGGAAGGACTCTAAGCTTGGTCTAAGATAGTGGGACAGGACAGGATCACTAGCTCATTTATTTATTTATTAATTATTTTTTGTTTTGTAAATCTTTCAGACCTTGAAACATGTCTCACACAAGGAGGCAAACTACTGTCGCCCCCCACTGCCTGGTGATGAGAGATCTCATCTGTGTTTTTGGCAAGATTTCTTTTTATCTCTTTTCTGTATTTTAATCTACTTTTATATATTTAACATGCAGAAGCAGAAGCAGAAGCAGATGCATGCATGTCAAAAAGATGAACTTTAATCATGCATGTTTCTTTCCAGAAAAACACTTTCCCAATTTTAACGTTTGAATGTTTAGTAGTACGTACAAAACATTTTTCTTAAACAAGAGTACTTAACTTATAAACGTATCATTTGGAGCTTAAATTATTGCAGTTTCAAGCTCAAATTACGCCCTGCACCATTTTTTTTAGTGTGGTGGCCAAATTCACTAAATGGTACCTACTACAAACTCTACAAATTCTGGTAACAGAACATATAATAAATTATTTTTATGTTTCAACTTGCATAATTCAGACGCCAAATAATATATAATATATGTAACATCTGTTCTGTACCAATTAGGAATAAGTCAATCTAAAGATTCATGAACAATTCCTTTTTTGTGTAAAAGAATAATGTCAAGAGTAAAAGAGGATGGAATACATTAATTTGGTGTGGGGGCATATGCCCAAAAAGCAAAGGCACATGCAATATACCATAGAAAAATGGCAGACGGACAAAGGAACAGGAGGAAAATAGACAAAAGTAGTGATGGTACAACAAATATTCAAAAGGAATAGAAAATGGAATAATCTCTTAATCAGTAGTTAAAGGCTGCTTGCATAGGCAGGCTATGTGGATCAAGCCTCTCCACACCCTAACAAAGTTACGTCTGTCCAAAAACCCTCCTATATTAATAATAAACAAAGAACAAATGCTAGAATTGATAGAAAGTCCCATATATGAAAACAACCACATGCTCTCTCTAAATATACGTTCATATATTTGTTATATATCAAAAATAGACATTATATCTCTATCGCTTAATATATAAACTAATAAAAAAATTAATTCAAGTCCGTTATTATATATTAATAGCGGACGACGGGTTACGTCCGCTATTCTACTAATAATAGGTGGGTATAATTAATGAATTATTTGCCTATCTATACGTGTGTATGTATAGATTACCATTGATGATTGCAGAGAATTGAAACAAAGTGGATTGGCCCCATATGGCAGCCAATTAGTGGAAGGCAACACTAGGAAGTTATCCAATAAGGCATTCCTAATTCATCAACTAGTTTGCTACACTACTTTATAAAAGGGAAACAAATACTTGGAAAATATCAATTAATCTTGATTGTGTTTGGGTATAAAACGACAAAGTTTTGAATAATAAAGTGATGAAATGACAAAAATTGTTATTTATAAAGTGATAAAAATGTCATCAATGAATCACATTAAAATATACTAATTGTCATGAAACGCTATTATTTTATTTACAAATGTCAGAGTTAAAATTGACAGTGAAGATGTTAAGGAGAGAAATTAGGAGACCTGTAGTTTCTTTTATCAATAGGAAAATGTATAGACTGGAAGAAAAATGAGAGAATGGGAAGAAAGAATAGAGAGGAGAAAGTGCAAGAGAAAAAAATTGAATAAAATAATTGTTACTTTAATTATATTTATTGCACAATTAATAAATTTAAGTGAGAAATTAAGAAATTATTCTCGCTTATATATATATATATATATATATATATATATATATATATATATATATATATATATATATATATATATATAATACATTTCATACATTTACAAAAATTGTTTAATATATGAATGAACTAATTAATACATTATACTCTAAATGTTACTCTTGTGAGCTCCTCTAACTTGAATGATTATATATAATAATCCCATATTTAAAGTAAACAAAGAGATAGTACATGATGAAGATGATCGATCCAAATTCTAACTTAATTACATTTTGATAATTATATACATTTCAAATGAGATTGTTTCAATATAAATTTGAAAGGCATGTTTAGTTTCTAGATAAAGCATGTGGTTTAAACATTTGTCTCACCAAACACATATAAAGTCTCTTAAGTAATTTCTACTTGGTACCAAATCGAGATTTAGGTCCTAATCACTGAATATACATTATAATGCTTCATTTTTATCTTTGTAAGCAAGGTAAGAAAATTCAACAAACCCAACTAATTTTTTCAGAAAATCATCAAGAGGCCGATTGAGTGGCGTTTACAAACACATATAGATATATAGAGAGAGGAGATTGAGAGATTGAGAGACGGAGAGAGAGATGTTGAAGTTTATTTTTTAAAAAAAATTATATTTCATGTAATGATGGAGAATTCTATGTGTTGTAATAAAGATTATATATATATATATATATATATATATATATATATATATATATGAAATGAAATGAATTTTTATGAGGAATTGTCTTGAGCATATGTGTGAATGTGTTATGCAATGTGAATTAAGTAAGTTAATTAATTTATTTATTTTAAGTTGACTAATAAATGAAAAAAAAAGCCTTGAGACCTATTTATAAATATTATAGGTATGATAATTAAATAACGTAAGGGTTATATTTATTTGAGAGACCAAGTATTTAATTATGGACTAGCTAAAATATTTAATTTAGAGTTCTTTACACTACTATACAACAATTAGAAAGTAATTACAAGATTAGTGCATCCACAAAACAATTACAAAAAGAGTGTAACACAATAACCACGTAACACTTACCAAAAAGCATGGAGATCAAAGGAGAAAGAATTGGAAAAAGTAAGGAAATCCACACGACTACTCTCTGATCCCATCATAGTTACACATGCTGAAGAAGACAAATCTAGGTAACCCTTAGAAATTGTTCTTAATTTTTTTATAATTAATTAGTAACTCAATAAAGCTGAATTGGTTACCTTTGTATGAAGGTTTGGCTACTGTGGGCCCAAGTGCAAATTACGATTCACATGACCTAATTGAATTAAATGTATAAAGTAGGGTTCACATAACCTAATTAAATGAAGATGAAAAAGCCGAAAATAAATATGATAGACCCGAGATAAGCCTCCACGTGTTCCGAGGCAGAAGGCTCGTGGAGGTGGCTCGTTTTAGGAATTGATTGAGGGATTGAATTGGTGGCTAGAAGGACATGACGATATAGGCATTATCCTAATGACTAAAGGGTATTTCTAGAATTTTCCTGAAGACATGTGCCTGACATGTGATAACTTAAGTGCCAGAATACTCTATAAATACCCCTTCCATTCTATGAAGGAGGGGACCTCTCTTTGAACTTTGGGACTTGGACATTCTCTTAACTCGAAGCACTCAAGACTTGGACATTCTCTCAACTCGAAGCACTCAAGAAGGCTCTCTGAATCCCTGTTATCCTAACAAGTTTCCAGATTCTGAGAGTTCTGTCATGTGTCATTGGAGTAACTGCTCACATGTTCTTCTCCATTCTTCAATCCATCAATCAATTTTGTGTTCATCGTGGATTTCACTCCTCCTTAGCCAACACGAAACCTTAACCCTAGCAAGGCACGATTTTCTTGCCCACATTTCTTTGGAGACTCTGTTGGGGAGGTGTAGAATTCGTGAAAGGTATATCCACAACTCGAAGTGGGAGAACTACATGAAGAGTTTCACCGAAAAATAACATTACTTCACCAGATCCAGCTCTAAGGTAAGCAAATCAAACTTTCCAGGGTGAGAATTTAGATTTCGATCAACCCATTCTTGAAGACGCTTCCAAAGGAAGTTCAACATCACCATACATGACTGATCAACATCAAGCAAACGTCAGGCAGATAGACGTGGGAAGGCAAGGTGAGGAAGCAAGTGGAGAGCAGACAAACGATGTGCAATTAGAGATGCTCAAGGCGTTAAAGGAAGCACGAGAATGACAAGGGATGATTATGGCTATGATGCTGTAGATGTAAGACCCCAACTTATTATTAATGAAATTGAATTTCCTCTATTTATTATTTTGAAATAGTAAGGGTTGATTTGGTTAATGTGGTTAGTTATGGGTAAAATGCGCAAATATTTCAAATAAGCTAGTGGTTATAAAATATTCATTGTTGTTGGGGAATATTCGTTTGGTCGTGTAATATTCTTACTGTCGGGGAATATTTGTACGACGGCGTAGCCTTGTGTGGGCCCCATAACGGAAAGCGGTTGAATGAAAAAAACGACAAGTATAAGTTCTTTATAAATAACGGCATAGTTGTTACCCTTAATACTGTTGAAATACTTGATGGTTAAAAACACAGTAGAACACAGTATTGCACTAATTATTGATTCTTACGTAAGAAGGCACTACTCAATAATTGTTACAGTAATTACTTTTCAATATTTTATTTTATTGATTCAATAATTGCTACGTTAATATTTTATATTATTGTTGTTTCAATAATTGTCACTACACAGTATTTTCCTTTATCGGAGCAATAATTCATATTATTTGAATAATATTATTAGATAACATTATTGGCAATGTCTAGAAAGTTCTGTCTAAGGAGAGGTTTGGTCACCTAATTGTGCGCCAGTAAGGAGAAATCCTTATTGGAAAGCTCCCTCTTTCTTGGGAATAGTCTGGTTGCCAGTATTGTGATTCTGTAATATTATTTGTGAATAATTAATTATTGATTTATATGATAAGGAAAATATTCATTTTATATGGATATATATGGAGAAAATTTTTAATGTGACAATTGTTGAAAATTGATATTTTATCTTTTTTGATAAAATAATTTATTTAAATATATTATTATATTTTAATAATATAATAATGGTGATATTTTTACAATGAATGTGGGATATATGAATAAATGAGGAGGAAGAGTATTTTTGTTGCAATAAATATTTAAAACATGTTTTTCATGTTTGTGGACCCCATTTCTTGACTGAAATTTGATTATAGCCTGCAAAATTATCCGTTTATGGATTTTGGTCAATTTCTGTTTGGAATTTGGGAAAACTTAAAACTACAAAGTTGTAAAGAATTGAATTTCCTATGGAATGGACATAAGACTTGAATCTTTTTGATAAAAGGGCTATTTATTATGAATTATTAAAGTTCTGAAGTTCCGGAATAATTGATTTTGGGAGTTTAAAATGTGTTTTTGTAAGAAAAATGTTTTTAACAAGTTGGTGGGCTCATTTTGTTGTTAAACATGTGGGAATATAGCATTCAAAGGTTGGCGTAGGAAAAAATTATATTTATATTATTATTTTATTAAATTTTCTGCTTTGGTGTTCTAAGCATTTTCCTATAAATAGGGTGCTTAGGTTAGAATTGAAAATCACACCAGAAACTAAAGTTTTCTGATATTCCAGCCAGAAGTACTATTCTTTTCGAGGTAAGGGATATTATTTTTTTTTAAAATGATTTTATTTCTTTCAATATCATTATGCTGGAATATTGATAGTATTTTTCTTGTGAAATTCTTGTCTTTTAGTGTCGAGGTTACTATTCACGTATACGGTACTATTCACAAATACGGCACTATTCACAAAAAAAATTAAATTTTCGTTTTTTGTCCAAAATATCTATTATGGATACTAGCTTTGATTGTATCCATATTTTGATCATTCTTGAATTTTACTCCATTATGATTATTTATGAAGTATTTTGAACTCGGATTATTTAAAGTACGAATCCTTAATATTTGTTCTTTTGTTTCACTGGATTCATTTTCTTTAAAATATTTTTTATCATCCTCAGTCCTAAATGATGATATTACTGAGTATCTTTGGCCTGTAGTGCAAACATGGTTGATTTTCTTATAAATATCTTTGGCCCGTAGTGCAAAGATGTACATGTGTTGAGATGAACATGACCAACTGATGAATATCTTTGGCCTGTAGTGCAAAGATGAATATTTGATTCAAGATGTATATTGATTGATGTTACAAGGATAAAATATTGATGATGGACTTTTAAATTCATAGATTATAGTAGATTTCATTCTCTACGCAACTCATCTATGAATTATTATTTCCGCTGCAAATATTGATATGAAACTTGTTATCTATTGTATTTTATTAAATTTTTCCCTGTTGAAGACTAACGAAAATTTGTTCTATATTATCTTAGTCATAATATTGTTTATTGGGCTAGTTGAGCTCACCCTTTTCTTTTTTGTTCCATTTTTCTTCTCAGGAGGCGAGAATGTAGCGAGTTCTAGTCGGGGTGTGGAATGATGGTTCTAGAGAGTTGTTTTAGTGTTTCTCACCATTTTTGTAAAATAATGTACCAAAAATTGTAATGAGGACTTATTTGGGTGTGAATATTGTCTAGATGGAAATATTTGTATTTAAACTCACAGTTTTTATGTTGTATTAATAAAGTTGTAGTTGTTTCTGGACTATGTTATTGACGACTCAAAATGGGTAATGTATACCTATTTTGGGGGCGTCACAGTTGGTATCAGAGCTTAGGGATATGATCTCTGGCGGAGATCGGGGAATAGAACTAGGAGGGGAGAGACGAGTAAATCCTTCCTTAGTGTGTCTTACCTAAGCTTATTTGTTGGTTGGTCAGAATATAGAAATATTATGTGATATGTTAACCAAACGACCAAACGAATATTCTCCGACAACAATGATTATTTTATAACCACTTGCTTATTTTGTAAAATTTGCACATTTCACCCATAACCAAAGTATTATATCAATTAACACCTTTTTACTTCAAAATAATGAATATAGGAAATCAAATTTTATTTATAAAAAGTTGGGGTCTTACAATATTCTTTATGAATATTGAACGAAAATGATATTCATACGAATATGAAAAATAATCTCTTCAGAATATGAAATAAATAATACTCCTTACGAATATTGAATGAAAATAATATTCATACAAATACGAAAAATAAAATCTCTTTAGAATATGAAATAAATAATATCCCTTACCTCAGAAGAAGACTGGATACTGAAGTAGTGAAGTAGCAAACTACTCTTCTTCTTTCTCTCTATAGCTTCTCTTTCTATAATTGTTCCATTGAGACTTAGTAAATTGGTGAGAATGAAGGAAGAATGAGCTTCTATTTATAGAAAAATATAGTTTCGATAATTGCACGTTTTGGGGCTCGAAATATTACAGTACAATACCTTCATCTTTTCCTTTATTTTTAATTTAGTCTTGCAAGTATTATCAAACTTGCACGACCTCCCCTAATAGTACATCATGTGAATCAATAGTTCAATCATGTGAATCAATAGTTTTATACATGTGAAAATACGAATTACAGTATAGTATCTCCATCTGTACCTCCATTTTTAATTTAGTTATGCAAGTATTATCAATCTTGCACCACCTCCCCTAATAGTACATGCATGTGAATCAATAGTACACACATGTGAACAAATAGTTATAAGCATGTCTATTAATAGCAATTAATTGCTCATTTATCCAATTAATTACCTGATTGGTCAATATAATCTTCAGACATCCATTATTATCAAAATAGATGTCGATTTCCACTAACACTAATAATCTCACTACAATGGAAATATCAATTTCATCTTTAATCAATACGAACTTATTCATCATTAATATTATAACTCACAATATTTAACAACCAGATTATTCCCAGGAAAGAGGGGGCTTTCCGATAAGGATTTCTTCTTATTGGCGCGCAATTAGGTGACCAAACCTCTCCTTGATAGAACTTCTAGACATTGTTAATATTGCAAATAATAATATGAATAATTTTGTCGTCTCAATTATTGATTTAATAATATAGCATATTATGCAGATGATACTGTGACAATAATTGAATCAATAATATGAGAGATATGATGCATCAATTACTGTAGCAATAATTGAGTATAATTGAGTGACTTCTTACGTAAGCATCAATAATCAATACTGTGTGCTACTATACAACCACGCGTATTATTGTACTTTTACTATAGGGTAGTTCAACAGTTTAACGGTAAAACTTTCGCCGTCATTTTTATAAAAAGATAATTCTGTCGTTTTCTAACTACGACAATACTTCCGTTATGGGGTCCATAAATGATTATGCCGTCGTACGAATATTCTCTGTTAAAATGAATATTCCCCGACCAATCGAATATTCCCCGACACAACGAATATTTTATAAAAACTTGCTTACTTTGCAAAATTTTCAAATATCACCTTTAACTTTAAACTTTTATCAATTTAACTATTTACCAAAATAAAAAAATTGAATACTTTTATTTCATAAAATTCAGGATCTCACATGATCCACCGAGGAATAATAAGGATTCAAGAAGTGGGTAGTGACAAAGTCTAGTTTTCTCTCTCTCTAGAGACTTTGTGAGTATTCTCCCAAGTCTAATAGAAGTGTGTGTAACCCTAATACATAATAAGATTTCACTTATTTATAAATATAAAAAACGCTCCTAAACTATTTAGGAATATGATTTTTATTTTATTTCTAATCTAATTAGGAACTTTTATGAGAATACTCTTATTAATTAATTCTTAAATAATTTATGAAATAAATAATAATAATAATAATAAGACTCCTCTTATTAATTTATAATTAATTTTTCCTAAATACTAAATAATAAATATTAAGTTATTTAATTTATTCTATCACCATAAATTAAATTAAATATACTTAACTT
Source organism: Panax japonicus (assembly GCA_020205505.1). Taxonomy (NCBI): domain Eukaryota; kingdom Viridiplantae; phylum Streptophyta; class Magnoliopsida; order Apiales; family Araliaceae; genus Panax; species Panax japonicus. Next base: position 49,075,382 of record CM035106.1, read on the forward strand.
ATTATTACGATTATGTCATTTACTTCTTAAATAAATATTTTTCTTTTGTGGTGACCCTTTAGGTTCTCCATATTAAACCGGTTGTGAATAAATCAATTAGAACAATTTGAATCTTAATTAAATAAATAAATTAAAATATTTAAATCATTGAAATACATAATATTAATTCTGCAATAAGGGTAAGCTTCCTTAGCGATCAACGACTTTCCAGATAATATAAATTTTAACATTAATCATAAAAGAACCTTTCACTAAATAGTTACCTTCCAATTCAATCATTCTATCATACAATATCCCAATTAAATATAAGACGTGAAATTACTGTCAAGTCTTATTTGATTTAATTATATGTATTTCGATTCTCAAATGCACAACTCTAATTAAATAATGCAAATTAAAAACTACTTTCTAATTTCATTCTGCCTTGGCCAAAGACTACAGAGTTTTCATTTATCGAATCAGATAGGACATTCTCTATTTTTACTAGAATCGGTAGATTCTATGTTGACTATCCATTATTTTCATGTACAACTTATTATACACAAGCATACTCATTGATATACCCTAAGGCTAGGGTCTTAAGGGACATGTCAAAGTATAATGCATCATACATAAGATACTATTATAATCTCAAGTCCAAGGATCACTTGTATTACTATCATTAGAGAAATTCCTATTGACAAACAAGTAAAACTCCATTAGGTATTCTTTTAGCGAGTCACGTTCAGTGAACTTATTTTCTAATAAGCACCTACATACTTGTTTTAGTGTCTTCACACAAATAATTAATTATGAGATCAATCATCCTCTTCCTAAGAGCAAGCAAAGTATGTACCAATTTATCGGAATTCATTAACCCCTTTTTTAGTAATCCAACTATATATTAGAAACGATTATAGTTTAAGTTTTCTAAAAATTTAAATTTCATTAGCATGATCATCATCATGATTTTAAAAGTATTGCTCAAAACTATAGGTTTATCACTTATAAAATAACAGCACCATGCAGACAAAGTAAAATACCTTTAATAAATTATTTTTTAGTAATAAATAAATAAGATTACAAAGTATATGTTAGATCATATCAAATATGATGGACTTATATGCATATCACTTTCACGAAGCATATTGATATCTAATATCACTTCATTAGAGAGAATGTTGATGAGAAACTGATTCTCTTGTAGAAGGTTGACACAGTAGTTTCATCTCGGTCTGATTACAGCAGTTCAAATAACATAACTTGGTTTTAAAGAAGATCATTGACAACCAAGATCAATCCAAGGGAAAATTCGCTTCTAACTGGGAAGGCCCGTTTGTTGTCAAGGAAGTATTGACAGGAGGCGCTCTCAGACTACTGAAAATGGATGACGATGAATTCCCACAGCTTATCAACTCGGACACAGTGAAACAGTATTATGTCTGAAGTTACCATCAAGCAAACATCCTGGGTTTTGGATCATCAAATCACCAGTCATTTCGGTTTCTAACCCATTTTACATAATCTTCTGCCCCTCGGGGAAACATACACTTCAAACCAGCAGCCTGGTTTCACCTCATTTCAAACCTTTCATACAATTTCGAGTTCTTGAGTAAGTCAATTAGTTTGGAAAAGTTTTAATGGTGTACATCTAAGGTGAGTATCAAGAAGTATTAATTAAGTGGGAGAATGTTGGGATTGACTTATACTTCTGTGATCCCCACCAATGACCATTATGTATAGGGTAATCGGTGGTCTCGCTCTTCGGTGAGCGAGCGACTGTCCAGCTTATCGATGAGTTGACAAGGGAGTTGCAAGGGGGCAGTGCTCCCTAGAAGCCATGCGTAATGTTTATTTGGTCTTGGAGATTTATTAGTAATCTAATCTTGGGTTTGACTAATGTATTTGGTCTCATGGGATTGAGCCCATGTTATAAAAGTTAGGGTTCTAGCTACTATAAAAATATTGTTTGATATGTGAACTATGTAGAGTATGTAAGGCTGCTAAATTAATACATTAGATAAGCAGGACTAATCAAATTGGTAAACCTAAGTAAATTTGCGTGTACTTTTTTTTTGTTCTATAATTTTTGTGTGATTACTTGTAATATCTGATCTTAAAATCTAACATTTGGTACAAAAATTACTAATCATTTTTTTATAAGAAATTGATATTTCTACAAGTAAATTTGATAATTTTACAAGTTTTGATTCACATGAATTGTAAGAGAGGTCCACCCTCATGTGAGAAAATATTTTGAAGAACTAACATTTTTACTTGTAAAAATATCAATTCCATTTTTATAAAAAATATTGTGATCTCGTTTTCTTGACTACAAATGGCTTTTTCATTTCTTTGGATAAAACTTTTAAATTAGAATTGATATTTTCAGTACACCGAAAATATATGTACGTATTAAAAATATTAAATTTACATTGAAAATAGAAAAAAAAAATTATTTGAAAACAAAAAAAATACGTTAATACTATAATTTTTACATTTCACAGAGGTACTGATAGAGTATATGTATGTGTTAAAAAAAATAAATTTACATTGAAAATAGAAAAAAAAAATATTTGAAAACAAAATAAAATACGTTAAAAACATAATTTTTTATATTTGACAGAGGTAGTTATTAAGTAATATTATAGGAATTTATTTTTTTAAAAATTATAAACGATAAATATTTTAAAATAATTTTTTTTAAAAAAACGATAATTTTTTAAGAAGGAAGAGAATAAGTTATAGGATCATGTGTAAATAAGTTAGTAGTACGAAGTTTAGAAATATTTATCGTATTCGCATGACAATTGACTTCATTATCAAAGTTTACATAATCCCAAAGCTCATTCAAAGTTGGAGAAGTTTGGAGTGTCAAGGCCATGTGATAATCTGCTACCTTTGAAATATTATATTTTATATTAGCTGGGTCCCGTGTCTTCGGCACTGTATAGACAGTAAGATTTATCTTAAATTTTAAACAGCTCAGATGATTTATTGAGTGAGTGATAAATTCAAAATTATTTGTATTTTATTAGATAAATAGAGAGATGTATTTTATTAGATAGATGTATGGACGGTGAGATTTATCTCAAACTTTGGATGACCAAGATGATTTATTGAGTGAGTGATAAATTCAAAATTATTTATATTTTATTAGATAGATTTATTAGATATATGTATGGACGGTGGGATTTATCTTAAACTTTGGACGGCTAAGATGATTTATTGAATGAGCGAGAAATTCAAAATCATTTGTATTTTATTAGATAGATTTATTAGATATATGTATGGACGGTGGGATTTATCTTAAACTTTAGACGGCTAAGATGATTTATTGAATGAGCGGGAAATTCAAAATCATTTGTATTTTATTAGATAGACTAGCTGGGTCCCGTGCCTCCGACACTGTATGGACAATATGATTTATCTCAAACTTTGAACGACCAAAATAATTTATTGAGTGAGCGGGAAATTTAAAGTCATTTGTATTTTATTAGATTATTATTAGATTATTAGATAGATAGATGTATTTTATTAGATAGATGTATGAACGGTGGGATTTATCTCAAACTTTGGACGGCCCAGATGATTTATTGAGTGAGCGGGAAATTCAAAATCATTTGTATTTTATTAGATAGAAGATTTTCCAATATGATGTCATCAGTTGAAGTGGAAATTTTCCTTTTCAATAATAAAAATGGAGAAATAATCTTTTTTCCTTTGTGGAGAGATTATTCTCTCCGTCCTTCAAAATGTGTAATAGAATATTATTATTTTATTAATATCATCACTTATCGGGTTAAACTCTCGCATGGATTGAATTTGACTACTTGAGGGTCTGCCAACTTTAAAAATCAATTAATTTTTTTAAAAATAATTTTTATGACGATAAATCTCATAATTATATATATGATCATTTTAAAATAATTTATTATGAGTATTTTTTATTTTTTTTATCTTACGTATCATATTATGTTCGGAAAATAAAATGACCAGAAATCTTAAACAAGATATTTTCACATGATTCTGATCGCGATTGGAAAATCTCACATTATTAATATATATATATATATAACAAAATATAAATAATTTTGAATTTTCCGTTCATCCTAATAAATTATCGTCCATTGTAATACAATAGATAAAATACAATAGACATCAAGTTTAACTGCAACGGAATAAACAATCCATTAGAAGGGTCAAGTAGAGAATAAAATCTACTATTTTTATGTTTTAAAAGGTTTTTCATCACTTTTATCGCTGGGACTCAGCTTAATAATTAATCCACATCATCCCTGCACTATGGCCAAGGATATTCATTAAATCATCAATGGTCATGACTATACCGAATAATCCCTGGTCATAATCATACCAAAAATTGTCCATCAATGCACTACAGGTCACTGAGGACTTTTACCACATCATTTATAACATTACAGGTCATGATTATACCGAATGATCCCTGGTCATAATCATACCAAGTCCATTTATGCACGTAAGCCAAAGATGACTTTCATCACAATATAAGCATGAGGATGATGACAATGATATAAACATTAATCAAACGAAAACAAGGATAAACATTAAAAACTTTAAATTTATCCAAATATTATCAATCACTTAATAAACTCATCATCTAATATTATTAATATTATAACAATATTTTAAGCACTTCTTAAATTTATAAACAATTTATTTCAATTGTTTACAATTTATCAAATAATGCATTTAATCGTTCAAAAATGCCATACTAATAAGATTTCATCATCAATGATTAAAGGACTGTGCTAGTATATATATATATATATATATATATATATATATATATATATATATATATATATATATATATATATATATATACTAGTCCGGATCTTAAGTTCACCCCTTATCCAACTCACCCCGAGCTCACCCCCCTTTAGCGACGGACCCAATGACGGTTCGGTCATACAACCGTCGTCTATATTTTTAGTGACGCTATATGTTGTCCGTCGCTAAAAGTATAGACGACGGTTGTATAACCGAATCGTCGACGGGTCCGCCGCTAAAAGGGGTGAGCTCGGGTGAGTTGGATAAAGGGTGAGCTTAAGATCCGGACCGTATATATATATATATATATATATATATATATATTGAGTGAGTCTCACCTCTATATGACTTGTGAGAGAAATTCATATAAAAATATTATTTTAACATGTACTATTGACTTGTTTAACAATTGCTTGATCTTGAATATTTATTGTCTAAGCATTTATTTAACATTAATAATTAGAAAAACTTAATTCTTCTTCTTCTTTTTTAAGCCGACGGACATTTTATAAAATCATTTACTACAATATTAAGAAGGGAGGAGGAATCATGTTATATATACATTAACTAATTACTCCCTAACAACAAGCTCTCTCTCTATATATCATTCCGTCTTTTAAAGTCCTCGCTCCCATCCCTCCCTCTCTTTCATAACTCTTTCTGATCCCTTCCTCTTCCTTCACCATTACACCTCTCCTTCTCTCTAATCCATCTTTCCGGTATTTCATGCGCAGAGTCTCCGCCGTCATTTACAAGGTAAACAACAATTCTGCATTCATACTCCTACTATTATTAACTCATTCAGCCACTATTTCTCCACCAAAATAGTTTCAAATACTTACTGATCATAAATTTCCATTTGCAACTTTATTTATATGTGCATAAATTAACTGTTCTGAATCTAAGCAATTTCTTATTTCTATCCGCAGGTGTTTGTGTTTTTTGAGCTTATTGTCTGCTTTCAAGAGAAAGAAATTTGAGTAACAGAGTATTTATATACACGTATTCCTTCTAGAATTTCATCTGAAAATGTCATCATCATCTTTTATCTCGAATCCCGAAGAAAACTCAAATTCCATCAGCTCACGCGATTCGAAGCGCAAAAAGAGAAGAAAAATCGAAACAAACAACAGTCAAATTGAACAACAGCAGCGATTCCAAATCGATCGCACCAGATGGAAATCCAACGCGGAACACCAGATCTACTCAACTAAGCTCGTCGAAGCACTCCGTAACCGGAGCTCCTCTACTCCTGCTGCCGGCGCTCGCGCCGTCCGAGATACCGCCGACAGAGTACTCGCCGTCGCGGCTAAAGGGAAGACGCGGTGGAGCAGAACGATTCTGACGAACCGGCTCAGGCTCCAAATGAATATGATTAAGCATAAAAAGAGTATAAAAGTGAAGGTGACCGGCGATATTCGTTCGAAGAAACCAGTGGCGAAGAAGAATTTACCGGCGTTGCAGCGGAAAGTGTGTGTTCTCGGTCGGCTAGTTCCCGGTTGCCGGAAACTGTCGTTTCCTAATCTTCTAGAAGAAGCCACCGATTATATTGCGGCTTTGGAGATGCAAGTCCGAGCCATGACTGCTATTACCGGGCTTCTCACCGGTTCTGCCGCTTCTTCAGATCGGCTCGGCCCAAATTTGTCCTAGTCGTCGGCTCATTACCTTAGTTTTCTTTTCTTCTTCTTTTTTTGTTTTTTTTTATAAATTTTTTAATTTTTTAAAATGTATTAAAGGATGTCTTTGTTAATTATTGAGTTTTTACTTTAAGAAAAAAAATATATTTTATTTTGTACAGCAACCGCATCTGATCACGAACACGATTCACGAGTCCAATTAAGCCAATTTCGAATTTGATCGTTTAATTAAATTAGTAGATCTCGAACAATTAATGTTGTGTTTGACTTGAGTTCTACATGTTTAGACCCCTTAAGTAAGTTTGGTTCGTTTAGTATTAAAATACAATATTTTATATAAAAATCTTTATTGATTCTTGTGTATATTAAGAAAGAGGGTAAAATAGTAAAAAAAAATTATTTAAATTCCCATTTAATTGTATAATTTTCTGTATATGACTAAAGATGTTACGTAAATATGCATCTAGAGTAGAAATAACTTAATTAACACTATGGGTATTTTAGAAAAGTTATTATAAAAATGGATTATTTAAGGTAAGTAGACATTTAATTGTGACTAACTAAAATAATAACAAGAACATTTATCCTAAGGCGGAAGAAGTAATTTTTTTTTCTAATAAAAAAAGTAAAACGAGTCGAATTTAAACTTGACTAAACTCGATTTGATTAAGCTTAGCTCGAATTCGAGCTCAACTCGTTAACCAAAACGGACTAAAATTGTGCACCAGATCTCAAATTCGTTTAAAAGGTTTCTCAAGTTCATTTAAAATTCGGTTTGATTTAGTTTGTTTAACTTTTAAATGATCAAAACTCGACTTGATTTATTTACAACTATACTTTTATTGGTAAAGAATGGTGCTTGCTTGCACTTTTCTGTATTTAGTTACTATTTTTATGGAGAAAATAGGAGCAACGTTTATGAGATTAATTTTGAATTTAAATGTTAATAAAAGAGTCGATATTAATTTACTAATAAAAAGAAAAAGTAGGAAGAGAGATCCCTCCCTTACTCAAAAATGGAGGCTAAAGGGCTTGATTTATTACAAAGATATTTCAAGTATTGGTAAAGAAAAAAAAACAAAATAAAGTCAAATTATATGGATATTCATAATTAAAAAGAAATTTAATTATCATTAAAATTAAAGAATTATTATTATGGTGTATTTCCACAACTCAATACGCCAAAATGGGTACAATAAGCAATAGTTTGATCCCCATGTGCTCCATTCTCAAGTGCAACCCACACCCACTAAATGGCACATGTGACTTCTAACAATCCACATATATGGCTATTGTGATAATGAGATGTGCCTTGGCTTTTGAATTTAGTTGTACCTTTTATATTTATTTATTATACACAAACCATAAATGGTCTAGGACAATTGTTATATTATAACCCACATCTTCAATAGAGTCCAATTAAAGAAGAAGCCAAACTAGGCTTCTTGTATTTTATTTGTATATCAAGTCTATCTAAAACATTGAAGGACCTACAATTCTTTTTCTTTTTTGTTGGTACATAAAAAATAATTCAAAATAAAAAAATAGAATAATAATATATTTAAAGTTGTAGGGATAAAAAAAGACACCAAAAGCACCATGGACACTTTATAGTGTAGATTCTTAGAATTACATTCAATTAATTATTTTTGAAAATATTTATCCAACTTAACTCGAGCACATTTTGTCACTGTAAAAAAATTGTGTCGAATTATAATTGTTAAATATATCAACACGTAGAATTATAAGAGCGCCTCGGTTCAGGAACGGACTGATCCATTAACGGACCAGTTCGCTCCTGATCTTTGTGGTTGTGGTATATATATATATATATATATATATATATATATATATATATATATATATATATATATATATATATAGAGTCCGGATCCAGTCCGGGATCCCGGACTCTACTAAAATACGGACCTTTTTTTTTTTTTTTTTGCTTTTTTTTTTTGAAACAACTAAAAAAAAAAAATTATGGAATTGAAATTTTTCCATAATACAGTGTTTTGGGCGTGATTTGGATGCCTATAACGAAATATGTCTGTACAGTCTGGGCAGACTGTACATACATTGATTGGTGTAGGTATTAAAAACACGCCCAAAACACTGTATTATGGAAAAATTTCAGTTCCATAAATTTTTATTTATTTTTTTTAGTTGTTCTACAAAAAAAATAAAATAAAATAAAAAATTGAGGGTCCGGATTTGATCAGGTCCGGGAGTCCGGACCTGATCAATTCTGTATATATATATATATATATATATATATATATATATATATATATATATATATATATGGGAGCCCTTCCATAGCAACCGGTTGCTGTGAGTACTGTACAACACCCCTTTTTGTACCGTTGATAAACTTATTGGAAGGTTGAGATGAAACATAAATATACCTAGCCGGCACAACTTGTACCGACTTTTATTTTAATATGAGGACCCCACATAGTCAACATGTTGTCAGTTTTATTTTTATTAGTTTTATTTTTATTTTTAAGCATTTCTCCATTAATAGTCATGACTCAGCACATTGCGTAAACTTAAAAAAATCTAAAATACTCCCAGCCGCTACAAGCTCTTACGGCTGTTAAAAAAAAAATATCAACCGGGACAAGCTCTTACGGCTGTTAAAAGTATTTCATTTGGAAATCCAAAAACATTATTGGATATTTAATAGCAACAAAATAGCAAGGATATATCCAAGCCGGAAGAGCCGTAAGAGCTTGTCCCGGTTGGATTTTTTTTTAACAGCCGTAAGAGCTTGTCCCGGTTGTATTTTTTTTTTAACAGCCGTAAGAGCTTGTCCCGGTTGGTTTTTTTTTTTTAACAGCCGTAAGAACTTGTAGCGGCTGAGAGTATTTTATATTTTTTTAAGTTTACGCAATGTGCTGAGTCATGACTATTAATGGAGAAATACTTAAAAATAAAAATAAAACTGACAACATGTTGACTATGTGGGGTCCTCATATTAATATAAAAGCCGGTACAAGTTGTGCTGGCTGGGTATATTTATGTTTCATCTCAGCCTTCCAATAAGTTTATTAATGGTACAAAAAGGGGTGTTGTACAGTACTCACAGCAACCGGTTGCTATGGAAGGGCTCCCTATATATATATATATATATATATATATATATATATATATATATATATATATATATAGGGTCAGGATCAGGTAAGGACTCCCTTACTTTGTTAAAATGCGGACTTTTTTTTTTGATTTTTTTTGGTTTTTTTTAATAACTAAAAAAAAAGTTTAATATTTTATGGAACTGAAATTTTTTCATAATACAGTGTTTTGGATGTGATTTGGGTACGTATAACAAAAATATGTATGTACGGTCTGGGCAGACTGTACCACCACTTTTTGGTATAAGTATTCAAAACACGCCCAAAACATTATATTATGGAAAAATATCAGTTCCATAAAATATTAAATATTTTTTTTAGTTGTTTAAAAAAAAACCAAAAAAAATCAAAAAAAAAAGTCCGCATTTTAACAAAGTAAGGGAGCCCTCACCTGATCCGTTCTATATATATATATATATATATATATGGGGAATGATCATAGCATCTATTTGATATGGATCAAAAAGTGGCATACAACATCTTAACCATCCGTTTGTTAATTGAATGGTTGAGATTTGATTTAGGAAAAACTGTCCGCTAGACTTACTAGCGGACATATTAAGTATAATTTTTGGACGCTTATGCCCCCACTTTTCCTTAGCATTTTGATATAACACCATCCGCTAGTATGTCTAGACGGACCAATTATAAATAAAAAGTATCACATAATTCCTTCCTGCTGTAGATCCGTAACATGTGAATATTAAAGGAAACAACATGTGCCCTGGAATTCGTCCATTCAGTCTCTCGCAGAAAAGCCACTGCTTCTTGTGGCAACGACTGACTACACAGACCATCTATAAGAATCGAATCAGTGTATTCACTCTGACGGACTCCACTAGCTCTGATTTCATTATATACATTCCATCAGAGTGACGTAAATTATATAACAAACTGTTGTAGGTCATTAGTGAAGCTTGGATATTCAAATCTTTCATCTGGGCAAGCACAAAAAGGGAATCATGGACCATCTCGGATCTAGAATAAGCAAATGCCATCATATCCCATACCAAACCATTTGAATTCCAGTTCCTAAACTGGCAAAGCAGCTCACAAAGTTAAGGCGCAGAATCAAAAAGTGACAATGAAATCAATAAACCAGCAAAATGAGCAAATTCTTAAAGTGATAACTGAATTAAAAGAATATGAATTTTTATCAAGATGCTTAAAAAATCATTTAAAAATGAAACATTAGGAAAGTGCATTCAGCTGTACACAACACAAATACTTCTTCTAACAATAAACCTTCATTCAATTCCCAAACTTTTCAAAACCAACATATTTCCGATTCTTTTTATTAAAGTCATTACCTTCTTGTTGCAGCATTTGCTGTATAAGGGAACGCAAAGCTCTAAGCCATCTCTATTCCCCGCCAAAAGATGAGCATTAAGGAAAACAGAAACCCTAGAATGCCGAAACCCGTACTCATTTTTCAAAAAATCAAAGAACTCAACAGCAGAATTTGGGTTTTCGATTCGCAGGTAGTCGACAATCTGATCAATCTGAGGCGAAGTGAGAGTCAATACAAGGGATTTGAATCGATGTTCCCTATATAATTTTCCAAAGTCGAAGGCTTTTAGGCCAGAAAGAATTTCTAAAAGGGTGTCGTTAGGATGTGGGCAAAATCGGCTGAGCAATTCAATTTCTACGTCCGCTAGTAAGTCTAGCGGAGAGCGTATTCCTAAATCAAATCTCAGCCATTCATTTAACAAACGGATGGTTAAAATGTTATATGCCACTTTTTGATCCATAGCAAATAGATGCTATGGATCATTCCCCTCTCTCTCTCTCTCTATATATATATATATATATATATATATATATATATATTTACAGTCCGCTTTTTCAGTGAACCGGAAGGAACAAACTAAGAACGAACTGGATATAGCGACGGTTTTTTTGATCGCTATAGCCTCCAGTTCGCTAGAGAGAGCCGGACTATATATATATATATATATATATATATATATATATATATATATATATATATATATATATGGGGAGCGATCCATAGCATCTATATGTTATGGGATAAAATTTGACATATAAGCTCTAATCCGTCCGTTTTATTGATGAAAGGCTGCGATCTTAAGTTTCAACTTCCCGTCCGCTAGTATTACTAGCGGATGCAATTAGTAAAATTTCCGGACCCTTATGCCCCTCCTGAGTGAAATTAACCAGCTAAAATCACATGGTCCGCTAGTAATACTAGCGGATATAAGTCAACATAATTCTCAATAATTTCATAGTCAAGACTCTCCACACTGCTTCCATCAATCTTCTTCGACAGGTCAGGCCCATCAAATTCGACAGCATAACTCTTCCAAAACCCTATCTCTCTATATAAATATTACCAGCTCCGATCATATATCTCACTTTTTTTGTTACTAACGCCGCGGGAGCGTGATACCGGCTGAAAGCCTAGCCTCAATTCCAGCTCAATCTCTCCATTCTCAGGTCCCCCAATATTCTGTTTCATGGCATCCTCCGCCTCCGCCTCCCCTCTGTTTCTAAACAGACATGAGCCCTCACCAGTCTCCACGGAAGCCAAGCTCTCAATATCCAGGCTTTCCCCCTCCACATTCGGTGCCGCCTCGGAGAGGTGACTCAACGACGAATCATGACTCGTCGACCGATTCAACTCCTCATGACTAGACTCATCCCCCGATCCAATCCAAATCAGACTGTCCTTGGGCTTGGCAGCTGTCTTCTTGAACCACACTGATTCAGTGATAATCATTTTTGTTGTTGTTGGTGATCAATTCTGAAACAAAATTCAACCTCAATTACCTGGTCTTGTATAATAATAGTATTAGATTCCAAATAATGGGTTTTGGGTGTCCCCAATTTATTTTGGATACAGCTGATAGTCGTACATAACGAAATTATAACAAATTAACAAGGACATGATGTCATTACTGAGACGGGTATCATCAGTTTCAATGGCATCAATCCCATCATTACAGTCATCTTCTACTTCTTGTATTTTCAAAAACATCATGGATTCTCAAAATTTCTTTGGGGGTTCCGCCAGGCTCGTGGCCTTAGCTCAACAGCTCCGTCTCTACAAACACACTCCGATAGATACAGACATTGAAGAAGAAGAAAAAGAACAGAGAGTTGAAGAGAGTGCATGGAACAATGGAGTAAAGAAATGCAAACATCACGATCTTTTTGTTCTAAAACTACGGCGGAGGATGATGAACTAGAAGGAGAAGAATTAATGTAATTGACAACAGAAGGGAAGTAAGGAAATCGTGTGTAATCTACAGTAGGGAAATAGCTTGTGTAATCTATTTATAACAGGAGACTGTCTTCTATCCGCTAGTATTACTAGCGGACCATGTTACCTACTGTCTTCTATCCGCTAGTATTACTAGCGGACCATGATATTTTGAATGGCTAATTTCACTCACAAGGGGCATAAGGGTCCGAAATTTTTACTAATTACATCCGCTAGTAATACTAGCGGACGAGGATTTGGAACTTAAGATCGCAGCCTTTCATTAATAAAACGGACGGATTATAGTCTATATGCCAATATTTGTCCCATAGCATATAGATGCTATGGATCGCATATATATATATATATATATATATATATATATATATATATATATATATATATATATATATATATATATATATATATATATATATATATACCTCACATAAGTCGAACACCTGCCGTGCAAATATTGGGACTTCATTTTTTAAGCATCCAATTAATCATTTTAGTATATACTTGTTCATCCCAATTTAAAGACGCGTACACCATCTGTCACTACAAAGAGTACGTACTAACTGACTCTAAGAATATTCAATAAATCATTTCCGTACTTGCTTATTCCAATTAACAAGAATTTCGAATCACTAACAAGAGAAGTGTTGGTTTAAAGTGTTGTTAAAATAATTATAAGTGTTACTACATGTAATATAATTACTGCTACAACACAAGTTTTTGCTTTGACAACATCAACAACTATATTTAAAATTAAAAACAAAAACAAGTTATAATAATATGGATCTTAATAATTGAAAAGAAATAATTTAACCATCATTAAAACGAAAAACAAGTTAAATAAAATTAATTATAGGATCTTTCTAATTAAATTTACACAAAGACATGCATGTATGTATAATTTTTTTGTGAGATATTAGTGTGGTAGAGAAGAACTGGAGGAGTGTTCCCACAACTCAAAGCCGGCGAATCCGCCAAAATTGGTACAATAAGCAATAGTTTGACCCCCATGCATGTGCTTCATTTTCAAGTGCAGCCACACCCACTAATGGCACATGTGATTTCTAACAATCCACATATATTGCTAGTGTCATATGTGCTTTAGCTGTTGAATTTACCCCTACCCTTTATATATATATATACTACACAAACCTTTGTGCTCAAGGTAGGTATATATATTGTTATATTCATCTGTTTCAAATCTAACTTTCATTCTAATCGACGTAGTATAAATATTCAAATTTAATAAGAATAAATGGAAAATGATACTCTTGTTTTGAAATGGAACGACAAGTGTATAAACCAATTTTTATTCTTTTAAGACTCGTCTCCAACATAAGTCCCACCATTGCTGGCCCTGACAATTGGACTTCGCCATCAGTTTAGTCCCTTCTACTGTTCAAGCGGTAGCACGTGTGCCACCGCGACTGCCCGGCTGTCACTTTTTGAAATCGACATTAATAGGCATCGCCTGAAGTTTCTTGGAGCTGAAAGGTATTATCTATGGTGTTGAATGAAAACTTTTCCTTTTCAAAGACAAGTGTTAAATTGAAATATTGGAGGACCACATTATTTTGTTTTTGTGGGCTTCACAGTCTAGCAAGATATATATATATATATATATATATATATATATATATATATATATATATATATATATATATATATATATATATATATAATGTGTAAGTGCTTTCATTGATTCATGATGTGTAATTAAAATGAAAACTACAAAGTAGCATGCATCCATGTGACATTAATGAAGAAAGAGCCCCATCTCATCTATTTTGGACTAGTTCACAATCAATTTAGTTAGCTCATATATATATATATATATATAGCATATTTACAAAAATGTCACCGCGTATTTACAAAACTACGTCGTTTTGATAAAATTATGCTATTTAAGACATTATGTTATTTAAGAATTATGCTCTTGAAGCTTTTTGTATATATATATATATATATATATATATATATATATATATATATATATATATATAATCCGTGCTTAGGCTAAACACCGAAGTTTGGCGTGTTGTTAATTAACTATTAATTTAATTAATATATGCGACAATTTTAAGACAATAATTATATTGTCGAATTAGTAATAAGTTTAGTAAAAGGGGTTAAATTTTTGAAAATTTTAAAAATAGGTTGAAGAGATAAAAATTTCTGATGAATACGATATGCAAAGTTTTATAGGGTAAAGCTTAAGCCGCTTTTATTTATTTATTTTTGACTAGAAACATCACATGTGATCCCCAACATAAGTTTATACCTAATGTTAAATCAAAGGCCATGTAATGTAATTAATTATGGTTTTCTCAACGTATTTCATACCCATAAAAGCTCACATGCATCCATGTGAGAGATCAATGTACCCATCAGTTCTAGTAAGTCATCAGATAAATGTCCGTCATTACTGCTAAAAAGAATTAATTTTGATTAAAAATCAATTTTTATGTTTTCTAAATTGTATTTATTTATTTTGTGCATGTATACCCTTTCCAAAACTATTAAATTTTTTTTGAAAAAATAGATTTTTATTATTTTTTTAATTGAGTATTTAATTTAATAATGACGACGACATGATATTTTCTCCATTTTACAAATTTATAATGTTAAGTGTGTAGTTTTGTTTCATATTTATTCCTAAATTTATTTAGTCTTTTAGTTTAGTACTGATCGATGAGATAATAACGAGGTATGATGGTAAGCTTATTTAATAATATTTCACTCGGATTTACCGAAATTAAGAAATGCTCTTAACATAGCTGAGCCATAATTCTGTGGGGAGGTATGATGGTATTTCTTAATACTACCATTTTATAATTAAAATATATTTGAAATTTCATCACTACCCCTTTATAGGAAGTTAAAAACTATTAATACTAAGGGTGAGAATTTCTTGAGACAATGAGAGAAGGTAAGGGTGATATAAGAAAATAAATAATTTATTCTCCTAGAAAGTTGTAAACGACGGATAAATTGAAACAAATATTTTTCTTTCTAAAACGTCACTTATTTAGGAACGTATGGAGTAATAATTAAGATCTGAATAATTAGTGGTATTTTTAATAAATTAGATCATCTGAATGAAATAACATTTGAATTTAAAAACTTTTTTGGTAATTTGAAAGTATAAAACATCTGAATGATTTTTAAATTTAAAAATATCTCAAATTGACTTTTTAAAAATTAATAATGATCTTAAAATTTAGAATGAAGAGAGTATATTATTTATAGAGGCTCCATAAATTTAAAATTTTCATTAGCTATAAGATGTAATGCTGTTAAGATATATTAAGAGTTAAATAAATATCATGGGAAGAAAAAAGAGAAAAAGAAAAAAGAAGAAGGGTAATGCTACAGACACAAATTATTTTACAAACTGCTAATGTGACATACTTCATCTCAGTATATTGATTAACAAATTATTTCAATGTAATATTCGACCCCACATAATATATTAAAGTGGAGTATGTCATATCTACTGTTTGTAAAATATTTATAGAATAATTTATGTCTCTAATATTATTCAAAGAAGAATTCATTTGTCGGGTATGTTGCTGGATAATGGGGGCTCAATAGTGGAAATATGGGGTCCAGCTAGGCCGTTTGGCCCAAAATCAGAAACAAGATAAAAATAAATTTTAGTCTATAATTTAAAAGTCGATTCCTAAAATAAATCTCCACATGGTTTGTTTTGCCCCCACTTCTCTAATACTTCTCACGTGGCTCCAATCCACCTATTTAATTTTGAGTTAAATTTTAATACACTGAAAATGTATGGGTTAAATATATTTTTTTCTATTTTACTCGATATCAGTTTACCAATGTGTTAATGGACTAAATTTTTTTACGATCAATTCGTTGAACTGTAATTTTTTTTATAAAAATCTTAAAAATCGTCTATTCTGTTAAAAACTTAACATAAAGTCTACATGACACCACATGGCTATGCTTACGTGGAATATAAGATTCACCTTAGAAAAAATAATTTAATAATAAAAACAAATTAAGTTTAGTTTAATTTTTTCGGTTTTCAAGCTTGGACTCTCTCTCTTTTTTTGAAATAAAAAATACTTAAATAAATTAATAATAAAATGTTAATTAAATAAATTAATAGTAAAATAAATTAATGTATAATTTTTATAAATGTATTTACATAAAATAAATGAATTCATATTATTTTTTAATTTTTAAATATATTAAGTTCACTTTAAAAATATAAATTATCTAATATTTAGAAATTAAAGATTTATTATTAGAGAATTGATATTTCTATAAGCTAATATGATATTTCCACAAGCGAGTCTCATTTTTAACTAAATCAATCCTTTGTACAGTAGACTAACTATATGATTTAGTTTTTATGCCTAATATATTTTAGTAAAAGTTGAATTCTAATTTATTTTAACTATTAATCATTTATACTCTTTTTCTTATTGTCTTTGTATATCAATCTTTCCTCCTACTGCCATTATTCATATACAAAGGGTCAAGCGAAAGTGAATGAAGTGATTTGAGGTAAAATAAAAAAAATCTTATGTGAATTCTACGCTGATGAGTTCACTGATGGCCTCACTCTATAATGTGTTGGTGTTGCAATATATTACAATATGTTCATAAACAGTCTTATATATAAAGTTATAAATAATATGCTGGTGTTGTTAATATAATATCCTGTGGTAATATGTAATATCCTTATTGCCGAATTATGGGCAATCAAGGAGGTTTAAACATGACACGAGATATAAGATTTCAGAACCTAGAGGTGGAAACGGATTCACAATTGCTTTGAAGTGTGTGGCCAAGGAAATCATGTCTTTCCAGTTAGGGTTTCGTGTTGGCTGAGGAGGAGAGAAATCCATGAAGAGCACAGAATTGATTGGTTGATTGAAGAGGGGAGAATGACAGGTGAGTGATTACTCCAATGACGCATGACAGAACTCCTAGAATCCGGGAACCGTGTTAGGATAGCAGGGATTCCAAGAGTCTTCTTGAGTCCTTCGAGTTGAGAGGATGTCCAAACCCTTTTAGTGCTTTTAGGTGGAATTTTCAAGCCTTAAGTCACCAAAAGAGTCCTTTAATCTTTCAAGAGTCTAAGTCTTGAGTCTGAAGAGAGGTCCCCTTCCCAATGGAATGGAAGGGGAATTTATAGGGTTTTCTGGAAAGTAGTCATGTGCGAGGCACGTGCTTTCAGGAAAATTCTAGAAATACCCTTTAGTCATTAGAATAATACCCATATTGCCCTGTCCTAGCCACCAATCCAATTCCTCAATCAATTCCCAAATCGAGCCGCCTCCACGAGTCTTCTGCCTCGGGACACGTGGAGGCTTCTTCTGGGTCTAACACATTTATTTCTGACTTTTTTGTCTTCATTTCATTAGGTTATGCGAACCCTAATTTGCACATTTAATGAGACCATGGAACCCTAATTGTGCATTTAATTCAATTAGGTTATATGAACCCTAATTTCACACTTGGACTCACATTTGCTGTGATGCCCCCAAAATAGGTATACATCACCTATTCTGAGTCGCCAAATACATGGTACAGAATACAAATACAATCTTTAATATACAACAAGAAAGTTGTGAGTTTTAATACAAATATTTTCTTATAGACAATATTCACTCTCAGAATAAGTCCTCATTACATTTATTGTCGCACTATTTAACAGAATAGCGAGGACTACTAATACTATCACCTGGACCGTCACTCCGTTCCTCGACTAGTCTCGGCCACGTTCTTATTTCCTGAAGAGAACAGTGAAAGAAAGGGTGAGCTCAACTAACCCAGTAAGAAATATTATGACTAAGATAATGCAGAATAAATTATCATTAGTCTTCAACAGTGTTAAACTGATAAAATAAAATAGACATCAAGTTTAACTGCAGCGGAACATGCAATCCATTAAAAGAGTCAAGTAGAGAATAAAATCTACTATCTTTTATGATTTAAAAGGTTTTTCATCACTTTTATCGCTGGGACTCAGCTTAATAAATAATCCACCTCATCCTTGCACTACGGCCAAGGATATTCATAAGTATCACAACCACAAATTATCCATACACTACGGGCCAAGGATATTCGTGTATTCATCAATGGTCATGATCATGCCAACAACTGTCCATCAATGCACTACGGGCCAATGAAGACTTTTACCACATCATTTGTAACATTACGCTCATGATTACATCGAATAATCCCTGGTCATAATCATACCAAGTCCATCCATGCACTACAGGCCATAGATGACTTTAAAAAAAATATATAAACATGAGGATGATGACAATGATATAATAATTTAATAAAACAAGTTTAAGAATTAATTTATTCAGGAACTAATAATATCCAAATTGTCAACATGATATTTCTTTGTAGAATAAAATTTAAGAATGCTCAGAAGAATATTTCCATGAAAAGATACTGGATGAAGCGCAAATATCAAGAATATTCCACTAATTTCATGAAGTATAGAAGTTAAAACTTTAACCAACTGAGTATAATAAAGAATGTAATAACAAAATAAATCACCATGCATGCGGTACTTCACATAGACAGGTTATTCCAAGAGAATAATAAATAACGGAACCAGGTCAGGCAAAATTCGCACCGACAGGATGTTCCAATAGAATAATAAAGACGGAACCAGGTCCGGCGTAAAATGCACAAACATGATATTCCAACAGAATAATAAAGACGGAACCAAGCCCGGAGTAAAACGCACAGACAGGATGTTCCAACAGAATAATAAAGACGGAACCAGGTCCGTCATAAACGCACAGACATGATATTCCAACAGAATATTATAGAATAGAATAACAGACGAATTTCACCAAGTATAGGGATAATAAAGAATTGAATAACAGAAGTTCTCTTCATGAGTACAAAAGAAATAATACCCCTTACCTTATAAATAAGAGCACTCCGACGGTAGGGCGCGGATATACTTGAAGAAACTTACACTACGCTCAAAGCTTTCTTAAACGCTAAAGAAATACGCTCACGATAGAAGAATAATTCTCTCTACAGTTTCTCTCTCTAGAGTTTCAGTGAATTCGTAAGAAATAATGAAAGAATGAGCTTCTATTTATAGAAGAATGGACTGAATAGTAACTAATTCATGAACGGTCCAGATTGATTTACTTTTAATCGGACGGTCCATAAAATATTCTAATAAAACAAAACTTTTAAATAAAATATAATATATTATATATATAACATGTGCAAAGAAAAAAAATCACGGGTGGAAAACCCGTGAATTCATCTTACTACCTCTGTCCACTTTTTCAAACTTACATATATATATATATATAATAAACAAAACCGAGATAACATCTCCCGACTATTTAAAAAAATGGGTAAATGGGGGTCCATATAATAACATCCAATACTTCATAAAAAAACCTCTCAATATTTTTAATAACATTTATCATCATTATTATAATTCACAATATTAATCGATCAGGTCGTTCCCAGGAAAGAGGGGGCTTTCCAATAAGGATTTCTCCCTATTGGCGCGCAATTAGGTGACCAAACCTCTCCTTGGCAGAACTTCTAGACATCGTTAATATTACAAATAATAATATTAATAACCCTGTCATCTCAATTATTGATTTAATAATATATAAAATATCGACAATAATTGAACAAAGCTGAGCGACTTCTCACGTAAGCATCAATAATCAATACCGTGTGCTACTATGCAACCACGCATATTCCTGTACTTTTAACACTGGGTGTTTCAACAGTTAACGGTAAAACTTTCGCCGTTATTTTCATTAAAATATTTTTGTCGTTTTCTCAATCCGACAATAATTCTGTTGTGGGGTCCACCAATGATTGTGCCATCGTATGAATATTCCGTGTTAAAACGAATATTCCCCGACCAATTGAATATTATAACCAACTTGCGTACTTTGCAAAATTTATAAATATTACCCACAACTATAACATTATATCAAATTTAATCTATAATATTCAAAAATGATAATTATAGAAAATTCGTTTTTATTAATAAAAGTTGGGGTCTTACATTTGCCCCTGCGCGAGAGTCGCATTCCCAAATAGACGATCGTGCAAGAAAATTACAAGCCTTTGAACGATTTTGCAGGACTTCACTTTATAGGTCTTGAAGACAATGGTTCTAGAAGAAGGAACCTTT
This sequence comes from Panax japonicus, assembly GCA_020205505.1. NCBI lineage: Eukaryota > Viridiplantae > Streptophyta > Magnoliopsida > Apiales > Araliaceae > Panax > Panax japonicus. Next base: position 49,096,367 of record CM035106.1, read on the forward strand.
AGGGAGCTAAACTCTTAGTGTTAAACCCTAGGTAGGCAAAACCTAGCAGGGCTCTACCTTGGACATATTGGTAAATCCTCCAAAAATATTTCAATAAGTTGCCCAAGTTTTTTTTAAGGGATGAAGAGAACAACCCCTAGGTGGTCGAAGCATATATATATATATATATATATATATATATATATATATATATATATATATATATATATATCTTCAATGATGAAGAGAACAACCCCTAGGTGGCCGAAGCCTACATGGCCGAACAGGCCCTAGGTGGCCGAAGCCTACATGGCTGAATTTTTTGCTAATCTTAGAGTACTTTCCTCTTTGCCATGGTGAAAACTTCAAGTTCAAATACCTCATTTCCTTGCTCTTTAAATCCCTTATGTCGAATTCTTTTTTCTTGCAGACCCTCCCCGTTGAACATTCTGCAGACTTGGGAACAACCAAGGAGGCCCCGTTTCTCAATGATTGGGAAAGGGCACCCCTCCTTTGGTCTTTTCAACGTCTTTTGGAAGCAAATCCAGAGTTATGACCATACAACTTTTTCTCCACCAGAGAAGGAAGGCTTGTTTCTATATGCAGCGGCTTGTGGAGGTTGGGATGACTTTTTGTCTGATTCATCTAACCACCTTCCAGAATAACAACATTGGATCGACGAGCTACTTGGGAATGCTGATTATGTGGATAGCTGAAATTTTTCTTGCATCCAGCTATGTAGGAACATTCGTATCTAATAGGACTATGGTGTTCTTCTATATGCACATTCATCACTACTTGGGGTGAATGAACCTTTACTCTGGAGGATATCTATGCCCTCTATCGGTAAGCATTTGCCCCCTGCGCGTGAGTCACGCCTTTGGTGAGATGATCGCGTAAAATGTTATAAGTGTTGAAGTCTTGATTCCAATGTCTGAACACTTCGCGGGGCTTAGTGTTTTGCAAGCCTCGAAAACGAAAGTTCTAGGAGTGGGAACCTCTAGGGAGCAAACCCTAGAAGGGCGAGCCTTAGAGGAGCTCTTCGGGAATATTTTGAAAATCTTCAATCTAATCTTTCTTACCCTCTCTTGAAATTTCTCTTTTCTTTAGAATCAAGAAGTCATTGAGAATCAAGAGGTCCGTGAAGGCCTGATAGCCTCTAAGGACTGATAGCATCAAAGGCCTGATAGCCTCGAAGGCCTGATAGTCCTGAAGACCTGATAGCCTCAAAGGCCTGATAGTCACGAAGACCAAGCTTTTGGTATTCCTCTCTTCAATTTTGACAGGTCAGGGCCTTTAGATCATGAACTTTCGTAGTTTTTTCCATTTCCTGTATCAAAAAATTCATGTACATATATTTCATGCAAACTAACACTTGAATCTATACTTCTTTTTTTTAATAAATAAGAAGAATAATCAAGTAGAAGTGAAAGTTTGATAAATTTATTGATAATCAAATTGCTTTTAACGAAAAGCATAACATTTCATATAATAAATCTTGCTTTTCTCGAAGAAAGCATAACGTTCACCACTTTTAGAGATAAAGTTCAACTTTCTTATTTTTGTCAAATAAAGCATAACGTTCACCACATTTAAAGATAAAGCATAACTTTTAGGGTTGAGGGCTTATACTCAGGTGCCTCAATTACTTTTAAAGTTGAAAGCGTAACTTAGGAGGACTTATAGTCAAGTGCCTCGTTCACTTTTTATGATAAAGTGTAACACTCGGGTGCCTCGTCACTTGGGTTGTCTAATTTCTTGGCAAGTGCAGTCTACAAGGACTTGAAATCGGGTGCCTCGTCACTTGGGTCGTCCAATTTCTTGGCAAGTGCAGTCTATGAGGATTTGACCACCATCTAGAGTGGACCACCATTTTGCGTGGATTTATTTTTTTAGATCGCCAATTGTGCCTTCTCCCTTGGTCATCCAATTACTTAGCAATGGGTACTCCTGAGGACTTAAACCACCAAAAAATGGTGGACCACCATCTTGGGTGGATTTTTAATTTATCTGTAATTCAGAGTTCTTTTGATGGTAGAGCCAGTATTTGAGTTCTTGACTTTCAGGACTGCATTATGGGTGATAATGCTGCACATTTCTTTTCCTAGTTGAATCTCCCCAGCCGCCAGTTTCTCATGGTATATCCTACGCAGATTGTAACAGTCCATAGTGGAATGCTCTGCATATTAGTGGTATACACAGAAATTTGGTTTTCTTTTCATCTTTTCCGTCACAACCAACCGGGGCCTTGGAGGTTTCACCACTCCGTGCTCGACCCATTGTTCATACAGGCTCCTGAATGCCTTCTCGCTGCATGTGATAGCCTCCAGAATTAGAATTCTGGTATAATTGTCCCCATGCTTTTCTCTGTTTCGCTCAAATTTCTCATTCTTCTCCCTCTTGTCCCCTTGTGGTTTCGACTGAGAATCCGCCAAAGCAACGGTTGTTGTCCTCTTGCTCTTCTATATAACCACCGCATGGCTGGTGGGAAATATCATAATTCCTCCCAAGTCTTGTGCAAAAGATGAGAGGGTCTCAAATGAATCATAAGCCTTAGTAATGAGGTGGGGCTTGAAGACGTCTAAGCACCATTGTTGCATATGCTAACCAAATTCCTTTCTTTAATTAACTCTGCACACTTTTGTGCTTGGGCCCTGAACCTATCCACGTAATCTGACAGCTCCTCGTTTGGCTTCTGCTTGAATCGCATGAGCTCTACGATGGTTACCTGTTTCTGTACATAGAAAAATTTCTTAAAAAATTGCAATTTTAGATCATCCCAATCATGGACTGATCCCTTCTCCAAGTTTTAGTACCAACTGAAAGCACTATCTGTTAAAGTCTTGTTGAATTCGCGCATCAACAAGTTGTGGTTTTTCACTTCATCATATCCGAGCCACAGAGACATTGACTCTACAAACCTGACAATATGTCCCCTGGCATTTCCTTTCTCCCCGTTGTATTTTGGAAACTACGGGGGATGCTTAATATACCCTGTCGGGTAAGGTTGCCTCCGAATGTGTGCCGGGTAAGGTGGAGTAAAGTCTAACTCCGAGGGTCGGGATGTCTGCCTGCGAAGTTGATTGATCACATCGATCATATCATCCTTCATCACGTACTGGCTCGTGACATGAACTTTCTGGGGTGTTGTGATATACCGCTGTATCGGCGGTGTGTATGGTAGAGAGATTGGTTGATGTACACTTGCATCGTGCAAAGCTGGCACTGGTGGAAGTTGTTGGCTCATTCGCTGGACATGGCTTGTAATGATTGGCATTTGCACCTGTGAAAATGTTTGAATAGTGGTTGGGATGATGTGTGTCTGAGGTTGGCTTGCTTCCAACCTGGCTTGTGGCACGTCACCACTGTTCTGGGGCTCCAAGTTGATTATTGGAACTGATTTATTCTCCATTGATGGAGGCACAATCAGGTTCTCTTTGTTGTTGTTGCCATTGTTGTTGTCTTCCACCTCTGCTTGTTCCCCCTGCGAACTGCCTGGGAACATTGCCTTGAAGGTAGGGATCTGTATCAATTGTTGGCGGAAGTTTCCCATCTCCTATTGCTTCCTCTGCATCTCCAACATCATGGCCATCATCATCCCTTGTCCTTCCCGTGCTTCCTTTAATGCCTTGAGCATTTCCAGTTGCACATCATTGGTTACTGTCCGCTTGCATCCTCGCATTGCCTTCCTGCGTTGGTTTGTTGTTGATTGGCCATGTATAGTGATGTTGAACTCCCTTCCGAAGCATCTTCAATAAGTGGTTGGTCAAAATCCAGATTTGCGCCTTGGAAGGCTTGAGTTGCTTGCCTTGGTACTGGATCCGGTGAGGTAATGCTATTTGTTGGTGAAGTAACTCTTCCTGTAGTTCTCCCACTTCGAGTTGTGGGCATACCCTTCACGAATTCTTCACCTCCCCAGCAGAGTCGCCAAATAAATGTGGGAAAGGAAATCGTGCCTTGCCAGTTAGGGTTTTGTGTTGGCTGAGGAGGAGAGAAATCCACAAAGAGCACGGAATTGATTGGTTGATTGAAGAGAGGAGAACGACAGGTGGGTGATTACTCCAACGACGCATGACAGAACTCCTAGAATTTGGGAACCGTGTTAGGGTAGCAGGAATTCCAAGGGCCTTCTTGAGTCATTCGAGTTGAGAGGATGTCCAAACCCTTTTAGTGCTTTTAGGTGGAATATCCAAGCCTTAAGTCACCAAAAGAGTCCTTTGATCTTCCAAGAGTCCAAGTCCTGAGTCTGAAGAGAGGTCCCCTTCCAAATGGAATGGAAGGGGTATTTATAGGTTTTCTGGAAAGTAGTCATGTGCGAGGCACATGCTTTCAGGGAAATTCCAGAAATACCTTTTAGTCATTAGAATAATGCCCATATTGCCCTGTCCTTCTAGCCACCAATCCAATCCTTCAATTAATTTCCAAATCGAGCCGCCTCCACGAGTCTTCTGCCTCGGGACACGTGGAGACTTCTCCCAGGTCTAGCACAATTATTTTTGACTTTTTTGTCTTCATTCCATTAGGTTATGCGAACCCTAATTTTCACATTTAATGAGGCCGTGGAACCCTAATTGTGCATTTAATTCAATTAGGTTATGTGAACCCTAATTTCACACTTGGGCCCACAAAGTGTATCGAAGAGGCAAACACGAATAATTATCATGATGCAACCTTAGTTCAAGACTGTAAACGAATTCTTTGTATACCATAGAATACTAAGTTCACTCATGTTTGAAGAGAAACAAAGCAATGTGCAGACTTTCTGACTGATATACTTAATATTTTAGATGTTGATTGTAATGACTTAATTGTTATTTAAGTTAAAGTTAATAATATATTGCAATATATTCATAATCAGAGTCTTATATATAAAGTTTAGACATTTTAAGTATAATTTGTCTCATAAAAATTTTAATTTAGTAATATGATATGATAATAGAAATTCTGAAAGTAATTTTTTTTCTTGGTGGGAGAAAGCCTTAGATCCTAAATTTTATGTGTAAATACTAATAATTTTTTATTATTAATATTGAGGGTATTATGACAATTTGCAAAGAAAAAGTAAAAAAAAAGTAGTTAAACCCATTTAAATTTCCAATGTGGCAACAATTAGAATGATAGCACATGAAGTAGCTGATGTGGATGTTCATTTAAAAAGTAATTTGGAGGTTCTGTTAAAATTCAGTTTATTTAACGGATTTTGTAACGATTTAAAAATAATTTATAGTTCAATGAGTCTATTGTAAAAAAATTCAGTTCAGCGATGCATTTGTAAATCGAGGTTGAGTAGAGTGGGAAAAAGCCGATTTAACCCAAAAATGTATACATGTTAGGATTACAATATATTATTATATTATTATTTTAATAGTATGCTATAAATCTAATATCGCTCATTTATACACTCGTTTATACAATTGTTAGTCTATTAAACTTTAATTCTCTAACTAACACATAAATTTAAAATTGAGAATTTCATAAATTAATTAAAAAAATGTTAATGCGAAATAAAAGAGTATAATATTGTGATGCCCTTAAAATAGGTACATACAATCCATTTTGAGTCACCAAAATACATACTACAAAATGCAAATACAAATTTTCATATTTACAACTATTAAACTGTCGTGCAAAACACGACAACACACATACTGTGAGTGTCAATACAAATATTGTACCGTAACTAGTACGAAAATATCCACACTAAACTTAAATTCTCAATATAATTATTGTCACACTATTTTATAATGTATTGAGATACTTCTATAGTTTTGGACCATCACTCTATTCCCCGGCTAGTCCCATCTACACTCTCATTTCCTGAGACGAACAATGGAACAAAAAGAAAAAGGGTGAACTCAAATTGTCCAGTAAAGAATATTATAACTAAGATAATGAAGATAATGACTAATATTATTGCCCAGTATTGTTTTCAATGATAACTGTAGCGGAACAACCAATCCATTAGAAAAGTTAAGTAAAACATGATATCTACTATTTTCTACGATTTAAAAGTTTATCATCAATATTTTATCCCTGTAACACCAATCAATAGCTCATTTTCATATTTATGCAAATCAACCGTTTATCTTTGCACTACGGGCCAAATATATTCATTTGTATCACCAGTGATCATGAACATGCCAAACACTAGTCCATCTTTGCACTACGGGCTAAAGAGAACTTTCATCACAAGCCTTTATCTGAAACTCCAAAGGTTATGACTATACCAATACACAATTCCTAATCATAATCATACCAATCAATAGTCCATCTTTGCACTATGACCCAAAGATAACTTTTCACCTCAATTGAAGTCTGAGGATTATGACAATGATATAAAGGATGAATAAAAATAATAAGATCAATAAGATCAAGAATAAACATTAGAGATTTATAATTTAATTTATCCAGAATCCAAGAATGTGACGCCCCCAAAACAGGTATACATTACCCATCTTGAGTCGTCAAATACATGGTACAGAAATCAAATACAAACTTCTTTAATACAATTTTCGTGTAAAAATACGACAAAATATAGCTGAGAATTTAAACAAGAATATTGCCTTCTAGACAATATTCACACTCAATGAAATCCTTATTACAATTATTATCACACTATTTCATAGAATAGTGAGGACTACAAAAGCCACTTATCCTGGACCATCACTCCATTCCCCGACTCGTCCCAGCTATATTCTCATTTCCTGAAGAGAACAATGAAAGCAAAAGGGTGAGCTCAACTAGCCCAGTAAGAAATATTATGACTAAGATAATGCAGAATAAATCATCCTTAGCCTTCAACAGTAAAACAACTGATATAATATGATATACAACAAATTTTAGATCAACAACTGTAGCGGAATAAGCAATCCATTAGAAGAGTCAAGTAGAGCATAAAATCTACTATCTTCTATGATTTAAAAAGTTTTTCATCAACTTTATCGCTGAGACTCAGCTTAATATATAAACCACATCATCGAATCATCCCTGCACCACGACCAAGGATATTCATGTAATCATCAATAGTCATGATTATACCGAATAATCCCTGGTCATAATCATACCAACAACTGTCCATCAATGAATTACAGGCCAATGAGGACTTTCACCACATCATTCGTCACATTACGGTCATGATTATACCGAATAAGCCCTAGTCATAATCATACCAAGTCCATCTATGCACGTAAGCCAAAGATGACTTTCATCACAATATAAGCATGAGGATGATGACAATGACATAATAATTCAATAAAATAAGTTCAAGGATAAATTTTAAAGTTTTATAATTTAATTTATCCAGAAATCAATAACGTCCAAATTGTCAACATGATACTGCTTCATAGAGTAAAATTCAAGAATAATATTCATGTACTAAAAATAATTTGGACAGAAAAGAAATATATTTTTTGGGTGAATAGTGCCCCATGAATAGTACTTCGGGAATAGTACCCCGTGAATAGTACTTCGAGAATAGTACCCCGTGAATAGTACCCCCGATACGAAAAGTGTCTTGAATACCCGAGTGAATGATACTAGAGTGAATAGTAATCGGGTGAATAGTAACCCATGAATAGTAACTCGTGAATAGTACTTCGACATGAAAAGTACCCCGAATACCCGAGTGAATAATACTAGAGTGAATAGTAATCGGGTGAATAGTAATCCGTGAATAGTAACTCGTAACAGAAAAATACCAAAGAAAATGATATTTCATGACGATTACAAAAGTAATGATATCCAGATGAGTATAATAAAATATACGAAACTGCAAATGGATTTTCACCCGCCATGCGGTAATCCACGTAGACAGATCATTTCCATAATTTAATAAAGAATGAATACAAAGGATCATTCAACATGCATGCGGTAATCCACATAGACAGGTTATTCCAACAGAATAATAAAGAATGGAATAACAGAAGAATTCACCATGCATGCGATAGAACGCACAGACAGGTTATTCCCAACAGAATAATAAAGAATGGAACCATGTTATGCGTAATTCGTACAAACATGATATTCCAACAGAATAATAAAGAATGGAACCAGGTCATGCGTAATTCGCACAGACAGAATATTCCAATGGAATAAAAACAGAATTCACTAGGCATGCGATAGACCACACAGACCGGTTATTCCAACATAATAGTAAAGAATGGAATAACAGAAGAATTTCACCATGTATGAAGTACTTCACATAGACAGGTTATTCCAACATAATAATAAAGAATGAAATAAAAACCCTTACGAGTATTGAAAGAAAATAATTCTCTTCATGAATACGAAAGAATAATACCCCTTACCTTAAAAGAAGATTGGATATTGAAATAGCGAGGTAGCAGACTTCTCTTCTTCTTTCTCTCTATAATTTCTCTCTATAATAATTGCTCTATAGCTTTAGTTAATTGGTGAAAAATAATTAAGGAATGAGCTTCTATTTATAGGAAAATATAATTTTGATAATTGCACGTTTTGGGGCTCGAAATATTACAGTATAATACCTTCCTCTTTTCCTTCATTTTTAATTTAGTCCTGCAAGTATTATCAAACTTGCACCACCTCCCCTAATAGTAAATCATGTGAATCAATACTAAATCATGTGAATCAATAGTTCTAGACATATGAAAATATGAATTACAGTAAAGTACCTCCATCTATAGCTCTATTTTTAACTTAGTCATACAAGTATTATCAATCTTGCACCAACTCCCCTAATAGTAAATGAATGTGAATCAGTAGTACACACATGTGAACAAATAGTTATAATCATGTGAATCAATAGCAATTAATTGCTCATTTATCCGGTTAATTACCCGATTGGTCAATATAACCTCTAGACATCAATTATTATCGAAATAAATGTCGATTTCCACTAACACTAATAATTCCAACACAATGGAACTATCAATTTCATCCTTAATCAACAAAAACTTATTTATCATTGGTATTATAACTCACAATATTTAACAACCAGGTCATTCCCAGGAAAGAGGGGGCTTTTCGATAAGAATTTCTCCGTATTGGCGCGCAATTAGGTGACCAAATCTCTCATTGACAGAACTTCTAGACATTGTCAATATTGCAAATAATAATATGAATAACTTTGTCGTCTCAATTATTAATTTAAAAATATATAAAATATTATGCAGATGATACTGTGACAATAATTGAATCAATATTATGCGAGATATGATGCAACAATTACTGTAGTAATAATTGAGTATAACAGAGTGACTTCTTACGTAAGCATCAATAATCAATACCGTGTGCTACTATGCAACCACGCGTATTACTGTACTTTAACCTTTTATAAATTTAACCATTTACTAAATAGAATAATTTTAAGAAAATTGAATACTTTCATTTCATAAAATTTGGGGTCTCACAATCTTTCCTCCTTATGAAATTTCGCCCTTGAAATTTACGTACCTGGTAGTTCGAAGAGATGAGAATACCTTGCTTTCTTTTCGGATTATATCTTTTCCAGTTATTTCCTCTCTATCATGAGTTTCTCATCTCATGTATTTCAGATTTCTTAAAATAAGGGTTAATTGACATACCACATAATACCCATATATTCTAACCGACCAATTAAATACCAAATAAACTTAGGTAGGTCATACTAGCGAAGGAATTCTCCGTCTCTCCCCTCCTAGTTCTTGTCTCACATCTCAGCCAGGGATCATATCCCTAAGCTTTGATACCAACTATGACGCCCCCAAAACAGGTATACATCACCCATCTTGAGTCGCCAAATACATGGTACAAAAATCAAATACAAACTTCTTTAATAAAACTATCGTGTAAAAATACGACAAAACATAGCTGAGAATTTAAACAAAAATATTGCTTTCTAGACAATATCCACACTCAATAAAGTTCTCATTACAATTATTATCACACTATTTCATAGAATAATGAGGACAACTAAAGTCACTTATCCTGGACCATCACTCCATTCCCCGACTCGTCCTAGCTATATTCTCATTTCTTGAAGAGAACAATGAAAGCAAAAGGGTGAGCTCAACTAGCCCAGTAAGAAATATTATGACTAAGATAATTCAGAATAAATTATCCTTAGTCTTCAACAGTATAACAATTGAAAGAATATAATAGACAACAAGTTTTAGATCAACAACTGCAGCGGAATAAGTAATCCATTAGAAGAGTCAAGTAGAGCATAAAATCTACTATCTTCTGTGATTTAAAAAGTTTTTCATCAACTTTATCGCTAAGACTCAGCTTAATAAATAAACCACATCATCGAATCATCCCTGTACCACGGCCAAGGATATTCATGTAATCATCAATGGTCATGATTATACCGAATAATCCCTAGTCATAATCATACCAACAACTGTCCATCAATGAACTACAGGCCAATGAGCACTTTTACCACATCATTCGTCACATTACGGTCATGATTATACCGAATAATCCCTGGTCATAATCATACCAAGTCTATCTATGCACGTAAGCCAAAGATAAATTTCATCACAATATAAGTATGAGGATGATGACAATGACATAATAATTCAATAAAACAAGTTCAAGGATAAATTTTAAAGTTTTATAATTTAATTTATCTAGAAATCAATAACGTCCAAATTGCCAACATGATACTGCTTTGTAGAGTAAAATTCAAAAATAATATTCATGTACCAAAAATAATTTGGACAGAAAAGAGATATATTTTTCGGGTGAATAGTACCCCGTGAATAGTACTTCAGGAATAGTACCTCGTGAATAGTACCCTGACACGAAAAGTGTCCCAAATACCCGAGGGAATGATACTAGAGTGAATAGGAATAAGGTGAATAGTAACCTGTGAATAGTAACTCGTGAATAGTACTCTGGCACGAAAAGTGTCCCGAATACCCGAGTGAATAATACTAGAGTGAATAGTAATCGGGTGAATAGTAACCTATGAATAGTAACTCATAACAAAAAAAATACCAAAGAAGAAAACGATATTTCATGACGAGTACAAAAAAAATGATAACCCAGATGAGTATAATAGAATATACGAAACTGCAAATGGATTTTCACCTGCCATGAGGTAATCCACGTAGACAGATCATTTCCACAATTTAATAAAGAATGAATACAAAGGATCATTCACCATGCATGCAGTAATCCACATAGACAGGTTATTCTAACAGAATAATAAAGAATGGATAATAGAAGAATTCACCATGCATGTGATAGACCGTACAGACAGATTATTCCCAACAGAATAATAAAGAATGGAACCAGGTCATGCGTAATCCGCACATATAGGATATTCCAACAGAATAATAAAGAATGGAACCAGGTCTTACGTAATCCGCACAGATAGGATATTCCAAGAGAATAATAAAGAATGGAATAACAACAGAATTCACCAGGCATGCGATAGACCGCACAGATAGGTTATTCCAATAGAATAGTAAAGAATGGAATAATAGAAGAATTTCACCATGTATGCAGTACTTCGCATAGATAGGTTATTTCAATATAATAATAAAGAAGGGAATAACAACCCTTACAAGTATTGAAAGAAAATAACTCTCTTCATGAATACGAAAGAATAATACCCCTTACCTCAAAAGAAGAATGGATACCGGAATAGTGAGGTAGCAAACTTCTCTTCTTCTCCTCTCTATAATTTCTCTCTATAATAATTACTCTATAGCTTTAGTGAATTGGTGAAAAATAATGAAGGAATGAGCTTCTATTTATAGGAAAATATAGTTTTGATAATTCCATGTTTTGGGGCTCAAAATATTACAGTATAATACCTTCTTCTTTTCCTTCATTTTTAATTTAGTCCTGCAATTATTATCAAACTTGCACCACCTTCCCTATTAGTAAATCATGTAAATTAATAGTTCTAGACATGTAAAAATACGAATTACAGTATAGTACCTCCATCTATACCTCTATTTTTAACTTAGTCATGCAAGTATTATCAATCTTGCACCAACTCCCCTAATAGTAAATGAATGTGAATCAATAGTACACACATGTGAATAAATAGTTATAATCATGTGAATCAATAGCAATTAATTGCTTATTTATCCGGTTACTTACCCGATTGGTCAATATAACCTCCAGACATCAATTATTATCGAAATAAATGTCGATTTCCACTAACACTAATAATTCCAACACAATGGAACTATCAATTTCATCTTTAATCAATACGAACTTATTCATCATTAATATTATAACTCACAATATTTAACAACCAGGTCGGTCCCAGGAAAGAGTGGGCTTTTCGATAAGGATTTCTCTTTATTAGCGCGTAATTAGGTGACCAAACCTCTCATTGACAAAACTTCTAGACATTGTCAATATTACAAATAATAATATGAATAACTTTGTCGTCTCAATTATTGATTTAATAATATATAAATATTATGCAGATGATACTGTGACAATAATTGAATCAATAATATGAGAGATATGATGCAACAATTACTGTAGCAATAATTGAGTATAACTAAGTGACTTCTTACGTAAGCATCAATAATCAATACTGTGTGCTACTATGCAACCACACGTATTACTATACTTTTATCACCGATTATTTTATGACAACTTGTTTACTTTGAAAAAATTTCACATATCACTCTTAACTTTAACCTTTTATAAATTTAACCATTTACTAAATAGAATAATTATAAAAAAAATTGAATACATTCATTTCATAAAATTCGGGGTCTCACAAAGAATGTCCAAATTATCAATATGATATCCAGAAATTTGATTAGAGTTCAAGAATAGAATAAATAAGATTCACAATTTATCTATAACGTGTAAAATGCAATAGAAAGATTCAGGTGAAAAGATAATTAATGGAGCACAAAATATTAAGGAAGTTTTAAAATAGTTTAGGACTTTTCACCGTTTAATGAAAAAGTTGTAGAAATGAATAACAATTTCTTACCATATGGAGTATGAAAGAAAATGATATCACTTACGAGTATTGAAAGAAATAATATCATTTACCTTAATAAAAGACTAGATATATACTACAATAGTGTATTAGCAGAACTTTGTGTTGTTGGTATGTGTTTGCTTCTCAAATATTCCTCTTATTTCTATCTTATTTTCCCTATATAGCTTTCTCTTATTAGTTGTAAGTAAACTATGAAGAATACTTGCTTCTATTTACAGATGAACTAAAAGTGGTCCTAACAATGTGAAGATGCAAGTGGCTTGAGTCTTGGAAATGTGAAGAGACAACTGGCTTGACTCTTGCTAACGTGAAAAGGCAACTGACTTGATCCTTGCTAACGTGAAAAGGCAACTGACTTGACCCTTGGCAATGCGAGGAGACAACTGGCTTGACCCTTGGCAATGTAAAGAGACAACTGGCTATTTAGGTCAAGTGACTCTTGATAATACGAAGAGACAATCGACTATTTGCGAAGGGGCAAGTGACTCTTGGCAATACGAAGAGGCAAATGACTATTTGTGAATGGGCAAGTGACTCTTGGCAATACGAAAAAGGTAAGTATTATCGGCGAAAGTGACTCTTGGATGACCTGTGGGTCCCATAGAAGAGTCCTACGAAAGAAATTAAAAAAATTTATGGGTCCCACGGAAGAAATAAATCCACTAAAGAAATAAAATTGTGGGTCCCACGGAAGAGAGTTGTGGGTCCCATAATTAATCAACACTTTTTTAATCCTTCAATAATTATTCACTGTTGATATTATAGACTCACAATACTGACAATCAGATCGTTCCAAGGAAAGATGGGGCTTTCCGATAATGATTTCTCCTTATTTGCGCGCAATTATATTACTTAACCCCTTTTCTCGACAGAACTTCTAGACATTGCCAATAGTGCAAACTATTAATGTCCTTTCAAACAATGTGATAATTATGAATTTAATGGTGTGGAATACTGTGCAGTTGTTATTGTAACAATTATTGAATCAATAATATAATATACTATGCAATTATCACTGTAACAATTATTAAGTCAATAATATAAAATACTATGCAATTACTACTGTAATAATTATTGAATCAATAATCAGAAATATTGTGCAATACCGTGTTCTACTGTAGAATATCGTGTGCTACTATGGAATATCGCGTGCTACTATGGAATAACGTGTGTTACTGTTCTTTTATTACCGGGTATTTCAACATTTAACGATAAAAGTTTTGTCGTTAATTTTTAAAAGGTTATTTATGTCGCTTTCATTATCTGACAATTATTCTGTTATGAGCCCCACTAATGATTGGTTATTTCAACACCGTCGTACGAATATTCCCCGATAAAACAAATATTCCCTAACAGACTGTTCACTTCATATAATTTTCACTTATCACTCATAACTATAATATTTATTAAATCAACACCTTACTATTTAAAAATAAATAAATCTTATTCATAAAATTTGGGGTCTTACAAATTAAATATACATTTCTAAAACAAAAATTTTAAGAATAATTTTATGTTTACAAATATTTACTTAATACTAGTTAAACATTAGTAGTTGTGTGATTCTATAAATAACAATAAAATAATAATGGCGATTTAAAAATATTATATGAAAAATGATATATATTGCGATTTTACATGTTGATTTTTTTATTATGAGTTATGTAGATAAATTTAATTGATAATACTTTTACGATATATTTAATATAGTGAATTAATTTTATAATCTTATTTAATCTCATGTATTAATATGCGTTATAATTATAATTCGACATAAATATTTCACAATTTATAGAAAGTGTGATATTATATCTCCTTTTTATCATATTATATTCATATATATTTTTTGATTATGAGTTGTTTTGTGTAATTTTGTGTATGTGCACACCAATAGGGGATGGGGGTGAATAGGTGTCTAAACTAAAACATGTTTAACAATGACTATTTTTTAATTTTTTGTTACAGTACTAAAACAGGCAGTTGGAACTAGTGATTTATAGTGTCTGCTTTAGAGCAAATTTTACTTTTCTTATAATGCAGACATAATAAAGCAATGACAGATTGTGTCTAGATTAGATCAAAATATATTTTAGTTATAATAAAGACAGATGCAACGTGTGTGAGATAGTGTCTGGATTAATACACTTTATTCTATTAGGAAATTACTT
Source organism: Panax japonicus (assembly GCA_020205505.1). NCBI lineage: Eukaryota > Viridiplantae > Streptophyta > Magnoliopsida > Apiales > Araliaceae > Panax > Panax japonicus. The sequence continues at coordinate 49,111,460 of CM035106.1, forward strand.
TTATGTGAATGTGTTTAGATGTAAAGTGAGACTCAAACTATAAACCACAAGAAATAACAAACCGCATACATAATAATTTTTACGTGGTTCAACCCCTATCCTTTAGTGTAGTAGCCTAATCCACATCCAATACCAACTGGTATTGGAGACACTTTTTATTAATTTTAAAAACTAATTAAACACAATAATTTTATTAATTTTAAAGCTTTATTTGAACTCTCTGTTCAAATAAAGCTTTTCACTGCGATGGACACCTCTACCCCTTTTGCACTTCTGCAATATTTGCACCTTTGCAACCTTGAAAGATCTTTTTGAATAAACATATCAATTTGGCTGAATTTAGTTATCTCACCCCATTTACCAACATTAAAAGAAATAAACGTAAGAATAAAGAATGACATTGGATCACATATAGTAATTTAGACCATATAATCATACCTTTGATTTATTACCTATATATCAACATTGTTGTTACAAGTAGTAAGTTTGATAGATGTGCTCCTTAGTGTAACAAATAAATTTCTTTAAAAACCTCTTCTTGTGGACATCCCAATGTTGAGATTTCCGATGATCAGACCTGGAGGATGATTTCCCATAGTTCTAGAAGATTTAGGAAGCCTAGCCGTAGTCATTTGCTCTTCAAATTCATCCTCTAGAATATTAGTTTCTGCATCCGAATGTTCATCTATTTTGTCTTCTAAAACAGATGGGTCGAGCTGTCTGAATTTAGGTGTCTGCATGTCTGAGTTTTCTTCTAAATAGACGGGTGAAGCTGTCTGATTTCATTTGTTTGTTTTTCTAGTTCATTTGTTTTTTCTTCTGATTTAGACAACTTCGGCTGTCCGGATTGAGCTATTTGAGTTCCATGATTCAGATTGTCGATCTTTTTCCTGCAGAAACCTCATTATCTTCCTTTGACAGATTAAGGTTAAGTTCATCAAAAGTAATATTCATTGATTCCTCATCAAGATTGTCATTTGTATTAAATATGGAGCATTTAGCACAATAAAAACTTTAGAACAAATAATATTATTAACCCTAGTGTTACAAAATCCATATATCTAATTAAAACTTTATTTTTTTTAAAAAACACTAGATACTTACAAATTCTGCCAAATAATTTATAGGCAGCTTACTCTCTCAAAGTACAACACTCTTCGTCTCCTTTTTGACCTTGAGACATCTACAAAAACAAACAAATAGTCTCTACCGTTTTGGTACCCAAATCTTCTTGGGTCCTTTTGGGTTAGTAGCATATAAATCACATTTCTTTACCCAAATTTGTTTTATTTAATTTTATTACAATTAGAATCAAAATAACATTTAAAACAACATTTTTTACAAGTAACAAACGGTGAACAATAAAGTGGCTTAAACTTTGATTTACTATTAATCATTCTAATATTATCATTAGTTCTATTTATCACATTTTTAATAGGATTATACCCAATCTCTTATTTATCAAGACTATACCTTTGTGCACCAAACATTATATTTCAATTTTCTTCTCCTTATACAAATTTTGCAAGGTTCTTTTTCAAAGAAATGATTTCTTCATTATTATCTTGTTGCACATTCATCATTTTTCTATCAATAAAAGCATCTATGCATGCATCTCTCATTTTTAATTTTTCTTTTAAAATATCATTTTCCTTTTTGAGAAATTTATTTTCTTTTCTATCTTCAATAAGTGACCCAACTTTACTCATTAGCTCATTTACACAATTCTTAAAAAAGGCAATTTTCTTTTTGAGTTGTTGATTTTCATTCTGAACTTCCAGAAATTGAATTTCTCTCACTTCCGAGCAACAGAGGTGACTGACTTGTGGATTGACCTTCTTGTAAATTGAGATATGCCATAGGATCTTTCCCTATAACTTGCAAATATCAATGTTAGTAGAGCTTTACTTTGATACCAAATGTAATTTCTTGTATGTGGACACCTAGGGGGGGTGAATATGTGTCTAAACTAAAACGTGTTTAACATTAACTATTTTTTAATTCACTGTTACAGTACTAAAACAGACAGTTCGAACTAGTGATTTATAGTGTCTGCTTTAGAGCAAATTTTACTTTTCATATAATGCAGACATTATAAAGCAATGACAAATAATGTCTAGATTGGACCAAAATATATTTTATTTATAATGCAGACAGATGAAACATGTGCGAGATAGTGTCTGGATTAGTACACTTTGTTCTATCAGGAGATTACTTTTACGTGAATGTGTTAAGATGCAAAAGTGAGACTCAAACGATCAAACCACAAGAAATAACAAACCACAGACACAAGAACTTTTATGTGGTTCAGCCCCTATCCTCTAGTCTAGTAGCCTAATCCACGTCTAAACTCAACCGGTATTGAAGACTCTTTTTATTAATTTTAAAACTCAATTAAATACAATAAAAAGAACTCCTTGTTCAAATAAAGCTTTCCACTGCGATGAACACCTCTGACCCTTCTGCACTTCTGCAACATTTGTACCTCTGCAACCTTAAAAATTCTTTTTGAACAAATCTTATTCACTATTGGAACTATCAAGCTAAACACTGCTTGAACTCATAATTTGTTATAAAATATTTTGAATACAGTGTACTCTTAATTTTCAGCTAAGAAGAATTAATAAGTAATACAATATAGAGCTGAAAATAGCTTTTTGAATCTCTTGAGTATTTGTGCAATATAACTAATGATAGCTTCAAGTATGTGTGTCCTGTTCAGCCGAAGAGAAAGAGTATATATAACATAAGTAGCAACAGTTATTTATTGTTTAGCAAAATATCCTTAGCTGCTATATCTCCTTTGCATGGAAAATGCATATCAGAGTTAGTATATCACATGTTTATCTTAATTTGATTCTAAACAAGATATATATTAAATAAATCTTAAGCAATAATTATTCTTTTTGAATTTAGCAATTAATGGACTAAAAATCCAATCGGAGACAACCAATAAATCAGCAATTAAAACAGCCTAAACAATTTAAATAAAATCCATTATACTAAATACAAACCCAATAATATTATCATCATTAATATCATAAAATATATAACTAACACTTTACACTTTGCAAGGGCATTTTATTTAAAAACTTAAGTAATTGTGTTGCGACTCTATCACTACAATTTAAATAAAATCCATTATACTAAATAATAGTCCAATAATATTATCATCATTAAAATCATAAAATATATAACCAACACTTTGCACTTTGCAGGGGCATTTTATTTATAAACTTATGTAATTGTGTTGCAACTCTATCGCCATACCTTTTGGATTTATCATACTGTATGCAGAGGCGGAACTAGGGGGGGGCCAGGGGGGGCAGTTGACCCCGGTAGGGGGGGAGTCAGGCGGAAGTAGGAGGGGGAGGGAGAGGGGGAGGGGGAGGGGGAGGGGGCAGGGGGCAGCAGGCGCCGCCGCGCCGGCGGGCGGCCGCTGGCCAGGAGCTCCGGTCTTCATTAGTGCTCTTTAGTTCAGATCATCTCTTCTCTTCTCTTCCCTCTAATCTCTGTCACGCGGCTTCCGCCTCCACTGCCTCCAGGCCCTTCACTGGTGACTGAACTAGAACCATTGCTCCTGCCGCTGCCTCTGCCGCCGTCCTCCGCCGCCGCCGCTGGCCACTGCTATTCTTACAGGTTTTGTGATTGTTGTTTTTTTCCCCTTTTTATTTATTTTTTTATTCAGTGCCTCAGTAAACAATACTAACATGTACTATTTATTTGACTGTAATAATAAATCAAATATAGAAATAGAAGTAAACAATAGAAACCAAAAATATACAACATCCAAACTTTTTTTATTAAGTGGTCGAGTACTGGAGTGTGGTAACATACTAACATGGGCTATTGATTTTTCCTGGCTTCTGTTTTTATATATAATAACTTCCAGTTTGGGGAAAAAAATTAGATTCTTAATTTGAGAATTTAGTAATTTAGGATTCTATATTAATTTTTTAGTAATTTAGTTTTCAAAATTGTTTCTGTTGGAGTAATATTTAATTATTGTTTAATTTTTATTTTCTTAAATTCTAAGAGAATTGATGAATGATGAAATTATTATGAAATGTTTAAATTGATGAAATTATTGATTATCAATTGATGTTTTATTTATACTATATTATGGATAAATACTTGATTAAGCGACGTCTTTTGATGAGAGATATGAACAAGAAGTTTTGAGAAAACTAGTATATAAACTAAGTGAAGTATAATTCTAATGGATGACTTTTGTATAATCAATTGCATTATGTGTTTGTTATCTTTGGAGGTAATTTTTGTTATCAGTGAGTGCGCATTCATATTTTGAAACTGTGATTTGTAGATATGGTATTTTGGTTCTACCACAAACTTTTGTTTCATAACTTAAAAAAACTTTTTACTGATAAATAATTAATAATAATTAATTACCAAGTTCTGAAGCAAGTGGTGGTATAAATAATTTCGGCCCGCTTGGTTTAAAAATTTTGACCCCCCTACAAAAGCGTTCTAGTTCCGCCACTGACTGTATGATTACTTTTTGGATTTATCATTATATTGTATGATTTTGGGGTTTAATAAATTAAAAAAAAACAACTCCTTAAGTTCAAAAATCAAGCTTTCAATTTATTTTCCAATAGCGGAGAGAATTTTATTTCAAACTATACTCTTAAAGTATTAAATCTAATTTTCGTTTAATATCCATATATATTATTGTGTGAACTAGATAACAAATTAATTGGGATATTTATTAACAAAAAATGATATATAATTACAAATATTTACGTAAATTTTTTAATTGACAATAATTACGTAAATAAATATTAGTTGACATTTGTGGGCAAGGAAATCGTACCTTGTTAGGGTTAGGGTTTTGTGTTGCCTGAGGAGGCGAGAAATCCACGAAGAGTACGGAATTGATTGGTTGATTGAAGAGGGAGAACGACAAGTGGGCGATTACTCCAACGACGCGTGGCAGAACCCCTAGAATCCAAGAACCGTGTTAGGGTAACAGGGATTCCAAGAGTCTTCTTGAGTCCTTCGAATTTAGAGAATGTTCAAACCCTTTCTAGTGCTTTTAGGTGGAATCTCCGAGCCTTTAAGTCACCAAAAAGGGTCCTTCGATCTTCCATGGGTCTGAGTCTTGAGTCTGAAGAGAAGTCCCCTTTCCAAATGGAATGGAAGGGGTATTTATAGAGTTTTCTGAAAAGTAGTCATGTGCAAGACACATGCCTTCAGGAAAATTCCAGAAATACCCTTTAGTCTTTAGAGTAATGCTCATATTGCCCTGTCCTTCTAGCCACCAATCCAATCCCTCAATCAATTCCCAAAACGAGCTGCCTCCACGAGCCTTCTGCCTCGGGACCCGTGGAGGCTTCTCTCGGGTCTCGCCTATTTGCACATTTAATGAGGTCGCGGAACCCTAATTGTGCATTTAATTCAATTAGGTCATGTGAACCCTAATTTATACTTGGACCCACATTTGCCCCCTGCGCGAGAGTCACATTTTTGGAGTGACGATCGTGCAAAATATTTTAACTCTGTGCATCCTGCTTTAAATTTCTAAAAAATTCGCGGAGCTCGATCTTGCAAGTCCTGAAAACAGAAAATCCTTAGAGAGGGGACCCCTAGGGGAGCTCTCCCAAGATACCTTAAAAATCTTTCCCAAATCCTGCTCAATATTTGTTTCCTTAATTTTTTCTGGAAACTAAGATAAGATAAATCACATTAAATTTGGAAGTCATATGTTACCAAATCTAATAAATATTTTCTCATTTTATTTTAAAAATAAGATCAAATCTTCCCAATATATATATATATATATATATATATATATATATATATATATATATATATATTAGATATAATATTAATTATATATTATATATAATTAATATTAAATCTTATTTTATTTTGAAAACAAGATCCAATTATTTCTAATATTTTGGAAACTAGATCAAATCATTCCCATTAATTTAGAAATAGAATATTTGTTTCCATAATATATATATATATATATATATATATATATATATATATATATATATATATATATTACTAAGTAAACAAAATTTTATTTATTTTGAAAAATAAAATAAAATCTTTCTTTATCAAATCAAATATCAATTTTTTTTTATTTTTTTATTTCCAAAATCAAATCTTGATTTTATTTTGGAAATTAAAACTTTATTTATTTTTTGAAATCAAATCAAATCTTTCTTAATTTGAAAAGAGATTTTTTCTAAATCAAATTAAAACCATAAAATCATATGAAATAAAATAAAATCATATGATTATGCATGAATTTTATTTTGGAAATTAAAACTTTATTTATTATTTTTTGAAATCAAATCAAATCTTTCTTAATTTAAAAAGAGATTTTTTTTAAAATCAAATCAAAACCATAAAATCATATGAAATAAAATAAAATCATATGATTATGCATGAATCACGCTAGCCACATATTTTATTTTGGAAATAAAAATTTTATTTATTTATTTTTTGAAATCAAATCAAATCTTTCTTAATTTGAAAAGAGATTTTTTTTAAATCAAATCAAAACTATAAAATCATATGAAATAAAATAAAATCATATGATTATTCATCATGATAGCCACAGTTAAAATTTGATATGATATATATATATATATATATATATATATATATATATATATATATATATATATATATATATATTCCTCCCCGGCCCAATTAAAAAATAATTGTCTGTAGATCTTGGAAAAGTTAGTCCTTTATTTTTGCATGAGTTTCATCCTGCAATCTTGCATAGGCCATAGCCAAGTCAAAAATACTTCCATTTCTGGTGGAACCTTTGTAAAACAATATAATTATTGCTGCTTTCAATTCATCATAAATAGGTAGATATTCTCCACTGTGCATGCGCTTGAAATTAACATTGAGTTGAACTGAAATTCGCTTTCCTTAAGGAGAGACTTGTCATGCCATATGCCGAACCCTATGCATTATTATTATTTTTATTTTTATTTTTGAAAATAAAATAAAATCTTATTTTATTTTTTCAAAAAAAAAATAAATAAATAAATAAATAAAACATTTACTTATCTTTTTTTTGGGAGGTAAGGATTTGATATCCACGACCACGTCTTGCATCCCAAATTGCAGTAGGAAATGCTACAGGTCAGATCTTGTACCAAAATGCTAGCCAAATCCTTGAGTAAATGTTACAGGTCCTTGTACCATTTTGGGAGGTGAGGAAGTAAATGTTAGCCACGTCTTGTACCAAAATGCTACAAGTCTAAAAGACCTGTCCCTCATTAGCCAATAGCAAGACTTGTCCTTCATTAGCCAATACAATGCTACAGGTGCTATAGCTCATGGACTTTTCCAACAGCAACTCAGCAAGACATGTCTCATACACGCTAGCCCAAATCTTTTTTTATAAATAAAATAAATAATAAAATACTTTACTTATCTCATTTTTAATAGGTAAGGAACCGCAATTCATAATCCACGGCCGTCTGTCTTACTTCTAAATTGTAGTAGAGAGCTTTGTTACCACTTCACTTGGGCAATACTTTTTATTTGTTGTAAGAAGGAACCTTTTGAAGCTATGCAACAATACATGTTATTCTATTGCATTTATAGCCTCTAGGTGGAAATCATGAACTTTGAATTCGAAGAGGAATGCATCTAGCAGCTTGAGTTATATAGGTATCAAATTCCCCTCTTTTCATGAACTTTGACTTACTGGCCAAAGACATGTCAGTTATTTAAAATCAAAGAAGTTCTCACTTTCTTCATAAGTAACAAGGCTTGCTTCCTAGATAATGATGCAACATCAATCACTGGAATAAATAAATTATCACAGCCTTCATTGGAGTCTTCATTGGCCAATTCCTCATAATTATTTCATCTATATATATACATATATATATATATATATATATATATATATATATATATATATATTCAGGTAATTGTAGCCTTTCTTCTATTTTCCGAGCCCCATCACCTTGATCATATCTTGGTTTTTTCCCTCGGAATTCATTAGAAAAAGGTTATATCTTCGCGGCGAAGGAGCATTCATCTCAAGCAATTGATTGGTAGAGCAACAGGACCTCAAAGGTACAAAGGGTGAAAGGTGTTCCCTAGGGGGGGCGAACCCCTTTTTTTTAAAAAAAGAGGAGGAACACCCCCTACTTGAAGAAGGAGGAGGAACATCCCCTACTCGACCCTAGGTGGAGGAACACCCCCTACTTGACCCTAGGGGGGGGCCGAACCCTACTAGTTTTTTTTTTAAGAAGGAGGAGTAACACCCCCTACTTGACCCTAAGAGGAAGAACACCCCCTACTTGACCCTAGGAGGGGAGACCTATAAGGAGCGAGCCCTATGAACATACTTTCTTTTGGAAGTTCTCTCATTTTCAAAATTAATGAGTCATCACGAAGGCACCGAGTGAACGTACTTCAAGTTGGGATGAACAAGAGATGAAGGGGATCTTTCCTCTAGGTACCCGAACCGTGAGTAGCTTCATTCTGGAACATTGATTAACGAGCTAGGAGAAGTAAAATGTAAGAGGGGAGAGCCTCCATAGGTGTTCGAACCCTAGGGGCCAAACCCTAGAAGACTGCCTCTTTCTTCACTCTCTTTTTCCTTCTTCCTTTCACTTGAATCTTGGTCGTGTCCTAGCTTGGTTCCCTTAGATACTTGATCGGATACATCTTCATAGGGCCCTTCTCCAGATTTTCTTGTAAAATTGTCTTCTGAGACTTATTCTCGAAATGCACAGTCTCTCTCTATTATCTGTGAGCAGAGGACTTAGAGGTGTTTAGTTGTAAAGTTAATGCCTTCTCGATCCTTCTTGGGCCTTGACATGTCTCTCTTCCGTGTTAAGCTGAATTTCTTTACTTTCAGTTATCATGTTATTGCACTTTGCTCGGAGGTCACTTCACGTTCTCATGAGAATGACTTTCTTTTATGTAAGGGCCTCAAGAGCTTCAGGACGTCATGGATAGATTGAAGACTAAGCTTCGGGAAATTGATTCATCTGCCCAAGACCTTGAGCTAGGAACTGTTAGCCTGAAGTTCGAAAGGCTCGAGATACTGCCATTGTCGACTTGGAGGCCTTAGCTATGCTCCCAGTTCAGTTTGATGTATCATGACCTTTGGATTATGACTTCACGTAGCTTTTATTTCTTCCATCACTTTTGAAGATAAAGTGTATTATCGAGGATTTCAGGGTCAAGTATCTTAATCACTTTTGAAGTTGAAAGTATAACTTTTTTCGGGTTGAGGGCTGATTAATCAGGTGCCTCATCACTTTTGAAGTTGAAAGTATAACTTTTTCGGGTCGAGGGCTGATTAATCAGGTGCCTCATTACTTTTAAAGTTGAAAGTATAACTTTTCCTCATTACTTTTAAAGTTGAAAGTATAACTTTTTTGGTCGAGGGCAGATTAATCAGGTGCCTCTTTACTTTTGAAGTTGAAAGTATAACTTTTTCGGGTTGAGGGCTGATTAATCAGGTGCCTCTTTACTTTTGAAGTTGAAAGTATAACTTTTTCGGGTCGAGGGCTGATTAATCAGGTGTCTCTTTACTTTTGAAGTTGAAAGTATAACATTATAAGAAATTTGTTCTGATCAAAATTTGATGTATTTATTTAATGATCAATATATAATGCATTTATTTGATAATAAAAGCACAAATGAATATACATTTTTTTCATTTTCTAGTGTGCTAGGGAAGTAGCTTATTATGCTTCTTATTATAGTTTGATTTCACCTGCCGCTACTTTTTCATGGTAAATTCTCCTCAGATTGCGACAATTCATGGTGGAGTGTCCTGGGTATTGATGATACACGCAAAAGTTTGTTCTCTTCTTCATCTCCTCGGTTACAATGAATCTGGGTTTTGGAGGCTTCACCATTCCATTTTCTACCCATTGCTCATATAAATCTTTAAATGTCTCATCACCACAAGTGATAGCTTCCGGCTCTGGCCAATTTATATTCTTTTCGATTCTTTCCCTCTTGCCCCCCTGTGGCTTTGACTGAGAGTCTGTCAAAGCTATAGTAGCTGTCCTCTTGCCCTTCCAGGTAGCAGTCGGATGGTTCACAGATACAACCATAATTCCTCCTAGGTCTTGTGCAAAGGTGGAAAGCGTCGCAAAGGAAACACAAGACTTAGTGATCAAGTGGGGCTTGAAGGCGTCGAGGGCGCCGTTGTTGCAAATACTCATTAAATTCTTCTCTTCGATTGGCTCCACACATTTCCGCGCCTGAGCCCGAAATCTGTCAACATAATCAGATAACTCCTCATTCGAATTTTGCTGAATTCTCATAAGCTCTATAATTGAGACTTCCTTCTGAACATAAAAGAATTTTTTAAAAAACTGGTGTTTCATATCATCTCAGTCTCGAATTGATCCCTTCTCCAAATTGTAGTACCAACTAAAGGCACTATCCGTCAAAGTCTTGATGAATTCCCGCATCAACAAGTTGTGGTTGTTCACTTCGTCATATCCGAGCCACGGAGACATTGACTCTACAAACCTGGCAATATGTTCCCTAGCATTTTCTTTCTCCCCGTTGTATTTTGGAAATTGCGGGGGGTGCTCAATATACCCTGTTGGGTAAGGTTGCCTCCGAATGTGTGCAGGGTAAGGAGGAGTGAAGTCCAACTCCGAGGGTCGAGATGTCTGTCTGCGAAGTTGATTGATCACGTCAATCATATCATCCTTCGTCACATACGGGCTTGTAGCGTGAACTCTCTGGGGTGTTGTGATATACTGCTGCATCGGCGGTGTGTATGGTATAGAAATTGGTTGATGAACACTTGCATCATGAACAGCTGGCAATGGTGGAAGTTGTTGGCTCATTCGCTGGACATTGCTTGGAATGATTGGCATTTGCACCTGTGAAAATGATGGAATAGTAGCTGAGATGATGTTTGCCTGAGGTTGGCTTGCTTCCGTCCTAGGTTGTGGCACGTCACCACTGTTCTGGGCTTCCAAGTTGATTATTGGAACCGATTGACTTTTCGTTAATGGAGGTACAATCTGGTTCTCTTTGTTGTTGCTACCATTATTGTTGTCTTCCACACCTGCTTGTTCCCCATGCGAACTTCCTGGGAACATGGACTTGAAAGTTGGAATTTGCATCAACTGCTGGCGGAAATTCCCCATTTCCTCTTGCTTCCTCTGCATTTCCAGCATCATGGCCATCATCATTCCTTGCCCTTCTCGTGCTTCCTTCAATGCCTTGAGCATTTCCAGTTGCACAACATTCGTCGGGTCTCCACCTGCATCCTCGCCTTGCCTTCCTGCGCTTGTGTGTTGTTGATTGGCCATATGTGGTGATGTTGAACTTCCTTCTGAAGCGTCTTCAATAAGTGGTTGGTCAAAATCCAGGTTTTCGCTTTGGAAAGCTTGAGTGGCTTGCCTTAGAACTGGATCCGGTGAGGTAATGTTGTTTGTTGGTGAAGCAGCTCTTTCTGTAGTTCTCCCACTTCTAGTTGTGAACATACCCTTCACGAATTCTACACCTCCCCAGCAGAGTCGCCAAATAAATGTGGGCAAGAAAATCGTACCTTGCTAGGGTTAGGGTTTTGTGTTGCCTGAGGAGGCGAGAAATCCACGAAGAGTACGGAATTGATTGGTTGATTGAAGAGGGAGAACGACAAGTGGGCGATTACTCCAACGACGCGTGGCAGAACCCCTAGAATCCAAGAACCGTGTTAGGGTAACAGGGATTCCAAGAGCCTTCTTGAGTCCTTCGAATTTAGAGAATGTTCAAACCCTTTCTAGTGCTTTTAGGTGGAATCTCCTAGCCTTTAAGTCACCAAAAAGGGTCCTTCGATCTTCCATGGGTCTGAGTCTTGAGTCTGAAGAGAAGTCCCCTTTCCAAATGGAATGGAAGGGGTATTTATAGAGTTTTCTGAAAAGTAGTCATGTGCAAGACACATGCCTTCAGGAAAATTCCAGAAATACTCTTTAGTCCTTAGAGTAATGCCCATATTGCCCTGTCCTTCTAGCCACCAATCCAATCCCTCAATCAATTCCCAAAACGAGCTGCCTCCACGAGCCTTCTGCCTCGGGACCCGTGGAGGCTTCTCTCGGGTCTCGCCTATTTGCACATTTAATGAGGTCGCGGAACCCTAATTGTGCATTTAATTCAATTAGGTCATGTGAACCCTAATTTGTACTTGGGCCCACAACATTTTTTTTAGAAAGATGCATAAAAAGTAGAATCCTCCTATAATTCATACTAATATTATGTATCGATAAATTTTATAATTATAATTCGATTTAAATTTATCGCAATAAATATCATAACTTTTTTTCAAATGCATGGTTTCTCAATACTTGGATCAATCGGAGTACATGTCTGATGTCATATAACCCTAGCTACTGTCGTTAATAAGGGGAGAGAAGTCGCTCTCAGCCAGCCCTTTTCTCCGGTAAGACGTGTGCCGCCACGACTTTCACCTCTGTCAATCTTCAGATTGAGAAGACATGGACCGATGCATGCCGAGTGGTGTCGTTTTAGTTAGGGTTTCAAGAAATAAAGCAATTGGTAGCTGATAAGTGTTGAAATGAAGGTACCTTGGTGTTAAATATGTAAGGACGTACCACTGTTGAAGTCACATGAATCCATGTGACTTCCATTAATTAAGACCTGGAAGTAACCCAACCATTTTATTAGACAAAAAATTTTAAATTTTTATTTTTTGCATGAGTGAACCAATTAATTGCGCTTAATTGCTGCATGTGGTCCATTCCACTGCCCAATTAAGTTGGTATTAATACAACAAGAAGATTGGGCACCAAAACTTTAACTCAATTGGTGACTCTGTTCTCAAATTTTCTATTCCCTTGTGTCCCTCCACATAAATTTTAACACTTAGTCTCTTACTTAACTCTAATTAATTCTAAAATTAAATAAAAAGACATGTGTCAAAATTTAAGTAGGGGAATAAGAAATTTGAAAATAGAGGATCTGCTCTCGCCTCTTGCAACTAGGGTGTGTTCGAACTATAACAGTGGCCAATTAGGGTGTGTTCGAAACTTGAAAGTGACCAACTAGGGTGTGTTCGAATTTTGACGGTGGTCAAGTAGGGTGTGTGTTTAATTTTAGTTAAAAACTAGTTAAAAAAATTGTTTAATGCTTTCTGATGAAGGTATTCTTGGAGAAGTATGAAATTTATTTAAATTTTTTTTATTTTTTTAACAATTTATAACTTGGCACAAGTTAGCATATATTCTTTTCCCTTCTTAAGCATTAAATAGCAATATGCTAGCTGTTTGATGGAGTCTAAACACCTTTTTGACCTAATTTTAGTTAGTTATTAATGGGTTAAAGCTATGTTACTTGAGCTACACTCAACTTCGACTAAAAAAGAATAATAGGCGACATTATTGTTGGGCTTGTGCACGAACCGAGTCGATCCGAATATTGAGTTGCTCAGATTTGGTTCACAAAATCTATCGAGTATAAAATAAGGTTTAATAGAGGCTTATTTAGCTACCGAGTCGAACCCGATTCCGAATCGAGTCCGAGCAGTTTGGACTTTTCCAATGAATATGAACCGAGTATCAATAGAAAATTATAATTTGAGGAGGTTCGAGTAATTTATCAAACTTAAAAATGTGCTCAAATTTGACTCATTTATATTTCGAATCGAGCTCGAATCGAATTTTTAGTCGAGCGAGTACGAATCAAGCCCGAACTGTTTGCTTATTTTACAGCCTTACATTTACAGCAACTTATTTGCTCGTAACACAATTATATCATTAATACTAAATAACTAAATATCCATTATATATAAAAATAAATAAATATATATTGTGAATTTAAAAATTAGACAAATAATTTTTTTGGTCAAATACACTTATCAACAATATATTTTGCAAGAAAATTGATATTTTTACAATATTTTTTGATATTTTCACATGAAAAGTATCGTTATAATTGTATAATAACGATAAAAAATGTCGCTATAAAATTTATAACGACAATTATTATATAAAAATATTATTTTTTATTATAAATATATGGGTTTCATTTTGCAACAACCTTTAACAATTGCTAATGGCAGTCAGGATCAAGAGCACTCTCCTTAAATAGCACTCCGCCTTAAATAACACTCTGTGATCAAAACGACGTAGTTTTTTGGAGGACGCGGTGGCATTTTTGTAAATACAATGTCACCGCGTATTTACAAAAATGACACCGCGTCCTCCAAAAACTACGTCGTTTTGATCACAGAGTGCTATTTAAGACGGAATGCTATTTAAGGAGAGTGCTCTTGATCCTCTCTGTTGCTAATGGCTACACAAGTAACCGGCAGATGACACCAATAAAATCCAAAATGAGTTCACAATGATTAGTTGTTCTAAGGACCACACAAATTAATTCTTCTGCGTGCGTCCTTCTCAGTTGTCAAACACAATGTCAGATGAGACACTACTCATAAGTAGCAACAAGGTTGTCAAAATATTCTTTAATGCATGGAAAACCCAAATAACTGTACCGTTTGTAGCGTTGGGTATATTTAAAAATGTGATTAATTGAGTAGAACTCAAACGTTGCAAATATTATCGTTACAAATGCTGTAAAAGCTGATAAAACAAACCTAATTATGGAAAAAATCAAATCAACAGTGCCCTATTAAACTACTCCGAAATATAAGAGTTCTTGTGACTTTTAATTTGAATTTAAATTTAGACACTTTAAAAATTTTAAATTTGGATGAACTTATTTAATTTAACCAATATAATTATAAAAATTATAACTTTTTAAAAAATTACTGTTAATTAAAATATCTATTATTTTTAAATTTTAAATTATAATATTATTTTTTTAAAATTAACTCTTAAATTCTAAAAAGGAGGGAGTATTATTAGGCACCCATTTATTACGTTAAGCAGTGGACAAATATAGAACTCGTGGCATCATCTGATAGTAGCACCACTGGAATAATTTGAGAAAGGAAAACGAATCACCATTTGGCTTTGTTTGTTTTGATTTGCGTGACGGTGAGGACCAATTATTTATCAATCACACGTGAAAGTGATTTCTCTCTGGTTTCAATCAAGTCATTATTTTGTTTTACTTTATATATATACTAGCTATAACCCGTGCCAGAAGGCACGGTGTAACGAAAAATTAAATTAAAATTTGAAAAATATTACATTATCTAAAGATACATATCACCACAACAATTAATACATACTCAATCATCATTACATATCCAACCACCAAAACATCGAGCTAGTCGGTACTAATTTCAAGAAATTTCAGCAAAATTTCTTTTAAAAATAAATATCCAGAAAATTCTAAACCTGTCTACAAAATTTACAATCATCATTACATATCCAAACCACAAAAAAAATTATCATTTCATACCCAAAATTATCATAACCATGTATAATTAGTTAACTTTACAAAATACGGAACACACAATCATCAACACATATTTAACCACCAAAACATCAAGCTAGTCGCTACTAATTTCAAAAAATTCGACAGAATTTCCTTTAAAAATAGATATCCAGACAAATATAAACATGTCTATAAAACTTACAATCATCCACACATATCCAAACCACCAAAAAAATCATCATTTCATACCCAAAATAATCATAACCATCATAATTAGTTAAATTTACAAAATACGGAACACAAAAAAATACATATATGAAGAAATTAATACATACTCAATCATCAACACATCCAACCACCAAAATATCAAGCTAGTCGCTACTAATTTCAAGAAATTTCGGCAGAGTTTCCTTTAAAAATAGATATCCAAAAAAATCTAAACATGTTTACAAAACTACAATCATCCATACATATCCAAACCACCATAAAAACCATCATTTCATATCCAAAATCATCATAACCATGTATAATTAGCTAACTTTACAAAAGACGAAACACAATGAATACATACATGCAGAAAATAGAGAAACAACATGTTGAGTATAAGACCATTTACTTTACAGCTTACACCATGTATCCTTCAATATATACCTGAAAATATTTGAAATTTAAAAATTATCGAAATATGTGAGTCAAAATTAAACAATTGTAAATCTGAAACATAATGAGAACACATATTTGTATGTATGGGGAATGAGAGAGAAAGCTCTCTGTGTGTGGTAGAATAGATAGATGGTTTGAAATTTGAATAAACTGGAATGAGAGAGAGAGAGCAGCTGACGTAAACTTGATGTGACATTTGTCTATTTTCTCTCTCCGCTCTGTTTTATATTATAGATATAGAGAGAGAACCAATCAGGTGAGAGCTCCCTTTGTTAAAATACTGACTTTTTTTTTACTTTTTTTTAAACAACTAAAATGTTTTTTTTAATATTTTATGGAACTAGAATTTTTCCATAATACTATATTTTGGGCGTGATTTGGATACCTATACCAAAAAATGTATGTACAGTCTGCACAGACCTGTTTTGTTATACGTATCCAAATCACATCCAAAACATTGTATTATAAAAAAATTTCAGTTCCATAAAATATTAAACTTTTTTTTTAGTTATTTTTTTAAAAAAAAGCAAAAAAAAAAGTCCGCATTTTAACAAAGTAAGGGAGCCCTTATAGGAATCGGACCCTATATATATATAATTATTAATTAATTATTTATTTAATTTATATGTCTTGTGTTTCCTTTTTATGTAAGATTGAAAACTTTAATCCCATGATCCAGCCCAGTCTAATCTGATAGCTAAACGGGCCGAATTTTGTAGTTTGCTATTAAGTTACCAAATGATAACAAACTGAAATAGTAAGCTTAGGGTACATAATAATTTGTTATTTGTTATTGCTTCATAGATAAATTGTTATTTGTTATTGCTTCATAATAATGTTGGGAAAAAAATAAATCGCCTGTTTATCTCTTTATGCAGCATCCTTTATAATTGATCAAAAAGAATTGATACATGCGACTTTTTTGTTGTCTTACGCGATGGTTTTTATAAAAAATTATTAAAATTAAGAACAAAGATGATTAGAGGAAAAAGAGCATTCTCATTGTATTTTGTATATATTTCTCTTTTACAATGCTATTTATAGATATATGAACATCAATACTTGGAGGTTTCAAAATTCAAAGATCATGAGTTTCAAAACTTAAGGGACATGAGAGTTTCAAAATATCAAGGATCATTATAATTAAATATAAGAGGAATGAATTTAGACATCCATATATATATATATATATATATATATATATATATATATATATATATATATATATATATATATATAATAAAACAGAACTCATTTTGAATCTTTCATTTGACAAAGCACAAGAACGGTTCAGATTCATTTTAACTTAATTTTTCCAACTTAATCTAAAGGCTCATATTTCTTCCCGCCCAAATCAAATTCACTCATACACCATACTCTCTCTCATGTTCACCCACAAAATCTTTCTCTCTCTTCTCTTATTCACACAAACAAAAACAAATAATAATAGTAATAATAATTATAATAATTATTATTATTATAATAGTAATAGTAATAGAAATAATAATAATAATAATATAATAAAGATTCTGATTCATTCTAATTGATTTGAGCGGGAAAGCACAAGTACGGTTCAGATTCATTCTAATTTTAATTCAAAATAATAATTATTATAATATAATAATAATATTATTATAATAGTAATAATAATAATAGTAATAAAGTAATAATAATTACAATAAAATCAATATTAATAATAATAATTATAATTATAATTAAAATTATAATAATAATAATAATAATAATAATAATAATAATAATAATAACAACAACAACAACAATAACAATAATAATAACAATAATAATAATTATTGTGGTGGTGTGGTGAATTATGATAATTTTTATTGATAATTGTAAGTTTTGTAGACAAGTTTAATTTTTTCCGGATATCTATTTTTCAAGAAAAATTAATTATTGTGGTAGTGTGGTAAATTATGATAATTATTATGTCTGATTTTAAGTTGCAAAGAGTCTTTAGATAATAAAGTATTTTTCGAATTTTAATCTAATTTTTCGTTACGCCGTGCATTCAGGCACGAGCAATTACTAGTCTATATAATAAAACACAACCCATTTTGAATATTTCATTTGACAAAGCACAAGAACGGTTCAGATTCATTCTAACTTAATCTAAAGGCTCACATTTCATCTCACACAAACAAAATCCCGCCCAAATTTCCTCCTTCACTTTCTCCCTCCTTTTATCTTTCTCTCTCCTCTACTCCTTCTTCCTTTCTCTCCCCTCTACTCCTTCCCCCTTTCTCTCTCCTCTCTCCTCCGCCTTCTTTCTTTCTCTCTACTCCTAATTCTCTCACCCCTTTCTTTCTCTATCCTCTCTCATCTTTCTCTCTCTCTCCTCTGCGGTTTCTCTTCTCTTCTTTCTCCATTTATTTAATTAATTAGTATTTTAATATTTTATTTTAAATTATAATAATTTTTGAAGTATGCATACATTTAAAATATATAATACATAAAAAATATCAATGATAAAAAAGCAATTACAAAATCAAAAAATTAATTTATCAAAAACAACAAATATTAATAAAAATAACTACTACTACTACTATAATAATAATAATAATTACTATAACTATAATAATAATAATAATAGTAATAATTACTATTACTATAATTCTAATAATAATAATAATTACTACTACTACTATAATAATAATAATAATAATTACTACTACTACTACTATAATAATAATAATTATTATTATAATAACAATAATAATAATACTAATAATTATAAAAATAATAATAATAATTATTATTATTATTTAAATAATAGTAATAATAATAATAATAATTACTACTACTACTATAATAATAATAAATATCTATATAATAAAACAGAATCCATTTTGAATCTTTCATTTGACAAAGCACAAGGACGATTCAGATTCATCCTAACTTAATTTTTTCAACTTAATCTAAAGGATCATATTTCTTCCCGCCCAAATCAAATTCACTTATACATCATACTCTCTCTCATGTTCACACACAAAATCTTTCTCTCTCCTCTCTTCTTCACACACACAAAAATAAATAATAATAATAGTGCTAAAAATAAATCTATATAATAAAACATAACTCATTTTGAATCTTTCATTTGACAAAGCACAAGAACGGTTCAAATTTATTCGAACTTAATTTTTCCAACTTAATCTAAAGGCTCATATTTCTTCCCGCCCAAATCAAATTCACTCATACACCATACTCTCTCTCATGTTCACACACAAAATCTTTCTCTCTCTTCTCTTCTTCACACACACAAAAATCTATAATAATAGAACTCAATTTGAATTCTATAATTTGACAAAGCACAACAACGTCTCAGATTCATTCTAACTTAATCTAAAGGCTCATATTTCATCTCACGCAAACAAAATTCAGCCCAAATTTCCTCCTTCACTTTCTCTCTCCTTTTATCTTTCTCTCTCCTCTACTCCTTCTTCCTTTCTCTCTCCTCTACTCCTTCCCCCCTTTCTCTCTCCTATCTCCTCTGCCTTCTTTCTTTCTCTCTACTCCTAATTCTCTCACCCATTTCTTTCTCTATCCTCTCTCATCTTTCTCTCTCTCTCCTCTGCGGTTTCTCTTATCTTCTTTCTCCATTTATTTAATTAATTAGTATTTTAATATTTTATTTTAAATTATAATAATTTTTGAAGTATGCATACATTTAAAATATATAATACATAAAAAATATCAATGATAAAAAAGCAATTACAAAATCAAAAAATTAATTTATCAAAAACAACAAATATTAATAAAAATAACTACTACTACTACTATAATATTAATAATAATAATAATAATAATTACTATAACTATAATAATAATAATAATAATAGTAATAATTACTATTACTATTATTATAATAATAATAATAATTACTACTACTACTATAATAATAATAATAATAATAATAATAATAATTACTACTACTACTACTATAATAATAATAATTATTATTATAATAACAATAATAATAATACTAATAATTATAAAAATAATAATAATAATAATTATTATTATTTAAATAATAATAATAATAATAATAATTACTACTACTATAATAATAATAAATATCTATATAATAAAACAGAATCCATTTTGAATCTTTCATTTGACAAAGCACAAGAACGATTCAGATTCATCCTAACTTAATTTTTTCAACTTAATCTAAAGTCTCATATTTCTTTCCTCCCAAATCAAATTCACTCATACAACATACTCTTTCTCATGTTCACACACAAAATTTTTCTCTCTCCTCTCTTCTTCACATACACACAAAAATAAATAATAATAGTACTAAAAATATAAATCTATATAATAAAACACAACCCATTTTGAATATTTCATTTGACAAAGCACAAGAACAGCTCAGATTCATTCTAACTTAATCTAAAGGCTCACATTTCATCTCACACAAATAAAATCCCGCCCAAATTTCCTCCTTCACTTTCTCCCTCCTTTTATCTTTCTCTCTCCTCTACTCCTTCTTCCTTTCTCTCTCCTCTACTCCTTCCCCCTTTCTCTCTCCTCTCTCCTCCGCCTTCTTTCTTTCTCTCTACTCCTAATTCTCTCACCCCTTTCTCTCTCTATCCTCTCTCATCTTTCTCTCTCTCTCCTCTGCGGTTTCTCTTCTCTTCTTTCTCCATTTATTTAATTAATTATTATTTTAATATTTTATTTTAAATTATAATAATTTTTGAAGTATACATACATTTAAAATATAAAATAAATA
Source organism: Panax japonicus (assembly GCA_020205505.1). NCBI lineage: Eukaryota > Viridiplantae > Streptophyta > Magnoliopsida > Apiales > Araliaceae > Panax > Panax japonicus. Next base: position 49,132,218 of record CM035106.1, read on the forward strand.
AAAAATATCAATGATAAAAAAGCAATTACAAAATCAAAAAATTAATTTATCAAAAACAAAAATTTTAATAAAAATAACTACTACTACATTAATAATAATAATAATAATAATAATTACTATAACTATAATAATAATAATAATAATAGTAATAATTACTATTACTATAATTCTAATAATAATAATAATTACTACTACTACTATAATAATAATAATAATAATAATTACTACTACTACTACTACTATAATAATAATTATTATTATTATAATAACAATAATAATAATACTAATAATTATAAAAATAATAATAATAATTATTATTATTTAAATAATAGTAATAATAATAATAATAATTACTACTACTATAATAATAATAAATATCTATATAATAAAACAGAACCCATTTTGAATCTTTCATTTGACAAAGCACAAGGACGGTTCAGATTCATTCTAACTTAATTTTTTCTACTTAATCTAAAGGCTCATATTTCTTCCCGCCCAAATCAAATTCACTCATACACCATACTCTCTCTCATGTTCACACACAAAATCTTTCTCTCTCCTCTCTTCTTCACACACACACAAAAACAAATAATAATAGTACTAAAAATAAATCTATATAATAAAACATAACTCATTTTGAATCTTTCATTTGACAAAACACAAGAACGGTTCAGATTTATTCGAACTTAATTTTTCGAACTTAATTTTTCTAACTTAATCTAAAGGCTCATATTTCTTCCAGCCCAAATCAAATTCACTCATACACCATACTCTCTCTCATGTTCACACACAAAATCTTTCTCTCTCTTCTCTTCTTCACACACACACAAAAATCTATAATAATAGAACTCAATTTGAATTCTATAATTTGACAAAGCACAACAACGTCTCAGATTCATTCTAACTTAATCTAAAGGCTCATATTTCATCTCACGCAAACAAAATTCAGCCCAAATTTCCTCCTTCACTTTCTCTATCCTTTTATCTTTCTCTCTCCTCTACTCCTTCTTCCTATCTCTCTCCTCTACTCCTTCCCCCCTTTCTCTCAAATCTCTCCTCCGCCTTCTTTCTTTCTCTCTACTCCTAATTCTCTCACCCCTTTCTTTCTCTATCCTCTCTCATCTTTCTCTCTCTCTCCCATGCGGTTTCTCTTCTCTTCTTTCTCCATTTACTTAATTAATTAGTATTTTAATATTTTATTTTAAATTATAATAATTTTTGAAGTATGCATACATTTAAAATATATAATACATAAAAAATATCAATGATAAAAAAACAATTACAAAATCAAAAAATTAATTTATCAAAAACAACAAATATTAATAAAAATTACTACTATTACTACTACTATAATAATAATAATAATAATAGTAATAATTACTATTACTATAATTCTAATAATAATAATAATTACTCTTACTACTATAATAATAATAATAATAATAATAATAATAATAATAATAATAATAATAATAATAATAATAATAATTACTACTACTACTACTATAATAATAATAATAATTATTATAATAACAATAATAATAATACTAATAATTATAAAAATAATAATAATAATAATTACTACTACTATAATAATAATAAATATCTTTATAATAAAACACAACCCATTTTGAATCTTTTATTTGTCAAAGCACAAGAACGGTTCAGATTCATTCTAACTTAATCTAAAGGCTCACATTTCATCTCACATAAACAAAATTCCGTCCAAATTTCCTCTATCACTTTCTCCCTCCTTTTATCTTTCTCTCTCCTCTACTCCTTCTTCCTTTCTCTCTCCTCTACTCCTTCCCCCTTTCTCTCTCCTCTCTCCTCCGCCTTCTTTCTTTCTCTCTACTCCTAATTCTCTCACCCCTTTCTTTCTCTATCCTCTCTCATCTTTCTCTCTCTCTTCTCTGCGGTTTCTCTTCTCTTCTCTTCTTTCTCCATTTAATTAATTAATTAATATTTTAATATTTTATTTTAAATTATAATAATTTTTAAAGTATGCATACATTTAAAATATATAATACATAAAAAATATCAATGATAAAAAAGCAATTACAAAATCAAAAAATTAATTTATCAAAAATAACAAATATTAATAAAAATAACTACTACTACTACTATAATAATAATAATAATAATAATAATAATAATTACAATAACTATAATAATAATAATAATAATAATAATAATAATAGTAATAATTACTATTACTATAATTCTAATAATAATAATAATTACTACTACTACTATAATAATAATAATAATAATAATAATAATAATAATAATAATAATTACTACTACTACTACTATAATAATAATAATTATTATTATAATAACAATAATAATAATACTAATAATTATAAAAATAATAATAATAATTATTATTATTATTTAAATAATAGTAATAATAATAATAATAATTACTACTATTATAATAATAATAAATATCTTTATAATAAAACAGAATCCATTTTGAATCTTTCATTTGACAAAGCACAAGGACGATTCAGATTCATCCTAACTTAATTTTTTCAACTTAATCTAAAGGCTCATATTTCTTCCCGCCCAAATCAAATTCACTCATACATCATACTCTCTCTCATGTTCACACACAAAATTTTTCTCTCTCCTCCCTTCTTCACACACACAAAAAAATAAATAATAATAGTACTAAAAATAAATCTATATAATAAAACACAACCCATTTTGAATCTTTCATTTGACAAAGCACAAGAACGGCTCAGATTCATTCTAACTTAATCTAAAGGCTCACATTTCATCTCACACAAACAAAATTCCGCCCAAATTTCCTCCTTCACTTTCCCCCTCCTTTTATCTTTCTCTCTCCTCTACTCCTTCTTCCTTTCTCTCTCCTCTACTCCTTCCCCCTTTCTCTCTCCTCTCTCCTCCGCCTTCTTTCTTTCTCTCTACTCCTAATTCTCTCACCCCTTTCTTTCTCTATCCTCTCTCATCTTTCTCTCTCTCTCCTCTGCGGTTTCTCTTCTCTTCTTTCTCCATTTATTTAATTAATTAGTATTTTAATATTTTATTTTAAATTATAATAATTTTTGAAATATGCATACATTTAAAATATATAATACATAAAAAATATCAATGATAAAAAAACAATTACAAAATCAAAAAATTAATTTATCAAAAACAACAAATATTAATAAAAATAACTACTACTACTACTACTATAATAATAATAATAATAATAATAATAATAATAATAATAATAATAATAATAATGACTATAACTATAATAATAATAATAATAATAATAATTATAATAATAGTAATAATTACTATTACTATAATTCTAATAATAATAATAATTACTACTATTACTATAATAATAATAATAATATTAATAATAATTATTACTACTACTACTACTATAATAATAACAATTATTATTATAATAACAATAATAATAATACTAATAATTATAAAAATAATAATAATAATTATTATTATTATTTAAATAATAGTAATAATAATAATAATAATAATAATAATTACTACTACTATAATAATAATAATAAATATCTATATAATAAAACAGAATCCATTTTGAATCTTTCATTTGACAAAGCACAAGCACGATTCAGATTCATCCTAACTTAATTTTTTCAACTTAATCTAAAGGCTCATATTTCTTCCCGCCCAAATCAAATTCACTCATACATCATACTGTCTCTCATGTTCACACACAAAATCTTTCTCTCTCCTCTCTTCTTCACACACACACAAAAATAAATAATAATAGTACTAAAAATAAATCTATATAATAAAACATAACTCATTTTGAATCTTTCATTTGACAAAGCACAAGAACGGTTCAGATTTATTCGAACTTAATTTTTCCAACTTAATCTAAAGGCTCATATTTCTTCCTGCCCAAATCAAATTCACTCATACAACATACTCTCTCTCATGTTCACACACAAAATCTTTCTCTCTCTTCTCTTCTTCACACACACACACAAAAATAAATAATAATAGAACTCAATTTGAATTCTATAATTTGACAAAGCACAACAACGTCTCAGATTCATTCTAACTTAATCTAAAGGCTCACATTTCATCTCACGCAAACAAAATCCCGCCCAAATTTCCTCCTTAACTTTCTCTCTCCTTTTATCTTTCTCTCTCCTCTACTCCTTCCTTTCTCTCTCCTCTACTCCTTCCCCCCTTTCTCTCTCCTCTCTCCTCCGCCTTCTTTCTTTCTCTCTACTCCTAATTCTCTCACCCCTTTCTTTCTCTATCCTCTCTCATCTTTCTCTCTCTCCTCTGCGGTTTCTCTTCTCTTCTTTCTCCATTTACTTAATTAATTAGTATTTTAATATTTTATTTTAAATTATAATAATTTTTGAAGTATGCATACATTTAAAATATATAATACATAAAAAATATCAATGATAAAAAAGCAATTACAAAATCAAAAAATTAATTTATCAAAAACAACAAATATTAATAAAAATTACTACTACTACTACTACTACTATAATAATAATAATAATAATAATAATAATTACTACAACTATAATAATAATAATAATAATAATAATAATAATAATAATTACTACTACTACTACTATAATAATAATTATTATTATTATAATAACAATAATAATAATACTAATAATTATAAAAATAATAATAATTATTATTATTATTTTTTAAATAATAGTAATAATAATAATAATAATTACTACTACTATAATAATAATAAATATCTATATAATAAAACAGAACCCATTTTGAATCTTACATTTGACAAAGCACAAGGACGATTCAGATTCATCCTAACTTAACTTTTCCAACTTAATCTAAAGGCTCATATTTCTTCCCGCCCAAATTAAATTCACTCATACACCATACTCTCTCTCATGTTCACACACAAAATCTTTCTCTCTCCTCTCTTCTTCACACACACACAAAAATAAATAATAATAGTACTAAAAATAAATCTATATAATAAAACAGAATCCATTTTGAATCTTTCATTTGACAAAGCACAAGAACGGTTCAGATTTATTCTAACTTAATTTTTCCAACTTAATCTAAAGGCTCATATTTCTTCCCGCCCAAATCAAATTCACTCATACACCATACTCTCTCTAATGTTCACACACAAAATCTTTCTCTCTCTTCTCTTCTTCACACACACACAAAAATAAATAATAATAGTACTAAAAATAAATATAATAATAATAATAATAATAATAATAGTACTAATAATAATTATAATAGTACTAATAATAGTAATTATTATTATTATTATTATTATTATTATAGTAATAGTAATAGTAATAGAAATAATAATTATAATAATTATTATAATAATAATAATAATAATAATAAAGATTCTGATTCATTCTAATTAATTTGAGTAGGAAAGCACAAGTACGGTTCAAATTCATTCTAATTTTAATTTAAAATAATAATAGTTATAATATAATAATATTATAATAATAATAATAATAATAATAATAATAATAGTAATAAATTAATAAAGTAATAATAATTATAATAAAATTAATATTAATATTAATATTAATAATTAAAATTAATTTAATAATAGTAGTAATAACAACAACAACAACAACAACAACAATAATAATAACAATAATAATAATTATTGTGGTGGTGTGGTGAATTATGATAATTTTTATTGATAATTATAAGTTTTGTAGACAAGTTTAATTTTTTCTGGATATTTATTTTTAAAGGAAAATTAATTATTGTGGTAGTGTGGTAAATTATGATAATTATTATGTCTGATTTTAAGTTGCAAAAAGTCTTTAAGTAATAAAGTATTTTTCGAATTTTAATCTAATTTTTCGTTACGCCGTGCCTTCAGGCACGGGCAATTACTAGTATATATATATACACGGTCCAGATCAAGTGCATACTCCTTATCTTACTCACTCGTGCTCACCCCCCTTTAGCGATGGACCCGACGACGGTTCGGTCATACAACCGTCGTCTATACTTTAGCGACGCTATATGTTGTCCGTCGCTAAAAGTATAGACGACGGTTATATGACCGAAACCGTCGCCGGGTCCGTCGCTAAAGGGGGTGAGCACGGGTGAGTAAGATAAGGGGTATGCACTTGATCATATATATATATATATATATATATATATATATATATATATTTATATATAGAAAATAGATCAGGTCCAGACTCCCTGATGGGAGAAAATTCGGACCCTATATATTTTTTTTGTTTTTTTTAAAACAACTAAAAATAAAAATTTAATATTTTATGGAACTGAAATTTTTCCATAATACAATATTTTGGGTGTGATTTGGATACCTATACCATAAAATATATGTACAGTCTGCACAGACTATACATACCTGTTTTGTTATACGTATCCAAATCACATCCAAAACACTGTATTATGTAAAAATTTTAGTTCCATAAAATGTTCATTTTTTAGTTGTTTTTAAAAAATAGGAAAAAAAAATCCGCATTTTAAGAAAATGCGGGAGTCCGGACTGGATCCGGACTATATATATATATATTATAATTTTATAACACTCTCCCTTAGATGTCTATTGTATAGCCATACGTATTAAAAACTGTCTCATTAAAAACTTTACCAAGAAAAACCCAATGGAAAACAACCTTGGTTAAGGAAAAGAGTGCAACGCGTATTAGCTCCCCTTCATGAATATATCCTTAAGTCCTTCAGCTGTCGCATTCCAATATTGCGACACAATCCTTCAAACGTTGCAGTTGGTAATGCATGCTTTTGTGAACAAATTTGCTAGATTATCTTTTGAGCGAATTTGCTGAACATCAATGTCACCACTGTGACGCCCCCAAAATAAGTATACATCACCTATTTTGAGTCGTCAAATACATGGTACAGAATATAAATACAATATTAAATATACAACAAGAGAGCTGTGAATTTTAATATAAATATTGTCTTCTAGACAATATTCACTCTCAGAATAAGTCTTCATTACATTTATTAACACATTATTTAACATAATAGTGAGGACTACTAATATTATCATCTGGACCGTCACTCCATTGCCTGACTAGTCCCGGCTACGTTCTCATTTCCTGAAGAGAACAGTGAAAGAAAGGGTGAGCTAAACTAGCCCAGTAAGGAATATTATGACTAAGATAATGCAGAATAAATTATCGTTAGCTTTCAACAGTGTTAAACTGATATAATATAACAAACATCAAGTTTAACTACAGCGGAACAAGCAATCCATTAAAAGAGTCAAGTAGAGAATAAAATCTACTATCTTTTATGATTTAAAAGGTTTTTCATCACTTTTATCGCTGGGACTCAACTTAATAAATAATCCACATCATCCCTGCACTACGGCCAAGGATATTCATTAGTATTAACCATAATTTATCCATGCACTACGGGCCAAGGATATTTGTGTATTCATTAATGGTCATGATCATGCCAACAACTGTCCATCAATACACTACGGGCCAATGAGTACTTTTACCACATCATTTGTAACATTAAGGTCATGATTACACCGAATAATCCCAGGTCATAATCATACCAAGTCCATCTATGCACTACAGACCACAGATGACTTTCAACAAAATATAAATATGAGGATGATGACAATGATATAAGAATTTAATAAAACAAGTTCAAGAATTAATTTATTCAGGAACTAATAACGTCCAAATTGTCAACATGATACTTCTTTGTAGAGTAAAATTCAAGAATGCTCAGAAGAATATTTCCATGAAAAGATACTAGATGAAGCGCAAATATCAAGGATATTCCACTAATTTCATGGAGAATAAAAGTCAAAACTTTAGCCAACTGAGTATAATAAAGAATGGAATAACAAAAGAAATCACCATGCATGCGGTACTTCGCATGGACAAGTTATTCCAATAGAATAATAAATAACGGAACCAGGTCAGGCGTAATACGCACCGATAGGATATTCCAATATAATAATAAAGAATGGAATAACAACAAAAATCACCATGCATGCGGTACTTCGCATAGACAGGTTATTCCAACAGAATAATAAATAACGGAACCAGGTCCGGCGTAAAACGCTCAGACATGATATTCCAACAGAATAATAAAGACGGAACCAGGTCCGGCGTAAAACGCACAGACAGAATATTCTAACAGAATAATAAAGAATGGAATAATAACAGAATTTCACCATATATGCGGTATTTCGCACAGACAGATTATTCCAGCAGAATAATAAATAATGGAATAACAGAAGAATTTCACCAAGTATAGGGTAGATCGCGTATACAGGTTACTCCAACAGAATAATAAAGAATGGCATAACAAAAGTTCTCTTCATGAATATGAAAAAAAATAATACCCCTTACCTTATAAAGAAGAGTACTCAAACGGTAGGGCGGGGATATATTTGAAGAAACTTACACTACGCTCAAAGCTTTCTTAAACGCTAAAGAAATACGCTCAAGATAGAAGAATAATTCTCTCTACAGTTTCTCTCTCTAGATTTTCAGTGAATTCGTAAGAAATAATGAAAGAATAAGCTTCTATTTATAGAAGAATGGACTGAATAGTAACCAATCCATGAACGGTCCAGATCGATTTATTTTAAACTGACGGTCCGGATTGGTTTACAATAAAATATAATATATTCTATTTATAATCTAATAAAACGAATAACTTTTAAAAAGATTTTACTATGCAAACACTATGCATGCACTATACAAATACTATGCATAATAAAATATAATATATTCTAATTATTGTCTAATAAAACGAATAACTTTATAAAAGTATTCTGTTTTATATAAAAAGATTTTACTATTAGCCTAATAAAACGAATAACTTTATAAAAGTATTCTATTTTATATAAAAAGCTTTTCTGTTTTATTACATTAATAATACTAATAAAACAAAACTTCATCATCATTATTATTATTCACATTATTAATCGACCAGGTCGTTCCCAAGAAAGAGGGGGCTTTCCAATAAGGATTTCTCCCTATTGGCGCGCAATTAGGTGACCAAACCTCTCGTTGGCAGAACTTATAGACATCGTTAATATTGCAAATAATAATATTAATAACTTTGTCATCTCAATATAAAATATCAACAATAATTGAATCAATTAACGTGAGATACTATACAATAATTACTGAAGCAATAATTGAACAAAACTGAGTGACTTCTCACGTAAGCATCAATAATCAATACCGTGTGCTACTATGCAACCACGCGTATTCCTGTACTTTTAACACTGGGTTTTTCAACTGTTAATGGTAAAACTTTCGTCGTTATTTTCATAAAAATATTTTTGTCGTTTTCTCAATCCGACAATAATTCCGTTGTGGGGTCCACCAATGATTGTGCCGTCGTACGAATATTTCCTGACCAATCGAATATTATAAACAACTTGCGTACTTTGCAAAATTTCTAAATATTACCCACAACTATAACATTATATCAAATTCATTCCATAATATTTAAAAATGATAATTATAGAAAATTCATCTTTATTCATAAAAGTTGGGATCTTACAACCACACTTTTCAAGGTCATGTGTGAAAAAGAATTTCGGTGAGATGTACTTTTGTTCTATCTCCTTTGATGTATCCTCCTCTTAATTGAGCTATACATGCAACATTGTCTTCATACAGAATGGTTGGAGTTCCTTTGCTAGAGGATAAATAGTATATTTCACGAATATGTTGAGTCATTGATCTCAACCACACACATTCTCGACTTTCTTCATGGATTGCAAGTATTTCAGCATGATTAAATTAAGTGACAATTAATGTTTGCTTTGTAGATCTCCATGATATAGCAGTATCACCACACATAAAGAGATAACTTGTTTGAGATTGACCTTTATGTGGATCAGATAAATATCTTGCATCAGCATATCCAACTAATTTATGATTATCATTATTTGAATAAAATAAGTTTATATCCATAGTTCCTCGTAGGTAACGAAAAATATGTTTAACCCCATTCCAATGTCCCTGGGTAGGGGAAAAGCTATATCTTGCTAACAAATTCACAGAGAATGCTATATCAGGTCATGTATTATTAGCAAGATACATTAACGCACCAATTGCACTAAGGTATGGTACTTCAGGACCAAATGATTCTTCATTATCCTCATGAGGTCTAAAAGGGTCCTTTTTTACATCAAGTGATCTAACAACCATTGGGGTACTCAATGTATGAGCTTTATCCTTATAAACTCTTTTAAGCACCTTCTCTATGTAAGTTGATTGATGAATGAGAATTCCATATACTAAATGCTCGATCTGCAGGCCGAGAATTTTTTTTGTTTTTCCTAAATCTTTCATATCAAATTCTTTCTTTAAATAATTCATTGTCTTTGGTATCTCTCCATGAGTTCAAATAATATTTAAATCATCAACATACACATCAATGATAGCAAAATTAAATTTTGACTTCTTTATAAAAACACATGGGCATATAGGGTTATGCCCTTCTTTCAATAAATATTCACTAAGACGATTGTACCATATACGTCCTGATTGCTTTAACCCATACAGGGACCTTTGCAACTTGATTGAGTAAACTTTCTGGGGATTTAACTTATATGCTTTAGGCATTTTAAATCCTTTAGGGATTTCCATATAAATATCATTATCAATTGACCCATATAAATAGGCTGTAACAACATCCATTAGACACATATCTAGTTTTTCATAAGCTGTCAGGCTAATAAGATATCACAATGTAATTGAATCTACCATAGGAGAATATGTTTTATCGTAATCAATGTCAGGTCTTTGTGAAAACAGAGTCTTTGGTGTCCCATCACCTCTTCGTGGAATAACTGGTCCGTTCTCCATAACCCACCATTCCCAAGGATCTCTTTTGAGATAGATTCTCATTCAAAATTTCCAGAAGTTGTAATTTTCTATTCCGAACAGCAAAGAAGGTCTATTGATTGATTGTCCTTCTTGATTGTTGTTCTCGAATTGTTCTATGTCAGAATCTTTCCCTACAAGTCACCTTTAAGACCAAGATAAGTAGAGCCAAACTCTGATACCAAATGAAATTTAACTAGGCATACTTATAAGGGGGGTTTTGAATAAGTGTGGGAGCAATATATGACCAATTTTTAAACTTTATATCAAAATATTAAATTCAGTCTACTAGATTGATGAATTCAGCTTACTGAATTAATATGGCCTACTGAATTGACTGATTATTTTTATAATAAAATATTCTGCTGAATTTATAACTTAGATAAAATACTTGGTGTTAAAGAATAATCTTAAAATAATGAAAATATCCAAATTTTAATTATTAAGATAATTAAATAACTTATGTGAGTAATTAAAGTAAAGCAAGTAATAAAATCAACACCCAAATTTTTTATGTGGTTCAGATATTACCCTCTATAATAATAGCCTAGTGCACGTCCTATACCAACTAGTATTGGAGACTCACTTTATTTATTTCTTTATAAATAAACACTGATTACAAAATAGATTCTTACAATAATTAATAACAATTAATTTCTCTTGAGCATTCTTGCTCCTTGTGCACCTATGCACTCTTCAAGCACCTTTGCTTCCTTGAACCTGTTTGTAAACCTTTTCTCTAATCCACTAGGATTAATACCTTTAGACTACACTTATTCTAAACAGAAAATTAAATACAAATATAGAGGTCTATGATCAATGCAAGAATAATCAATTTAACAATTAAAAGCTCAACTATATGCAATGATCAATTAGCACAGAAAGATAAACAATTAAATCTTACCAATTACCAGTTAAAAGAATATCAGAAGAATAATTACCCAGCTGATCAAAAGTTGCACCAATCAAATCAAATTGCTCGATAATATCAGTAATTATTGCAATAAGTATTTCACGAGTCGTATTAATTCCATACATAACTAACAGCTTTTATAACCCAACTATTAAAGTTACTGTTAATCCCAGATATATATATCTGTTCCATTTGTCCAAAACAATTGGCTTAAGAATATCATCAAATAATGGAACAAACCCACAACAATAAGGAATATATACGATTAATATTTATCCAGATTAACAATTGAAACTCTTATTAGTTATACAGTTTGGATAAATTTATAGACCCTTTAAAAGATAACTCACTAACAACTTTGACTTTATCTCTCTATATAGAAGTGGCGTGTAACAAGAATAGTGGTGTGTAACATCACACTTCTTTTCCAATAATCAAGGTCTTATAGTTCCAAGATATCCATAATTACTACTCCTTGAAAAATGCACATGCATCATATCATAACAGATGTGTAGCTACATTTTAGCTTCTAGGCATGCTCACTTAATACATATATCCACGTGTAGTAGAAAACTGAACTCTGAATATAACCCATTGATATCAAGTAACAACTTATAAGCACACGTAACATATATAAAATATTAATCTCTTTTGTACTTGATAATTTATTAATTTGATCTAAAGTTATTTAATATTAGAAAACCCTTTTCATTAGTTTTAAAATACTTTTCATTTAAGATATATAAAACTAAATGCCAATGATATGTCCTAGAGCCTTTAAATGAAAAAGCAATTATTATGCAATTGACCTTACACTTGGTTTTCCTAGTAAAGAAAAACTTTTTCAACTACTTGAAAATCCCACCAATGTTCTTTATCATCATATACCTAAAATGTCATGAAATAATTTAGTATATAAACAAATTATCATCAAAACTCAAGGATGGAGTATGACTAAGTCAACAAATTTACATCAATTTTAAAATTTATAATTTCACATTTAGACTAAAAACAATATACTCCCTCCGTCCCAGGATAAAAGTCCTGGTGGACTTTTCACGCATATTAAGAAGAGGAATAAAATGACAAAATTGTCTATAATAATGTCATTAGATATGGAGAGAGAATTAGAATAAGAAAAGTATGAGATATTTAATGCTACGGGCATAATAGGAAAAAATGTGTAAAAGTTTGGTTATTAAAAGAAAGTAGACATTTAACATGGGACAACCCAAAATAGTAATAAAAACTTTTATCCTGGGACGGAGGGAGTAATTAAATAAGACTTTTTTTGTGTGAATTGGAATGAGTAATCACCAAAAAACATCAAATTAAGTTCTAATATTCACCAAATGTGATGGCTAGGGAAATGTAGTTATCTTCCCCATATGGAAATAACTGTTTGTGAATTCAAAATTTGATGAGAAAATATTCAAAGAAAGACGTTTTTGACACAAGTAACAATAAACTAAAAAAATTAACAAAGAGGACCTAAAAATTGCTTTCAAGGGGGAAAATATGATATACCCTATGGGATAATTCAACATGTAATCTGATTTTTCAGCGGCTCTAACTTGCTTGTAGAGTATATATCAGGCATAATAGTAAACATAACAGATGTTTACTTCATTTATATCTGGCTCAAGCAACCAAACATGTAACATGATGAATATAATCCATGAAGAAATTATTGCATAAATTGCATAATAGTAAACATAACAGATGTTTACCCAGTACATATGGGACTAAAAACGTACACATACAAATATCATATTAAACCAAATACAGTTCAACAGAAGTTCAACCTTGAATGATTATATAGTTTCATATTAAATCGCCAACTTGAACCTAAATAAATTAAAGAGGAGATGAAACTGAAAATATGTATATAACTTGAACCTAAGTAAACTAATCATGTATATAAACAATTAAACAACATACCCTCAAAAAAAATTAAAGATTAACAAACGGATAAAATTAATTATAGAGAGGAGATACGAATTGAAAATCTTACATGTTTATGAGCGTACCAAACCAGCCCAATCCTTTCACAGATGAAGGTACAACCTCTGAAGTTACAACGATGAACTGGCCGGAGGTACGGTCAGAGGCACCCGATTGTAGCGGTGAAATGGATAATGGGAGAGGTTGCAATAGGGATGAGAGAAATGGGCGAAATGGGAAAATGGGTGAACTTTAGAGCATTAATTGACCAAATTTGAGATTCAGTGGGGAAATTAAAGAGCAAAAATGGCTGAATTTGAGAGGGAAAGAAATATATAGAGAGGAAAATTTTATAAAAGGAGTCGTTGCCATCGGACGAGGGTTTTAATTATAAGTTGACTAGCTCATTCTCGACGGCACCCCGTCAATAATGACTCCGTCGCTATTAAGTCACTCCCAACGGCGATCCCATCGATGTTTAAATTATTACTGTCGCCAATGAGTTTTCCCTCCACCGGGAATGTCTGGCGCCAAATAAAAGACCATTACCGATGACATACATTAATTTGGTGATGGCTAGCCCGTCGACATTGACGTTATTCTCGACGGGGATTATGCTGTCGGCAATGATTCCGTTATCAATGACCCTTATTTTTGTAGTGTGCTTTGGGGACCTTTTTATGACAACATCAACATCAATATGATCCTTGGGTGGATACTTACAATCCAGGATGGAGGGTTCATTCCGAATTGAGCTATGAATGTACTAATAACCTTTCAAGTATGCAACAAACTCAACCTCAATACCCAATATATACCGATGAAGTACTTGCCAATTCTGGAACATCTATGGATGATATGTTTAAAGCATTCATGAGTCAGACACAATAGTTCCAGTAGGATACAATGACTTTTATTCAAGAATTGAAAAACCAAGTGGGTCAGCTTGCAGCCACGATAAGGAGGTTGGAATCTCAAGGATTAGGGAAATAACCCTCTCAAACAATTGAGAACGTAAGTGCAATTACCCTGGGATGTGAATATGAGAAGCAACAGGAGACAATGCTTACTTTAGAAACGGGCAGAAGTGCTATGTGTGACAATGAAGTGAACATGGAATTTGATGAGGAGGAGGAACAAGAAGAAGAGGAAAATAATTTGATAAGTTCTACAAATCTTTACAAAGAGGATATAGATGATACATTTATGAAAACAGAAAAAATAGTGAATGATAAACACCACGGGACCTTAACCCTGGAATTGGATGATGCACATGTCCAGTTCCTTATATATGAAGTCAAAAGGTATCTTGGTAATATTAATTTTGTTTTTTCTACTGATGTTGTTGAATCTATAGTGCATAAATCTCTTGAGCAAATATACACGGAGGATTTGAGGGCTGGAATGGAGCAAAATCATGATCTAAAGGATGCTCCTAATGAATTGAAATTTTAATCAGTCCACTTGAAGTACACAAGTCCAATAACATAAGATGAGAAGGATGATATCAAGTCAATAACAATAAACAAGGGCAGTTGTGTGGGAGGCAACCCAAAAGCTCAAATTTTATTTTTCTATATCTTTACTTATTAGTTTTTTTTAGTTACATGTAGTTCTTTCTTCTTTGCATAATTTTCTTACATTGGGGATAATGTAAGGTTTAAGTGTGTGTGTGGGGGGGGGGGAGATTTAGGAATATTGATCCAATTTTGATGGGAAGTAAAAAAATGATGCATTTAAAATTTTTTAAACATTTTTTAGGTTCCATGATTTTATTTGGCCAAGTGTTTGAAAGGTTAAAGTCAAAGATTAAAAAATAATGCTAAATTTTAGAGTCTGTTTGATGCTTAATTAGTTAATGAATAATGAAAATTAAGCCATGATCCATAATAATTTATTTGAATTGAATTTGTGATCCATGAGTAGTTAAATATGAGAAACATGTTTATTTGGAAAAGTTATTTGTGGAGTTGTCTATGTGCACCGATTTCATGATTTGGAACTGTTTAACTTGTTTATGTTGTTGCAGAACCATGTGGAGAAAGTTGAAAAAATGATGAATGAGAAAAAAAAAACGAGAAAAGAAAATGATGATTATCTGCTTCAATGTCCATTATACGAATTAACTGGGTATTCGAACCTTGGGAAGTATCAGTATTCATGCTAAAAAATGTGATGGATAAAAGCAGCTTGACTAGTCGACTTTTGTGTCCTTTGTTACTTGAATAAGTAAGCCCTAAGGGTGTCGCTACACCTAGCGCCTTAAGACCGTCTGGTTTGGGATTCGTTGGTGGAAAGTTCTCTACATGGGTAACTCTAAAAAGCCTAAGAAAAGGAGACATTGTACATGTCAAGAAAAGAAAAAAATACGAGAAAAGCATGAAAATACATTCACAGTTTTAAAACCTCATCTTTTAAAGTATTCATTCACAGTTTTCTCTTTGTTTCGGGATAACCCTCTAGTTATCGAATGTTTCGATTTTAACAGTAGTGGAGATCATGTCCTTATCGGGTAATTTTTGCAGTTGAAATTTTTTTGAGCATCTACTTTTAGTTTAGTATTCCTGATAAAAGTTTTTTGTTGGCAGTAAAATACAGAAATAAGTTGCAGATTTTGAAAAGTAATATATTTACACTTATTCTTATTTTCTAAAATAATTAATATATTTAATATTAGTAAATAATTCCTCCAAAAATCACTGTAAAAAATAAGGAGCAATGAATACTGGAGAGATTCCTGTGCTAATTAGAAATCCATGACCATTATATATCAAATAAGGAGCAAATCAACAAATTATCAAATAATTCCTCCAAAAATCACTGTACAAATTAGAGAGTAATGAAGCATAAGATCACTGTAATGAGCAAATCAACAAAACCCAGAAAGAGAAAAAATAAAAAATAAAAATCATCAAATAGCCCTAAAACAGTAAAAATTATTCCCCTAAATTTATAGGAGAGACATAAATAAATTGAAAGTTCATACCTTGGAATAGAAACCGACTGTGGGTATTGTCAACAACGTCGGTGGGGCGGCGTGGCAGCAGTGGCGTCGGTGGGGAGGCGTGGCAGCAGTGATAACCCTTCTTCTCTTTTCCCCCTTCTCCCTCTTCTCTCTATTCTGCCCTTCCCTCTTTTTTCTCTTCGCCTGTGTCGAGCGAATAACTGAAACTAGTAACATTAAGTTTGATCAGCGACCGCCATCAGTGACCGCATGCGCTCGCTAATTTTTAATGATGTGGAAGTATCAGCGACCGCATGCGGTCGCTGATGGTTAGTGGTCGCAAACAGCTAGCGCGCCAACATTTCCTGCCAATTTTTTTGTAGGTAAAATTGAACCAACAACCGCTTAGCGACCGGGGTCGGTTGCTAACATAATCTAGCGACCATATGCAAGGGTTATCGCTACTGTCGGTCGCTACTAATTCTATCTGCGACCAGAGGTGCGATCGCTGATATGTTTGGTCGCTGTTAGAGCATTTTCTTGTAGTGGTGATACTAATGAATATCCTTGGCCCATAGTGCAGGGATGATTCGATAATGTGATTTATTTATTAAGCTGAGTCCCAGCGATAAAGTTAATGATAAACCTTTTAAATCATAGAAGATAGTAGATATCATGCTCTACTTGACTCTTCTAATGGATTGCTTGTTCCGCTAAAGTTAAACTTGTTGTCTATTATATTTTATCAGTTTAACATTGTTGAAGGCTAATGATAACTTATTCTGCATTATCTTAGTCATAATATTTCTTACTGGGCTAGTTGAGCTCACCCTTTTACTTCCATTATTCTCTTCAGGAAATGAGAACGTATCCGGAACTAGTTGGGGAACGGAGTGATGGTACGAGATGGTGTTATAGTAGTCCTCACTATTCTATAAAATAGTGTGACAATAAATGTAATGAGGACTCCATTTGAGTTTGGATATTGTCTAAAAGAAAATATTCGTATAAAAAAACTCTCAGCTCATGTTGTATAATTAAGTTTGTATTTATATTCAGTACCATGTATTTTGCGACCCAAGATGGGTGATATATACCTATTTTGGGGGCGTCACATAACGAATATCACATGCTAGATTAAGGAATATTATTACGTGTAATAGATATTGTTCCTAATCACAAGTAGTAATTAATATCACCTGATTGTGGATAAGCTTTTAAGTATTCCTATGATTATCAGAAGACAAATTAAACAATCGATGCATATGGCTATTCCAATATTGACTAGGATGAAAATGAGCATTTGTCAAGCTGTGCTCAACACTTGCCAAATGATACAACTACTTCTTTTTACAAGATATTATCTAAATCAGGGGTCCCACTGTTTGTTGGAAATGATAAGCACCAGGCTATTTGCAGTGATGAAACTTTTACACTTCAAGAATGAGCAGGACTGTAGTGAACGAGGGTTCAATGATTTGCTTGTTATTATCAGCAAGTTCTTATCGACTGATCCTACTCTGCCCACAAATTATTATGAAGTAAAGAAGATGCTAAAAGGCTTAAATCTGAGGCATGAGAAGATCGATGCTTATGAGAAGGATTGCAGTGTGATATATGCAACTTGCCTCGGTACAAGACGACAAAATGTGGGGGTAAGGAGAAACAAGTGCCTAATAAGATTTTATGGTACTTTCCTCTTGCGCCCAGACTGCAACGTTTATTCATGTCGTCGCACACTGTTGAGCATATGAGTTGGCACAAAAGAAGGGACGTTGTGCCTGATCAGTTGACTCACCCTGCAGATGGAGATAAATGGAAGAAATTTGATGACAATTTTCCAAATTTATTGAACGCTATACAGAGGAAGAGATTGTCAACTTCTGTTCCTTGTACTTTGAAGATGTAGTCTCAACGAAACACAGCCGTCTTAGTCGAAATGAAGTTGTCGGACTCCAATCTCGTGCTGATAAGTTAGTTGAATTCTCTTATCCAGCTAAACCATTTGGCACAGAGACGATGACTTACCTAACCGACAAAGATTTGTAAATTGTATCTACATACGTGATTCTAAATATGACCGAAGTATCAACATACATCAAGTATGTATTATTTTTTGTTGAGTTTAAAAAATTTCCTTTCCCTGTTATCTCAAATTTAACCCTGTTATTATTATGTCAGTGCATTCAAAAACGAAGCGTATGCTTCTAACCCGGCACTAACTACAACACAGTTGGAAGAATTCACCAGTGAATTTTCAATAGTGGTTTAAGATAAGGGTTGAAGAAGATAACGCCTATGATCGTTTTAGAAATGTTATTTCTGGTCTATACAAACTTATTAGTTCATATCCCAGTTGCATCGTTAATGGGTACAGATTTAAGGTTGATGACTTGAATGAACTGATATCAGTCAATTCTGGCGTTGTCGTGTTGGGAAGCTGTTACCAAAATTCTGAGTCCAATTACTATGAAAAATTAGAGGACATGGTTGTGCTCAATTATCTCAAAGGTAAAAAGGTTGTTACATTTAAATGTCATTGGTTTGATAATGAAAAGGGTGTTAAATTTGATCGTAATAGAATCGTCACAATAGATATCAAGTCAAAGATACAGTTTGATGACGTGTTTTTATTAGCCAGCCAAGTGACTTAAGTGTACTACGCTCCTAATGTAGCAAATTCTAGAACCCCCTGGTATACAGTTGTCACAACAAAAACCAAGTCTTTGATGGTATTGATTTGGTTGGAACGGATGACCTGTTGCAAGAACAAGTTAGCAATCCCAGCCACGTACTGTCAGATGATGACGATGTGTTGGCAGAAGATGTCGTTAACGTACTCGATGATGAAGAAGTCGATGATGACATTATTGTCAGTGATTATGTCGTTCTAAAATATGATGAAGAAGAAACATTAATCGATACGGATGAGAAAGAGAATGAATCTAAGGATGAAACTTAACTTCAACTTATTATAGACACTCAAAATTTTGTATTCCTGTTACTAACCTTGTAGGAGGGCAGAATCGTCTTCCAGAGATAACACTAGAGGTAAAATCAGTTCAATTTTGGAGACAACCTCAGAATCCTTAGTTTTCCATCTCAAAGATAACCCCGAGATATCCACTTGCAGTCCTGGAGATAACCCTGGGAGTTTCAATTACAATATCGGAGACAACCCCGAGGAATACAGTTCCAGTTCCGAAAATAACACCGGAGAAGTCATTTCCATCTCGGAGATAACCTCGAGATACTCAGTTCCAACCTTGGAGACAATCCCGAGGAGTGCAGTTGCAGTTCCAGAGATAACCCCAGAGATGCTGGTTTCAACCCTTGCAGTCAGCTTCAACCTCGGAGATAACTCCGAGGCACTCAGTTCCAAACTCGAAGACAACCTCGGGAGGTCAGGCACACCTCAGAGATAACCCTAAGGATATTCAACACTTGCAGTAGCCCAATCTCAGAGATAACCCTGACCAACAACTACTATATTAGCCCAAACCGGAGATAACCCTGGGTGAAGGGCAAAATTATCATTTTACCACCTCGATCCCACATGTGCGCCATCTCAACACATTTTAACATACATTCTACACAGCAGTGTCCTACAAGAACTAATAGCTCCAATCCCGAGTAACTACTACACTGGATAGAATTTAAATCCTAAAGACCAAGGGCATGGTCCCATCTTCTTGACTTCGTACAACCTCTAATCCTATGTCATTGTGTATCTCTCGACAACAACATTCCAAAAAAGGTCTTATACACCTCAATCGGATGCCCGGATTGAAGTTCTGAAAGTTCAAGCGGATAACATGTTGCATGCGTACACGTACTTCAAGACGACAGGACCCGCGAAGCTCGGGGCACCCCGGGCAGCCGCAGGTGCACCTGTGGCTCCCCCCCTCTATAAATAGAGGGCTTGGGGTGGCCATTTATAAGAGAAGAAAGGAAAGGAAGCCCTGTCCAATTTGCTCTGTACACACTATAAATTGAGTACTTTATCATTTCCAACACTTATAAGCTTATACTTTGCTATATTTTACCGGTGCGAGCCGAGTGTTCATCAATTTAAAGCTATTTAAGTCTTCTTTGCCAGTCTACTGTAATCTTTATTACATTTCTTAAAGTCTTTCTCCACTACCATGCACACACCGTTCTTCGCGTTGAAAGTCGTGTTGCGTGTATATGCCCGGACTTCGGTCCGTGGCTTTTTTTGTATATATATTTATATGTATATATATATGGACTAACATTATTGAGTTATGCCTCAATTGAGCCTGGACTCACGTCCGGAGCGTTTATTGCTTATATATATATATATATATATATATATATATATATATATATATATATATATACTTATATATAAACTGTGGTCGAACTCTGTTCGATGAGCCTGGATTCATATCCGAAGCGTTTATTGCTTATATATATATATATATACTTTTATATAAACTATTTTCGAACTCTGTTCGATGAGCCTGGATTTATATCCGGTGCGTTTACTGCTTATATATATATATATATATATTTACATTTAGTCCCGCCTAGAGTTTACTTCGTGGCGGTTGATTGTCTTTACTACTTTATTTACTTTTTCAATCCCCCATGGAGTTGCTTCGTGGTGGTCGATTGTCCCTATATATATATTCACCGCTTTTATATATTTACATTTTCAGTCCCCCACGAAGTTCGCTTCTTGCTGGTTGATCGTATGTACGTATGTATATATATATATATATATATATATATATATATATATATATATTTACAGCTTTTATATATATAACTACTTACAACTTTTATATAAACTGCCATATCATGTGAGCCTAGGAATCATGTGATCACAAATTCAGTCTTCTGAATCTAGATTCGGTTCCCGTGATGGACATTTTCAGCTGTAATCAGTCTTTAAATTATTCACGGTGTTTGAATTTTTTTAGATAGCTGTCATGCCCATAAGGAGTTCGTCACTGCTACGTATATTATTTTCTCGAAGATGCTTCACATCTCGAAAATAAAAGCAATCAAGCTAAACATACAATAAAATGGAAGGATCAAATGCCTCAATTAATATTGAGCATAAGGGTTTGAAAAACTTCTTTTAAAAAACATCAATGTTATATCTTGTTAAAACTGAACTTTTATACAAATTCAAACCCTTTGTATATAGGTGCGAACGAGGCATAACACTACTTCCAAATAATTATACATTGACCCCCCCCCCCCACACATTCATATAATATTTTAATTGAAAAGTGGCGGTCACCATGGTAACACGGATGTCGCGGGGTGCCTAACACCTCCCCTCCACATAATCAAGCCCCCAGACCCTAACGAAACTCGGTTTCACAGACCAGTTTAGCAATGTTACATCACATGGTCAAACCTTTTATCAGTTGAGTTGGTGCAACCATTTAAAAATACCAACTAACAACTCTTACCGTCCAATCGTCGATATATACATGTCAGACCTTTTCACAACTTGTTTTTTTAAACAAATCTCACCTAACATGAGAATACCAAAAGACAAGAACAAAAGAGGGACAAATAAAAAATCCCAACGTCGACACTTATTGTTGTTTTTAAATAATTCATTAATAAAAACAATATCTATAAAGATAATTTTAGTAGAAATTAATGTTCTCATTCTTTTTAATTACAGTAACACAATTATGGCTAGAAACAGCGGTGGAGGTCGCCGCAGGGGTGGTCGTACAGGATCTGGCGACAGCTCCTAGGGCGGGACGTCGTCATCATCTACTAAGTTTCCATCTTTTTTGTAATTTAATTTATAAAGCCAATTTTATTTAATGCATAATGAAATACTATATATACTTATAGATACTATTCGTCGACGTCATCATGGGACTAACCTCATATTATTTTGACGTCTAATGGCCCAGCTAGAGACTGCTATAGTTGATGTCGACTTGGCACAGTATGTGCCTACTATAATATAACTCATGAGTTATATAAATTACTTTATATGACTACATAAGTTAAAGTAACACATATATCTCGAACTGCAGTATCCTGGACCTGGTCGTTAAGCATACGCTACACGCCATTTGCTTGACACACCTGCGTACAGGATGATTGTGATTCACTCAGTTCCCGCAGTATGATGCACACTATATGACTACTGTGCTGCAAGAGTTCCATGTAAATCAAATTACATAATTTAATTTAAGTACGATTCTAGGTATTATCATCAATGTCTGTTATTTTAACATTATTTGTATAAATTTATTTTAGATATGAGGAAGGTGTCTCACAAGAAGCCGGCGATAGTATTTTTACAACACATTTTGCAAAGAATTATTATGGTTGGTTGTATGAGATAAGACAGTGGGCCGCCCGGGCAGTTATCGAGCAGCTTGGGACTATCATACGCGATTATCAGCCTCGCATAATCTCTGATCCAGCATTGGCGGCTATGTGTGCACATTGGGACATTGATGACTTCAAGAAAAAGTCTGAGCATGCAAAAAAGAATCATGGCCAGCTCCGAGTCGTACACACTATTGGCTCACGCTTTTTTGAGGAAGTGAAGTCGGTAAGTATCTCAATTTAAGTCTTTAGTTACTCGATTGTCATTATCATACTTAGTATATGTTATTTTCATGTATTTATTAGGCCATGCGGGATAGCTTTGGCCGACCTCCTACCATGTTAGAGTTTTGGGATAGAGCCCACACATCGAAAGATTCTAGCATGTCTCCCGCATCATTAACTACCTGGGTAAGACTAAAATAAATTAATGTATATAATTATTGATATTATGTAGTTGATAAAATTGTTTTCATTAACTCACATGTCGTATAATAAATTACAGGACCGATTTTAGCAGCTTTAGGAGAAGCGTATAGCTGAGTTGGAGACTGCTAGGGGAGATGCTGAGGCGTTAGATTTCACCGTCCCTCTGCCCGAGATTTTATTATACCGGGATAACGAGCTGAGACTATGGGTCGCGTCTCGGGATCCCCTTAGTAGTAGTACCAGCAGGTATCGAGTGTTGGGCCTGTCGAGGATACCGACGTATACATTACTTGGAGATAATATTATTTCTGATAATTAATTAAGTTAATATAATTTAATAAGATATATTATTAGTAATGATATATTTATTTTCACAGGCTCTAGCTAGCACCATCGTTCGAGAGCGCCAGTTGGATCATCTCATACAAGCGCTGGCTTGGACGACCAGATTTTCTAGAGGGTCACGGCGGCGATGTCAGAGACGTTTCGTACAGATCCAGTTATCCATTGCCAGGAGTTGCCCAGCCGAGCTCGCCTTCACCAACTATCTCAAGATATTGTAGTATGGGAGTACAAATATCCCGTAGGAGCAGTTCGTTGCGATACGCGATGAAGTGCTTCGGTTGGTTGTTTCCTTACTCTTTGAGGCTTTTGGCCCGATAGGGAGTCAGCCCCTACCTAGTCAAGTATTATATTTATTTTAAGTTAATTAATCTGCATGTTATTTAATTCTCTCGTACGGACTAATGGATTATATTTTTAATTGTATCAACAGGGTGACGATACTGGCGATGGTGATGACGAGCAGGATTTTTGGACTCCCGAGCAGCATCGTCGACCCCCGCCAGATGATGCTGATCCTACTGGTGGTAGTAATAAATTAGGTTGATATATAGTGTCTCTTATATATCTGTTTAGATGTTTTGTAAAACATTGTATATGTTTTCATTATAATTCGTTGTCATATCATTGTTTGTTGTAGTTTATGAGTTAAATTACACTCTACATATAAATTAAAAACCATTGTTATCTCTACAGGATCATTGTTTATATCGTATTTTTATAGTTTTATTTTGCAGTTTAGTTTTTATCGAAGTTTATAAGATCGATACATCATTGTAGTTTATAAGTTTTGTGGATGTGTTTTGTTATTCTTTGTAGTTTAGTTTGTAATTCGCATTGTTATTTAACGTTAGAATGTATTAATTCAAAGAAAAATATATACAACATTTTATTATATGGGATGATTATGGTATATGTTGTTGCTGGTTGTTGGATGTGTGTATTGTTGATATAAAGCAGGTTACATGTACAAAAAAAGTGATTTTAAAATCTGGAAAATGCAAATAAAAAAAAATATTTCCGACGGAATAAGATATAACATACGGAACTTCAGTCTAAATTAATAAATGCCATTTATT
This sequence comes from Panax japonicus, assembly GCA_020205505.1. NCBI lineage: Eukaryota > Viridiplantae > Streptophyta > Magnoliopsida > Apiales > Araliaceae > Panax > Panax japonicus. The sequence goes on from CM035106.1 coordinate 49,157,076, forward strand.
AAAATACAATTTATTTTCGACGGATGAGAGCCTACTTCCGGCGAAATTTCCGTCGGGATTAATTATCTCCTCATTTCACAACATGTCTATGTGGCACGTTTTATGCGACGGATACCACTCCGCCGAGGTTGACGTACTGTTGACAAAAATTGTGTCGGAAATAAGTCCTTCGTAAATAACTATTTTTGACTGATTTTGCGACGGAATTAAGCTCGACGACCGTAATTACGACTGAATTATCGATGGAATTTTTCGTCAAAATTAACGTATGTTCGACAGAATAGCCTTAATTCTGATGGAATATTCCGTCGGAAATAGCTTTTTTCCTTGTAGTGATATTTAATTAGTATTAATTAAGCTTCTTAATATATGTGCTCAACTCTTTCTTGACCCTCAGGAGCGGATCAACCTTAAGGGCAGAGGGGGCAATTGTCCCCACTGAACATGAGGTCAATTTGTCCTCCTTTCCCCCTATATAAAGTGTTTAGCTAAAAAAATTAATGAATGTCTCAAATTTGTACCAACTCTGCTATTTCTTTTCCAATCATCTAACCACAACGTTAATCATCAAAGAAAAATTCTTTAAAACATATTGTAATTTTTCTTTTTTATAATTTCACAAATTTAGTAATTGTTTGTGAATTTTTATAATTGTTTAAAAGAAGGCTATCATGATTTTTTTGCAACAACGTCGACTCATCAAAAAAATAAAAAATTAAAGATGAATGTATAAATGATTATTTAGTAATTTACATTATTTAACATGATATTTTTGTAGCTATTAAAAATGAGAGTATCATGCAACAATTTCAAATTATGGAGTCTCGAAAATTAATATATGAGCATTATTTAATTTTGTGATTTATTATATTATATTTTTATTTTTTATTGAGAATTTTTCTTTAAATTTGAATCCACTGAACTAAGAGGCTGGATTCACCCCGTTGACCCTCACATGTATTCTGTCCATTTTAAAATTTGAGATAAATTTATATTGTCAATTATAGTCTTTGTATTACTTAGGAATTTAGTTGTGTTTGTTTGATATGAAAATAATAAAAAAAAAATAAATTAAGAATAATATGTCACTTTATAGCTCTAAAATAGAAATATATCTGTTATTTTAGAACAAACTAATATATCTTAATTAACTGAAGAAATAATGCCTTTATATACAAATTTTATGACAAAAAGTTCATTTAGTGCCCCTTATTTATCCGTATAAAATCGAGAGCCATCTGTTAACTTGGTCACCACAATAAAGGATATTTTGGGAGAAGGCAAAATATCTCACAATGCATTATTATGGGTCCATTTTTAAGGATTGAAATTAATATATAATTAATTTCAAACTTGAAAAGGAAATTACAGAAATTTAAGCTCTAATAAAAAAGTTTTCAAAAAGAAAAAGAATTTTGTATGTATTTGTTTTGGGACCCATTATCTAATAATTGTAATTAATATATGATTAATATTCTAAAAGAAACTTCACATAAATCTAAGCTCTATAAATAAGTTCTCAAAAAGGAAAAGAATCTTTTAGTGTATTATTTAAGGACCCACTAATTGAGTATTGTAATTAATACCCCCTATCTTCAAATTATAAAATTATTATTGATTTTTTAAAAGTTAATTTCAAATATTTTCAACTCATGAATTCATTTTAGTTTAAGTCGATACAAATATGAATATTATAAACTATTTAAAAAGTAGTATTAGTTATAAATTTATTGTTTTAAAATTTTAAATGAATCATGTCAATTTTAAATTTAAAATTATCTCAAATTAATTTTTAGAAAATCATTATTGATCTTATTATTCAAAACGGAAGGAATACTACATATAATTAATCCAACTTTGTATAAAATTAAGAACTCTTTTAGGTCGACATAAAAATTAGACATGACAATTGATATAAGTGTATTTAAATTTCACCTATTTATATTTTTATCCAACATTAAGGGTCAAAATACAGACTCATATACGGACCGTTTTTGGGACAAAAATATTAGATCGGTGGGTCCAATATTTCACTTTACACTACACTCTCTCCACTTTTCACTCCAATTTTATGAATAATTCTAGGCAGACAGGAAATCGACAGGAAAATGGGACAGTTTTTGTAATTTTTTTTTAATATGACTCTCAAAAAATGTATAGTATTTATTCTAACAGGAATTTTTACAAAATATAGTGTTTTGGGTGTAATTTGGATACATATACAAATACAGGGTTATACAGTCTGTTTATACCATATTTTAACTCATGATAATTTTCATGTCTACCGTTTATACCATATTTTATTATTGTCAACTATTTTTTATTTTATTTAATTATTTAATGTTAAAAAGAAGTTTAAAAAGATTGTCAACATGGTAATTACTTTGATTTCCTAAAAAAAATTCTCCAATATTGTTATGTGTAATGGAGGATATAGATTTTTTATTTTTAAAAATAAATGTAGGAAAAATTTAACATTCCAATTAAATTCTCTCAAATATAAAACAAGTGCCTATTTCTTAAATAACGGAAGATATAGAATTTTGTATTTTTAAAAATAAATAGTTTTAGTTTAAATAATATAAATAGTACATTTATTATAAATTTAATGGATTAACATTTTATTAGTTAAACTTTTTTTTTAAAATAATATTAAATAAGGGAAAAAATACAATAATAATTATAGACAATAATAAGGAAAAAAATACAATAATAACAATAATAATAAAAATTGATATAGAGCGAAAAAGAGAGATAAAATTGGACTAAAAAATGGAGAGTGAAAAAGAGAGATAAAGGAGTGTAAAGTGGAATATTCATGTCTAACAAATCTGTCTGCATAGATTTATTGAAATACAAATAAGTAAAATTCAAATACATTCTGTGGGTTCAAGTGCAAATTAGGGTTCACATGATTTAATTGAATTAAATGTACAAATTAGGGTTCACATAACATAATTAAATGAAGACGGAAAAGTCAAAAATAAATATGCTAGACCCGAGATTAGCCTCCACGTGTCCCGAGGCAAAAAGTTCGTGGAGGTGGCTCGTTTTGGGAATTGATTGAGGGATTGAATTGGTTGCTAGAAGGACATGATGATATGGACATTATTCTAATGGCTAAAGGGTATTTTTAAAATTTTTCTGAAGACATGTGTCTGACATATGACTACTTTAAGTGCCAGAAAACTCTATAAATACCTCTTCTATTCTATGAAAGAGGGGACCGCTCTTTGGGACTTTGGACTGAATATTCTCTCAACTCGAAGCACTCATGACTTGGACATTCCCTCAACTCGAAGCTTTCAAGAAAGCTTTTGGAATCCCTGCTACCCTAACAAGATTTTCGGATTCTAAGAGTTCTGCCATGTGTCATTAGAGTAACTGTTTGTCTGTTCTTCTCTCCTATTCAATCAATCAATCAATTTCATGTTCTTCGTAGATTTCTCTCCTCCTCAGTCAACATGAAATCTTAACTAGCAAAATACGATTTTCTTACCCACACATTCATATCTAATTCCTATATCTACATAAAAATTTTGTAAAATTAAATACTAAAATGGCGGAAGTAGATGTTCAAAAATTAAAGTGGGTTGGTCCTCAACCCATTTTCTATAACTCACTGATTAAGGCCAATAGTTTGCACCACTATAGTCGCTATTTTCATATTACAATCACTTAGCATTGTAACAACTATTTTTGTTATTTACCTTTGTAACATATATTTTCTCGTTATCCGTTATCACAAAAAAAAATTCTTCATTAACCGAATTGGACATAAATTAAAATAACCATCCATGTTTGTGCTCCATGTGTTCAATTTCCATCACTAACACAAGAAGACAATCATTTTTATTTTGGTAAACCGTTTATATGTTGAAATTCTTCTGTTATTCCATTCTTTATTATTCTGTTGGAATAACCTGTCTGTGCGGTCTATCGCATGCCTGGTGAATTTTGTTGTTATTCTATTCTTTATTATTCTGTTGGAATAACCTGTCTGTGCGGTCTATCACATGCCTGGTGAATTCTGTTGTTATTCCATTCTTTATTATTCTGTTGGAATATCCTGTCTGTGCGAATTACACATGAACAGGTTCCATTCTGTGCGGATTACGCATGACCTGGTTTCATTCTTTATTATTCTGTTGGGAATAACATGTCTGTGCGGTCTATCACATGCATGGTGAATTCTTTTATTATTTCATTCTTTATTATTCTGTTGGAATAATCTGTCTATGTGGATTACCGCATGCATGGTGAATGATCATTCGTATTCATTCTTTATTAAATTGTGGAAATGATCTGTCTACGTGGATTACAGCATGATGGGTGAAAATCCATTTGCAGTTTCGTATATTCTATTATACTCGTATGAGATATCATTTCTTTTGTACTAGTCATAGAATATCATTTTCTTTGATATTTTTTCACGAGTAACTATTCATGGGTTACTATTCACCCAGTTACTATTCACTCTAGTATTGATCACTCGGGTATTCGGGGCACTTTTTGTGTCAGAGTACTATTTACGAGTTACTATTCACCCGATTATTATTTACTCTAGTATCATTCACTCGGGTATTCGGAACACTTTTCGTGTCGGAGTACTATTTCTGAGGTACTATTCACGGGGTACTATTCACCCGAAAAATATATTTCTTTTATGTTCAAATTATTTTTGGTACATGAATATTATTCTTGAATTTTACTCAACAAAGGAGTAGGGGTGAGCATTCGGTTATTACCCGAACTGAATAAGAATTTCGGTTATAACCGAAAACTGAAAATACACTTTTTTAACTATCCGAACAAGTAACCGAAATTTGTACTAACCGAATAGGTTATTCGGTTAATAACCGACTAGATTTATCTCCTCAGGAGTTTCAGTTTCTCTCTCTCTCTCCATGTAATTACTAGCACATATAGCAGTCTCCATCTTTAATTTCTTCCAAGGTATACCTAATCTTTGCGGCTTTCACTTCCATATATATACACATACATGAACTTGAAGCTATTGATTCCTCCTCATCGCTTGATCGATTTTCTCACCACAATCGTCGCCATAATAGTCGACGGCATAGACAGGATCTTGACGGATGTGATCCTCTTCGACGTTTGCTGATCTGTGATGGTGGTATCATTTCCCCCAAAATCAAATTCATCTTTTTCTCTCTCTGTTTCCATGTACTCTCAGCTTTCTTTTATTATGAACTGACCCAAAAGGCCATCATGAATGAGCTCTAGAAATCACAAATGGAGATGGGTTCAAACTCTTCTTCTTCTTCTTCCACCTCGTCTGATTCACTCAATGGGTTGAAATTTGGTAAGAAAAATTACTTTGTGGATGTGGGTGTCGGAGTTCTGGCAAAATTCGGCGGTGGGTCTTCGTCGACCGAAGTTGATTTTGGGGAAATGGACCGAGAGAATTCAAGAGTAAGAGACTGAGTGCTGTGGATGTGTGGATAAGAGTAATGAATGAATGGGTTGAGTGTAGAGTCTTATTTTAACAAGTATTGTTCGGTTATTCGGTTAAACCGAATAACCCAAAACTAATACCCGTACAAACTAACCAAAAATCGTATAAAAATTTAAATATAACTGAAATAGTAAAAATAACCGAATTGTCAGAATATTTTGGTTAAATTTTTTCGGTTGTGTTTGGTTTTTCGGTTATACCCGTTTTTTGCTCAGTCCTACAAAGGAGTATCATGTTGACAATTTGGACGTTATTGATTCCTTGAACTTGTTTTATTGAATTATTATGTCATTGTCATCATCCTCATGTTTATATTGTGATGAAAGTCATCTTTGGCTTACGTGCATAGATGGACTTGGTATGATTATGACCAGGGATTATTCGGTATAATCATGACCGTAATGTGACGAATGATGTGGTAAAAGTTCTCATTGGTCTGTAGTGCATTGATGGACAGTTTTTGGTATGATTATGATCAGGGATTATTCGGTATAGTCATGACCATTGATGATTTAATGAATATCCTTGGTCGTGGTGCAGGGATGATTCGATAATGTGGTTTATTTTTTTAAGTTGAGTCTCAGCGATAAAGTTGATGAAAAACTTTTTAAATCATAGAAGATAGTAGATTTTATGCTCTACTTAACTCTTCTAATGGATTGCTTATTTCCTCTGTAGTTGTTGATCTAAAACTTGTTGTCTATTGTATTCTATCAGTTGTTATACTGTTGAAGGCTAAGGATAATTTATTATGCATTATCTTAGTCATAATACTTCTTACTGAGCTAGTTGAGCTCACCCTTTCTTTAATTGTTCTCTTCATGAAATGAGAATATATCTGGGACGAGTCGGGGAATGGAGTGATGGTCCAGGATAAATGGCTTTAGTAGTCCTCACTATTCTACAGAATAATGTGATAATAATTGTAATGAGGACACCATTGAGTGTGGATATTGTCTAGATGACAATATTCTTGTTTAAACTCTCAGCTATGTTTTGTCGTATTTTACACGACTATTGTATAATTAAGTTGTATTTGAATTAATGTTCCATATATCTGGCGACTCAAGATGGGTGATGTATACCTGTTTTGGGGGCGTCACATGGGTGGTCCGCATACGGACCACCTATAGCGATGATCCGGGCGATGATTCGGCCCCGTCACTATAGAACAGTAAATTGTATATATATCTATGCTATAGCGACAATTCGGTTCATCGCTATAACTATGACGATGGATTGCTGACCTATAACGACGAATCAGACCGTCGCTATAGGTGGTCCACATGCGGACTACCCGCACTTGAAGCTCTTTGTATATATGTATGTGTGTGTGTGTGTGTGTGTGTGTGTATATATATATATATATATATATATATATATATATATATATATATATATATATATATATATATATATATATTCAATAAACCATGCAATGAAAAAAATCGTATGCACAAAACAAATCTCCTGAAAAGAGAAAACAAAATCTCTCCAACGAAGAAAGCAAAATCTCCTAAGAGATGATAATATCTCCTCACAAAACAAAGAAATAACTCATATCATGTAGAAAACAAGTCTCACAAAAGAGAAAAAAAAACTCAACTGGAATGTAGATAAATTTATTAAATCAAAATGAGAGATCTAAGGGAGGGTATCAATCTCCAAAATGAGAGCCCTCCCCTAAATCTATGATGGAGGCTAGGGATCTTGACTAGAGAAAAAAGAGATTAATCATAGCAATTCTTAGTAAAATTAAAAATATCTGAAATATAATTAAACTCGATAATAAGTTAATCAAATAAGAAACACATTCATAAAGCCAAAATAACAATTTTCCTCCCTCACTAAGAATAAAGTCCATAGATTTCTACTGATTCACAACTGATTTTCTTTCATCCTCATCCTTGGCTTCCAATACTTGTTGCAACAACAAGGTCATAAAATGCCCATTTCCCGGAAAATTCAATCTCATTGGGTGCGGATCATAAAAATCCATCCCAAAATTCAAAGGTTCAAAAGCAGACATAGTTGATGGTACTGACATAGCTGACGGTGCCAGAGCAGACAAAGCTGGTGGTGTCATGTCAGACATAGTTTGTTGTGCCATATCAGACACAACTTGTGATGCCATAGTAGACATAGTTTGTGGTGCCGTAGTAGATAAAGCTTGTGGTGCCATATCAAACATTGGTTGTAGTGCCATAACAGACATAGCTTGTGGTGCCCTAGCAAACAAAGCTGACGGGGCCATAGAAGACATAGTTGGTAGTGCCATTGTAGAAAAATTAGTTGGTGGTGCCATGATTGACATAGTTGGCGGTGTCATGACTGACAGAGCTGACGGTGACATAAGAGACATTGCTGGTGGTGCCAAAATAGACATAGTTGGTGGTGCCATAGCAGACATAGTTGGTGGTGCTTTACTAGACATAACCATTGATGTCGTACCATGCATAACACATGATGTCGTACTAGACATAGCCGACATTGATATACAAGATATAGCAGGTGATGTCATACTAGACATAGCTAGTGCTGACATAGCTGGTGGGTACATCCTTCTTAAACCCTCCTTCACCGGTTGAGCCTTGTAAGCAGAACTCATAGAAGAAGAAATCGAATCAAGCGAGCGAGACACTTGGAGAATTCCAGAGGAAATGGATATAGGTTGAGCAGGAATAATTCCGTTGCCTGTAGCAGCGATGATGGAAGGCTCAGCCTCACGGAGGAGCCACTCAATGGTCTTACCATCAGAGGCATGGCCAAGTTCCTCAGTCAATTGGAACACACGCGCTGCACATAAAGCAGGAATACGGACACGTCGTCCACGGCCATTCACTTTGATGTGACGATCTTTCTTTGGAGCGGCCAATTGAGTATTTTTGAAATAAATGTTAGGATTTATGGAGAGAGGATTTGGAGTTGGATTTGGTTTAGGTTGGTTAAAGCGGCGGGGGTCTCTCCGTGAACCCATTTTTGAGATAGAATGTAAGAGGGAAAAAATTAGAGCTTGAAGTGAGCGGTAGCGTTAAGTAGGGTTTTTATCGATCGACGATGATGAGTATATATAATGGAACTCTGTGGGCCTATGCGTACAAAATTGGAAAAGCCCATTCATTCATCCATACATACTCTCTCCTTCTAAAATATAAGATTTACTATTTAAGAGTTTTACATTTCAAAAAAAGAAATAATCTCGACGTAATTAATATATTAAATTTAAAGTTATAATTAAGTTTTGAAAATTTTATTAATTCTTTATGTAAAAATATATTTAAATATATTATAATTTATTACCATTAATTAGAAATAATTTTAAAGTATCTTAAATCTAAAGTATACATTTGCTATTTAATTTATAAGATTATAATTTATAACTGGAAATTAGTCATAAATGCAACTTAATATGCTATAGTTATATTATAATTTGAACTAAGTACAATTAGGAAGTTGTAAAATGGAAATATTCATATTATAGATACTGATTCATGTTTGAATTCACTAAATTCAATTTATTATTTTTTTTGAAGTTCATAAATAATTTAATTAATCTAGTTATCATAATTTGATTCTAAAAAATTTAATTATCAAGGTGTCCTAAATTTGATTTTATTAATGTTCATTTGCACTATACAAAATGGGAAGGTGATATTAATATGACAAATTTTTTGGGATTAGACAATTATAATTTTAACAGTTCATTTTCTTATTTTCACCCTAGTTTAATGTTATACTTTTATCTAAAACAAAATAATTGACAACATACTTTGTTGTTCTTAGAACATTCACAACAGATTCTCCAATAGATTCTCTATCCCCACATTTGAAGAATATATCAATAAATCAATATCCAACAGTTTCCTTATTCTTATATAATTCTCTATTTTAATCCCTATATATGATTTAACTCCTTAGGGTGAGGGAATCAAAAGAGCGTTCCCTATTTATGTAAAATGACATTTCACACCCTATTTATTGCGATTTTATGTTGGTTAAAGGATCTTTATCTCACTTAATTGCTGATTTGGGTATGCATACCTATCAAATTCACTCATTTTTATTTTTTAAACTGAGGATTTAGAGAAGAAAGAGAACTATAAAAAAAAATTAAAAATCAGTCAAATTTTGATTTTGATCATTTTTGTAAAAAATATTACTACTAGTTATAAATTTTATTATTTTATAATTAAAATAATGTTGTTTTAGTTCTCATAAATACATAATGATCGTTGCACATTTTGATTTCTAGCAATATTTATATTTAAATTAAAATAATTGCAAATTTTAAATTCAAACAACAATTACTTTTAAATAAAAAAATAGTTACAACGTTCAAAACATGATTTGACTGTTAGAACTTTCAAATTTCAAATTTTAAATTTTAAAATTTAATATTTAAGGAACCTGTTGGGTATATAGTGAAAAAATTGAATCCCTATCATATAGAATGGCCCTATAACACTACAGAGTAGGAATAAAGATAAGAAAACTGTTGCGATTGCTCTTAATATATATCAACTCCTGTGACGAACCCAAAATAGGTCCATTCAATCCAACCCATTCTGAGTCGTCAAATACATGGTACATAAAGCAAACTACAACTTCAATAATATAAATGTCGTGTGAAATACGACAATACATACTGTGAGTTTAAATACAAATATTGTGTTCTAGACAATATCCACACGCAAATAAGTCCTCATTACAATTATTCAAACACTATTTTATAGAAATAGTGAGGACTGCTAAAACATCTTCATAGAACCATCACTCCATACCCCGACTCGATCCTGCTATGTTCTTACCTCCTGAGAAAAAAAAATGGAACAAAAAGGAAAGGGTGAGCTCAACTAGCCCAGTAAAGAATATTATGACTAAGATAATATACAACAAATTATCGTTAGTCTTCAACAGGGAAAAATCTGATAAAATATAATAGACAACAAGTTTTAGATCAACAAATGCAGCGGAAACAGCAATCCATTAGAAGAGTCACGTAGAGAATGAATTCTACTGTCTTCTAAGATTTAAAAATCCATCATCAATATTTCATCCCTGTAACAACAATCAATATACATCTTTAATCATCTTTGCACTACAGGCCAAAGATATTCATTTGTATCACCAGTTGGTCATGTTCATCTCAACACCTGTTCATCTTTGCACTACGGGCCAAAGAGATTCATCAGTTTAATCATTCATCTTTGCACTACAGGCCAAAGATATTCATCAAGTATCACTATTAAGGACTGAAGATGATGAAAAACATTTTAAAGAACGAATCAAGTGAGATAGAAGGACAAATATTAGGGATTCGTACAACAGTTTGTCCAAGATCAATAATACTTCATAACAACTGAGTTTGAAGCAGAATTCAAAAATAACGATCAAAACATGGATACAATTAAAGATAGTAGCAAAAATAGATATTTTGGACAAAAAGAAGAATTTTCATTTTTCGGTGAATAGTGTCGTATTCGTGAATAGTATCGTATACGTGAATAGTGCCGTATACGTGAATAGTAACCTCGACACAAAAAGTTTCAAATTTGATAAAACGTTCAACCAATATTTTGGCATAATAATATTGAAGAAAGTAATACCATTTGCGAAAGAAATAACATCCCTTACCTCAAAATAACCGTATTTCTGACTTAATTTCGGGTATAGTGCTGACAGAAACTCTCACCGTGTAGCAACACTCAAAGTATACTCACAAGAATACGCTCGATAATATAGAGAGAGAAAGAGAGAAAACTTGTTTCTGGTGTGATTTTCAATTATAACTTAGCCCTCTATTTATAGAAAAATGCTAGAACGCCAAAGGAGACCAAATTAATAAAATATATTATTATTAATCAAAATTTCCTACGCATGCTATATAGACCATGACCAGCCACCACCTTGAAAAAATTTCCAGCAGCCCATGTGTTTGAAAAACCAAAAGTAGGTCCCCTATAAATTTAATAAAAATCATTTTATTTTCTAAAACTTCAACAATTCATAGAAAATAGCCCGATTATTAGAAAAATTCGAAACTCGCGTGTTTCCCTAGGAAATTTAATTCTCTACAACTTTGAAAGTTTAAGTTTTTCCAAATTCCAAACATAAAATATCCGAAATCCACAAACGGACGATTTTACAGTTTATAATCAATTTTCGGTCAAGAATTGTGTCCACCGACACACAAAACATGTGTTAAATATTTAATGCCACAAAAATACTCTTCCTCCTCATATACTCATATATCCCACATTCATTGTAAACATATCACCGTTAATATATTATTAAAATAATATATTTAAATGAATTATTTTATCAGAAAAAAATAAAATATTAATTTTTAATAATTGTCATATTAAAAATTTTCTCCATCTATATCCACATAAAATGAATATTTTTTTTATCATAATAATCAATAATTAATTATTTAAAAATAATATTACAGAATCACAATTATGACAACCAGACCGTTCTCAGAAAGAGAGGGCTTTCCAATAAGGATTTCTCCTTACTGGCGCGCAATTAGGTGACCAAAACTCTCCTTAGACAGAAATTTCTAGACATTGCCAATAATGTTATCTGATAATATTATTCAAATAATATGAATTATTGACCTGATAATGGAAAATACTGTGCAGTGACAATTATTGAAACAATAATAATATAAATATCAACGCAACAATTATTGAATTAATAAAATAAAATAATGATCAGTAATTACTGTAACAATTATTGAGTAGTGCCTTCTTACGTACGAATCAATAATTAGTGCAATACCGTGCAATACAGTGTGCTACTGTGCAACCACGCATATTATTATATTTTAACCACCAGGTAACCCAACAGTGTTAACGGTAACAATTTACGCCGTTATTTATATAACTCAATCTTTGTCGTTTTCTTTCATCCAACCATTTTTCGTTATGGGGCCTACACATGGCTGCGCCGTCGTACGAATATTCCCCAACAGCAAGAATATTCCATGACCAAACGAATATTCCCTGACAAAAATGAATATTTTAATAACCACTTATTTATTTTGTAAAAATTGCACATTTCACCCATAACCAAAGCATTATATCAAATTTCCACCTTATTAATCAAGAATAATGAATAGAGGAAAATTTAATTTATTTATAATAATTTGGGGTCTTACAACCTCCCCCCCTTATAAAATTTCATCCTCGAAATTGACGTACATACCTGGTATTTCGAACAGGTGAGGGTACCTCTCTTTCATTTCCGATTCCAACTCCCATGTCATTTCCTCAATTGCATGGTTTCTCTACAAAACCTTAACTTGTGGTATAACCTTTGTGCGTAAGACATGCTCTTTCATATCCAAAATCTCAACATGTATCTCCTCGTATGTTAAATCTTCAGCTATCTCGTCTGGTTCTAACGCAATAATGTGGTTCGGGTCTTTCACATATTTACGAAGCATAGATATGTGGAATACATTGTGAACACGAGACATACTTGGAGGTAACGCGAGTCTATAGGCTACGTTTCTTATTCGGTCAAGAATCTCAAATGGACCAACAAATCTTGGATCGAGCTTTTCTCTCTTTCCAAATCTTGTAACTCCCTTCCATGGAGCAACACGTAACAGTACATGATCCCCAATATTAAACTCCACGTCCTTTCTATGAAGATCAGTATAACTCTTTTGTCGATCTTGTGAAGTTTGGATACGTTGTCGAATCATTTGGATCTTTTCTGTAGTCATGCGTACTAATTCTGGTCCCAACAACGTTGCTTCTCCCACCTCGTCCCAGCATACTGGAGATCGACACTTTCGTTCATACAATGCCTCAAATGGAGCCATACCTATACTTGCTTGATAACTGTTGTTGTAGGAGAATTTCACCAGTAGCAAGTACTTATCCCAACTTCCTTTAAAATCTAGGACACAAAGTCTTAATAGATCTTCGAGGGTTTGAATAGTCCTCTCTGATTGTCCGTCCGTTTGAGGATGGTATGCCGAACTGAATCATAAATCCGTGCCCATAGCTTTCTGCAAACTAACCCAAAATCTTGAAGTGAATCTTGGGTCACGATCCGAAACTATGAATACTGGCATGCCATGCAATCGCACAATCTCATTCACGTACATACTAGCAAGACGTTCAAGGGAATACGTTTCTCGTATCGGCAAGAATTGAGCAGACTTGGTTAATCTATCAAGAATAACCCAAATCGCATATATGCCTTGAGAAACTTTGGGAAGACCTGTAACGAAATCCATTGTAATGTGTTCCCACTTCCATTCCGGAGTCCCAAGTGGTTGCAATGGACCCTTTGGATGCTCCGCCTTTACTCGTTAACAAGTTAAACACCTCGAGATAAACTCCGCAATCTCTCTCTTCATATTATTCCACCAAAATTTATGTCGAATATCATGATACATTTTGGTACTCCAAGGATGGATTGCAAATGGGGTGTTGTGTGCCTCCATCATGATTCTATGCTTCAAGTCAGAATCCTTTGGAACGCAAAGTTGAGAGTTGAATCGAAGTATTCTTTCTTCATCAATTCTTGCTTCCGGAATAGCTCCTTCTTGCACTTTCTTCTTAATACTCATCAGCCCCAGGTCCGTAGCTTGAGCAGCTTTAATTTTATCGATTAAAGTCGGTTCTACTCGTATATTCGCCATCATCACGTGGGTACCTAGAGTTTTCATCTCCATCTCTATTATTTGTAAGTTATACGAAATGAGTCTTTGACAATATCGTACTCGTACTCGTATACGATCTTTTACTCAACACGTTAGCTACCATGTTTGCTTTTATAGGATGGTATGGTCAGAACATGTGCCGAAATGAGTCTCCTCTTGAGTTCTTCAAAGCTCTTCCCACATTCCTCGCTTCATTCGAATTTTGTATCTCTACGAGTCAGCTGAGTTAATGGAGTAGCGATTTGAGAAAATCTTTCCACGAATCTTCGATAATAACCAACTAAGCCTAAAAAGCTACGTATTTCGATTACTGACTTAGGTTGCTCTCAACTGTGACTCATATCCCAATCTTGGATAGCACATCATAATAGCACCTATCAGTTTACTACCGCACGAATATGGCGTCCCCTACGGAGAGTTTGGCTTTGGTGCATTCCACAAAGGAAGTCATAAGATAGAGGCTCGGGTATCAACTTCTATAGTTGGATTTTTAACTCCTGAAGTTCAATAGGAGCCATTCGATATGAGATTTTAGAAATGGGTTTTGTACCGGATTTAAAGTCGATACAAATTCAATATCACGCTCTGGGAGTAGGCCAAGAAATTCTTCAGGAAATACGTCAGGAAATTCACTAACAAAAAAAATAACATTCAAATCTGACGTATTATTGTTCAAGTCCATAACATGGCTAAGAAAGCTTGACATTCATTTTTTAATAAACAAATAGCTTTGTGGTTTGATATGACAGTGACTGATTTTAGTGGTTTAGTGGTTTGAATTCGTTTGACAGGTTGGTTAGGAATATGAAAACTAACAACCTTACGAAAACAATCAATTTTGGCATAATGAGTGGTTAACCAATCAATTCCTAAAATCACATCAAAAGCAAGTATCTTTAAAGAGATAAGATCAACAGGTAATGTGATAGTGCCAACTTGGATCATGCAAGATTTATAAACTGTAGATGTAACGAAGGTTTCACCCAACGGAGTTTCAATAGATAAATCAAAATCTAATTTCTCCGGAGTCAAGTTTAAACGTTGAGCACAAGCAGAAGAGATAAAAGAATGGGTAGAACCGGTATCTAGTAAGGTATAAACTTCGCAAGACTTCAAGATTAGCTTACCCGTGATCACTTCGTTTGGGTTCCTCACGTTTTGGCCAGTCACGACAAACGCTCTTCCAGGAACCGCTGATTTTGACTTATCCGGGACAGCCCTTGGAATCACCACTCCCGCTGAACTTGGTTTTGCTATGGTACAATCTCGAGCGATGTGGCCTTCCTTTCCACAGTTGTAACATACCTTGGATTGTTGGGGACTGTTTGGGCTAATATGTCCCTCCTTTTCGCATTTGTAACATCTAACTGGCGATCATTCTCCTCCCCCTAGAATTTGTTGTTGGTGCTGGTGCTGCTGCTGATGTCTTCCCGTCGTTGTTGAATCTCCTCTTTCTGAAATTTTCACTTGACTCACATCTCCTATTACCATGTCCACGATTACCACCTAAGTGGTTACTGCCTTTGTCCGTATTCTTTCCTCCTCGCTGGTTATCATCGTTCTGATGACTGCTGTCACTGATATGACCCTGGTTGTGGTCCCTCGGTTGAGTATACTCACTATCTCGCTCTAACAACTGAGCCCTGTTTACAAAATCTGAATATAAAGAAAATTTATGAGATATAAGGTATTGACGAATCTCGGGTTTTAAACATCTCAGAAACATCCGCGTCATGCGTTCCTCATTCTCCACCAAATGAGGTGCAAACCTGGACAACTTTGTGAACTTTGCCTCATATTGAGACACCATCATGTTAATCTATTCGAGTCTAATAAACTCTACCTCTTTCATATGACGATTACTTTCAGGAAAGTACTTGTCATTGAAAAGTTTCTGAAATCTTTCCCAAGACATGTTGAGTTCATCTGGTTGGGTACGCTTCACAGATTCCCACCAGTAATCTGCTTCCCCACGAAACATAAAGGTGGCGAATGGAACCTTCTGTTCCTCCGTGCACCCCAAGACATCAAATATCTTGGTAATTTGCTTGACCCACGTTTCTGCCTTGATCGGATCCGGCTTTCCATGAAAATCTGGTGGTCCCAACTCCTTGAACTGCTTAGCTGTGACAGACCGCGCGTTGCCATCATTTCCACCTGTATTTTGCACACGAGTCTCCCTCGTTTGATTTTGCATGAACTGCAAAAAGTTCCTAAACATTCCATCATTCATCGTTTTCTCGGTAACGTTGTTTACAGGAGGAGTATTGCCTTCCTGTTGCACGTCCTCCTGGTTTGTGACTAAAGGTTGTTCCACCGTCTCATAAACTCCATTGTTAACGTTCTCAGCAGCCATTCTTAAATACTGCCATAAAAAAAGGGTTAATTAAATAAATTATTATTTCACATAATATCCCTATATTATGATCGACCAACAAATAAGCTTAGGTAGGACACACTAGCGAAGGATTTATTCATCTCTCCCCTCCTAGTTTTATTCCCCGATCTACACCAGAAACCATATCCCTAAGCTCTGATACCAACTGTGACGAACCCAAAATAGGTCCATTCAATCCAACCCATTCTGAGTCGCCAAATACATGGTACATAAAGAAAACTACAACTTCAATAATACAAATGTCGTGTGAAATACGACAATACCTACTGTGAGTTTAAATACAAATATTGTCTTCTAGACAATATCCACACGCAAATAAGTCCTCATTAAAATTATTCAAACACTATTTTATAGAAATAGTGAGGACTGCTAAAACATCTTCCTAGAACCATCACTCCATACCCCGACTCGATCCTGTTATGTTCTCACATCCTGAGAAGAAAAATGGAACAAGAAGGAAAGGGTGAGCTCAACTATCCCAGTAAAGAATATTATGACTAAGATAATATACAACAAATTATCGTTAGTCTTCAACAGGAAAAAATCTGATAAAATATAATAGACAACAAGTTTTAGATCAATAAATGCAGCGGAAACAATAATCCATTAGAAGAGTCACGTAGAGAATGAATTCTACTGTCTTCTAAGATTTAAAATTCCATCATCAATATTTCATCCCTGTAACAACAATCAATATACATCTTTAATCATCTTTGCACTACATGCCAAAGATATTCATTTGTATCACCAGTTGGTCATGTTTATCTCAACACCTGTTCATCTTTGCACTACGGGCCAAAGAGATTCATCAGTTTAATCATTTATATTTTCACTACAGGCCAAAGATATTCATCAAGTATCACTATTAAGGACCGAAGATGATGAAAAACATTTTTAAGAACGAATCCAGTGAGATAGAAGGACAAATATTAGGGATTCGTACAACAGTTTGTCCAAGATCAATAATACTTCATAACAACTGATTTTGAAGCAGAATTCAAAAATAACGATCAAAACATGGATACAATTAAAGATAGTAGCAAAAATAGATATTTTGGACAAAAAGATGAATTTTCATTTTTCGATGAATAGTGTCGTATTCATGAATAGTGTCGTATACGTGAATAGTGCCGTATACGTGAATAGTAACCTCGACACAAAAAGTTTCAAATTTGATAAAACGTTCAACCAATATTTTGGCATAATAATATTGAAGAAAGTAATACCATTTGCGAAAGAAATAACATCCATTACATCAAAATAACCGTATTTCTGACTTAATTTCGGGTATAGTGCTGAAAGAAACTCTCACCGTATAGTAACACTCAAAGTATACTCACAAGAATACGCTCGATAATATAGAGATAGAAAGAGAGAAAACTTGTTTCTGGTGTGATTTTCAATTATAACTTAGCCCTCTATTTATAGAAAAATGCTAGAACGCCAAAGGAGACCAAATTAATAAAATATATTATTATTAATCAAAATTTCCTACGCATGCTATATAGACCATGACCAGCCACCACCTTGGAAAAATTTCCAGCAGCCCATGTATTTGAAAAACCAAAAGTGGGTCCCCCATAAATTTAATAAAAATCATTTTATTTTCCGAAACTTCAACAATTCATAGAAAATAGCCCGGTTATTAGAAAAATTTGAAACTCACGTGTTTCCATAGGAATTTTAATTCTCTACAACTTTGAAAGTTTAAGTTTTTCCAAATTCCAAACATAAAATATCTGAAATCCACAAACGGACGATTTTACAATTTATAATCAATTTTCGGTCAAGAATTGTGTCCACCGACACACAAAACATGTGTTAAACATTTAATACCACAAAATAATCTTCCTCCTCATATACTCATATATCCCACATTCATTGTAAAAATATCACCGTTAATATATTATTAAAATAATATATTTAAATGAATTATTTTATCAAAAAAATAAAATTTTAATTTTTAACAATTGTCATATTAAAATTTTTCTCCATCTATATCCACATAAAATGAATATTTTCTTTATCATAATAATCAATAATTAATTATTTAAAAATAATATTACAGAATCACAATTATGACAATCATGCCGTTCCCAGGAATAGGGGGCTTTCCAATAAGGATTTCTCCTTATTGGCGCGCAATTAGGTGACCAAACCTCTCCTTAGACAGAACTTTCTAGACATTGTCAATAATGTTATTTGATAATATTATTCAAATAATATGAATTATTGATCTGATAATGGAAAATACTGTGCAATGACAATTTTTGAAACAATAATAATATAAATATCAACGCAGTAATTATTGAATCAATAAAATAAAATAATGAACAGTAACTACTGTAATAATTATTGAGTAGTGCCTTCTTACGTACGAATCAATAATTCAACAATACTGTGCAATATCGTGTGCTACTGTGCAACCACACATATTACTGTATTTTAACCACCAGGTAACCCAACAGTGTTAACGGTAACAATTTATGCCGTTATTTATAAAACTCAATCTTTGTCGTTTTCTTTCATCCAACCATTTTTTGTTATGGGGCCCACAAATGGCTGCGCCGTCGTACGAATATTCCCCGACAGCAAGAATATTCCACGACCAAATGAATATTCTCCGACAAAAATGAATATTTTAATAACCACTTGTTAATTTTGCAAAAATTGTACATTTCACCCATAACCAAAGCATTATATCAAATTTCCACCTTATTAATCAAGAATAATGAATAGAGGAAAATTTAATTTATTTATAATAAGTTGGGGTCTTACAACTCCTTACATAACATGAGGGTGTTATTTGCGTTGTTTAATATCAACTTGCTGCCTAACGTGATATATTTATTATTATTTGTTCCATTTAGATATCCTACATAACTTTATATGCATTGCATTAATTAATTTTCTTTTAATTTTTAGAATGAAGTCATTACGAGATAAGATTTGCGGTGGAGAAAATAAATGACTGATTTGATAAACAAAATCGAAGGTAGGTGTAACGTCTTTAAATTCGGGTTCCTTAAACCTCAGATCTGATACGTCACGGTATTATCTTTAATTATCTAAATATATATAATTTTTATTCTTAACTTAATGAATGCAACCTCACTTTGATACCAATTAATACATTAATACCTTTTATTCCAAAATCTATAATCTTCACAGTATGCTATTACTAATGTAGATCTTTCATGATTTAATCTATACATCTCAAACTATACACAATGTGACGTCCTTAAAATAGGTTCACACAATCCATTTTGGGTCGCCAAATACTCACTGCTAAATTCAAATACAAATCTTCCAATTAACCAATTTTTTAGACAAAATTTTCTAAATATTTTCAATAATGTAAATAATAATATGACTGTGGCGTGTCAATTATTTATTTAATAATATAAAATATTATGAAGATGATATCGTGAGAATAATTGAATCAATAATATGAGATATTATGCAGCAACTACTGTGCCAATTATTGAATGAAACTAAGTAACTTCTTACGTAAATTTCAATAATTAGAGATACTGTGCAATACCGTGTGCTATTATGAAACAACGCGTATTACTTTACTTTTATCACTGGGTATTTCAACAGTTTAACGATAAAAGTTTTGCAGTTATTTTTTATAAAAATGTTATTTCTGTCGCTTTCTATATCTGACAGTTATTCCTTTGTGGGGTCCACCAATGATTGCGCCTTCGTACGAATATTTCCCGAAAAAAAATATTCCTCGACCAAACAAAAATTTTATGACAACTTGCTTAATTTATAAAATTTTCACATATCATCCTTAACTTTAACCTTTTATCAATTTAACTATTTACTAAATAGAATAATAATTATAAATAAATTGAATACTTTTATTTCATAAAACTCGGGGTCTTACAATCTCCCCTCCTTATGAAATTTCTTCCCTAAAATTTACCTACCTGGTAGTTTGAAGAGGTGATGATACCTTATTTTTATTTTAGATTCTATCTTCCCAATCATTTCCTGATCTGTATCATGATTTCTCCATTGCTTATCTCTCTAATTTCAGATATCATTCCAGAATACAGTTTCAAAACAAAGGTTAATAAACATATCACAATTTGTCAACTTATTAAGTTAGAAAATTCAGCTTAGGTAGGACACACACTAACGAATGATATTACTCGTCTCTGCCCTCCTATTTCTAGTCTTAGATCTCCGCCAAAGACCATTTCCCTAAACTTTTAAACCAACTGTGACGCCCCCAAAATAGGTCCGCACAACCCATTTTGGGTCGCCAAATACACACTACTAAATCCAAATACAAATCTTCCAATTTACAACTGTTAAACTATCGTGCAAAATACGACAACACATAAGCTGTGAGTTTCAATACAAATATTATACTAAATATAATACGAAAATATACACACCTAAATTATTAAAATACCGTATAAAATACAGCAACAAATATTTCAAGTCTTCAAAAAAACACGAAAAGATTTATGTCCTTCCCATTCTAATGGGGTGTATTTTTGACGCTTCCAAATTCGAGTTCACCTCACCCTATTGTTGTTCACCAAAATTAACTATTAAATGACGTATAAAATACGACACACATATTTTAAGTCCTCAATACAATTATATATTGTCACATTATTTTATAATGTATTGAGAAATTTCAACAGTCATAGATCAACACTCTATTCCCTTGTTATCCCTGCTCGACTCAGCTACACTTTTATTACCTGAAAGAAAATATGAAGCAAAAAGGTGAGCACAATTAGCCCAGTAAAGAATATTATAACTAAAGATAATTAAATTATCAATAGTCGTCATCAGTAGTAAATCAGATATTTAGAACATATGGTAGATGATAAGATTTTTCAATCATGCATAATTGCAGCGGAATTAACAATCTATTAGAAGAGTCAAGTAGAACATAATGTCTACCATCTCCTCCAAATTAAAAGTCCATAATTAATATTTTATTCCTGTAATACCCATATACAGTTCTTTGTTGTACCAAAGACAAAGAGAACTTTCATCACCTGTCTTTACCTGAAATATCGAAGATCATGGTTATACCAATTCACAGGTCATGTTTATAATTATGCCATTAAATCCATCTTTGCACTCCGGACCAAAGATATGCCAAAGATATTTAACTATAAAATCAATGGTAATGATCATGTCAATCAGTTGTCTGTCAGTGCACTACGGCCAAAGACATTCAACTGTAAAACCAATGGTCATGATTATGCCAAAAAATAGTCTATCTTTGCACTATGGGCCAAAGATATTTATTTGTATCATCAGTGGTCATGATCATGTCATACACATGTCCATCTTCTCACTACAAGCCAAAGCTGTCAATCAACAGTTCTTCTTTGCACTACGGGACAAAGAGAACTTTCATCATAAGTCTTTATCTATAACATTAAAGGTCATGATTATACCAATACACAGTTCCGGGTCTTAATCATACTAATCAAAAATTCATCTTAATTTGCACTACGGGCCAAAGATATTCATCAATCAACAGTTTATCTTTGCAGTACGGGCCAAAGATAACTGTAACCACAATTTAAGTCTGTGGATTATGACAATGATATAAAGAATTAATCAAATGAGATCAAGGATAAATATTAAAGATTTATAATTCAATTTATCCAGAGTTTAAGAATGTCCAAATTGTCAATGTGAAGATCAAAATATGAATTCAATTTCAAGAATAAGATTCATAAAAGCTAACTTGGACAAAGAAAAGAAAATTAAATTCCATTGTGAATAGTACCGTATGAATAGTCAAATGAATAGTATCCCGACATGAAAAGTTTAAAATTTCAATAAGAGAGTTCAGACCACTATTCCAGTAAAATGATATTAGATGAAGCACAAACCTCAAGGAATTTTTAATCATTTCAGGAATTATAGAAGCAATAGTAAGTTTAGATTTAGGAATATAAAATGAAATAATACAAGAAACTGCAAATAAAATTTCACCCGTCATGCAATAATCCCCGTAGACAAATCATTTCCATAACTTAATATATAAAGAATGAATACAAAAGGTTATTCAACAGGAATACGGTAGTCCGCATAGACATGTTATTCCCATAGATTAATAAGGAATGAATACAAAGGGTTATTCACCAGGCA
Organism: Panax japonicus; assembly: GCA_020205505.1. Lineage (NCBI taxonomy): Eukaryota > Viridiplantae > Streptophyta > Magnoliopsida > Apiales > Araliaceae > Panax > Panax japonicus. The sequence goes on from CM035106.1 coordinate 49,179,777, forward strand.
TACGGTAGTCCGCGTAGACATGTTATTCCCATAGATTATATGAGACCCCAAATTTTATGAATAAAGATTTAAATTTCTCAAAATATTTTTTTCAAAATTATGGTGTGGATTTGATATAATGTTATAGTTGTGGGTAATATTTATAAATTTTACAAAGTATGCAAGTTGTTATATAATATTCGATTGGTCGGAGAATATTCATTTTAATAGGAAATATTCGTATGATGACACAATCATTGGTGGACCCCACAACAGAATTATTGTCGAATTGAGAAAATGACAAAAATATTTTTATGAAAATAACGGCGGAAGTTTTACCGTTAAAACTGTTGAACTACTCTGTAGTAAAAGTACAGTAATACGCGTGGTTGCATAGTAGCACAAGGTATTGATTATTGATGCTTACATGAGAAGTCACTCAGTTTTGTTCAATTATTGCTTCAGTAATTGTTGCATATTATCTCACGTTATTTGATTCAATTATTGTCGATATTTTTTATATTATTAAATCAATAATTGAGATGACAGAGTTATTAATATTATTATGTGTAATATTATCGATGTCTAGAAGTTCTACCAAGGAGAGGTTTGGTCACCTAATTGTGCGCCAATAGGGAGAAATTCTTATTGGAAAGCCCCCTCTTTACTGGGCTAGTTGAGCTCACCCTTTCTGTCACTGTTCTCTTCAGAAAATAAGAACGTAGCCGGGACTAGCCGGGGAACGGAGTAACGGTCCAGATGATAGTATTAGTAGTCCCCATTATTCTGTTAAATAGTGTGACCATAAATGTAATGAGGACTCCTTTGAGTGTGGATATTGTCTAGATAACAATATTCCTATTTAAACTCTCAGTTATGATTTGTCGTATATTACACGAAGACAGTATTATTAAGTTGTATTTGAATTTTGTACCATTTATTTGGTGACCCAAGATGGGTGATGTATACCTATTTTGGGGGCGTCACAGTTGGTATCAAAGTTTAGGGATATGATCCCTGGCTGAGATGTGAGATAAGAACTAGGAGGGGAGATGTGACGCCCCCAAAAATAGGTATACATCACCTATTCTGAGTCGCCATATACATAATACAGAATACAAATACAATCTTAAATATACAACATGAGCTGTGAGTTTTAATACAAATATTATCTTCTAGACAGTATTAAAACTCAAAATAAGTACTCAATACATTTATTAACACACTATTTCATAGAATAGTGAGGACTACTAATGATATCGTCTAGACCGTCACTCCGTTCCCCGACTAGTTTCTGCTACGTTCTCATTTCCTGAAGAGAACAATGAAATTAAAAGGGTGAGCTCAACTAGCCCAGTAAGAAATATTATGACTAAGATAATGTAAAATAAATTATCATTAGCCTACAACAATTTTAAATTGATAAAATACAATAGACATCAAGTTTAACTTCAGCGGAACAAGCAATCCATTAAAAGAGTCAAGTAGAGAATAAAATCTACTATCTTTTATGATTTAAAAAGGTTTTTCATCACTTTTATCGCTGAGACTCAGCTTAATAAATAAACCACATCTTCCGTGCACTACGGCCAAGGATATTCATTAGTATCACAACCACAAATTATCCATGCACTACGGGCCAAGGATATTCGTGTATTCATCAATGGTCATGATCATGCCAACAACTGTCCATCAATGCACTACGGGCCAATGAGGACTTTTACCACGTCATTTGTAACATTATGGTCATGATTAAACCGAATAATCCATGGTCATAATCATACCAAGTCCATCTATGCACTACAGGCCACAGATGACTTTCAACATAATATAAACATGAGAATGATGACAATGATATAAGAATTCAATAAAACAAGTTTAAGAATTAATTTATCCAGGATCCAATAACGTCCAAATGGTCAACATTATACTGCTTTGTGGGGTAAAACTCAAGAATGCTCAAAAGAATATTTCCATGAAAAGACTGGATGAAACACAAATATCAATGATATTTCACTAATTTTATGGAGTATAAAAGCCAAAACTTTAACTTGTTGAGTATAATAAAGAATGGAATAACAAAAGAAATCACCAGGCATGCGATAGAACGCACAGATATGTTATTCCAACAAAATAATAAATAATGGAATTAGGTCATGCGTAAACGCACAGACAGGATATTCCAACAGAATAATAAATAATGGAACCAGGTCATGCGTAAACGCACAGACATGATATTCCAACAGAATAATAAACAACAGAACCAGGTCATGCGTAAACGCACAGACAGGATGTTCCAGCAGAATAATAAATAATGGAATCAGGTCATGCGTAACGCACAGACAGGATGTTCCAATAGAATAATAAAGAATGGAATAACAGAAGAATTTCACCATGTATGCGGTACTTCACATGGACAGGTTATTCCAAAATAATAATAAAGAATGGAATAACAGAAGAATTTCACCAAGTATGCGGTACTTCGCATAGATAGGTTATTCCAACATAATAATAAAGAATGAAATAACAGAAGTTCTCTTCATGAAGACGAAAGAAAGAAATAATACCCCTTACCGTAAAAGAAGAGTAATCCTACTATTAGGGCGAGGATATTCTTGAAGAAAACTTGCACTACACTCAAAGCTTCTTAAAACTCTAAAGAAATACACTCAAGATTATTGAAGAATTCTCTGAACTTCTGGTGTGGTTTTCAATTCTAACTAAGCATCCTATTTATAGGAAAATAGAAAGGATACTATGCTGCACTATGCAATAAAATATAATATATTCTATTTATAATCAAATAAAACAAAACTTTATAAAAAGTATTCTATTTTATATAAAAAGATTTTACTATGCAAATACTATGCAGGCACTATGCAAACACTATGCATAATAAAATATAATATATTCTTATTATTGTCTAATAAAATAAATAACTTTATAAAAGTATTCTGTTTTATATAAAAAGATTTTACTATGCAAAATACTATGCATAATAGAATATAATATATTCTAATTATTGTCTAATAAAACAAATAACTTTATAAAAGCATTCTGTTTTATATAAAAAGCTTTTCTGTTTTATTACATTAATAATACTAATAAAAAAATTTATATATATATATATATATATATATATATATATATATATATATAAACTTCCGTGACTTCATAAAAAGACACCTCAATATATTTAACAACATTTATCATTATTATTATAATTCATAATATTAATCGACCAAGTTGTTCCCAGGAAAGAGGGGGCTTTCCAATAAGGATTTTTCCCTATTGGTGCGCAATTAGGTGACCAAACCTCTCATTGACAGAACTTCTAGACATCGTTAATATTGCAAATAATAATATTAATAACTCTGTCATCTCAATTATTGATTTAATTATATATAAAATATCGACAATAATCACTACTACAAACTAGTAAATAGACAAAACTTAAACCACAACGTTTTTATAAAAAATATTATGGTATTTTCTTTTACAAAGTTTTTTAAAATAACATTGTAGATATATATAAAAAAAATGTTATCTATTTAAAAGGATATTTTTTAGTTTTAACTAGATAACGTTTTTAAAAAAAAACGTTATCTATTCTAAAAACACGGAGCAAAAAATCGGCCTTAAGTGAAAATTTAAAATTAAAAGATAAAGTCTTTGTCTGTGCTCGTAATGTCAGTTTCGTTGCTCTCTTCAGTTATCCTTGTCTCTTTCTTTTTTTTCTCTTCATTTTTCTTCTGTTTTGGGGCTAGATTTTTTCTTCATCTCTTTGGATTTATTCCAGAATTATACGGGATCAACCATAGGATGAGCTGGACATAAGCCATAAATCGTCTCGAAGAAACCCTAAAAGGAGGCTAGAATCATGAAGAGCATGAAGCCACTTAAGTAACTGAAGCTCTCCGTACCTGCTCAAGAAACACCTATCACCAGTTTCTTGTAAGCTCTCTCAAGTTTCGCTTATCTAATTTGACATTTTCTATTTATTATCTTTCTAGATTACTGGGTTCACGCCACAATCCTGCTTATGGAAAAACCTTACACCATTTCTTCAGCACAACACAAACCCTAAACGGGTTACTACCCGAATCACTCTACAAAAGATATCTCCAATCGGTGACCCTAGCATTTCAGTTGTGCAAGTTCTTGATCAATGGGCCCCAGAAGAAAGAGAGACCCAGAAACAAGAGCTTCAGGACATCATCCGTGAGTTAAAAAATTATAAACGGTTCAAACACACCCTTGAGGTTTTTCTTTTCACCCTTTTAATCTTATTAAATGATTTTTGTATCATTATTCATTTGGTCCAATTTTACTTTAGATTATGGCTTTACATTAATTTTGTCTTGATTTTTTCATCATGTCCCAATTTAGTTGTCCACAATTAATTCTCCAGAGGTGAAATTTTGTTAAATTTCAAAAAGGTATCATCTTGGATAAACCCCGCCATTATTAAGGTAGAGGTAAGACCTAACCTTATCCTCAATGCAGAAACGGAACTTGGAATTATCTATGAAGTGCCTCTCTAGTGTTGTTCTTTCTCTGCATACTTTCAGTTGCACAGTATTTTATTCTTTTAGTTATGGACTATTACTCGGTGACATTGTTTTCTCTTAATCATTGTAACACCCCCTTCCCGAAAAAGAAAGGGAGGTCACGTGCAAAGCACAACAAACCTCAAAATAAGAAAACAGAGCACTAACAATCTCAAAACATTAATAGTGGTGATCCATTAATAACGTACTAAATACAATTCTCCAAATACAGTCAAAATAATCGAAACAACCTAGACGGTCAAAGGCAACACTCTCATCACACTAGCCCTGAATCACCCCTGCAAACCTGCCAGAAGAAAAACACAGCATGAGCCAATTGCCCAGTACGGATATAATGATACAAAAGATATACAACTAAATACAAAATCAACTGAGACAAAATATTGCCTCTAACAAAAATAAAATCTCGGAAGATTTGAATAGAATATATTTGAACCAACAGAATTAATGAAACAGACAGAATATTAAAGAAATAACGAACTGAAGTAACTAATCCGATAAATTAAACTGAACAGAAGCCAACAACTAATACAATAAAATAATAGGCTGAAACAAATGGTTGGGGTTATTTCATACCGATTGAGCTCAGAAATATACCTTGCCACATAGGCAAGTCAAAACAATGCCACACAGGCAAGTCAAAATAATGCCACACAAGCAAGTCAAAACCATGCCACACAGGCAAGTCAAAATAATGCCACACAGGCAAATCACACATTGGACCGCGAATCCAAATGTATGCAAATCGGATAGTGTGTTTGGCACAACATCACCAACCCGCAGAACAGAAAACTAGGGTTAACCCATACGCCTCCCACAACAAAACACCAAATGGCCCACTTACTCCGGAGCCCAAAACGGAGACGCCGTGGACTAATCACACCGCCACGGAAAGTGTCATGTCACTCGTGCCAAGACGACATGCCTGTGGTACCCCCACAGGTGGTTATAGCTCAAGTATACCCTACGGTATATTCTAATAAAAATATCATGTCACAACACATGCGACATAATACCAACAAAAGGGTTCTATATGTACATGTTGAACCAAATCAAATTATGGTCACAAGGTCTCAAAAAAAGGTAACAACATGTACCGCTCTACAATTATCAAAAATAAATACTAAACATGATATCCTAATTCAAAGAGTACAATTACGAGTCCAATGTGTCAACTCCAAAATGAAACAATTATATGAATTTCACAAGAAACAATTATGTGAAATAATAACAGAATTTGACACGAGAAACAAAACGAATAAATCAAATGTAACAAAAGTATCGCTGAAAGAGTACGGAATCCGTACCTTAATATAGTACCAAAATAATTCACCGAACCCAACATCACATTGCTAGACCTCCTCAATCTGATCTCTCCACAAAACACAGCTCCACCAAACAGGCAATCTGTTAGAACCTCATTAAGTCACAAAACTGGAATGCCTCTATTAGAACCTTCTTATCATTCTTCTGGGATTGACGAATTTTATTGCAATGTCATGGTGCTACTAGAAAGAAAATCCCAATACTTATTTAGCATGTGATCAGTCGGTCTCACCCGTTCCCACTTCCCGGTGCAGAAGATTGCATATGCATCCGCTGCATACTTTCCAATCCCATGTAATTCAGTGACATAGGTTCAATGTTCTTCCAAATATTCTTGAGAAAAACGTTGAATCATCATCGCCCTCTTCTTCTGTAAGCCGGGTGATTTAATCACCTTTTCTATCTCCTCTATGGCAATCTCTGTAGCAATCTTTGCATTTGGACAAAGCGTGAAAAGGTCCAATATAATTCTTCTAACCTGAAATTGATGAAAATCTTGTCCCTTTCCCTTATTTTTAATCCTTTTCTTATTCTTCTTGCCGCTGCCTTCATTAGTTTCCCTCAAAACAGTGATCCCATTTTGATTTTCCACCACAGCCACATTCCTCTTTTTTTTTTCCATAGTCGGTTATTAGATGTACGTGAGATAGATTAGGGTTTAAATATTTACTTATATAATTGATGAATTTCCCTAATTTAAATAGCCCACACATATAAATGAAACCCAATTAAAATAAAGGCCCAAATTAATGTAATCACTTACTAATTATGGTCCACAATAATTAGATACAATCTGACCCAAATAAAAATGAAGTCCAATTAATATATTTTAAAACGAAACAAATAATTTATTTATTATTATTATTTTATTATTTAATATATATATATATATATATATATATATACATTTTTTTTTCGGATATTACATCACCTACCCCTTAAAAAGGATTCCGTCCCCGGAATCAAAAGAATGAACGTACCTACTTATCAAAAGATGCAGATACTCCGCTCGAATAGACTCCTCTATCTCCCAAGTAGCTTTCCGCTCCGAATAATTTTACTACAAGACTTTAACAAAAGGAATTATCTTCCTCAAATTTTAATTTAATCAATTATTTAATTATCTACTAAAAGAATTTAATTTTCCAAACAAAACAAGGAAGAAAAGAAGGAAACAAAATCATTTACCTTTTCCCATTTAAACACAATTGTATAAGATAAAATCACTTAATATTTAATTATATAGAAAAAATAGGTTATTACATTTTTCACCCCTTAAAAATAATTCCGTCCTCGAAATTCAAATAACTTACAAAGAAAAATATTTTTATTTAAATTACATAATTATTTATAAATTTTAGTTAAGACGTAGCGCCGCCATTTGTAACGATCAACGCGGATACGTCATCGGTCCCCGTATTTATCAATGTACTTGTAAAAGATTCGTCATCTACCGTGTCAAGTCTTGGTAAAGTTCTTAGTGTTGCATCAAATTAGGTCACATGCTCCACCATTGGTGCGGCCGTCGCTAATATCTTTGAGTTTAATTCTTGCAAGCGTACGTACTTTTCGGAACATAATTCGAAATCACAAACATTTTTCTTCATCTAAATACGATTCAAATAACCAAAATATTTAAAATTATTTATCTCGTTAAAATGTTTATATTCCACACATGGCAAAGATCTAACAAATTATTTTAATTTAATTTTACATAAATTCATGCAAAACTCTAAAGACATCAAATAAAACAACTATGCAAACCATATTACCAACTCTCCCTAAGTCCTCAAGAGCTTCAAAATATATCATCCTCAATTTGAACTATTCACCAAATAATATTACACCAAAGAATATACTACTAATATCTCTTTATCACCAACTCTCCTAAGTCCTCAAGAATTTCAAAATATCATAACCTCAAATCAAATTAGTTCTCAAATATTATAATACCAAAATATATTACCACTAAAATCTCTTCATCACCATACCAAACTCCAAATCATATATCCTAATATCTGAATAAACAAACGATAGCTTTCAAAATCTCTTAAAGATTCATCACTTAATATCTAATCATTTAATAAATCAATCATTCTCTTAGTGCAAACCTTAACCCAACAAATTCCAAAATCTCCTCATACTATCACTCAAAATTTCATATAAGATAACTCCAATATTCTACTAGAAAATAATCGCAAAATTCATTTACTCCAAAAAATTAATTAATCTAATTCCTTCGAATATTTACAATAACTCAAAATTACAAGAGATCCTTTGTACTTAATAGTTTTCACTTTATCATATTATCCCACCGATTCACATACCTCAAATTATTCACAACTTAACAAAAATCAGAATCTAACCCAAATAAAATCCTCAATTCCAAAATCATAATAATTTGTAATTACCTGAAATAACTCTTAACAAATAATTCTCCCATATCAAAACTTACTGATACAAATGCTTATATCATAAATGCATAATCATTTATCATATTATCTCATCAATACACATACCTCAAATTATCCACAAGCTTAACATAAACAAATCATCATCAAAATCAAATCCTCAATTCTAATATCATAATAAATTGTCACCAAAACAACTCTAACAAATAATTTCCAAAATCAAAACTCGCTTATACAAATACTCACATCATAATCATATAATCTTTTTTTTAACTGTACAAAATATCCAATCACAAACACAATCACATATTTATTCTCCTAAATGATATCCAATCACAATTCTTAACTAATATTATTGATCCAGTGCATAACAATAATAATCTTAACAATGTTTCTCACATTTCTCAAATCAACTACAACTCGAGGAGAGAATGACACTTGGTCAAAATCAAGACCAACCAAATAAAGAACAAAATCGAATCAAACTCTTACGTCTACCCAATCGTCTACCCACAACTCACAGGTCAAACCTAAATAGGTTTTCTACAAGAAAGAACCTAAGCTCTGATACCATCTCTGTAACACCCCCTTCCCGAAAAAGAAAGGGAGGTCACGTGCAAAGCACAACAAACCTCAAAATAAGAAAACAGAGCACTAACAATCTCAAAACATTAATAGTGGTGATCCATTAATAACGTACTAAATACAATTCTCCAAATACAGTCAAAATAATCGAAACAACCTAGACGGTCAAAGGCAACACTCTCATCACACTAGCCCTGAATCACCCCTGCAAACCTGCCGGAAGAAAAACACAGCATGAGCCAATTGCCCAGTACGGATATAATGATACAAAAGATATACAACTAAATACAAAATCAACTGAGACAAAATATTGCCTCTAACAAAAATAAAATCTCGGAAGATTTGAATAGAATATATTTGAACCAACAGAATTAATGAAACAGACAGAATATTAAAGAAATAACGAACTGAAGTAACTAATCCGATAAATTAAACTGAACAGAAGCCAACAACTAATACAATAAAATAATAGGCTGAAACAAATGGTTGGGGTTATTTCATACCGATTGAGCTCAGAAATATACCTTGCCACATAGGCAAGTCAAAACAATGCCACACAGGCAAGTCAAAATAATGCCACACAAGCAAGTCAAAACCATGCCACACAGGCAAGTCAAAATAATGCCACACAGGCAAATCACACATTGGACCGCGAATCCAAATGTATGCAAATCGGATAGTGTGTTTGGCACAACATCACCAACCCGCAGAACAGAAAACTAGGGTTAACCCATACGCCTCCCACAACAAAACACCAAATGGCCCACTTACTCCGGAGCCCAAAACGGAGACGCCGTGGACTAATCACACCGCCACGGAAAGTGTCATGTCACTCGTGCCAAGACGACATGCCTGTGGTACCCCCACAGGTGGTTATAGCTCAAGTATACCCTACGGTATATTCTAATAAAAATATCATGTCACAACACATGCGACATAATACCAACAAAAGGGTTCTATATGTACATGTTGAACCAAATCAAATTATGGTCACAAGGTCTCAAAAAAAGGTAACAACATGTACCGCTCTACAATTATCAAAAATAAATACTAAACATGATATCCTAATTCAAAGAGTACAATTACGAGTCCAATGTGTCAACTCCAAAATGAAACAATTATATGAATTTCACAAGAAACAATTATGTGAAATAATAACAGAATTTGACACGAGAAACAAAACGAATAAATCAAATGTAACAAAAGTATCGCTGAAAGAGTACGGAATCCGTACCTTAATATAGTACCAAAATAATTCACCGAACCCAACATCACATTGCTAGACCTCCTCAATCTGATCTCTCCACAAAACACAGCTCCACCAAACAGGCAATCTGTTAGAACCTCATTAAGTCACAAAACTGGAATGCCTCTATTAGAACCTTCTTATCATTCTTCTGGGATTGACGAATTTTATTGCAATGTCATGGTGCTACTAGAAAGAAAATCCCAATACTTATTTAGCATGTGATCAGTCGGTCTCACCCGTTCCCACTTCCCGGTGCAGAAGATTGCATATGCATCCGCTGCATACTTTCCAATCCCATGTAATTCAGTGACATAGGTTCAATGTTCTTCCAAATATTCTTGAGAAAAACGTTGAATCATCATCGCCCTCTTCTTCTGTAAGCCGGGTGATTTAATCACCTTTTCTATCTCCTCTATGGCAATCTCTGTAGCAATCTTTGCATTTGGACAAAGCGTGAAAAGGTCCAATATAATTCTTCTAACCTGAAATTGATGAAAATCTTGTCCCTTTCCCTTATTTTTAATCCTTTTCTTATTCTTCTTGCCGCTGCCTTCATTAGTTTCCCTCAAAACAGTGATCCCATTTTGATTTTCCACCACAGCCACATTCCTCTTTTTTTTTCCATAGTCGGTTATTAGATGTACGTGAGATAGATTAGGGTTTAAATATTTACTTATATAATTGATGAATTTCCCTAATTTAAATAGCCCACACATATAAATGAAACCCAATTAAAATAAAGGCCCAAATTAATGTAATCACTTACTAATTATGGTCCACAATAATTAGATACAATCTGACCCAAATAAAAATAAAGTCCAATTAATATATTTTAAAACGAAACAAATAATTTATTTATTATTATTATTTTATTATTTAATATATATATATATATATATACATTTTTTTTTCGGATATTACAATCATGGTTGTTTTCCACTTTGTAAAATAAAAGTATTTTTAGTTAGTCTGGTCTAATGCTATGGTCAGTGTCTATGAATATTAGAAAAGTTAGAAAGTGCTGTCAGAATTGAGAACTATCCACTGAGGTTGGAACTATTTAAATACAAGTTCTGATAGTATATTTATGGCACAGAAGGAAAGCTATGTGCATTACAGGAAATTTTGTTTTCCATAAACCTATTATTGTCTGATATTTTTATGGTTTGCAATATATGTACGTTTGCATTTGCAGATGCTATTGAATTTTTGGATGAAACATTTTAACTGGATTGTTCTTTATGTAGCTTGTGTATATTCGAATTCTCTTGCTTTAATTGTGGGTATGTTTACATTTCATATATCATTTCACCATTGAAATCAAATAATTGACTTTGTGACTTTTTTTTAACAGATTATCTTAATCCTTTCCATGCATATGATGAGGGAAACATTTCTTGGCTGGTAAATATTTTTTCTTCCACTAAATTTGTCAAAATGCTTGTTGTCCTTTGTTTTGAAAGTAGGATTAGAGATGGGCATTTGATGCTTGTGTTGTCATTTATTCTTGTATCTTGCTTTTAATGTGTGTGTATGAAATTTTAATTCTACAACTATCGGTGTTGACATGTGACTAGTTAAATTTATACTACTAAGGTGATCTGTGTTTTCACATTGCTTTGTGGCAAGGGGAAACCTGCTTATTTCAACTTGTAATTTAAATATATAACAGTTTATATTTTCTTATTTTTGTTGTTGTTTAGGTAAGCTAGATTACTTTTGTTATCTTTATGTTAGTCTTGTCATCTTGTGATTGTTATCAAGTATTATAAGGTTCTTCTCAGTCCTAAGTTTTGGCTTTGAGACTAAAAATTTGTTTCCTGCAGAAACGTAATGCTTCATTTTCGTCTTTGTTTTACCAACCAACCAAATGCATTTCAGGAAGTTTTGGGTTGAAGAACTCGAACACTGCTGACGTATTTTTCTTTACTTACTGCTTTACTGTGGTGTAAATTATACATTACAATTTCAGAAAGCAATATAATCTTTTCAATATTGTACTCACTGTAGGCTGCAGCAGAAAACGAGGCTGCGACTATGTCACTAGCGAGATGAGCTGTAATACCCCAACTTTTATGAATAAAAATGAATTTTCGATAAATATTATTTTTGAATATTATGGAATAAATTTGATATAATGTTATAGTTGTGGGTAATATTTATAAATTTTACAAAGTACGCAAATTGTTATATAATATTCGATTGGTCGGGGAATATTCATTTTAACGGAGAATATTCGTACAACGGCACAATCATTGGTGGACCCCACAACAGAATTATTGTCGGATTGAGAAAACGACAAAAATATTTTATTGAAAATAACGACGGAAGTTTTATTGTTAATACTGTTGAACTACTCGGTAGTAAAAGTACAGTAATACGCGTGGTTGCATAGTAGCACACGGTATTGATTATTGATACTTACGTGAGAAGTCATTCAGTTTTATTCAATTATTTTCGATATTTTATATATTATTAAATCAATAATTGAGATGACAGAGTTATTAATATTATTATTTACAATATTAACGATATCTAGAAGATCTGCCAAGGAGAGGTTTGATCACCTAATTGCGCGCCAATAGGGAGAAATCCTTATTAAAAAGCCCCTTCTTTCCTGGGAACGACCTGGTCGATTAATAGTGTGAATAATAATAATGATGATGAAGTTTTGTTTTATTAGTATTATTAATGTAATAAAACAGAAAAGCTTTTTATATAAAACAGAATACTTTTATAAAGTTATTCATTTTATTAGGCTAATAGTAAAATCTTTTTTTATAAAACAGAATACTTTTATAAAGTTATCTGTTTTATTGGACAATAATTATATTATATTATATTTTATTATGCATAGTGTTTGCATAGTGCCTGCATAGTGTTTGTATAGTAAAATTTTTTTAAAAGTTATTCGTTTTATTAGATTATAAATAGAATATATTATATTTTATTATAAACCAATTTGGACCGTCCGTTTAAAGTAAATCGATCTGGACCGTTCATGGATTGGTTACTATTCAGTCCATTCTTCTATAAATAGAAGCTCATTCCTTCATTATTTCATACGAGTTCACTGAAACTCTAGAGAGAGAAACTGTAGAGAGAATTATTCTTCTATAATCTTGAGTGTATTTCTTTAGCGTTTAAGAAAGCTTTGAGCGTAGTGCAAGTTTCTTCAAGTATATCCTCGCCCTACTGTCGGAGTACTCTTCTTTATAAGGTAACGAGTATTTTTTTTATATTCATGAAGAGAACTTCTGTTATTCTATTCTTTATTATTCTGTTGGAATAACCTGTATACGCGGTATATTTACGTAACATCGATACAAAAAAAACGTTATGAACACGCAATATATTTGGCGGTAAAACGAGTCTATAAGCCACAGTTCCTACTCAATCGAGGATTTCAAATGGGCCAATTAAATCGAGGGTTGAGATTTCCTCTCTTCAACAACTCTTGCTTCTAAAATAACACCCTCTTGAACCTTCTTCTTCACATTCATCAGATTCGGGTATGTAGCTTGAGCGTCTTTAACTTTATCGATTAAAGTCAATTTTACTCGTATATTCGTTATCTTCACGTGGGTCCCTAGAGTCTTTAACTCTATCTTCATCATTTGCAAGTTATACGAAATGAGTCTTTGTGTTAACAACATCGCACTTGTAAACGCATACGATCTTCTACTCAACACGTCAGCTACCACGTTCGCTCTTCCACGATGATATTGAATAGTACGATCGTAATCTTCAACAACTCGAGTCAACGTCTTTGGTGCATGTTACTTTCGTTTTAGTTGAAAAAATTATTTTGAGGGTTTAAGAAATAGGTTTTGTACTGGTGTCAATACAAAATTCGATTTCACGCTCTGGGGTAGGCTAAGAAGTCTTCAGGAATACGTCAAGAGATTTATTAATGATAAAAATATCATTCAAAACTGTTACTCACATCCAAGACTTGGATAGTACGTCACATTGATACTAACTGTGACTTCTATCCCTTAACCTAGATAGCACCTCACAATGATACCTAGCTATCAACTTGTTTCGTCGTTCACGACGTCGCCTACAGAAAGTCTGGCTTCGGTGCATTCCACACAAGGAAGTCATCAACAAAAGGATCGGGGCTCTTTACTTATGGCTTGATATGACAATGATTGAATTTAATGGTTTGGTTGCTTGAATTCGCATAATAGGTTGGTTAGAAATATGAAAGCTAACAACCTTACGAAAAACATGATGAGTAGTTAACCAATCATTTCCAAAAATAACATCAAAGGCAAGTATTTTCAAAGAGACAAGATCAACACGTAACGTGAAAGTGTCGATTTGAATCAAATAAGATTTATAAACAGTGGAGGTAACGAAGGTTTCTCCCAATGGAGTTTCAATAGATAAATCAAATTTTAACTTCTCCGGAGTTAAGTACAAACATTGAACACAACTAGGTGAAATAAAAGAGTGAGTAGAACCGGTATCTAACACGGTATAGACTTCGTAAGAGCTTATGATTAACTTACCCATGATAATTTTATTCAGGTTCCTCGTCACGAGAGAAAAAAAACACTCTCTCTTAAACTACCGGCTTTGGCTTGTCTGGGACATCCTTTGGCATCATTATCCCAGCTGGAATTGACTTCATTATACGACAAAATCGAGCTAGGTGACCTTCTCTTCCCCAATTAAAACATGCTTTGGACTGCTGCGTACAGTTTGGACGGATGTGTCCCTCCTGTCCGCATTGAAACATACGACCGATGGGCGTTCTTCTTCCTTTGAAACGGGTGCTGGCGTTGCTATCTTTCCATCATTATTGAACCTTCTCTTCTTGAAATGTCCATTTCTATTATCTTGGCCACGATTACCACCAAAGTGGTTACCATTCTTGGTATGATAATTTCCCCCGCGATTGTTATCATTGTTCCGATGGCCGTTGCCACCGGTATGATTATTATCGTGCTGCTGGTCATTACCTTTTGGTTGTGATAACTCATTATCGCGCTCCACTAACTGAGCCCTATTCACAATATCTGAATATAAACAAAGTTTATGAGAAATGAGATATTGACGTATATCGGGTTTCAAACCTCGCAGAAACATTCGCGCCATTCGCTCCTCATTATCGACCAAATGGGATGAAAACCGGGACAACTCCGCAAACTTAGCCTCGTACTGCAACACGGTCATATTATTTTGCTCCAGCTTGATAAACTCTACCTCCTTCATGTGACGAATACTTTCGGGAAAGTATTTGTCGTTGAACAGCTCTTGGAACTTCTCCCGAGACATCTTGAGTGCGTCAGTCTGGGTACGTTTTACAGATTCCCACCAATGATCTTCTTCTTCACGCAACATAAAGGTGGCAAAAGGAACCTTTTGCTCCTCGGAGCATCCTAAGACATCAAATATCTTGGTGATCTGCTTTAACCACATCTCCGCCTTAAGTGGTTCTGGCTTTCCCAAAAACTCCGGTGGTCCCAGCTCCTTGAAATGCTTAGCGGTGACCAACCGTGGGTTGCCATTGTCTTTACCTGCATTATGAACAGGAGTCGCCTTCGCCTGATGTTGCATGAATTCTAAAAAGCTCCTAAACGTACCGTCGTTCGTCAACTGATCAGTGTTGTTGTTTACAGGAGGATTATCGCCATCCTGTTGCACATTGTCCTGATTATTGATCTGTGGGGACTCAACGGTCTCCTGAGCTCCATTGATAATCTCAACATTCTTGGATGCCATTTTCAAACACTGCCACAAAATAAGGGTTAATTAACATATCACATATTATCCCTATACTTTGACCGACCAATTAAATAACACATAAACTTAGGTAGGTCATACTAGCGAAGGAATTCCCCATCTCTCCCCTCCTAGTACTATTCTCACATCTTAGCCAGGGATCATATCCCTAAGCTCTGATACCAACTGTGACGCCCCTAAAATTAGGTATACATCACCCATCTTGGGTCGTCAAATACATGGTACATAATTCAAATACAACTTACTAATACGACTGTCGTGTACAATACGACAAAACATAACTGTGAGTTTGAATACAATTATTGTATACTAGAGATTATACAAACTCAAAAAGAGTCCTCATTACAATTATTAATACACTATTTCACAGAATAGTGAGGACTACTAATGCTATCCTCTGGACCGTCACTCCGTTCCCCGACTAGTCCCTGCTATGTTCTCATTTCCTGAAGAGAACAGTGAAAGAAAGGGTGAGCTCGACTAGCCCAGTAAGAAATATTATGACTAAGATAATGCAGAATAAATTATCATTAGCCTCCAACAATGTTAAACTAATAAAATACAATAGACATCAAGTTTAACTGCAGCGGAACAAGCAATCCATTAAAAGAGTCAAGTAGAGAATAGAATCTACTATCTTTTATGATTTAAAAAGTTTTTCATCACTTTTATCGTTGAGACTCAGCTCAATAAATAATCCACATCATTAAATCATCCCTGCACTACAGGCCAATGATATTCTTTAGTATCACGACCATGAATTATCCATGCACTACGGGCCAAAGATAATCGTGTTTTCATCAACGGTCCTGATCATGCCATAAAACAATTCATCTTTGCACTACGGCCAAAGAGAATCCATAGCCATAATCATACCAAAAACTGTCCATCAATGCACTACGGGTCAATGAGGACTTTTTCCACATCATTTGTAATATTACGGTCATGATTTTACCGAATAATCCCTGGTCATATTCATACCAAGTCCATCTATGCACTACAGGCCACAGATGACTTTCAACATAACATAAACATGAGGATGATGACAATGATATAAGAATTCAATAAAACAAGTTCAAGAATTATTTTATCCAGAAATTATTACCGCCCAAATTGTCAACATGATACTGTTTTGTAGAGTAAAATTCAAGAATGATCAGAAGAATATTTCCATGAAAGGATACTGGATGAAGCGCAAATATCAAGGATATTCTACTAATTTCATGGAGTATAGAAGTCAAAACTTTAACCAACTGAGTATAATAAAGAATGGAATAACAAAAGAAATCACCATGCATGTGGTACTTCGCATCGACAAGTTATTCCAACAGAATAATAATAACGGAACCAGGTCAGGCAAAATTTGCACCGACAGGATGTTCCAACAGAATAATAAAGACGGAACCAGGTCCGGTGTAAAACACACAGACAGGATGTTCCAACGAAATAATAATAAAGATTGAACCAGGTCCGGTGTAAAACACACAGACAGGATGCTCCAACAGAATAATAATAAAGACATAACCAGGTCCGGTGTAAAACACACAGACAGGATGTTCCAACGGAATAATAATAAAGACGGAACCAGGTCCGGTGTAAAACACACAGACAGGATGTTCCAACAGAATAATAGAAGAATTTCACCAAGTATAGGGTAGACCGCGTATACAGGTTATTCCAACAAAATAATAAGAAATGGAATAACAACAGTTCTCTTCAGGAATAAGAAAGAATAACACCCCTTACCGTTAAAGAAACTGGATATAGGAAAAGAAAAGTTAAGTAGCAAAAAGTTTTTTTTCTATCTCTCTATAGTTTCTCTCTCTAGATTTTCAGTGAATTCGTAAGAAAATAATGAAGGAATGAGCTTCTATTTATAGGAAAATGGAATGCATAGTAACTAATCCATGAACGGTCAAGATTGATTTACTTTAATCTTACGGTCCATATTTAAAGAAAAATCTTTTAAATAAAATATAATATATTCTATTTATATAAAAAGATTTTTACTATGCAAACACTATGCAAAATACTATGCAACACTATGCAAAACACTATGCAACACTATGCATAATAAAATATAATATATTCTATTTATAGAATAACTTTAATAAAGTATTCTGTTTTATATAAAAAGATGTTTCTGTTTTATTACGTTAATAATACGAATAAAACAAAACGTCATCATCGCTATAATAATTCATATTATTAATCGACAATAATTGAATCAAACTGAGCGACTTCTCACTTAAATATCAATAATCAATACCGTGTGCTACTATGCAACAACGCGTATTACTGTACTTTTACTACCCAATAGTTCAACAGTATCAACGTTAAAACTTCCGCCGTTATTTTCAATAAAATATTTTTGTCGTTTTCTCAATCCGACAATAATTCCGTTGTGGGGTCCACCAATAATTGTACCGTCGTACGAATATTTTCCGACACAAAGAATATTCCCTGACCAATCGAATATAATATAACAACTTGCATACTTTGCAAAATTTATAAATACTACCCACAACTATAATATTATCTCAAATTCACACCATAATATAAAAAAATATTTCGAGAAAATTAATTCTTTATTCATAAAATATGGGGTTTCACAATTGTTATCATCCTCATGTTTATATTTTATTGAAAGTCATCTGTGGCTTGTAGTGCATAGATGGACTTGATATGATTATGACCAAGGATTATTCGGTATAATCATGACCGTAATGTTACAAATGATGTGGTAAAAGTCCTCATTGGCCCGTAGTGCATTGATGGATAGTTGTTGGCATGATCATGACCATTGATGAATACACGAATATCCTTGGCCTGTAGTACATGGATAATTTGTGGTTGTGATACTAATGAATATCCTTGGCCGTAGTGCAGGGATGATGTGGATTATTTATTAAGTTGAGTCCCAGCGATAAAAGTGATGAAAAACCTTTTAAATCATTAAAGATAGTAGATTTTATTCTCTACTTGACTCTTTTAATGGATTGCATGTTCCGTTGCAGTTAAACTTGATGTCTATTCTATTTTATCAGTTTAACACTGTTGAAGACTAATGATAATTTATTCTGCATTATCTTAGTCATAATATTTCTTACTGGGCTAGTTGAACTCACCCTTTCTTCCACTGTTCTCTTCAGGAAATGAGAACGTAGCCGGGACTAGTCGGGGAACGGAGTGATGGTCCAGATGATAGTATTAGTAGTCCTCACGATTCTATTAAATAGTGTGACAATAAATGTAATGAAGACTTATTCTGAGAGTGGATATTGTCTAGAAGACCATATTTGTATTAAAACTCACAGATCTCTTGTTGTATATTAAAGATTATATTTGTATTCTGTACCATGTATTTGGCGACTCAGAATAGGTGATGTATACCTATTTTGGGGGCGTCACAGTTGGTATCAAAGCTTTGGGATATAATTCTTGGCTGAGATGTGAGACAAGAACTAGGAGGGGAGAGACGGGGAATTCCTTCGCTAGCATGACCTACCTAAGTTTATTTGATATTTAATTGGTTGGTCAGAGTATAGTTATAATATGTGATATGTTAATTAACCCTTGTTTTGTGGCAGTGTTTGAAAATGGCATCCGAGAATGTTGAGAACATCAATGGAGCACAGGAGACCGTTGAGTCTCCACAGATCAATAATCAGGATAATGTGCATCAGGAAGGCGACAATCCTCAGGCAAACAACAACACTGACCAAATGATGAACGATTGAATGTTCAGAGGCTTCATGCAATTCATGCAACATCAGATGAGAGCGGCTCTTATCCAAAATACAAGTGGAAACACTGGCAACTCTCGAACGGTCACCGCCAAACAGTTCAAGAAGCTGGGACCTCCAGAGTTTTTTGGAGAGTCAAAACCACTTAAGGCGGAGACGTGGATAATATAGATAAACAAGATATTTGATGTCTTGGGTTGCTTCGAGGAGCAAAAGGTTCCCTTTGCCACCTTCATGTTACGGGCAGAGGCAGATTACTGGTGGAAATCTGTAAAGCGTACTCAACCTGCCACACTGAATATGTCTTGGGAAAAGTTTCAAGAACTGTTCAACGACAAGTACTTTCCCGAAAGTATTTTTCACATGAAAGAGGTAGAGTTCATTAAACTGGATCAAAACAACATGACAGTGTCACAGTATAAAGCCAATTTTGCTAAGTTGTCCAGGTTTGCGTCCCATTTGGTTGATAATGAGGAGAGAATGACGCGAATGTTTTTAAGAGATTTGAAACCCGAGATACTTCAATATCTTATCTCTCATAAACTGTGTTTGTATTCAGATGTTGTTAATAGGGCTCAGTTATTGGAGCGCAATAATGAATCAACCCAACCAAAAGAGAGCAGCCGGCAAAATGATAATACCAGTGATAACAGTCATCGAAGCGGTGACAATAAGCGTGGAGGGAATCAACATGCCAGAAATTGTAACCACTTCGGTGGTAATCATGGCCAAAACAATAAGAATGGACATTTCAAGAAGAGCAGATTCAACAATGATGGAAAGACGTCAGCACCAGCACCCGTGGTTAAGGAAGGAGAACGACCACCTATCATATGCTTCAAATGCGAAGGGGAAGGACACATCAGTCTAAACTGCTCGATGCCGTCCAAAGCATGTTATAATTGTGGAAGAAAAGGTCACCTAGCCTGATATTGTCGTTCACCGAAGACAAGTTCAACTAAGATGAAGGCACCAAAGGACGTCCCAGAAAAGTCAAAGCTTGTAGCGCAAGGGAGAGCGTTTGTCGTGACCTCCCAGAAAGCAAGGAACCCGAACGAGGTCATGACGGGTAAGCTTATCATAAACTCTAGCAAAGTATATACCTTATTCGATACCGGTTCTACCCATTCTTTTATTTCTCCTACTTGCGCTCAACGTTTAAATTTGACTCCGGAGAAATTAGACTTTGACTTATCTGTTGAAACTCTGTTAGGCGAAACCTTCATTACATCCATTATTTATAAGTCTTGTTTGGTTCAAATCGGAACCCTCACATTACCTGTCGATCTTATTTTATTGAAAATACTTGAATTTGACGTAATTCTAGGGATTGATTGGTTAACCACTCATCATGCAAAAATTGATTATTTTTGTAAGGTTGTTAGCTTTCATATTCCTAATCAACGTATAATGCGAATTCAAGCAACCAAACCATTAAAACCAATCACTATCATCTCAAGCCATAAAGCTATTCGTTTATTAAAAAATGGATGTCAAGCTTTCTTAGCTCATGTCACGGATCTAAACAAAAATACGTCAGTTTTGAATGATATTTCTATTGTTAATGAATTTCCTGACGTATTCCCTGAAGAACTTCCTGGCCTACCCCCAGAGCGTGAAATTGAATTTTGTATTGACCTTGAACCGGGTACAATACCTATTTCCAAAGCCCCATATCGAATGGCTCCTATTGAACTTCAGGAGTTAAAGACCCAACTGCAGGAATTGTTAGACATCGATTTCATTCGTCCTAGTACTTCTCATTGGGGTGCTCCTGTTCTATTCGTGAAGAAGAAAGATGGGAGTATGCGACTTTGTATTGATTATCAGGAGTTGAATCATGTCACCATCAAGAATAGGTACCCATTGCCACGTATTGATGACATGTTTGACCTGTTATAAGGCGTCAAATTCTTTTCAAAGATTGATCTTCGTTTCGGATATCACCAATTGAAGATTAGAACCGATGACATTCCAAAGACGGCTTTCAGAACTCGGTACGGGAATTATGAATTCCTAGTCATGTCTTTTGGATTGACTAATCCTCCTGCTGCCTTCATGGATATGATGAACCGAGTATTCAAGGAATATTTGGATCACTTTGTGGTCGTCTTTATTGATGACATCCTTATTTATTCCAAAAGCCGTGAAGATCATGAGCAACACTTGAGGCTGATACTTTAAAAGCTTCGTGAATATAAGCTTTGTGCCAAGTTGAAGAAATGTGAGTTCTGGCTTGAGGAAGTAGCATTCCTTGGGCACGTGTTATCAAGTCATGGAATATCTGTTGACCCAGCAAAGATTGAAGCTATTCAAAGCTGGGAGCAACCTAAATCAGTGACCAAAGTACGTAGCTTTCTCGGCTTAGCTGGTTATTACCGGAGATTCGTGGAAGGCTTTTCTCGAATCGCTACTCCCTTAACTCAACTGACTCAGAAAGATACAAAATTCGGTTGGAGTGAGGAATGCCAGAAGAGTTTTCAAAAACTCAAGAGAAGACTCATTTCAGCACCTGTTCTGACAATACCATCTGGCTCGGAGGGATTTGTCATCTACAGTGATGCTTCAGGCAAAGGGTTAGGATGTGTTCTCATGCAACATGGGAAAGTCATAGCCTATGCCTCTCGATAATTCAAAAATATGAGAGGAATTATCCTATTCATGATCTAGAGTTGGCAGCAGTCATTTTTGCACTAAAGATTTGGAGGTATTACTTGTATGGGGAAAAAGTGGAGATCTTTACGGATCATAAAAGCCTCAAATATTTCTTCACTCAAAAGGAACTCAACTTGTGACAGCGACGTTGGCTTGAACTGTTGAAAGATTATGATCATACCATCCAATACCATCTTGGAAAAGTGAACGCGGTAGCTGACGCATTGAGTAGAAGATCATATGCGGGTATGAGTGCGATATTGTCAACGCAAAGGCCTATTTTGTATGACTTGCAAAGGATGGAGATAGAGATAAAGACTCCAGGGACCCACGTAATGATGGTGAATATACGAGTAGAACTGATTTGAATTGATAAAGTTAAAGATGCTCAAGCTACAAACCTGGAGCTGGTGCATATGAGGAAGAAAGTAAAAGAAGGTGCTATGCTGGAAGCAAGAATCGATGGAGAAGGAATACTTCGAGTCAACTCCTGACTTTGTGTTCCTAACGACCCTAATTTAAAGTATAAAATCATAATGGAGGCGTACAACACACCGTTTACAATCCATCCTGGGAGTACCAAAATGTATCATGATCTTCGACATACATTTTGGTGGGGCAATATGAAGAGGGAGATAGCGCTGTTTATCTCAAGATGTTTAATTTGTCAACGAGTTAAGGAGGAGCATCAAGTACCAAAAGGTCCATTGCAAACACTTGAAATTTCAGAATGGATGTGGGAGCAAATTACCATGGATTTCGTTACTGTTCTTCCCAAGGTTTCTCAAGGCAAATATACAATTTGGGTTATTGTTGATAGATTGACCAAGTCTGCTTATTTCTTACCTATACGAGAAACTTATACACTTGAACGTCTTGTTCGTATATACATAAATGAGGTTGTAAGATTACATGGTATGCCAGTATCCATAGTTTCTGATCGAGACCTAAGATTCACTTCACGATTTTTGGTTAGTTTGTAAAAAGCTATGGGCACGGATTTACGATTTAGTTCGGTATATCATCCTCAAACGGACGGACAATCAGAGAGGACTATTCAAACTCTTTAAGATTTATTAAGACTCTGTGTCCTTGACTTCAAGGGAAGTTGGGACAAGTTCTTACCATTAGTGGAGTTTTCCTACAACAACAGTTATCAAGCAAGCATTGGCATGGCTCCATTCGAAGCGTTGTATGGAAGAAAGTGTCATTCTCCAGTATGATGGGACGAGGTAAGTGAAGCAACGTTGTTGGGACCGGAGTTGGTACGTATGACTACGAAAAAGATTCAAACGATCCGACAACGTATAAAAACCTCACAAGACTGACAAAAGAGTTATGCTGATCTTCATAGAAAGGACGTGGAATTCGATATTGGAGATCATGTGTTGTTATGTGTTGCTCCATAGAAAGGAGAAAGAGAGGAAAGCACAATCCTCGATTCATTGACCCATTTTTAATCCTCGATCGAGTAGGGAATGTAGCCTATAGACTTGCTTTACCGCCAAGTATGTCTTGTGTTTATAACGTTTTTCATAAATCCATGTTACGTAAATATGTGAAAGACCCGAACCACATTATTAAGTTATAACCGGACAAAATAACGGAAGATTTAACGTATGAAGAGGTTCATGTTCAAATCTTGGATAAGAAGGAACATATTCTACGCTCTAAGGTTATACCTCAAGTTAAAGTTTTATGGAGGAATCACGATGTTGAGGAAATGACCTGGGAGTTAGAATCTGAAATGAAATCAAGGTATCCTTACCTCTTTGACATACCAGGTACGTACCCTAATTTCGAGGGCGAAATTTTATAAGAATGGGAGATTGTAAGACCCCAACTTTTATGAATAAAAATGAATTTTCTATAAATATCATTTTTGAATATTATTGAATAAATTTGATATAATGTTATATTTGTGGGTAATATTTATAAATTTTGCAAAGTACGCAAGTTGTTATATAATATTCGATTGGTCGGAGAATAATCTTTTTAACAGGGAATATTCGTACGAAGACACAATCATTGGTGGACCCCACAACAGAATTATTATCGGATTGAGAAAACGACAAAAATATTTTATTAAAAATAATGGCGAAAGTTTTATCGTTAATACTGTTGAACTACTCGGTAGTAAAAGTATAGTAATACACGTGGTTGCATAGTAGCACACGGTATTGATTATTAATGCTTACGTGAGAAGTCATTCAGTTTTATTCAATTATTGTCGATATTTTATATATTATTAAATCAATAATTGAGATGACAGAGTTATTAATATTATTATTTACAATATTAACGATGTCTAGAAGTTCTGCCAAGGAGAGGTTTGGTCACCTAATTGCGCGCCAATAGGGAGAAATCCTTATTGAAAAGCCCCCTCTTTTTTGGGAATGACCTGGTCGATTAATAGTGTGAATAATAATAATGATGATGAAGTTTTGTTTTATTAGTATTATTAATGTGATAAAACAGAAAAGCTTTTTATATAAAACAGAATACTTTTATAAAGTTATTCGTTTTATTATGCTAATAGTAAAATCTTTTTATATAAAACAGAATACTTTTATAAAGTTATCTGTTTTATTAGACAATAATTAGATTATATTATATTTTATTATGCATAGTGTTTGTATAGTGCCTGCATAGTATTTGCATAGTAAAATCTTTTTAAAAGTTATTCGTTTTATTAGATTATAAATAGAATATATTATATTTTATTGTAAACCAATCTGGACCATTCATTTAAAGTAAATTGATCTGGACCGTTCATGGATTGGTTACTATTTAGTCCATTCTTCTATAAATAGAAGCTCATTTCTTCATTTTTTCTTACGAATTCACTAAAACTCTAGAGAGAGAAACTGTAGAGAGAATTATTCTTTTATAATCTTGAGCGTATTTCTTTAGCGTTTAAGAAAGCTTTGAGCGTAGTGCAAGTTTCTTCAAGTATATCCTCGCCCTACCGTCGGAGTACTCTTCTTTATAAGGTAAGGGGTATTATTTTTTTCTATATTTATGAAGAGAACTTCTGTTATTCTATTCTTTATTATTCTGTTGGAATAACTCGTATACGCGGTCTACCCTATACTTGGTGATTTCTGTTGTCATTCCATTCTTTATTATTCTGTTGGAATAACCTGTATACGCGGTCTACCCTATACTTGGTGATTTCTGTTGTTATTCCATTCTTTATTATTCTGTTGGAATATCCTGTCTGTGCATTTTACGTCGGACCTGATTCCGTCTTTATTATTCTGTTGGAATATTCTGTCTGTGTGTTTTACGCTGGACCTAATTTCGTTATTTATTATTCTGTTGGAATAACCTATCTATGCGAAGTACCGCATGCATGGTGATTTCTGTTGTTATTCCATTCTTTATTATTCTGTTGGAATATCCTGTCGGTGCGTATTACGCCTGACCTGGTTTCGTTATTTATTATTATATTGGAATAACATATCTATGCGAAGTACCGCATGCATGGTGATCTCTTGTTGTATATTAAAGTATTCTATTTTATATAAAAATATTTTACTATGCAAAACATTATGCATAATAGAATATAATATATTCTAATTATTGTCTAATAAAGCAAATAACTTTATAAAAGTATTCTGTTTTATATAAAAAACTTTTCTATTTTATTACATTAATAATACTAATAAAACAATTTATATATATATATATATAAACTTCCGTGACTTCATAAAAAGACATCTCAGTATATCTAACAACATTTATCATTATTATTATAATTTATAATATTAATCGACCAGGTCGTTCCCAGGAAAGAGGGGGCTTTCTAATAAGGATTTCTCCCTATTGGCGCGTAATTAGGTGACCAAACCTCTTCTTGGCAGAACTTCTAGACATCATTAATATTGCAAATAATAATATTAATAACTATGTCATCTCAATTATAGATTTAATAATATATAAAATATCGACAATAATTGAATCAAATACCGTGAGATACTATGCAACAATAACTGAAGCAATAATTGAACAAAACTGAGTGACTTCTCACGTAAGCATCAATAATCAATACCGTGTGCTACTATGCAACCACGCGTATTACTGTACTTTTACTACCGAGTAGTTCAACAGTTTTAACTGTAAAACTTCTGCCGTTATTTTTATAAAAATATTTTTATCATTTTCTCAATCCGACAATAATTCTGTTGTGGGGTCCATCAATGATTGTGCCATCGTACGAATATTCTCTGTTAAAACGAATATTCTCTGACCAATCGAATATTATATAACAACTTGCGTACTTTGCAAAATTTATAAATATTACCCACAACTATAATATTATATCAAATTCATTCCATAATATTTAAAAATGATATTTATAGAAAAATCATCTTTATTAAAAAGTTGGGGTCTTACAGGAGAGACGAGAAATTCCTTCTCTAGTATGACCTACCTAAGTTTATTTGGTATTTAATTGGTTGATCAGAGTATAGGGATAATATGTGATATGTTAATTAACCCTTGTTTTGTGACAGTGTTAAATTTGTGGAGTTATCCCGGTTTGCATCCCATTTGGTCGATAATGAGGAGCGAATGACGCGAATGTTTCTAAGAGGTTTGAAACCTGATATACGTCAATACCTCATTTTTCACAAACTTTGTATATATTCAGATGTTGTGAATAAGTCTCAGTTATTGGAGCACGATAATGAGTCAGCACAACCAAAAGGCAACGACCAACAACACGATAATAATCTTACCGGTGGCAACGGCCATCGAAACAATGATAACCATCGTGGAGGAAATTATCATACCAAGAATGGTAACCACTTTGGTGGTAATCATGGCCAAGATAATAGAAGTGGAAATTTCAAGAAGAGAAGGTTCAATAATGATGGAAAGACAGCAGCACCAGCACCCGTTTCAAAGGAAGGAGAACGATCGTCGATCGTATGTTTCAAATGCGGATGGGAGGGACATATCAGTCGAAACTGTTCGATGCAGTCCAAAGCATGTTATAATTGTGGAAAAGAAGGTCACCTAGCCCAATTTTATCGTACACCAAAGTCAAGTTCAGTTGGGATGGTGGCACCAAAGGTGGATACAGACAAAACAAAGTCGGTGGTTTCAGGTAGAGCATTTTTCGTGACTTCTCAAAAAGCGAGTAACCCGAATGAAGTTAGCACGGGTTAGTTAATTATAAATTCTTGCGAAGTCTATACCTTATTAGATACCGGTTCTACCCATTCTTTTATCTCTCTTGCTTGCGCTCAACGTTTAAATTTAACCTCAGAGAAGTTAGACTTTGACTTATTGGTTGAAACTTCGTTAGGAGAAACCTTCGTTACCTCCACTGTTTATAAATCTTGTTTGATTCATATCGATACCCTCACGCTACTTGTCGATCTTATCTCTTTGAAAATACTTTCCCTTGATGTGATTTGAGGAATCGATTGGTTAACTACTCATCATGCTAAAATTGATTATTTTCGTAAGGTTGTTAGCTTTTATATTCCTAACCAACCTGTTATATGAATTCAAGCAACCAAACCACTAAAGTCAATCATTGTCATATCAAGCCTTAAGTAAAGAGCCCCGAAACTTTGGTTGGTGACTTCCTTGTGTGGAATGCACCTAAGCCAGACTTTCCGTAGGGGACATTGTAAATGACGATGGCAAGTTGATAGGTATCAATGTGACGTACTATCCAAGTCTTGGATGAGAGTCACAGTTTTTAAACGATATTTCTATTGTTAATAAATTTCCTGACGTATTCCTGAAGGACTTCTTAGCCTACCCTTAGAGCGTGAAATCGAATTTTGTTTTGACCTTAGTACAAAACCCATTTCTAAAACTCTTAAATATTTCTTCGAACAAAACGAACGTATAATGTGCCAAAGACGTTGACTCGAGATATTGAAGATTATGACCATACCATTCAATATCATCGTAGAAGAGCGAACATGGCAGCTGACGTGTTGCGTAGAAGATTGTATGAGTTTACGAGTGCGATGTTGTTAACACAAAAACCCATTCCGTATAACTTACAAATGATGAAGATAGAGTTAAAGACTCTAGGGACCCACATGAAGATAACAAATATACGATTAGAATCGACTTTAATCGATAAAGTTAAAGCCGCTCAAGTTACATACTCAGAGCTGATAAATATGAAGAAGAAAGTTCAAGAGGGCGTTATTCTAAAAGCAAGAATCGATGAAGAGAGGAAATCTCAACCCTCGATTTTATTGGCCCATTTGAAATCCTTGATTGAGTAGGAACTGTGACCTATAGACTCGTTTTACCACCAAGTATGTCGCGTGTTCATAACGTTTTTCACGTATCGATATTACGTAAATATGTGGATGATCCGAACCACATTATTGAATTAGAACTAGACGAGAAAGTAGAAGATTTAACATATGAGGAGATACATGTTACAATCTTGGATAAGAAGGATCGTATTCGACACTCAAAGGTTATACCTCAAGGGTTAGAATCTGAAATGAAGTCAAGGTATCCTCACCTCTTCGGCATACCAGGTACGTACATAAATTTCGAGGGCAAAATTTCATAAGGAGAGGAGATTGTGAGACCCCAAATTTTATGAATAAAGATTTAATTTCTCAAAATATTTTTTCAAAATTATGGTGTGGATTTGATATAATGTTATAGTTGTGGGTAATATTTATAAATTTTGTAAAGTATGCAAGTTGTTATATAATATTCGATTGGTCGGGGAATATTCATTTTAACAGGGAATATTCGTACGACAACACAATCATTGGTGGACCCCACAACGGAATTATTATCGGATTGAGAAAATGATAAAAATATTTTTATGAAAATAACGAAGGAAGTTTTACCGTTAAAACTGTTGAACTACTCTGTAGTAAAAGTACAGTAATACACGTGGTTGTATAGTAGCACACGGTATTGATTATTGATGCTTACGTGAGAAGTCACTCAGTTTTGTTCAATTATTGCTTCAGTAATTGTTGCATAGTATCTCACGTTATTTGATTTAATTATTGTCGATATTTTATATATTATTAAATCAATAATTGAGATGACAGAGTTATTAATATTATTATTTGCAATATTAACGACGTCTAGAAGTTCTGTCAAGGAGAGGTTTGGTCACCTAATTGCGCGCCAATAGAGAGAAATCCTTATTAGAAAGCCCCCTCTTTCCTAGGAACGACCTGGTTGATTAATATTGTGAATTATAATAATGATGATAAATGTTGTTAAATATATTGAGGTGTCTTTTTATAAGGTCACATAAGTTTATATATATATATATATATATATATATATATATATATATATATATATATATATATATATATATATATATATATTATTTAATTTTTGTTTTATTAGTATTATTAATGTAATAAAACAAAAAAGTTTTTTATATAAAACAGAATACTTTTAAAAAGTTATTTATTTTATTAGACTATAAATAGAATATATTATATTCTATTATGTATAGTGTTTTGCATAGTAAAATCTTTTTATATAAAATAGAATACTTTTATAAAGTTATTTATTTTATTAGACAATAATTAGAATATATTATATTTTATTATGCATAGTATTTGCATAGTGCATGCATAATATTTGCATAGTAAAATCTTTTTATATAAAACAGAATACTTTTATAAAGTTATTTGTTTTATTATACAAAAATTAGAATATATTATATTTTATTATGCACAGTGTTTGTATAGTGCCTGCATAGTAAATTTTTTTTTATATAAAACAGAATACTTTTATAAAGTTATTTGTTTTATTAGACTATAAATAGAATATATATTATTTTATTTAAAAGATTTTGTTTTATTAGAATATTTTATTTATACTGCATTGTAAATTAATATGGACCGTCCATTTAAAAGTAAATCAATCTGGACCGTTCATGAATTAGTTACTATTCAGTCTATTATCCTTTAAATAGAAGCTCATTCCTTTATTATTTCTTACGAATTCACTGAAACTCTAGAGAGAGAAACTATAGAGAGAAAAAAGAAAAGTATTCTGCTACTTCACTACTCTTATATCCAGTTTCTTCTAAGATAAGGGGTATTATTTCTTTCGTATTCATGAAGAGAACTTATGTTATCCCATTCTTTATTAGTCTGTTGGAATAACCTGTATACGGGGGCAACCCTATACTTGGTGAAATTCTTCTGTTATTCTATTCTTTATTATTATGTTGGAATAACCTGTCTATGCGAATTACCGCATACATGATGAAATTCTTTTGTTATTCCATTCTTTATTATTATGTTAGAATAACCTATCTATGCGAAGTACCGCATACATGGTGAAATTCTTCTGTTATTCCATTCTTTATTATTATGTTGGAATATCCTGTCTGTGCGTATTACGCATGACCTGGTTCCATTATTTATTATTCTATTGGAATAACTTGTCTGTGCGGTCTATCGCATGCCTGGTGAAGTCTTTTGTTATTTCATTCTTTTGGAATATCCTGTCTGTGCGTTTACGCATGACCTAGTTCCATTATTTATTATTCTGTTGGAATAACCTGTCTATGTGGATTACCACATTCATGGTGAATGACCCTTCGTATTCATTTTTTTATTAAATAGTGGAAATGATCTGTCTACGTGGATTACCGCATGGCGGCAAAAATCTATTTGCAGTTTCATATATTTTATTATACTCAATTGGTTAAAGTTTTGAATTCTATACTCCATGAAATTAGTGGAATATCCTTGATATTTGCGCTTCATCCAGTTTCTTTTCATGGAAATATTCTTCTGAGCATTCTTGAATTTTACTCTACAAAGCAGTATCATGTTGACAATTTGGACGTTATTGAATTCTGGATAAATTAATTCTTGAACTTGTTTTATTGAATTCTTATATCATTGTCATCATCCTCATGTTTATATTATATTGAAAGTCATCTGTGGCCTGTAGTGCATAGATGGACTTGGTATGATTATGACCAGGGATTATCCGGTATAATCATGACCGTAATGTTACAAATGATGTGGAAAATTCCTCATTAGCCTGTAGTGCATTGATGTATATTTGTTGGCATGATCATAACCATTGATGAATACACGAATATCCTTGGCCCGTAGTGCATGGATAATTTGTGGTTGTGATACTAATGAATATCCTTGGCCGTAGTGCAGGGATGATGTTGATTATTTATTAAGCTGAGTCTCAGCGATAAAAATTGATGAAAACATTTTAAATTATAGAATATAGTAGATATCATGCTCTATTTGACTCTTCTAATGGATTGCTTGTTCCGCTGCAGTTAAACTTGATGTCTATTGTATTTTATCAGTTTAACATTGTTGAAGACTAATGATAATTTATTCTGCATTATCTTAGTCATAATATTTCTTACTGGGCTAGTTAAGCTCACCCTTTCTTTCACTGTTCTCTTTAGGAAATGAGAACGTAGTTTGGACTAGTCGGGGAATAGAGTGACGGTATAGATTATAGTATTAGTAGTCCTCACTATTCTGTTAAATAGTGTGACAATAAATGTAACGAGGACTCCTTTGAGTGTGGATATTATCTAGATGACAATATTCTTGTTTAAACTCTCAGTTATGCTTTGTCGTATATTACACGATGGCTGTATTATTAAGTTGTATTTGAATTTTGTACCATGTATTTGGCGACCCAAGATGGGTGATGTATACCTATTTTGGGAGCATCACAGATTAATAAGGAATGGATACGAAGGGTTATTCACCAAGTATGTGATAGTCCACGTAGACATGTTATTCCCACAGATTAATAAGGAATGAATACGATTTGTTATTCAGCAGACATGCAATAATCCGCATAGGCATGTTATTCCCACAAATTAATAAGGAATGAAACGACAATCCTTATGAGAGTATTGAAAGAAAATAACATCCTTTACGAATAAGAAAGAAATAATACCCTTTACAAATAAGAAAAATAATATCCCTTACAAATATGAAAAATAATATCCTTTACGAATGCGAAAAATAATATCTCGTGCCTTAGTAGGAGATTGGATAATACTGCAATAGTGTAGTAGCAGAATACATTTCTTCTTTCTCTCTTATTCTCTCTCTATAATTTCTCTCACTATTGTTTGTAATTATAACTTTGTTGTTCAAAAATGGTAGGAAATAAAGAATGGATGGAGGAGTATTTATAGGCTAGGAAAATATGACAAATTACAAAGTTAATTATACTTTAGTACCTTCGTCTTTGCCTCTATTTTTAATTCATTCCCTCAAGTATTATCAATCTTGCATAACATCCCCTAATAGTACTTGCATTTGAACTAATAGTTCCTTGAATGTGAACCAATAGTTCCTTGCATGTGAATCAATAGTAATTAATTGCTCATTTATTTGATTAATTACCCGTTTGGTTAATTTAACATCCAGAAATCAACTATTAGCGAAATAAATATCGATTTCCACTAACATTAATATTCCCAACACAATGGACATATTTTTATCAATAATTTCATCTTTGAAATTTTAAAGTTTGAATTTTTTTTCTAAAAAGTCAACTGTTGACTTTTTTACCAAAAAGTTAACCCCGAAAATTTTTGTGTTTATAGTATATTTTGACTAATTTCATCGTCCCGGACTCAAATATCTCGTCTGCGTCTCTAAATTCAACTCCAAACTCTACGTTTGACTTTTCTACATAAAAGTCAACTATTAACTTTGACAAAAAAGTCAACCTTGAAACCATATTGAGTTTACAGTCTTTTCTTACTAGATTCATCGCTTCGAGTTTAACAGAGTAGTCTGCCCATCAAAATTCAATTTCGAGCTCAAATTTGAGTTTTAATTTCATTTTCTTGTGTTTTATGCATACTTTTGCTTTCTTAGTTAGTTCAAACTATTAACTATATAACACATTTTTAATCTTTCAACAATTATTCATTATTAATATTATAACTTACAATATTGACAACTAGATCGTTCCCATGAAATAGGGGGTTTTTCGATAAGAATTTCTCCTTATTAGCGCGCAATTAAATAACCTAACCCCTTTCCTCGACAAAACTTTCTAGATATTTTCAATAATGTAAATAATAATATGAATAATTATGGCGTGTCAATTATTTATTTAATAATATAAATATTGTGCAGATAATACTATGACAATAATTGAATCAATAATATGAGGTACTATGCAACAACTACTATATCAATTATTGAATGAAACTAAGTGACTTCTTACGTAAACATCAATAATAAGAGATAATGTGCAATACCGTGTGCTACTGTGTAATAACGTGTATTACTGTACTTTTATCACCGGGTATTTTAACAGTTTAACAATAAAAGTTTTGCCGTTATTTTTTTATAAAAATGTTATTTTTGTCACTTTCTATATCTGACAGTTATTCCATTGTGAGATCCACTAATGATTGTGCATTCGTACGAATATTTCCCAACAAAAAGAATATTCCTCAACAAATGAATATTTTATGACAACTTGCTAACTTTAACCTTTTATCAATTTAACCATTTACTGAATAAAATAATAATTATAAGAAAAATTAAAAACTTTTATTTTATAAAATTCAGGGTCTTAGAGACAATATGTTTCATTCTAGTACATTGATTATGAGTATTCATGAGCTCACAATCTAATTTTAAGTATTCTGCTGAATAATGTTCTTACACTTCGCAACTACAATATATAATATCATTGTTCATCGAACATAGCTGAAGACTATGCAAACAGGTGTTCTACTGTTTAACATTGTCGAGTATAATTACTCTAAATAGATTACACCAGTATTTTAGTTTGTTAATAAAGCCTAAACATCTTTAATAATTATTTCTTATTGTGTTCCTTTGTCTATCTCGAATCCTTTGACGTTATGCCATCTATTAATATCAACCTTTATCTACAAAATTATTTGCAAGATTGAGCACGACGGCTCAATAAGTCCAACAGTCTACACATTTCATACTTCACATAACATACATATTACATCTATTCATGCATCATAAGTTTTAGCCAATGTATACATATGCTTCATACATCTCATGATATGCTTCTCAATATGCATCATAAGTTTTAGTCAATACTGTAGGGTTTCGACACAGAAACGCACAGCGAAAATAGAATAATTTAAAGCAATTTCTGAAACCCTAAATAGGATCCATGCAAAAATAATTAATTCAGTGGTTAGAAATTATACCGAATATGAAAATGCTTCTGAAATTGATGCGCTCGAATCTCTAACACAATCCAAACGAATCGTGCATCTACGGTATCCACACGAACGCCCCGCGAACCGTTGTATGATTTGCAGTAAACGAAACTGCGGTATTAGCCACCAAAAGGAATGGATTTTAGAACTGTTTCTCTCTAGTGTCTCTCTAAGAGTGGCTAGGGTTATGATGTTATGATATTACCCTAAGTGGCTACTATATCATATATATAGTAGTTAAAAAGGGATTAATCAAAAATGTATTTTAATAAAATCCGAATTTATATATATATATATATATATATATATATATATATATATATATATATATCTTAATTAAGTATTACTTAATTAATATACATATATACAAATTATCCTTTTTAATTTAAATTCGTGATTTAAATACTATTAATCATATTAATATATTTTAATCCTTGAAATTTAAATTAATTCCATTTTAAATTACGTTCTATGTGTATGACCCTATAGTTTATTATTACGTTGGCAATAATTTTAAAATCATATTATAAAATTATAAACAGTGAGCGACATCTAGTAATGCATCACTGCTACCCAAGTAATAATAAGATCGATGATTCGATACAACCTTTTCGTGACCAATGTTTCAATGTAATTTAATACTTTTAACCTTAATATCCTAGATTAAACTAGAGTCATGGAATGTGTCATACTCTTCATAATTTAATCTGAGTTTTCTTGATCAATGAGCAGACTATATGAAACAAATCACTATTTGAGCATGGCCATGCATTTCATAGTCCTACTCAATCAAGAGGCCTATGGATATCATCCCTAATATATAGGAGGGTTAAATTCTATTTAGATCACTCATATTCCTCACATGATTCATGATGTACCCAATAATCACCTTTATAGTCCACCCTATTAAAGGTGACATTTGATGATATCAAAGTAAATAAATTCCCGTATAGTAATATAGTGATTTCAGGTTGGAGGACCATTACATCATTATCACTATGAGAATTTCTAATGACACTTCGTATAATGCTCCACATAGAATTCTGATGGTGGGTCTGTCCAGTACATCGTTCTCTAACATGTACATATGTATTGACTTAATATCTCATATATTTATGACCAATGAGATTTGGTCATCAATCAACCCACATACTAGTCTCAATGCATCAATGTTGTCCCATCAACAATGATACTCGACTAGGGACATTTAAGAATAATGATACTAATTGTAATTATATAATCTCATGTTCAAGTCACATACTTGAAACTATATAATTTGTATCACTATTCTAAGGAATTTTATTATGTTAACAATTATATAACGCAGTATATAAAACCATAATAAAATCATTCATTTATTCAATCAAATATAATATCAAAACGTTAAGCAATTATATTAAATAATTGGCCTCTAAGGCATAAACTCTAACAGTCTCCCACTCGCACTAGAGCCAATCACTCATGTATCTAATACCCATGGAACTAGTGTCACCGTCGTGCTTCCGTTGCGACAAAGCCTTGGTCAGTGGATCTGCAATATTATCATCAGTTGGCACTCTTCCTATATGTACATCTCCTCTATCAATGATTTAACGGATGAGATGGTACCGCCTAAGTATATGATTGGATCGTTGGTGAGATCTGGGTTCCTTAGCCTGTGCAATGGCTCCATTGTTATCACAATATAGCTTAACCGGATCAACAATAGTTGGAACAACACCTAGTTCAGTGATGAACTTTTTAATCTATACAACCTCCTTGGCCGCACTAGAAGCAGCAGTATACTCACCTTCTGTTGTAGAATCGGCTACTATCTCTTGCTTCGAACTCTTCCGGCTAATAGCACCACCATTAAGGCAAAATAAGAAACCTGACTGAGACTTATAATCATCATTATCAGTTTGGAAACTAGCATCTGTGTAACCCTTTACTGCTAGTTCATCTTCACCTCCATATACCAAGAATGA
Source organism: Panax japonicus (assembly GCA_020205505.1). Taxonomy (NCBI): domain Eukaryota; kingdom Viridiplantae; phylum Streptophyta; class Magnoliopsida; order Apiales; family Araliaceae; genus Panax; species Panax japonicus. The sequence goes on from CM035106.1 coordinate 49,216,222, forward strand.
ATCCTTAGTCCTTTTAAGGTACTTGAGGATATTCTTGACTGCTGTCCAGTGACCTTCACCTGGATTCGACTGGTATCTGCTCATAATGCTCAAAGCATATGAGACATCCGGATGAGTACATATCATTGCATACATGATAGATCCAATTGCCGAAGCAAAAGGGATCTTTCTCATATGCTCCTCATCATCTTGTGATTTAGGACATTGGGCCTTAGAGATCTTTACACCATGAGTCATGGGTAAATGTCCTCTTTTTGCCTCTTGCATGCTGAACTGTTTCAGCACTTTATCAATATATGTACTCTGACTTAGGCTGATCATTTTCTCGATCTATCTCGATAGATCTTAATACCTAAAATGTAGGCTGCATCGCCTAAATCTTTCATGGAGAAACATTTTCCTAACCATGTTTTTATTGTCTGTAATGAAGGAATGTCATTCCCAATAATTAATATGTCGTCAACATATAATATCAGGAATACAATGTGACTGCCACTAACCTTCTTATATACACAAGGTTTATCTTCATTTTTACTAATGTCAAACTCTTTGACTGCTTCATCAAATCGAAGATTCCAACTCCGAGAGGCTTGCTTCAATCCATAAATGGATCGTTGCAGCTTACATACCTTTCCAGCATCCTTTGGAGCGACAAAACCCTCAGGTTGTGTCATGTACACATCCTCAAGGAGATTTCCATTAAGGAAAGCAGTTTTGACATCCATGTACCAGATTTCGTAATCATAAAAAGCTGCAATAGCAAGTAAGATCCTGATGGATTTAACCATTGCCACTGGAGAGAAGGTTTCATCATAGTCAACACCTTAAACTTGTTTGAAACCTTTTGCTACCAGTCGGCCTTTATAGGTTTGTAAATTACCATCCATGTCGGTTTTTTTCTTGAAAACCCACTTGTACCCTATTGGTTTTACCCCTTCAGGTGGATCAACCAAAGTCCATACTTGGTTAGTATACATGGAGTCCATTTTAGATCTCATGGCTTCAAGCCATCTCTCAAAATCTGGTACATTCATAGCTTCTTGGTAGGAAACAGGCTCATCTTGATCTATGAGTATCACATCGCCATTTTGAGTCATAAGATATCCATAATATCTCTCGGGCTCTTGGCGTGTCCTACCAGATCTACGAATTCCTTGTGTAATTTGAGCAGGTTCACTTTCCATAACATCTTGTGGTTCCTGCTCACGTTCCAACTCAGGTTCAATGATATTATGTGGTTCTCAAATTTCTTTGAGTTCTACTTTCCTCCCACTGTTTCCTTTAGAGACAAATTCTCTTTCTAGAAAAATACCAGTTCGAGCAACAAACACTTTGTTCTCAGAAGGTTTGTAGAAATAATACCCTTTTGTTTCTTTCAGGTATCCCACAAAATTATATTTGTCAGATTTGGGTTCGATCTTGTCAGAATACAGACATTTTACAAACGCCTTGCAACCCCAAATCTTCATGAACGACACATTAGGACGTTTCCCAGTCCACATCTCATATGGTGTCTTCAGAACCGTCTTTATAGGAACACGGTTAAGTATGAATGCAGCTGTCTCTAGGGCATGACCCCAGAAGCTTATTGGAAGATCTGCATGACTCATCATTGATCGTACCATGTCCAACAAGGTTCGATTCCTCCTCTCAGACACACCCTTCCATTGTGTTGTTCCAGGTGGAGTGAGTTGTGATATAATACCACACTCCTTTAGAAGGTCATCAAAGTCTTGGCTTAAGTATTCACCTCCTCGATCGGATCGAAGGGCTTTTATGCTTTTGCCAAATTGGTTTTGAACTTCATTCTTGAATTCCTTGAACTTTTTAAAGGATTCGGATTTGTGTCTCATAAGATACACATATACATATCTACTGAAGTCGTCAGTAAATGTAATGAAGTAATAAAACCTGCCTCTTACTAACGAACTCATGGGTCCATATACATCACTATGTATAAGTCCCAATATATCGCTAGCCCGTTCACTATGTCCAGTGAAAGGAACTTTAGTCATCTTGCCTAATAAACAAGATTCGCATTTTTCATATGATTCAAAATCAAATGAATCTAAAAATCCATCTTTATGGAGTTTTGATATGCGTTTCTCATTTATATGGCCCAAACGACAATGCCAGAGATATGTCGGATTTGAATCATTTGATTTAAATCGTTTTGTATTTATGTTATAGATAGGCATTTCCAAATCAAGAATATAAAGACCATTAAACAATTGTACAACACCATAACATATATCATTTAAGTAAAACAAACAACGGTTGTTCTTTATTATAAATGAAAAACCTTTCTTGTCCAAACAAGAAACAGAAATAATGTTTTTGCTTATAGTAGGCACAAAATAACAATCTTCTAATTCTAAAACTAGCCCAGAGGGCAAAGATAAATGATAAGTTCCTACGGCCAGTGCAACAACTCTTACTCCATTCCCAACACGTAGTTCAACCTCTCCTTTTGCCAAAGTCCTACTCCTTCAGAGTTCCTGCACATTAACATAAATGTGAGAACCACATCCAGTATCTAATACCTATGATGTAGAAGTAGACAACTTAACTTCTATAACATATATACCTGAATTAGAAGTCCCACTTCCTTTCCTTTTCTTCACTTCTTCCAAATAAGCAAGACAATTCCTCTTTCAGTGTCCAGGTTTTCCACAAAAGTGACAATCACCTTCTTTAGCCACCCCACCTTTAGGTTTTAAAGCCTGTTTGGTTTTGGATTTAGGTTTGGCACCAGAATTAGATCCTATCTTCTTCTCGCCTTTCCATTTTTCCTTAGCATTCCCCTTTTGCACCATCATTATGGGAGCAAGTCCTACCTTTTTCTTGTTGTTCTCAACAGTTCTTAACATGCTCAACAACTCAGTAAGGGGTTTCGCAATTTCATTCATAAGATAATTCATGACAAATTGAGAATAGCTGTTGTTCAGGGATTGCAAAACAAGATCTGTTTCGGCCTCCGGAGTGATTAGAAAACCCAACCTATCAAGGTACTCAATATACCCAATCATTTTCAGCACATGTGGACCAACTGGATCACGTTCACCCATTTTACAGTGATACAATGCCTTGCTTGTATCATACCTCTCCTGTCGAGCATGCCCTTCGAACAATTTCTTGAGATGATCGATTATCTCATAAGCATCCATCAACTCATGTTGATTCTGAGGCTCAGCGTTCATGGTTGCTGGCATGAGACAACTCACGTCTAGAGCATCATCTTGATGCTTCTTGTAAGCATTATGCTCCGCACGTGGTGCAGTATTAGCTGGTGCTGCAGGAATGGGCTTTTCAATGACATATAGCTTGCGCTCTTACTTGAGGAAAATCCTCAAGTTCCTATGCCAGTCAAGAAAATTAATTCCACTCAGCTTGTCTTTCTCAAGGACTGATCGTAGTGAAAGACTACTTGTACTGTTGTTGTTTGCCATTGATATCTATAATTTATAAGTGCAAAAAAATAATAAGTCAAATTGCAGAGTTGATATTATGTAATTGATAATAGTACATTCAAAATATACCTCCCACTATTTTATTCAAATTAATAGCCATCACCTTTAATTCGAAAAGTATTTTTCAATTAAATCTTTCTAGTGAGCCAAGATCCATATTTCATTATGCCCTAAGTTAGCTTTGGCTAATCTCTTAAAACATAATTATTTAGGTAGACAACCCTTTTTGTCAATTATATCATATATAACTCCTGGATAGTTTGGTAAACAACAATTGTTTCTAGTCCATCTAATGGTATCTACCAAACTCTATGCCTCTAAGTCAACAATCCTATTGAGATAACTTAGTTAAGTCGGGCACAATGATTTTAACAGTTTGGATATCACAATTATCCTATCGCATCTTACCTAGATAAATAGGGTAATTTGCTTTGGCAAACCTACATCTATTGATCAAGGTCTTGATGAGTGTTATTCATTGGAAGGCATCTAATTTAGACTTAATAATTTAATAAGGGATTTTATTAATAAATTTAGATCTCACCAATTTTAATCTTATTAAGCATGCACATTATTTATCATATCATATTGTATACAAGCATAAATAAAGTGCAAAATTAAATGTGTCACAGTTATGGCCCAATCCACTGTCAATCTTTTCAAGCTAATGAAAGATTGAAGGTCAATCTAAGGTGGTAAAAGATCTTAAAATAAATAGCTTCCTTGGATCTTCCTCAAGCATGTGCCTCCTCTCCATCATCATCTTTCCATCGTGTCCTTCATCTTTTCATCTTCATCGATTACAGATTATTACATAACATAAAGAAACCTCGAGTTACATTTGAGGGGATTTAGATGAGAAGAGAATTTTACATTAGAATTTATAGAAAGGCACGACATGCAAGCCATATTTCAAAACCAAAACCACTATATTAGCAAGTTATTGAACAACTAGCCTTAAAGCATTCCTTCCACAGTTAAGAGAACTCGTCTTTCAAATGTCCTTGTGCTAGGAATAGATGGATGAATGTTATTCCTTCTTGGATGAGCTTGATAGCCCTCTCTTCCTTGCTTCTCCCTAGCTGTGGCCTTTCTCCTTCTACCTCTCAAATGAAATATGTTCTCAAGCTCATAAGACTTAGGAAGAAGAAATGAGACCAACCTTTTCTAGCACTAATGACGGGTCTTATCATAGCCTCCATAAATCTATACTTACCACTACAAGAAAAAACTTTATCTGCGACCAAACATATCAGCGACCGCACCTTTCGGTCGTTGATATCAATAATAGTGACTGCCATCTGTGACCGGTATTGCTTCTAGTCGCTAAGATATATCAGCGACCGCATGCGGTCGCTAGCATGAATTTCCCTTCCAAATATTGGTGCGAAACATTGGCGCGTTTGCTTTGTGCGACCAATTTCTAGCAGCGACCGCTAGTTATCTACGACCGTGGGCAGTCGTTGATAAACCTTTTTCTTGTAATGTACAACCTATATATCTACACATTCTTACCACACTTCTCATATTTTTATTTGTCAATCCTCAAATTAGGGGATTTTTATTTAGCAAAAAGGCTAGCAAGGACAAAGGGTTAGTAGAAGTTGGTCACCAACTAGTACTTTGAAGCAAAGTTTGTCACATTTTTCTTTCCAAGTGGGGCCCACCTTTTGTCTAAAATTTTCTACCAAATGAGACCCGCCTTTTGGTAAAATTTCAACCCCAAATGGGGCCCACCAGGGCCGGATTTCCTCATTATCCAACCCATTTTTGCTTTATTTTTCTTCAATTATGAAATCGTAGTACTTTTTGTTGTTTATGTCAACTTTTCGCACATTTAGGACACCCATTGAGCCATAGTTTGGGCTTGGGCTTGGGCTTGGGCTTGGGCTTGGGCTTGGTCTTGGTCTTGGTCCTCCTATCAATTTTTGTAGGGATTATCATGATCTTGTGTCTGGGCTTTAATAATCCCTCTCTTGGACCCTCTCATTTGGTTAAACATTCGAGCTCCTAAACTAAGTTAATTACTAACTCATTTTGATCCCGCTTACTTTGAAAATCAACCTTTTCATTTTACAGTTAATTCCTACTAAAATTGATGTCCTCTACGTCATGGACATATTCATTTCTTCAAATTCATCTCTGAATTCTGAGTTTAACCGTTGTCCATAAAAGTCAGCTGTAGACTCTAACCAAAAAGTCAACCCCGACACATTTTGTGTTTAGAATATATTTTTACTAATTTTGACGTTACGAACTCAAATATCTGGTCTGTGTCTCAAGATTCCACTCCTAATTTTGATTTTGACTTTTCTCCATAAAAGTCAACTATTGACTTTGACCAAAAAGTTAACCCCAACACATTTGTGTTTACAGTCTTTTCTCACCAAACTTGACATTCCAAATTCAAATGAGCAGTTCGTGCTTCAAAATTCTATTCCAAACTCCATCTTTTTGAGTTTTAACTTGTTTCTCTTAATACTAGCTAATCATTTTATACTTATTCATCTTCTCATTTGCCATTCAAGGCCAACATTAAAGCTATATTAATTCATAACATAGTTTTATCTTTCTTCTCATATACTTAACTCAATTAATCATATAGTCTTATATTTTCATCCCTTAGTTATTATATTCTTTCCCACTTACATGGATTCCAACCCGGAATCACTACTACCAAAACGTTCTACTTTAGTTTACTATTAAACTCTTACACAATTTCTTTCATCGATTAACTTTATCGAATTACCTTAATATAGGTATTACTTTACTATCTTTTCCCTTTATCCTTTGCTATTCAATTCATAGACAAAAATTAATTTTTAGCCCAAGTCTCATATGACTTGCATTAGCTTATGGTTACATGCTTATTCTCATGTATTAACATCTTCGTCCGCATATCTCGTATAATCGAATGTAAAGTGTATTCTTTACTACTCTTTTATTATTTTCAGTTTAACATAATACATTCTTTTAGTTACAAGACTTCATACATCAAAATCTTTTCACTTCTTTCTTCATCTTCTCATTTCATACTCTTCAAAATTTCTATCATTCATATTTAATTTTCTTTACATTCATTCAAATATCAAACCATATAGGTTCTTCTTAAAATTTTTAATAATTCATCTACTTCCAATCTAAGTTTTAAACTTTAACCTTTATTTAATTATTCAAAATCTTATTTGCAAGTCTCATAAATTTTCGGGATATCACACTAGGTCTTTCGCCTAAATTTTAATCTGGTTACATCTTTTAACTATTTTTTTTTTACTTAAGTCCTTTTTGTTAATAAACGTTAAAAATTTGCTAATGTGGTAGTGTATTTTTTAACGTGAAATTCAATTTGTTGATATGTTAGTTGGCTTACATATTTTTGCTGATGTGGTAATTTATCTTCTTTTCCTCCTCCCTTGTATATGTGTAAATCCAACCAATAACAATCACATAAACAATTAAATCAATTGCACAAGTACAATGAACATGCTTAATTAAAAGTACTCATCGATTACCCAAACTCAAAAGTTGTCTTACCCCAAATATGGGGTACTCCCATATTTCTATCTCCTAAAGCTTAAAATATTAAATTAACTATGTATAAAGTTTTTAGGGCTCAGTATCTCGAAATTCCAACCGTTAAAAATTGAATATCTAAAGTTCAAATCCTATCTATATAGAACCCCAAGTATTTATAAATAAGCATGATGGACCCCCAAGTCGTAAGACCCCAATTTTTTATGAATAAAAATTTAATTTTCTCTAAATGTTATTTTGAATAATAAGGTGTGGATTTGATATAATATTATAGTTATGTGTGATATGTGCAAATTTTGCAAAGTAAGCAAGTTGTCATAAAATATTCGTTTGGTCAGAAAATATTCTTGGAAAATATTCGTATGACGGCATAATCATTGGTGGACCCCACAACGGAATTACTGTCGGATATAGAAAGCGACAAAAATAACCTTTTTATAAAAACAACGGCAGAATTTTTACTGTTAACTGTTGAAATACTCGGTGATAAAAGTTCATTAATATGTGTGGTTGCACAGTAGCACACGGTATTATCCAATATCTCTGATTATTGATGCTTACTTAAGAAGTCACTCAGTTTTATTCAGTTATTGCCACAGTAGTTGCTGCATAATATATCATATTATTGATTCAATTATTGTCACAGTATCATCGGTATAATATTTTATATTATTAAATCAATAATTGAGAGGACACAGTTATTCATATTATTATTTGCATTATTGACAATGTCTAGAAAGTTCTGTCGAGGAAAGGGGTTAGATTATTTAATTGCGCGCCAATAAGGAGAAGTCTTTATCGTAAAGTCCCCTCTTTCCTGAGAATGATCTGGTTGTCAATATTGTGAGTTATAATATTAATGATGAATAATTGTTGAAAGATTAAAAATGTGTTTATTGAATATAAGTAATTTATGGTAAATATTTATTCAATTTTTGATATAAATAGAGGGGTTTTCATGAAGTATTTGTTGTAAGTTTGACTTATTACATGGACCCCCACTTACTCATTTTTCAAAATTGTTGGTAGAAAGTTATCTCAGTTTTGTTTTATTATTATTATAATTGTAATAAAACAGAAAACTTTTTATTTAAAACATAATACTTTTTATATTATATATAAAGTTATTTGTTTTATTAGATTATAAATAGAATATACAAAATTTTTGTTTTATTAGAATATTTTATTGTATAGTAATGAATAGTAAAAATCAGATTTTCCGTCGAATTCGTGCCAGTGAATTTTCTTTTTGTTCACCCGTGATTATTCTTAAATAGTGCCATGTCATTCTCCTATAAATAGGATGCTTAGTTAAGAAATGAAAATCACACCAGAATCAGAGAATTCTTATTCTATAATATTGTGCGTATTTCTTTTTAGTATAAGGATACTTTGAGTGTAGCAAACAGTGCACATTTTTTTCAAGAATATCTACACTATACCAGTCAAATTTACTCTCCTGCTAAGGTAAGGGGTATTATTTTTTATAATATGATAAAGGGATATCATTTTCTTCATACTCGTAAGGGATATTATTTTCGTTCAATATTCGTAAGAAATATTATTTTCTTCCATACTCTATAGTATGTAAGTAATATTATTTCATTTTATATTCCTAAATCAACACTTACTTTGATAAATATTGCTTCTATAATCCCTGAAATTAGTAGAATATCCTTGAGTTTTGCACTTCATCTAGTATCGCTTCATTGAAATATTGGTCTGAACTTTCTTATTAAATTTCAATATTTTCATTCGGGGTACTATTTACAGGGTACTATTCACTCGGATACTATTCATGGGTACTATTTACGGAGTACTATTCATACGGTACTATATATGGGGTACTATTCACGATAAAATTGGTTTCTTTTCTGTTCAAATTATTTTTGGTACATGAATATCATTCTTGAATTTTGCTCCACAATTAATTATCATGTTGACAATTTGGACACTATTGAACTTTGGATAAATTGAATTATAAATCTCTAATATTTACCCTTGATCTCACTTAATTGATTCCTTATATCGTTGTCATCATCATCCTCATGCTTATATTGTGGTGAAAGTCATCTTTGGCCGGTAGTGCGTAGATGGACTGTTGATTGGTATGATTATGACTAGAATTTATGTATTGGTATAATCATGACCTGTAATTTTACAGATAAATGATGTGGTGAAAGTCCTCTTTGACCCGTAGTGCATATTTGGAGAGTTGTTTGGCATGATCATGACCACTGTGATATTAATGAATATCATTGGCCCGTAGTGCATGGATAATTCGTTGATGTGAAATATTTATTGATTGGTGTTACAAGGATAAAATATTGATGATGGACTTTTAAATCATAGAAGATAGTAGACATCATGCTCTACTTGACTCTTCTAATGGATTATTTATTATGTTGCAGTTGTTGATCTAAAACTTGTTGTCTATTGTATTCTATCAGATTTTTCCCTGTTGAGGACTAATGATAATTTGTTTTACATTATCTTAGCCATAACATTCTTTACTGGGGCTGGTTGAGCTCACCCTTTTCTTTTATTGTTCTCTTCAGGAAATGAGAATATAGTCGGGACTAGTCGGGAAATGGAGTGATGATCCAAGATGGTTGCTATAGTAGTCCTCACTATTCTATAAAATAGTGTGATAAGAATTGGAATGGGGACTTTATTTGAGTTTGGATATTATCTCCAAAACAATATTTGTATTAAAACTCACAGCTTGTATTTTATCGTGTTTTACACGACAATTAATAATTGTATTAATGAAGTTTGTATTTAATTTTTGTACCATGTATTTGGCGACTCAGAATGGATTGTATGGACCTATTTTGGGGGCGTCACACAAGTTGTAAAAATGTCACATGCATGATTAAAAATATAGTTTGATCGTATTTCACTCGCATATTGAAGTTTCATAGATAAAAATATTTATTATTAAGAAAGGGCCAATATTAAACCCAAACAATTAAACTAAAAAATAACTAATCTCATCTTCCACCACCACCATTTTGTCTCTCCTCCCCGCCACCACACGTGTTCGACCCATTTTCATTCTCCTCTCCACCATCGCTTCATCTTTCACATTTTCTCTTTTTTCTCCCCACCACCACTTCATCTTCTTTGAAATTATTCATTCATTTTCAACCTCTCTTTCCTCCCAATCTCCACCATGCATCCCAACACCACTATACCATCAACATGAGGGGTGAAATGAGGATTTGTTCTCTGTATAGACTGATTTTAATTGATCACGAATAAAATTGATCCGTGTGGCATTTAATATACGCAACGGCGGAGACGAGGAGTCGCAAAGGTGTAGGAGATTTTTCTGTTAAACTTGACGAAGAAGAGGAGATCGATGTTGTTGTTGTCAATGTGAAGGAATCAAGAAATGAGCAAGCAGGAAAGAAAAAAAAAGAGAATTAGTGTGTGTATTTTCTAAAGTTTTTTTAGAATGGAAGAACTTTTAGTATTTTTTGCTCCCTCTAAGTTTGATATTTTCATAAATTTACTCCTCCATAGTGTATTAAGTTATATTTTTGCCTCTAACAAAATAATAAAATAAAATAGGGCTAAAAAAATTTTTATCCCTCGAAGTATGACTCCTTTTACACTTATGGCCCTAAAATTTAAAATTTTACATTAGCATACTCCAAGTAAACTTAAGTAAACAAAAGTAACCCCAAATACTTTTTCAACCAAAAAATACATCTGAATGCTGACACGACACTGAAAATGTTATGTATTTCATTGTATTTGTAATTTAAAGTGTATTTCCAGTGTAGTTTGTCAATTAAAACAAATAAGTGCATGTATATATGTATTTCCCTCCATCTGACATCATTATTTTCCTTCAAAATCCAATACTGCTTATTTCCCTCCATCAATTTCGGTCCAATAGACTGTTGACCAACCCATTTATATCAGATCTCATGGTGGAAATAGAAAAAGAAGGAGAAGAAGAAGTGCAGAGAACATACATACTTGGAAAACTATTGTGACGCCTCCAAAATAGGTTTACATAACCCATTTCGAGTCGCCAAATACATAGTACATAATACAAATATAAACTTAATTATACAATTGTAGTGTAACATAAACTGAGAGTTTTAACACGAATATTGACTCGTAGACAATATCCAAACTCAAATGAAGTCCTCATTACAATTATTATCACACTATTTCACAGAATAATGAGGACTACTATAGCAACCATCTGGACCGTCACTCCATTCCCCGACTAGTCCCAGCTATATTCTCATTTCCTGAAGAGAACAATGAAAACAAAGGGTGAGCTCAACTAGCCTAGTAAAGAATATTATGACTAAGATAATGCAAAATAAATTATCGTTAGCCTTCAACAGTGTTAAACTGATAAAATACAATAGAGAACAAGTTTAACTGTAGCGGAACAAACAATTCATTAGAAGAGTCAAGTAGAGTATGATATCTACTATCTTCAATTATTTAAAAGTTTATCATCAATATTTTATCGCTATCACACAGCTAAATAAATAATCCACATCATCGAATTATCCATGCACTACGGGCCAAGGATATTCATTAATATCACATCCATGAATTATCCATGCACTGCGGGCCAAGGATATTTATTATTATCACATCCCCAAATTATCCATGCAATACGGGCTAAGGATATTCGTTAGTATCATCAGTGGTCATGATCATGCCAACAACTGTCCATCAATGCACTATGGGCCAATGAGGACTTTTACCACATCATTTGTAATATTACAAGTCATGATTATATCGATACATAATTCATGTTCATAATCATACCAATCAACAGTCCATCTATACACTACGGCCCAAAGATGACTTTCATCACAATATAAGCATGAGGACGATGACAATGATATAAGAATTCAATCAAACGAGATTAAAGATAAATATTAAAGATTTATAATTCAATTTATCCAGAGTTTAAGAATGTCTAAATTGTCAACATGATAACTGCTTTGTGGAGTAAAATTCAAGAATAATATTCATGTAAAAATAATTTGAACATAAAAGAAATCAATTTTTGTCATGAATAGTACCCCGGTTGAATAGTACTTCGTGAATAGTACCCCGTGAATAGTATCCCGTCATGAAAAGATTAAAATTTAACAAGAATGTTCAGAAAAATATCCTTGTGAAATGATACTAGATGAAGCACAAATTTCAAGGATATTCTACTAATTTTAAGGAGTATAGAAGCAATACTTAACAAAATGAATAATATATATGCCTTACCGTGCAGGTAAGGGAGTATTATATATATATATATATATATATATATATATATATATATATATATATAAGTAATAAGAAAAACTGAGATAACTTTCTACCAACGATTTTGAAAAATGAGTAAGTGGGGGTCCATATAATAAGCAAAATTTTCAACAAACACTTCAATAAAACCCCCTCTATTTATCTCAATTCATTTGACTTCTCAAAACACATTTTTAATAACATTTATTCATCATTTATAACTCAGAATATTAACAACCAGATCATTCCCAAGAAAGAGGGGCTTTCCGATAAGGACTTCTCCTTATTGGCACCCAATTAAGTGACCAAATCCATTTTTTCGACAGAACTTTCTAGACATCGTCAATAATGCAAATAATAATATGATTAATTTTGTCATCTCAATTATTAATTTAATAATATAAAATATTATACAGATGATACTGTGTGAGATACAATGCAATAATTACTGTGGCAATAATTGAATAAAACTGAATGAATTCTCACGTAAGCATCAATAATCAAAGATAATGTACAATACCGTGTGTTACTATGCAACCATGCGTATTACTATACTATTACCACTGGGTATTTCAATAATTTAACGATAAAACTTTTGCCGTTATTTTATAAAAAGTTATTTCTGTCGTTTTCTAACTCCGACAGTAATTTTTGTTGTGGGGTCCACCAATGATTGTGCTGGCGTACGAATATTCCCTGATGAAACGAATATTTCCCGACCAAACGAATATTTTATAACAACTTATTTACTTTGCAAAATTTATAAATATTACCCACAACTATAACATTATATCAAATCCACACCTTATTACTCAAAATAATATTTAGAGAAAATTAAATTTTTATTCATAAAAGTTGGGGTCTTACATCTATGGCTTTAATTTTGTATCACTGTCATCTTTCAACTGAACTGAGGACATCTTAGACTGATGAAAATCCAGGTAGGAGATTTTTTTTCTTTCCAAACTATTGGAGGTTAAGGATGTGGTTTCTTTCACTAGCATGATCCTTTAATGCAAACAAGAGCAATCCAAGTTATTCCTGACCTCCTTAGAAGGATTTCTCCAAGTAAGCAAGAAGTAACAAATCTGTAAAGAAGAGAGAAAATTTATACATGAATAATAGCATTGTTATTGACTACTGTAATGTGTATAAAAATTATGGAAAATGATGTTTCTAGTATGCAATGAAAAGTATTAAAACTTATAGTTCATGATGTTATTGACTATCCATGATTGTATGAATTATGAATGAAAAGCAGAGTTCAATCACAGCTGAACACCATTCAACATTAACAGACTACACCATTTAAAAGAAAAAACAGAGTTCAATCACATGTACAAAATAGAGCACACTAGTTTAGCAATTAAAGAGTCCAAAACCTTCATCATTATTAGATTGTAGTATTCAAAATCATACCAGTACCATAATATACTCAACCATTAACAGACTACACCATTCATAGCACTATGTAACACACAAACCCAAATTCAAATTGAAATATTATATTCATAATTCAGTATTCACAGATCAACATATGTTTGTGACATAACACATCACCATTGAAACTTTGTAAACTACTAACATGTAGTTCCTAAGTTTATAAAGTGTCACAACAAATTATATATGAAGTATTAATGACACATCCTAATATCTGAAGTAGTATCCACAAAAAATATGTTGTAATCACTACTATATGCCCCGACAACTAAATCAACTAGCAGCTCCAACAAAAATATGTTGCAATCAAATAGTAGCCCCAACAAATATATCAAGTAGCAGTCCCAACTAATATATCTAGTAGAAACCCCAAAAATATTTATTATATAACCTAAAATATGTAAATTACTATTCCCATTCTTAACCCCCTATTTCCCAAAACTAGACCCCCGCACAAAAGATTTCATGTTCTTCAAAGTAACATAATTCTTCTCTCCTTTGATAATTATTGGTGTCCCTTTATAAGATGATTGTGTGTGAGGTACTCCATCACAAATCTAGCTCTTACCAGGTACATTATTCTTCATTCCAATTGTGCCACTTTGAACCTGAAAAACGCAATACATGAGTGGTCCTCATAGTTTTAGTATCAAACTCTGGCCATTTTGGTCCATCTTCATCTTCATTTATAGTCATTTTAGGAATTCTTTCTTGTATAAGTTCCTCATCATCAATTTCAGTGACCTTCTCCTTCTCTTTTGATGTCACCTTCTCCTTCCTTTTTGCAGTCACCTTCTCCTTCTTTCTCTTTGAGACACTTACTTCTTGTTCTGTATCATCTGGACCATATATGCTTTCCAAGCCACTATCCACATTAGTAGTGAATGCAATGTCATATTCTTCATATGAACTATCATAGAATTATTCATTGAATGAGGTATCTTCACTGTCATCATCACTAAGGTAGATGTCTTCCTCGTCACAAATAGGTGTATGGATGTCTTTCTCATCACCACTAATGTCACAGTGAAGCCTTCTTAATTATCAGGAACCTGGTTGTCTTCCTCCTCATTATCAAATATCTTCAATAGAGATTGGATTTGTAAGGGCTAGTGACTTATCACTACTATATACACCTCTTTAGACTTCAGAATAAATTGCTTCAACTGCCTAATATCATCAACTGAGTTCAATTCCCTGTATCCCCCAAGTGTACTAAAATGGTAGTATGATAATAACTCACAAAGACCAACCTTCATTGCCATAGTACACAACTCTTCTAGGATTAATTGACTAAGCTAACAATAGTCAAAATATTGATATCTACCCCCTCATACCACTTCATCTACAAACTCATCAGCATACTGCAATCTTATAGTAAATAAGATATCATCATGCAAAGCTGCAGTCAACAAAATCATAATAAATACACCAACAACAAAAAAGAGTAATTATTTAACACTACTTCCGAGCATAATCAGTTAAAAAATAAAAATGACATAAAGAATATTTGGGACCCAAAGAAGGGACCACACAATTTTTAGAAAATGAAGAAATAAATAGGAGAACTGCACAATCATTTTTCTCAACAACCACTACTAACTGATATTTATATACATAAACGTATATCATAACTTTCCCAACTACCATAAAAATAAAAATACCCATGTCAGAAAAATTGCTTCACCTTCATATTTTGGAGTTCGTCTGCCTCCCAAATCTCGATTTCGCACAACCCATACCATTGCAACCTACCAAATTAAATATTGATTTCGAAGCTCGAACACCTACTTCAGAGCTTTGCAAAGCCACAAATTGCCTCTAATTTGACACTATCGTTGTCGATCGTTCAACTGTGACGGCCAACCTAAATATAACCTTTTACCGAACTCTGTTTTCAAAAGCTTGCTTCAACCATATATGTCAAAGTGAATAAAATAAACTGCTTTCCTTTTATTTCACTTTTATTAACAAATTAGTTCAGTGTATTGTAATAGTATATACATTTAAATCGTATTAAATAACATTTTCAGTGCCACTTCAGCATTCAGGTGTTTTTTTTGGCCGGAAAAGTTTTTGGGGTTACTTTTGTTTACTTAAGGGGGGTGCATTCAATTAAGATTTTTAAAGACTTTTTTTAAGTGATAGAATTTTATAGAGTTTGTGAATTTTAATGACTTTTAAAGACTTTTTTAAAATGACTTTTATAGACTCCATGAAATAAGTGACAGACTTTAATAGACTTTTTACCAAGATTTTAATAGACTTTTGTATACTTCTAATATATCTTGTAGCTTATATTAATTGTTAATTAGCCCATGCGTACAACCTCTCACTCTTTTTTTCATGAACTACAAGAAATCTCATTATTTCATTAAATTATTGTGGCATGAGATTTTATATATGTTGATATTATTCTACTCATTTCATGATAAATTTGGATACTCGAATGCGAATAAAACTTTAGAAGCTACAGATGCAACACAAAAATTAAGCTCACTTTTAATTTAACTATATATACTATATATGCGTACGATTTTTTAGTAGGGGTACCAAACTCTGTTTTTCACAAAATAATATGACAATAAAAATCTATATGATCTCAAAACTTCATACATGTGAGTAAATTGCCACCAAGTTATAAAAAATTTACCAGAGATATTAGTCGTCGGTAAGCAAAAGACAAAATTATCACAGAAATTTATTTTTCTTAAAATTATTAATAGTTGTTAGTGAACCAAAATTTTTTGTTAAAAAAATAATTATGCGACCTTTTAATTTATTTATGATGTTAGAAATTAATTAATTAAAATGTTACGTAACTAATTTTTTAACAATCAACCGTTGTTATCTTTTAACTAATTTTTTTTATTTTGATGAGTTTAAGAATTTATCAAGATTCGTATATATCATATACTATATCTATATAATAATATATATATATATATATATAATATTAAAAATCAAAATTTACTGTTTGATTTTTCAAAGTCATAACGAGATATTCCTATAATAAAAGTTGTGTAGTTTATCTAATTTTTAATAATTTTAGTAAAAAAAATATAATTTTAATAATTATATTTTCTAAAATTAGATTAATTTATATTTATTTTAAGTTAAAATTTATTAAAGAGTTTAGCGACTTTTTAATTTTTCATAAAATCTCTCTGCAATTCTTTTACTTTGAATTTTTACCTTTGTGTTTAATATTTGGAAGTCTTTAGAGATGAGGTCAAACTTTGGATATGAGTTGATAGTTATAATTTTTCTTCTAAAGTCTGTCAAACTCTACCATTTAATAGAAATCTAAAAAATCAATGACTTTTTGAATACCAAAATACTTTTATAGACTTTATAAAAGTCTCAATTCAATATCACCTAACTTTTAAAGACATTATAAAAGTTGTAATTGAATACCAGTAAACTTT
The DNA here is from genome assembly GCA_020205505.1 of Panax japonicus. NCBI lineage: Eukaryota > Viridiplantae > Streptophyta > Magnoliopsida > Apiales > Araliaceae > Panax > Panax japonicus. Next base: position 49,233,377 of record CM035106.1, read on the forward strand.
TATAAACTCTTTAAATATCTTGATTGAATACAACCATACTTTTAAAGTCTTTAAAAGTCTTTAAAAATCTTAATTGAATACACCCTCCTAAGTGTACCTGGAGTGCTGATGTAAAGTTTTAAATTTTAGGGTCATAAATATAAAAGAGGTCATACTTAGAGGGACAAAAGCGTATTTAGCCTCCAAAAAAATCAACATATAGGAGCCTATGCTGGCATGTGTAGTTTTTCCCTGATCAACACTATCAACAACATCATCAATAGTCGCTGCCAACCCGTAACCCTAAATAGAGGCGGAACTAGGCGGGGGCAACTGACCCCGGTAGGGTGGCGCCGGCAGGGGGGAGCAGCTGAGCAGGGGCAGGCGGGCGGGGGGCAGCGGCACCGGCGATTAGAGATCTGCGATTCTTTCTTTCCGATCATCTTCATATCTTCTTCTTCCTTTTTTTAAACTACAGTGAAACGACATCGTTTCATTTAAAAAAAATTAAAAAAAAATATTTTTTTATTAGGTTTTGGGTTTTAACTTAACGACCGTGCGTGCGTCTTTTCCCCTTTATTTCTTCAACTTCATAGACTGCCGCCTCCCTCTTTGGCTCTTCTTGTCTTCCCTCTTCGGCTCGCCGGCCGCCGCTCTCCTCATCTCTTCCGGCCACTGGCCCACTGCTGGCTGCCGCAGCCCGCCGCCTCATCTCTTCCCTCTTTACAGTTTGGTAAGTAATTTAAGTAATTTTTACTTTTAATTTAGCCTAAATGTCTTTCAAATTTGGTACTATTAATTTTAATTTAACCTAAATATGCATACTATTAATGTTCTCTGTTAATTAGGTCTCCACTTTTTATGTAATTTTGATGATGACAAATAAATTTAGGAATATAAGAAAAAGAATAAAAATTAATTTTATTTTTAATTGATTTTATGTTAATTTAGGAATAATTGATTTTATTTTTAATTATAAAAATTAAGATGGTTTAATACCTTAAATTAAGAAAGCCTTGCTTAAAGTGTTGATCTCATATTATCCCAAATGTTGATCTCATATTATCCCAAGTGTTTAAATTAATGAAATTATTGATTAGTAATTGATGTTTTTATTTATACTAGATTATGGATAAATACTTGAAAGAGACAAAGAACTGTTGATTCTTCTAATAATCAAATACCAAGTTCCGAAGCAAGTGGTAATTTTAATAATTCACGTATGGAGTTCAATCCGAATGATATTGTTAGTGATCTGGGGTTACATAAATCAATCGAAGACTTCGCTATTGTGATTAGAGATCAAGTTCGAAGAGAGTATTTGACTAGAGGTTCATGTCAACCAATTGCCCATAATTATCCCCAAAAAGTATTTTCTAATGTGAAGAGAAGCTTTCGGCCAGCTTGGTTTAAATATTTTGAATGGTTGGAGTATAGCATTTCCAAGGATGCGGTCTTTTGCTTTTGCTACTATCTATTTGAAAATTCAAATAGAGTAGATGCTTTTACAAAAAAAAGGTTTCAATAACTGGAAAAAGGCAATTGAAAGATTTCATGAACATGTGGGTGCTTCGAATAGTGTTCATAATGATGCTAGAATACAACTTCAAGGTTGTAAAAATTAAAGGTAGAGTGTGTCATATATACTACCAGCACAAGGGCAAGAGATGGAGGTTGCTTATCGCACACGTTTAACGACGGCTTTGGATGTCACACGCCTTCTTTTGAAGCAAGGTTTGCCTTTTCGTGGGCATGATGAGTCATCGACTTCATCAAATAAGGGAAATTTTCTTTAGTTTTTTGAGTGGTACAGCCTTCGAAATGAAGAGGTAGGCAAGGTAGTTAATGAGAATGCTCCTAGAAACAATCAAATGACTTCTCCAAAAATTCAAAAAGAACTAACAAGTGCTTGTGCCGTGGAAAATACACTTGCCATCATCAATGATATTGGGGACAAAATATTTTCTATTATGGTTGATGAGTCTCGTGATGTTTTAATAAAGGAGCAAATGGGAGTTGTTTTGAGATATGTAAACAACTATGGAGATGTGATTGAAAGGTTTCTTGGTGTGGTACATGTGCCTGACACGTCATTTATTTCTTTGAAGAATGCTATTGATGAATTATTTGCAAAGCATAAATTGTCATTATCGAGGTTGAGAGGTCAAGGATATGATGGGGCTTCAAATATGCGAGGCGAATTCAATGGATTGAAAGCTCTTATTTTAAAAGAAAATTCATATGCAAGGTATGTCCATTGTTTTTCTCACCAACTCCAATTAGTTGTTGTTGCTGTTGCCAAGAGCAGCCGTATTGTGAGTGATTTTTTTCAATATGTTACTATGATTGTGAATGTGGCTGGAGCATCATGTAAAAGGAAAGATAAACTTAGACAACTTGAACATGATAGGATCGTGGAGTGTTTGGAAAAGGGAGAGATATTTAGTGGTAAAGGAAAAAATCAAGAAATCAATTTAAGACGGCCAGGAGATACTCGTTGGGGGTCACATTACATAACTATAATCCGTCTTATGTCTATGTCGACTTCTGTATTACAAGTGCTTGAAAATGTGCATGATGATGGTGCTTCTGATGATAATAGCGGTATAACCATAAGTTTGATTGATAAGATGGAGAATTATGAATTTGTATTTGTGATGCATTTGATGAAATATATATTGAGAATCACAAATGATTTGTCATTTGCCTTGCAACAAAAAGATCAAAACATTGTGCATGCTGTGAGATTGATTGGGGTAATGAAAGTTCGACTACAAGATTTTAGGGAGGCGGAATGGGAGAATTTTTTGAAGGAAGTCAATATATTTTGTGAGAAGAACGTGATCCCAATAATTAATATGGAAGACAACATGAGATCACGCGGTCGTAGCAGGCGCAATGGACAAATTATTACTAATTTTCATCATTATCGTGTTGAGATTTTTTGTCAGGTATAATCTCTATAACTCTTTTTTCATTATTCCTACCTAAAAATTTATCTTTTTTTTTATTTTTCATTATTACAATGTAGGTTGTTGATTCAATTGTTCAAGAGATGAACAATCGTTTTTTAGAAGCAAGCACGGAGTTACTTTTATGCATATCATGCCTTGATCCAAGGGATTCGTTCTCTCAATTTGACAAAAATAAATTACTCCGTCTTGCTGAGCTTTATCTAGAAGACTTCTCATTGACTGATCGCATGATACTTGCGGATCAACTTGAAAATTACATTTATGATATGCGATGCGATAGTCAATTTTTTGGGATCGAAAATTTGGGTTTGAGAAGTCTTGCTAAGAAGTTGATTGAAACAAGAAGACATATGACTTTTACATTGGTATATCGATTGATCGAGTTGGCTTTGGTTTTACCAGTTGCAACTGCTACTATTGAAAGAGTATTCTCTGCGATGAAAATTGTCAAGACTGACTTGCATAACAAAATGGGAGACGAGTGGATGAATGACAGTCTAGTAGTTTATATTGAGAATGATATTTTTTCAACAATTGAAAACGAACAAATTTTGAGACGTTTTCAAACTATGCAGACTCGCAGGATACAGTTGTCTGCTCTCACTCGTACAACCGAAAGCTCTTCAAGAGTCAATAAATAAATTTTTTTTATTGATGTATTTTGCCCTCCCTTAATATATGTTCTGGTTCCACCACTAACCCTAAAGCACCTTTATCAACAACTGCCACCACGACCACCATCATACGACCCAATTACCTTAGATTGCTCAACCTAAGGCACCCAAAGACAGACCTATTACCTCAGATCTGTCCAACCATCAATCATTCTCTCATCTTGTTATCTTTAAGCAAGAAAAATATCAAATAATAAAGAGAGAATATGTGAGAGACAGATATGGAGGCTATGGTGACAGTGGCATCGATGAGTTACGGTAGTAGAGTTACAGTGGTGGTGGCGGTGGCGGTGGAAGATAACAGAGAATAAAAGGAAGAAGCGGGTGTTATTATGCAAGTTTAATTGCGGATTATAAGTAGTTGGTGAAAGGCAAGTGTGGATGGAGATGGAACCCATATTGAAGGTTTCAAGTCATTAGCTACTTGATTTTACACATTTACTTATAAATCAGATACTGAAATTACACGTCATAAAATAAAATAATGTCATATTAACAATTTTTTTAACTTTTTTGTTAAGTATATATTCTTAATTTATCATAAAATTGATAAAATTATGCTAATGGAAAAACTTGAATACAAAAAATTAATTAGTTAAGGGAAGTAGTAACCAGATATTTTATATATACATGTGGACCTTCTTATACATATTATATAAATTAATTATTTCTAGTGAAAAATGTATTTTGTAAAAACCAACTTCGTCAAATGGTGAATAACTGGTAATTCTACAATTAATAATTATTAGGCTCCAAAAAAAATTCTTTCTTGACATTTAATTACCAGAATGATAGTCCAACAAAAAATTATATATAACTTTTTAATGAATTAAAAAGTGATGTGAAATTGGTTGAATTCAACGTACACCAATTTTTAATTGAAGGCTAGTAGTCATAATCATATGGATAGATATTAGATGCGGAGTTACCTCGTTGAAAGACATAAATACAAATCAATACAAATAATATATAACACGGCGGAGATTCGCTATTGAGTTGGTTGGGGCAATTATTATTATTTTTAAATTAAAATTTTGCGGAGTTTTGGTATGGAGTTTATCCGATAAAATTAACTAAATTAGTCTATGATAAGTGTACTTCTCTATTCTTATCCTAAATTTGGCCTGAGTTATTTTGGTTGGTAGTGAATTTGAAATGAGATAATCAGTTTGTGAGAATTTAAGGAGTTTATATATATATATATATATATATATATATATATATATATATATATATATAGTCTCCTTCAATTGAGGGATCCCTCAAATAGTGTTATTTGAGGGATAGGACGCTCAACGTTAGATTTGTTTTAATGACTTTATGTGGCTGAGATTTTACATTTTTTAACCCATTTTCTTCAAATAACCCAACACATTCAATACTGGAGAAAACCTAAGGCACACAAAAGGGAAAAGAGTAAGAGTCCCATGCAAGCCTAAGAGAAGACTAACCCTATCGAGATGAAGAGATGAGCCACCATTTTTACAATTTTCAACCTAACTTGCAAGATTTCTATTTCTACAAGGTATCCATGTAGATTTTTTTTCCTAACAAAATCTAGGTTGTGGGTGTTGATTTGAAGATGTACGAGGGTTTTTTGAATTGGGTTTTTTAAATTTGATTTGAGATTACATCTCCAGATTTAATATGGATTTGTAAAAATTTGTGTGACTTATTATTGTTGAAAGAAAAGAAAAGTCAAGAGACACGAAGCAAGAGAATCAAACATCTAATGGGTAATTTTTTATTTCAATTATAATGATGAATTCTAGATATAGGTTCTAATGGGTAGTTCTTAATTTGGATTCCATTGATAAATTCTTGGTATAAGTTCTAATGGATTATTTTTAATGTGATAAATTCTTGATTTGGGTTCTAATGATGAATTCATGATATAAGTTTTAATGGATGTGTTGGGTTATTTGGAGAAAACGAGTTAAAAGATGTAAAACAATCTCAGCCACATAAAGTCATTAAAATAGATCCAACGGTTGAGCGCCCTATCCCTCAAATAACACTATTTGAGGGATCCCTCAACTGAAGTGGACTATATATATATATATATATATATATATATATATATATATATATATATATATATATATATATATATATATATATATATATATATTATCTTCTCAAAGGATAAGTTTTTGTTTTTCTAAAATTATGTAACATCTTCTCCCTTCTTATATCTACACATACCTATAGAGATAAAATCCAACCAACCAAACCCTCTCAATATGAAGTTTAAAACTGATTCAATTGCAGCGGAGGAATTATAAAGGATATTGATTAAAAATAAGTCTACTATCATATACAACCGCTCACATATTATTCACATGCATATTGACATGATCGGCCCACCTGACTTGCTCTACAGGTGGGCTATGTCAATATGCATGTGAGTGTATGTGAGCGATTGTATATGATAGTTCGGGTCGGTCTAAACTTTTTGGGGCCTCAAGCTAAATTTTAAATTGAGGCCTTTTTTTACCATTCAATATTAAATTAAATTAGTATCTATGATTATTTTTTTTTAAATTAAATTTTCATTTTTGTTGCCTTTCACCTAATTTTTCTGTGATATTTTTTAATTACTGGTAACAAATTTTTCAAGAGCTTCCTTTTGGGATTCAATTAATTTTTCTACTCTTTTTATTTTATGAAGTTTTTGATACATGATTCATATTTTTAAGAAGCCGTATAAGTAACAAGCCAAAAATATAAATAACAACAGATACTTCTTAGTCAAAACACAAATAACAGAATTTTTTTCACTAAAACGAGTAACAATAGTACCTATTTAACAAGTAAAATTTAATAAAATTAAAATAGAAAAGTATAGAACAATAGAACTTGATTATGCCGATTTAGTGATTTTCCCAAGATTAAATACCTGAACAATGAACATCACAAATTCAGAGTAAGAAAAATTAATTTACAAATCCTAATTGCAAAGGAAAAAAAATTTACACAAGTGAGTAAAGATTGATATTATTACCTATTGATGTGTTGAATTCAATTTTTGTAGAGCCAGAAGATCTCAACACTCAACTCCTCAAATTTGAAGCAAGCATAAAATATAAAAGATTAAAAGATATAATATTTATTGAGAATTGTAGATTTGTAGTTAGAGAAAAAGACTTATTTAGAGATAGAAAGTGAGAGGCGTATAAAGAGCCAGAGAGAAAGAGATCTCGATACTAGCTACTAATTTGTTTGAGAAAAATAATTTGGACTTTTTAATGGGTTCTAATATAATAATTATTAAAATTTGAGGAGATAATAATTAGGGTTTTTATAATGAGTTCTAACACAAGAATTATTAAATTTTTGGGGCCTTCTCAATTTTGAGGCCTCAAACAATTGCTTAACTTGCTTAACTGTAGGATTGATTAATGCCCATTGCTGGAGGAATCTTATGCTTTGTCCCATATACAGATACAAAATCATGAGATATCGTGTACAAATATACCGTTGACTAGAAATTAATTAATTAAATACTATTTGTAGCGTAATTATATAATCTATCATCTATTTCACATCAATACATCACACAAATACAATGTATACATGTGTAGATTGATTCAATAATTTTGAAATATTTATCTTATACCACTATTTTTAGTAAAGTAAGTACTCCGTCTCTTCCGCAAAAGTACTAAAATCTAAAGATTTACAAAAAAATTTACATGAATATTTTATTTTTTGGGGAATGTAGTGAGTATAAAAGAAAGTACAACAATTTCATAGAGAGAGGGTTGCTCTTAATTGATCTTGTGTGAAGTTCAGCTCACTCATTACATTGTTAGCTTGAATACATTCTTAGGTTTTCATTAAACAACTTAAATGTCTAAATTTTAGTAATTTAACATGTTATCAAAGTTCCTAATGTATAAGTTGTGAAAAGTTTTAAGTTCAAATTGAAGGATCGATGTTGGCTTAATAAATATAAGTTTATATATATATATATATATATATATATATATATATATATATATATATACGGAGAGGATCTAAAGCGGACCAATGAACGGACCAAGTCAAAAACACGCGGGTTTCAGGGCGCGGGTCGGACCAACCCGCGGGTTGGCCCTGAAACCCGCGTGTTTTTGCCTTGGTCCGTTCATTGGTCCGCTTTAAATCCTGGCTGTATATATATATATATATATAGTCTATTTCTTGAAATTCTTTTAATAAATACACTACACAAAAAATCAGTCATTGTCGACGGGCCTTGTCGTTGCCTATGACTAGTGCCGTCGGCATTGAGGTCATTCGCGACGGCAGACACTGTCAGTACGCCCGTCGCCCCATAGGTCGTCGCCCCTGGTTCTCGTCGCCAATCGTCGGCATCATTATTATTGGCGACGGGGGTCATTAGCGACGACACAATGTCAATGCTGATGGCTAAAGTGACGGCGTGGCCGTCGGCAAAGACTCCATAAAGTTTTTGAGGGAAAAACTCAGTCTCGACGACATGCTTGTCGACAATGACTTTTATAGCCGTCAGCAATGACTTTTGCACATGAGTGTCGCTATATGTCACTGGCGATGACAAGGTCGTCGCTATTACCCCCGTCGGCAATGACTATATACATTTTGAATTTTCTTTTATATTTTCACAATTTTTCTATTCATTTACAAATATAAACGTACACCTGTTATAAACTAATAACAACCATCAAATAACAAGCAAATATCATACAATTCACCATTGAAATAGTAATCCAAATCAAGTATATAGATAAAAAATATAATGGTCGTCGGTACAACTCAAAAACTGTACAAGTACATATATGAAACTCAGAATATAACATAAACCAAACTAACTACAACCCGTCGCCTGTCTCCATGTCATCGAGTTGGCGGTCATCACCCTATACTGGGGGAGGCTGCTCGTCATCAACTCGACGGTCATCGCCCTGTACTGAAGGAGGCTGCTCGTCATCAGCTCAGCGGTCATCACCAACAGTGCCTCCACCTCCACCTCCACCTCTACTAGTCTCGTCAACAAGACCCTACAAAATTAAAATATTAATAACAAAGTCAAAATGAAAACATATTTATATTATTTTAGTTTGTGTTCTTCAAGTTAGGCAGACGAGACTCAAACTCGGGTTTCGCATATCGGAATCGAGTCCCGTCAGTTGTAACACGTTTCTATTGCCTATGCGGTGTTATTGCCTATGTTTGCGTGTCGTTTGGATGACCAGGGCGGGTTTTGGTCTCTTTTTCGACTATTTTCCTAAGTTTTCTCAAGTTAGGCGGACGAAACTCGAACTCGGGCTCCGTATATCAGAATCGAGTCCCGTCAGTTGTAACGTATGTTTATAGCCTATGCGGTGCTATAGCCTATGTTTGAGTGTCGTTTGGATGACCGGGACGGGTTTTGGTATCTTTTTTGGCGATTTTCCTATGTTTTCTCAAGTTAGGCGGACGGGACTCGAACTCAGGATCCGTATATCGAAATTGAGTCCCGTCAGTTGTAACGCATGTCTATTGCCTATGTGGTACTATTGAATATATTTGCGTGTCATTTAGACGATCGGTATTGGTTTTGGTCTCTTTTTCGGCTATTTTCTTAAGTTTTCTCAAGTTAGGAGGACGGGACTTGAACTCGGGCTTCGTATATCGAAATTGAGTCCCATTAGCTGTAACGCATGTCTATTGCCTATGCGGTGCTATTGCGTGTCGTTTGGACGACCGGGGCAGGTTTTGGTATCTGTTTTGGCTATTTTCCTAAGTTTTTTCCAAGTTAGGCGGACGGGACTCGAACTCGGGCTCTATCTATCGGAATTGAGTCCCGTCAATTGTAACGCATGTCTATTACCTATGCTGTGCTATTGCCTATGTTTGCGTGTCTTTTGGAAGACCGGGCGGGTTTTGGTCTCTTTTTTGGCTATTTTTTTAAGTTTTCTCAAGTTAGCCAAATGGGACTCGAACTCGGTCTCCGTATATCAGAATCGAGTCCCGTCAGCTGTAACGTGTGTCTATTGCCTATGTGGTGCTATTGCCTATGTTTGCATGTCGTTTGGATGACCGGGACATGTCGTCATGGTGTTTTGTGCAGTCTAACTAGATAATTACTAATGATGAACTTTACCCATCATATGCTAAATATATACCACTACTACTACCATATGTCTGTCTAAATATATACCACTACTACTACCATATGCATGTGTTTGTGTGTTAACTAGTTATTTGACAGTTTATATAAGCAATATAATTATAAATAAGAAAATACATCAATAATATGTTTTACCTGTCGAATATGTGGAACAAAGATATTGGCAAGACAACTGCACATACACAGATGGCGTCCTCCCGGACTACACCTATGAGGTCTTCAGTGGTAGCTGCAGGATCTATGGAGTCGTGGATAACCTCCTGAGCAAGTTGGTAGATCCGCTCGCGTGATGGTGTGCCTGACTACACGACACTGCTCGCCATGCACCCCTCTATGATCCGCCTAATGAAGTCGTCAGATAATGAAGGGCCGACAGCTGATCCACTCGCACCACTACCTCCGGTGGGTGGGCGACGTCAAGATCTTGCAGCAGGGACTACAATGTAGGCTGGGACACGGGGAATGCCCATAACTCTACCCTTCTTCGGCCCCCCTGTAACCTGCAGCCAATCCTCCATCTCCTCGTCCTCACGCTCAGCATCAGCCACTGGAGTGTCACCTCTCTAGCTACTCCGGACCACGGAAAGGTCCTCGAACCGTGTCTAAAAAAACACAGAAATAGGTGAAAAGCAAGTATTACACAAAAAAATATAAAAGAATTTCAAAGCCATGTAATACATACTAAATAAAATAATTAAATTACTTACCGCAATGCGCTCTGCCTCAGGTGAGATATAACCACTGTCACCTTTCTTCTGGTGAGCGTGCCACCAAAACTCGAGGCCGGAAGGTCGGTGTTTTAGACTCACCTCGAGTCTCTCCATGTAAAAGTCGTACGACTGACTCCCACTGCAGTGTGGGAGACGACTCTGCTGTCGGGCAGTTGTACGATGTGCTGACATCTTTTTGAACGCCTCGCCCTCCCAAATATCGCACATCTGCTCCCACATCGCAACACCAATGAAATCTGGCCGGACATCTCTAAGTATTTGTCCATCAGTGTAAGACCCCAACTTATTATAAATAAAATTAATTTTTCTCTATTCATTATTCTAAATTAATAAGGTGTTAATTTGATATAATATTTTGATTATGGATGAAATGTGTAAAATTTGCAAAATAAGCAAGTGGTTATAAAATATTCCTTTTGTCGGGGAATATTCATTTGGTCGTGAAATATTCTTTTTGTCGGAAATATCCGTACGACGGCACAGTCAATTTTGGGCCCCATAACGGAATAACCGTTGGATGAAGAAAACGGCAAAGTTTGAGTTTTATAAATAACGGTGTAATTGTTACCGTTAACACTGTTAGATTACCTGGTGGTTAAAATATAGTAATACACGTGGTTGCACAGTAGCACACGGTATTGCACAGTATTATTGAATTATTGATTCGTACGTAAGAAGGCACTACTCAATAATTGTTACAGTAGTTACTATTCAATATTTTATGTTATTGATTCAATAATTATTGCATTGTTAGTTTATATTATTATTGTTTCAATAATTGTTACTGCACAATATTTCTTATTATCAGATCAATAATTTATATTATTTGAATAATATTATTAGATATCATTATTGGCAATGTCTAGAAAGTTCTGTCAATGAGAGGTTTGGTCACCTAATTGCGTGCCAGTAAGGAGAAATCCTTATTGAAAAGCCCCATCTTTCCTGGAAAATGCCTGGTTGTCATAATTGTAATTCTATAATATTATTTGTGAATAATTAATTATTAATTTATATGATCAGAAAATATTTATTTGATGTGGATATAAATGATGAATTTATTTATTTTATGTGATTATAAATGATGGAATTAATACTGAGGTGTTTTATCAGTATTTTGTCGGATTTGAGGTATTAAAAATCACTCGTTTATTGATTTCGGATATTTTCTATTTGGAATTTGGAAAAACACAAAGCTACAAAGTTGTAGAGAATTCAATTTCAGGCAGAATGGACATAAAATTCGTATTTTTCTGATAAACGGACTATTTTCTATGAATTATTGAAGTTTCAAAAAATAAAATATTTTTTTATTAAATTATGGGTGGGACCCACTCTTGTTTGAAAACACGTGGGCTGCTGATTTTGTTCAAAGATGGCTGGTATTAAATGTCCAACCTAGCATGCGTTGAATGAAAAGAAAGAAATATTAATATTCTATTATTTTAGTCTCTTATGTCGTTGTAGCATTTTCTTATAAATAGACGCTTAGGTTAGAATTGAAAATCACACCAGAAACAAGTTTTCTTTCTATCTAGATTATCGAGCGTATTTTTGTGAATATTTTGATACTTTGAGAGTTGCTGTTCGGTACGAGTTTTCTTCGGCTTTCTATCCGATATTCCGATCAGAAGTACCGTTATTTTGAGGTAAGAGATGTTATTTTATTTTGAAATGATATTAATTTCTTTAATATCATTATGTTAAAATATTGGTTTGAACTTTTTAATCAAATTTGCAACTTTTTGTGTCGGGGTTACTATTCACGTATACGGCACTATTCACGTATACGACACTATTCACGAATACGGCACTATTCACCGAAAAATAAAAATTTTACTTTTTATCCAAGATGTCTATTTTGGCTACTATCTTTGATTGTATTCATTTTTTGATCGTTATTTTTGAATCCTGCTTTACAATTGGTTATTATGAAGTATTATTGATCTTGGATAAACTGTTATACGAATCTCTAATATTTGTCCTTCTGTCTCACTAGATTCGTTTTCTTTAAAATATTTTTCATCATCCTCAGTCTTAAATGATGATATTACTGAATATCTTTGATCTGTAGTGCAAAGATGAATGATTAACTGATGAATATCTTTGGCCCGTAGTGCAAAGATGAACGGGTGTTGAGATGAACATGACCAACTGGTGATACAAATGAATATCTTTGGTCTGTAGTGCAAAGATGAATATTTGATTAAAGATATATATTTATTGTTGTTACAGGGATAAAATATTGATGATGAACTTTTAAATCTTAGAAGATAGTAGAATTCATTCTCTATGTGACTCTTCTAATGGATTGTTGTTTCCGCTGCAGAATATTGATCTAAAGCTTGTTGTCTATTATATTCTATCAGATTTTTTCCTGTTGTAGACTAATGATAATTTGTTGTATATTATCTTAGTCATAATTTTCTTTACTGGGCTAGTTGAGCTCACCCTTTTCCATTTTGTTCTATTTTTCTTCTCAGGAGGTGAGAACATAGCATGATCTAGTCGGAGTATGGAGTGATGGTTCTAGAAAGATGTTTTAGCAGTCCTCACTATTTCTGTAAAATAGTGTATGAATAATTGTAATGATGACTTATTTGGGTGTGGATATTGTCTAGAAGACAATATTTGTATTTAAACTCACAGTATGTGTTGTCATATTTTTCACGACAATTGTATTATTGAAGTTGTAGTTTGCTTTCTGTACCATGTATTTGGCGACTCAGAATAGGTGTTGTATACCTATTTTGGGGGTGTCACAGTTGGTATCAAAGCTTAAGGATATGGTCTCTAGCGGAGATCGGGAAATAGAACTAGGAGGGGAGAGATGAGTAAATCCTTCGCTAGTGTGTCCTATCTAAGCTTATTTATTGGTTGATCATAATATAGGGAAATTATGAGATATGTTAATTTATTTAATTAACCCTTATTTTATGGCAGTATTTAAGAATGGCAACTGAGAAAGTTAACAATGAAGTGTATGAGACTGTGGAACAACCTTTAGTCACAAACCAGGTGAACGTCAAATACGAAGGCAATATTCCACCTGTAAACAACACTACCGAGCAAACGATGAATGATGGAATGTTTAGGTGCTTTTTGCAGTTAATACAAAATCAGACGAAGGAGACTCGTGTACAAAATAGGGTGGAAATGATGGCAACACACGGTCTGTCACAACTAAGCAGTTCAAGGAGTTGGGACCACCAGATTTCTAGGGAAAGCCCGATCCAATTAAGGCGGAAATGTGGGTCAAGCAAATTACCAAGATATTCGATGTCTTGGGATGCATGGAGGAACAGAAGGTTCTATTCGCCATCTTTATGTTCCGTGGAGAGGCAGATTACTGGTGGAAATCTGTGAATTGAAGCGTACCCAGCCAGTTGCACTTAACATGTCTTGGGAAAGATTTCAGAAACTGTTCAATGACAAGTACTTTCCAGAAAGTATTCGTCATATGAGGGCGGTAGAGTTTATTAGACTGGAACAGAACAACATGACGGTGTCTCAGTACGAGACAAAGTTCGCATAGTTATCCAGGTTTACACCTCATTTGGTGGAGAATGAGGAACGTATGACGTGGATGTTTTTGAGAGGTCTAAAACCCGAGATTCGTCAATACCTTATCTCTCATAAATTTTCTCTGTATTCAGATGATGTCAACAGGGATCAATTATTAAAGTGAGATAATGAGTACACTCAACCGAGGGATCACTACCAGGGTCATATCGGTGACAACAGTCATCGAAGTGATGATAACCAGCGAGGAGGGAAGAATACGGATAAAAGCGGTAACCACTGGGGTGCTAATCGTGGCCATAATAATAGAAGAGATGAGTCTAGTGGAAATTTCAAAAAGAAGAGATTCAACAATGACGGGAAGACATCAACAGCAACACCAGCATCAACTGTTGCTAGGGGAGGAGAACGTCCACCGGTCGTGTGTTACAAATGCGGGAAAGAGGGACATATCAGCTCAAACTGCCCACAACAATCCAAGGTATGTTATAACTATAGAAAGGAAGGTCATATAGCCCGAGAGTGTTCTGTAGCAAAACCAAGTTCAGAGGGGATGGTGACTCCAAAAGCTGTCCCGGATAAGTCGAAGTCAACAGTTCCTGGAAGAGCGTTTGTTATGACTGGCCAAAACGTGAGGAACCCGAACGAGGTGATCACGGGTAAGCTAATCTTGAATTCTTGCGAAGTTTATACCTTACTGGTTCTACCCATTTTTTTATCTCTCCTGCTAGTGCTCAACGTTTAAACTTGACTCCGGAGAAATTGGATTTTAACTTATCTGTTGAAATTCCGTTGGGTGAAACCTTCGTTACATCTACAGTTTATAAATCTTGCTTAATCCAAGTTGGCACTATCACATTACTTGTTGATCTTATCTCTTTAAAGATACTTGCTTTTGATGTGATTTTAGGAATTGATTGGTTAACCACTCATCATGCCAAAATTGATTGTTTTCGTAAGGTTGTTAGTTTTCATATTCCTAACCAACCTGTCATATGAATTCAAACAACTAAACCACTAAAATCAGTCACTGTCATATCAATCCACAAAGCTATTCATTTATTGAAAAACGTATGTCAAGCTTTCTTAGCCCATATTATGGATTTGAATAAAGACAAGTCAGATTTGGATAATATTTTTGTTGTTAGATAATTTCCTGATGTATTTCCTGAAGAACTTTCCGGTCTACCCCCAGAACGTGATGTTGAATTCTTTATTGACCTTGAACCGGGTACAAAACCCATTTCTAAAACCCCATATCGAATGACTCCTATTGAACTTCAGGAGTTAAAAGTCTAACTACCGGAGTTATTAGACATCGGTTTCATTCGTCCTAGTACATCTCATTGGGGTGCTCATGTTTTATTCGTAAAAAAGAAAGACGGGAGTATGCGACTTTGTATTGACGTGACTTTTTGAAAAAAAAATTACTTGGTAATTACGTGGCAACAGATGTTCATATCTACTCCTTTCTTTTATTTTTTAATGAATTTTATTTATAATTTTTTCTTCTCAAACAAAAAAATAAAATAATAAAATCATTATGTGGTAAAAAAAAATTAAAATAATAATAAAATTAAAATAAATATTTTAATTCATTTTTTTATAATTTTTTCTTTTCCTTTTATCTTCTCCTTTCTTTTAAAAATTATTTTTATTTTAAAAATTAATTCCAAATAATATATCAAAATTTTTGTATCAATGAGATCTATTACAACATTATATTAATTTTTAAAAAATAAAAAATAAAAAATCATTAATTATGTGGAAAAAAATAATTAAAATAATAAAATTAAAATAAATGCTTTAATTTATAAAAATTAAAATAAATGCTTTAAACAAATGACATAAAAATTAAAATTAATTATACAATCAAAACCTCATTATTATTTTTATAATTTTTTCTTTTCCTTTCTCTCTTTTCCTTTCTTTTAATTATTTTAATTCTAAATAATACAAATAATCAAAATATTCATCTCGATTCAATCACCCCCCATTTTAATTTACAGAAAGCTCTCATTCATCCAGTCTCTTCCTCCACCTTTGAACAATTTCAAGATCTAAACTTCCCACCATGAATATCATATCCAAATCTCTCTCAATAAGAGGATTACTAGCATCATCGATTCATCGTCCACTTTCTTCAATAATCACATCTTGGGTTCCTTCTCTTTCTCTCTCTTCCACTTTTTTTCCTCTCTCTCTCTCTCTTCCACTTTTCTTGGCGCGGAGGGCGGCGACGGCGGCGGTGGCGGGGGAGTTGATCTGTTTGTTGGTGGTGGTGTCTTGCATGATTTGGTTAAATCTGGGGCAAGTTTTTTTGGTAGAAATTGGGGGGTGAGGTATTTGTTGGAGGAGGAGGGTTGAAATATTAATAAATCGAATTGCAGAGAACTTCAAAATCATGGTGATCCCCCTTTCAGAAACAAAAGCCAAACAAAGAAAAAAGTGTGGAAAAATAAAAAAAGGCAACCATTTTTATTTTTATTTTTAAAATAAAACATAGATATTATAAATATTATAATATTAATTTTTATTAATATTCTACATATTATAAATATTTAGGTAAAGAAAAAGAAAGAAAATAAAATATAAAAGTATTTTTATTTTTAAAAAATTTATACGTATTTTAAAACGTAAAAGTATTTTTATTTTTAAAATAAAATATACATATTATAAATATTATAATATTAATTTTTATTAATATTATACATATTATAAATATTTATGTAATGAAAAAGAAAGAAAATAAAACATAAAAGTATTTTTATTTTTAAAAAATTTATACGTATTTTAAAACATAAAAGTATTTTTATTTTTAAAATAAAACATACATATTATAAATATTATAATATTAATTTTTATTAATATTATACATATTATAAATATTTATGTAATAAAAAAGAAAGAAAATAAAACATAAATGTATTTTTATTTTTAAAAATTTTATACGTATTTTAATACATAAAAGTATTAAAAATAAAAATATTTATTAAAAGAAAGGAAAAGATAAAAGGAAAAGAAAATATTATAAAAAATAAATTAAAATATTTATTTTAATTTTATTATTATTTTAATTATTATTTTTACTACATAATGATTTTATTATTTTATTTTTTTGTTTGAGAAGAAAAAATTATAAAGAAAATCCATTAAAAAATAAAAAGAAATGAGTAGATAGGAACATCTGTTGCCACGTAATTACCAAGTAATTTTTTTTCCCAAAAAGTCACGTTAGCAATCTAAGCTGATTTTTTAACGTCGGTTACTCAAATTGGATGGAATTGGTTAATTAAACATTTTTAAAAATTACAGTGGACTAATTGAATATTTTAAAAGCACAATGGCTAATTGCTTAAAACACTACAACTATAGTGGTGCAAAAGTGTTTTTTGCCAATAGAAAATTAAGCTTTCTAAATTAGAAATTAGGATTTTCTAATTATATTAGGGTTTCCTAATCACATTAAGGCTTGCAAATTAGGATTAAGGTTTCCTAGTTAACATTAAAATTTCTAAATTAGCAATTAGGTATTCCCTAATTGAACATTAGGGTTTCTAACTTAACAATTAGGGTTTTCTAACTAATCATTAGGACTTCCCAAATTAAATTTATAATCAATAACATATAAGCTTTTATACTTATCCTTTGAGCTCCCAAATTAGGGTTTTGATATTTCAAATTAGGGTTTTGAATTTTCAGAACTAAAATTAGGATTTTCAGAGCCGATATTAGGGTTTTTAACAAATCGTTAGAGTTTTCTAACTGTACATTGATGTTCTTAATATATCCTTAGGGTTTGTCACTGATATAGTTTATCTGATCAACCCTTTACCCTTAACCACAAGCTGTACACATATATGATCATATATATACACAAAATATATACACTTATACACTTAACCCTGTAAGTCTTCACAATTTTTTTTAATCCATAAAAATCCTTCACAAAATGTCAAATTCATACACTTATTTTCTGTCTAGATCTATTATTTAACCTTTATTCAATCTTTTAAGATTTTATTACATATAAATTTTTATGATCATATAACTAACATTTATTGTCACAAATTCTAAAACCTTTGCAGCTAGAGTAGAAAAACTTGAATGATCAGATGGCGTTAAGAGAAAGGAACGTATAAAGAGAGAAGATTTAAATGTATAGAAGTTCATAATATGTTGTAATATTATATAATGTTGTAATATTATTTTGATGATAGTTTAATAAAGGTCTTCGTACCTGAGATTAGAGGTGATATGTTGTAATAATATTGTAATTACATTCAAGTCTTAAGATTATGTTGAATGGGTAGTACCGTGAAGCACCGGACCCGAGCTTGAAGGCAGAGTCGGGGTTTAGGAATTTCCAACTACAATATTCAAAAATTATAATTTAAACTTTAATAATATTTTCATTTATAATTATAAAATTTATTATAATGTTTTGAAATATTACAATTACTTTGGGGGCTAAATTACGAATTTTATAATACTTGGTGTAAAGTATATAGCCCTCATTGCATGTAAATATCACACAACATATATATAAATCACACCAATTCCATAATTGCATTTGCTTTTGTGAAAAAACTACCGAGACCAACATTTCAGCATTTTAAACAAGAGACTGGGAATTTTCAGCTGTAGGAGATCTTGTGGTAGTGTAGACGACCGGAACATTGGCTTCAATTTTAGTCTTCTCCCCCAAAGATTGTTCGATATCTTTACAGTTAGACCGAGGAAAATAAGACCCAATTTTTTCGAGAGTGTACTTGAAAGTTCCCATGAGGGACAAATACAGAGGCATATAAACGCCTGCGAAAACTGTGACAGGGAGAAATGCAACAGTGTACAAGATTATTCTTGTCCACTGTTCCTTATTACGAATCATAAGAATAATTGTTGCTGCAAATGCCAACATCATCATTGTCACAGATAAGATTAGGCATGTTATGCCTAGCATTAGCTTCTGCGGAAGCGCGTGCTTAAATTCTCGTAACTGAAACGAAGAAGTTAGAATCGACAAAAATATAATGACAGCTGTTAAACAGAATGTAAGCGAAAGGACATCACCAATGGTAAATATGACGAAGAAAGTTTCATTAAGAAGGACTGGTGAACCGTTGTCTTTTGAACCACCTGGTACTGTGTAGGCTGCTGCAAAAGCAACAGTGGCAATGAGTACCGCAACAATTGAGCAGTTTTCTGCTGTGCGCTTTAGCCAGTCTTGGGATTTGTCTCGAAGGGCTTCCTTGTTGAGAGCTAATAGCTCTTCAGCAGTCTCACCATCATGGTTTGTGTGCTTGTGGAAGTGGGGTCTAATGACTTTCTTTATGCGCTGCATGAACAAAAAATGATTAGAAGACTATAAGCTTATCTAAGACGGTTATATACGGAGTACAATTTTGTTGCCATATTATCTATCCCATCTACTGCCTCAGCAGATTTGAATTCTTAAATATGTAAACAAAAACTTCTTTGCATGGATGCATAGTAATTTCATAACCTAAAATGAAATCTAATGTCACCAAATCTATTTTAGGCCAACCTGTTTTGGATTTCGATTCCATGAAATTGTCTCCAACTTAAAATGTGTCAACCCTATAAGAATGAGTTGCATTTTGTATATCAACAATCGTAATTGCATAACAGAGGCCATCGAAGTTCTCTTAGTATACAAATGCAACTCCTTGACGGATAGTAAGATGTGGGACAACTTCATTGAATCCATATAATCTTTACCACGTAGGCAAATTAAGGTTGCAATATTGTCCTTCCTAATCGTATTCAAGTAAAGAGTTCTATTATGTATTAATAATGTCTAGATTATATATATATATATATATATATATATATATATATATATCCAAGTTGCCAACTAGTTTTAAATTAACCTCACAATTACCGAAGTGGACGCTTACCTCCTTATAGGTTTCACTTGGTGTCAATTATGTTTCTTAGGTCGACTTTCCCCTAATTTCATATCACATGTTAGTCATGCTCCTGTTAATGATAGTATTGTCATTGACTATGTAAAATACTCGGCTAACGTGTTAGTAATGTGAATGATATTTACATCATCAACTGACAAATCTGTCCTCATTAAAACTCATGACTAGCACGTGACACGAAATTAGATAAAAGTCAACCTAAGAAAAACAGAATTAACACGAAATAACTACTATAAGAAGGTAAGTTTTCAGTTTGATAATTAAACAGTTAATTTAAAATTAGCTGAAAACTCAGAGGGATAGATATGTAATTCAACCTTAATAATATGCATGTAAAACTTAAAGAAAAGTTGTTGCACCTCAAACAATATCAAATCATCTTGCAATTGGAAGGAAGGGCTGCGCTTTGCAGTTTCTTCCACATCTTCATTCCTTATCTTTTTTCCAACCATGTGTAGGATGGAGTTCCCCTTTGCGTCACACTTTCGTATCAGTCGCCTCATTGGAAGTTCCATACCCTGCACCATGTTGAATACCTCCATTTGGCGGTACTTAATCGCTATGTGTAAAATAGATCTACCATCCTCATCAATTTGCTCAACCGCCTGAGGGTGCACTTCCAGGATTTCTTTAACAATCTCGAGGCACCCTGTCTGAGTTGCCAAAAGCAACGGTGTTTGTTGTCTCTCGTCTTTCTTCTTATAAGCCTCAATCTTTTTCAGTTCATCCTGATCAGTATTTTTCACTACATCCCCAATCTTCTTAATTTCAGCCCCAATCCTCTTCAGCTCAGCCCCAATCTTCTTCAATTCAGCCTCAGTCTTGTTCTCGTCATTTTCTGAATCGACATATCTTTCAGCATCTTCTTCTTCATCTCCAGATGTTTTAGCATCTGTTGTGCCTACATATTGTGTATCCTTCCACGATGTATCCTTTTTAATTAAGAGTTTCGCAAGCTTTACAGCTGCATTGTATCTTTTTCTTTTCCTAACCATATTGTCCCACCAGGGTACACTGTAACCTGATGTAACTCTTCCTAGAGAAACCAAACTTACAAAGTCAGTAATTATTGTTTATCATACCAACAATAACAAAATAGAATACTGTTAGGTTATACATAGACAAAGCATTGATGACTTGTATTGTGCAATTTATGAGTGATTCTACGCGGACATGAGTTTTGGACAGAAAAATTGAACCGAAAGAACAAAATCAATTTGTTCCTATGAACAACTGGACAGTACAATCAATTTGCTCGCAGGAAAAAATTCATTTTGTTCTTTCAGTCTAATTTTTCTGTCCAAAACTCATGTCCGCGTAGAATCACTCATAAATTGCACAATACAAGTCATCAATGCTTTGTCTATGTATAACCTAACAGTATTCTATTTTGTTATTGTTTTGTCCGCATATACTTATTGGCAATTTATATATCAAGGTTTTTGTCTAGGTAATTTTTGTCTTGTTATATATCTAGCATTACTCGATAATATATATATATATATATATATATATATATATATATATATATATATATATATAGTCCGGATCTTAAGCTCACCCTTTATCCAACTCACCCGAGCTCACCCTTTATCCAACTCACCCGAGCTCACCCCCCTTTAGCGACGGATCCGGTGACGGTTCGGTCATACAACCGTCGTCTATACTTTTAGCGACGCTATATGTTGTCCGTCGCTAAAAGTATAGACGACGGTTGTATGACCGAACCGTCGTCGGGTCCGTCGCTAAAGGGGGTAAGTTCAGATGGATTGGATAAGGGATGAGCTTAAAATCCGGACCGTATATATATATATATATATAGTCCGGATCAGGTCCGGACTCCCGGATTTTGTTAAAATCCGGACCTTTTTTTTTTTTTTTTGGTTTTTTTTGAAACAACTAAAAAAAAAAAAATTTATGGAATTGGAATTTTTACATTATATAGTGTTTTGGGTGTGATTTGGATGCCTATAACAAAATATGTCTGTACAGTCTGGGCAGACTGTACATATATTGGTTGGTGTAGGTATTAAAAACACACCCAAAACACTGTATTATTGAAAAATTTCAGTTCCATAAATATTTTTTTTTTTTAAGTTGTTCTACAAAAAA
Source organism: Panax japonicus (assembly GCA_020205505.1). Taxonomy (NCBI): domain Eukaryota; kingdom Viridiplantae; phylum Streptophyta; class Magnoliopsida; order Apiales; family Araliaceae; genus Panax; species Panax japonicus. The sequence continues at coordinate 49,255,457 of CM035106.1, forward strand.
AAAAAAAAAAAAAAAATCGGGTCCGGATTTTCTCCCGTCCGGGAGGTCCGGACCTGATCCATTCTATATATATATATATATATATATATATATATATATATATATATATATATATATGGAAAAGCTAGGTAGAATGTGCATTGTGAATATTGGCACTTTCACCGGATATGAAAAAAAAGAGATAAAGAAATCATTGAAAGTTTATTTAATTACCTTCATGCAGATAACTACCATCTTCAACGTCATTATTACTTTTGATATCTAAAGCACCAAATTTATGTGGTTTAAGGTTGTTAGCGAATATAATAATGAAGTGTTGGGTGTGTGTGTGTGTGTATATATACGTCCTCCGTCCCCAAGTAAAAGGATGACTGATAGTACAATTTTTTGAGAATTGCACAGTAAATTTAATAGTTGCATAATATTTCTCTCACATGAGATGAACTCCACTTACTATTTATGTGAAGATGAACTTATGAAACTATAAAATTTACTTCTGAAAATATTAATTTTCAATTCTTTTGTTCTCAAAAGGATGAGATAAAATATATAAAGTAAGGTAAATATTCATTTAATGTGTGGCCTATTAGTATAAAAAATAAAATAAAAATATTCATTAATTTATATAATTGTGTAGGGGCCACTAGGGATAAATTTGGTACTTTATTACTCCCTCTTTTTTCTACTTTTACTTTTATTAGTGTGTGCAAATTGTACTTTGATAATCTTTTTGGGGACATATATATATATATATATATATATATATATATATATATATATATATATATACTCCCTTCGTCCCTAAAAGGATGACGAAAGTATAATTTTTACACAAATTAAAGGATAGTGAAAAAATTAGGAGAGTATATATTTTTTTCCCATTCTACCCTTGTGTTCAAGTAGTGTGATGAGTTGATATTTGTATGGATTAATATATTTTATTGGGTTTTGGATAGAAGGAGAATTAATGATATAACTGATTGACTATTGAGTTAAATAAAATATGATAGTAATTTAAATCATCTTTTTGGGAATGGAGGGAGTATTATCTTTGTCGGTCGAGCACTGAGTACAAAACTTACGAGAGTCAATAAAACGTTTCAGCCATCCTTCACCACGAAATTTGAATGCTGATGGATTGCATGCAAGAAGTTGGAGAGCAGTCAGTTTTTCATGATTCCTTTTGTCGTGCAAATATTCGTGCTGTTCCGCAATCCAAATGGCCAACTCTGTAAACATTTCAAGTTAAAGAAAATTCAAAGATAAATTAAGAAAGTCGAATTGAAAAAGTATCTCCTAGTTGCCACTTAATTACAATTTGGTTCTTTAAGTGACAGAAATCTTAATTGAATCCTTTAAGTGACCAATTGACTTCATGACCAAAAAACCAATGAAATCTAAACTCTTTTTTTTTATCAATTTAACTAATATGGTATTTTTATTGCATCTAATGTGGGTAAAAATAACCCATCAATCTAGAATTGTATTAATGAAGGACAGTATAAGTATTCTAGAATTAATATTAAGCCCAATAAAAAATAGAATTCCCTCCCATGATGTTTAATCATCCGAGGATTGACAACCTAGTAGGTCTCTAAATCCAAGTAGACTAGTATTCCTAACTCTTGAAGAAGAGGATTATAAATAAGTCAAAATTTGTGGATTGAACAAAACTCTAATTAATTCGGAACTGCTCATTGACGTATCACCATTGAACTCTTAAATTTCTCTCAAAATACCTAAATTTGACCATATATCAAACTATAGTTAATTACCAACTTATGTGGTAGTTAAAGTGGAATTTACAATAAATAAAAAAGTGAAATGGATTTTATCCAATCCAACAATAGGGTTTTATTTTTATGACAAGTCTGACGTTAGTAATTAAATGGGCATGTAGTTTTAATTTGACTAGCTAAGTGTTCCTCGTTAGGCACAAGTTAATTTTTTAAATCACATAATTTTTTGTTTATTTTTTATATGTAATGATTATAAAATAATTTTTTAAAAAAATTAACAAATTAACTTACAATTACTATTAGAATCTCTACAAACTTTGCTCAAAAAGCCGAAATTGTACGACTAATGATCAGATAAAGGAATCTTATAAGGACTAAAATTATTGTAGAATACTAAAATACTATTATGATAAAATTGGAAACTAAAATTTTAATCATGCATTAATTAATTTTGATATTTTTATATATATTAAGTTTTTTTAATACTAATTACTTCTTCCGTTTCTAAAAAACGAACTTGGTGTTTGATAAAATTGAGTAATTAAGATCTGAATAGTTAGTATATCTTAATAAATTAGATCATCTAACTGAAATAACATCTAAACTTAAAAAATTGGTTGATAACTAAAAAGTATAAAACATAATGATTTTTAAATTTAAAAATATCACAAAATAACTTTTCAAAACTCAATAATGATCTTAAAATTTAAAATTGAGGGAGAACAATATTTATAGAGCCTCTATAGATTTAAATTTTTCATTAAGAGGCAACTCTTAATTATTTAAATTTATATCTTCCTCTTGCCAATTAAGAGACGATAAGAGGCAAACAAAATTTTATCAAACTTTACCCTCTTAACGAATCAGATGTAAAGCTGTTAAAAGGTATTAATGTTAGAATTTGAGCCTAAATTAATATGGGTTTCATTACTTATTTGTAATGATTCCACATATCAATGTGTTCTACTCCATGAGTAGATTAAATTAAGTATTTGAAAGCTCAAATACATTTCAAATACATAGAGTAATGAATGAGATATTAACTATCAAAGATCACCCTTAAAAATGATAAATGATAATAAATACATGAATGAAGTCAAGTCCCACATCAGTTAAGAATTAAAGAATTAATATTTTTATATACATTAAAGTTGCTCTTGGGTTTTGGCCCCAAGGGGCACCCCACTTTTGTGGAAGGGATATAACCTAGCTAAGGTTTGGTTCTAACCCACCCGCGTCGTCGCTGACCGATTAGTCGGCCTAGTTGGACAAAATTTCTTTAAATTTTAATTAAATTTATTTTATTTAGTTTGTGTCGTTTTGATAAACAATATTTATTATTATACTACATCATTTTAGGAAGCGTTACTTATTGAACGTACGCATCTAAATTGTGTCGTTTTGGAAAAGGCTATCTGCCTGAACGGACGCTCTAAAACTATGTCGTTTTTGTTTTAACAGACTCGTCTTTTCAAGGGGTTATGTCCCTTCTGAAGGGTTACTAATCCCTCCTAAAAATAGATAAGAGGGGGCATCCATTTCATTCACTCAATTCATTCAAGCATAAGCATTCTAGTCTTCTTCTTCTTCTTCTTCTTCATTTCATTAGCAGTTTATAGTTCATTTTTGAGAGAGAGTTCTGAGTATTTTATTTTTGGTTCGTTGAGTATACTATTTGGAATGTTACTATAGTATACATTGTCATTTTATCCTAGGAGACAAGTGCTATCAACTCTGAGCACTATACGAAGGGCATAATTATCTTAAGTACATAGTACAAAATACTAGTCTTGACAAAACATTTATGCAGTTTGGAGATAATTCAAATATATTTATTGTCCATTCATTTTACTAACAATTAATATGTAAACAATCGATTTTATAATTAAAAATTAATCATTTTTATTTATATTTTTTAACTTATAAAATTTGGGGATAGTAGTGAATTCACCAGTACAAAGTACCTAATAGACAACACTTAATAGACAACGTTTTTTATAAAAACGTTGTGGTATTTTTTTTACAACGTTTTTAAAAAAAACGTTGTAGATATATATGTAAAAACGTTATCTATTTAAAAGAACATTTTTTTTGTTTTAATTAGATAACGTTTTTTTTTAAAAAAAGTTATCTATTTGGAAAAACACGGAACTTAAAAATGGAAGTATGTGCCTGAGAGTCGGGTAAGAAAAAAAAACACTGAGATTTCATTTGTTCCCTTCTCCTTTTCAAATTACTCAAACCCTAACTCCATTATCTGATTACAAATCCTCCTGTGAGTTCGCAAATCTCTCTCTTTTTCTTAATTGAGAGAACCGCCGCCAATCTCGTCTATATGGAAAGTCCTTCCGATTTCGTCACTGAAAAGCTCGAAGGCTCGCTCCTCTACGCCCTAGTCTTCGTCGTCCTGATCCCAGCCTTTGCAGTTGACATATGGAGTGTGGCTGCACAGTTATTGAAGTGGGATCTAACTGACTTGTGTATTCTAATTTTCATGCAGACTGCTAATTTTAATTTTCTATGTATTTTGAATGGTTGATATATTTTGGCTTTAAATTTAAATGAGAATTTAGACCTTTTAGTTATATATCATGGCATTAGCATATTACATGTGCATTGGTAATATAGGTGAACAACAACCTTTTTTTTTCTTTTTTTTTTCTTCATCTACAACATTTTAAAAATGTTGTATAAATTGGTTAAAAACGTTGTCTGATATATTAAACCACAATGTTTTTATCTAGAAAACGTTGTGGAATCATACATTCTACAACGTTTTTAAGCATCTGCTAATTTTTTGAAAATAAATCTACAACGTTTTTTCCTAAAAAACGTTGTGTATTGTGCTTAACTACAACGTTTTAAAAACGTTGTGTAATGGTGTCAAATAGACAACATCCTTAACCACTACGTTTTTCTGACAGAAACCACAACGTTTTTTCAGCGTTGTCTATTTATTGTTTTGTAGTAGTGATTAGATGTAGCTTATTCTGGTTATAGTATTTTTCACCTATAATTCTAAGAAAATAATATAAATTTTGACTACAAAAATTGGTCTATTTCACAGAAAAAGTCAAACAATGTCATTTTTTAGGGACGAAGTGAATACTATTTAGTCATAATATTTTTTTTGCTAAATTTTTAATATATAATTATTTAGGAATAAAAGTTGTTATAAAATAATAAGTTACCATTATGATTTTTAAATTTAAAATTAGTTAACTAAATTTTAATCACTAATATATAAGTTATTGATTTTATAATATTAATTAACAAATGATCTCCTACATGAAATATAATTGACGTTAATATATTTTGTAATATATACAATATATTTATTAATATGAATTATTATTTACTCATAATATTTTTTTTTCCTGATATTATCAATGTATAGTTAGTTTTAGAGTTTAAAATTGGGTACAAATCTAAAAGTTAGAATTTTTCGTATGATTAAGTAACTAAATGACTCTTATAAATAATCAAATTTTTATAAAATAATAAGTTAATATTTACTCATAATTTATATATATATATATATATATATATATATATATATATATTCTCAATATACAATTATTTAGAGTTCAAAATTGAGTAAAAACCTAAAAAGTAAAATCCTAGACATAATTTGTATTACTAATTAACTAAATGACTCCTATAAAAAATAGAATTATTATAAAATAATAAGTTACCCTATAGTTTTTCAGGATCATAAATAGAGTTTTGATTCTAGTTAAATTGTAAGTATAAAAAGTGTATAGTAGTAGTTAATAAAATAAAATTTGGGAGACTTTAAAAAATACTTTAGTAATAATTAAATTCTAGGCCAATATAAAAAAGGAAGACCAAAAAAATTAACTTTTGTCTTTTATTTATGTACCAACATATATACCTAGGGGTGTTCAAATCGGTCGGTATATTCGGTTTTTAGGAAAATCAAACTGATTGGTTCGGTGCAAAGATGAACCAATTCTGTATCGGTACACGAAACCAGTACATACCAGATTTTTCGATACTGATTTTGGTAGGGTGTTTGGCTTGGTTGGTAAATATCAAACCGAAAAAATTGTACCGATTTTTTAAATAATATATTAAAAAATGACTTGAAAGACATTTTCTTTAGACGTTTTTGTCTAACAATATAAAATTAAATTGAAAGTCTCCTCTATTTATAAAATAGAGATAAGACAAGAGATGACATACTAGACAATATGGGATGTATTTGAAATTTGGTGTGGCTTCCTTACATGCAGTAATGGTCATTCAATGTAGGACTTATTAGACAAGAGATGGCATACTACATTACTACCAAGTGAAGCCCTTAATATTTGGTTGTCTCCAAGTATCCAAGTCCCATATTGGCTAAATTGATAAACTTTAAGGAAATTTTTCTTATAAATTGATTACCATGTAATAATGAATTCAAAATAACAAGTAATCAAAGCATTATTATTTATTAATATAGGGATGTAAATACCATTTTGACCTTCATCAAATCCACTATAATGAACATTAATAGGGATGTAAATACCAATTTAGACTCATCAAAATCCATTGTAATGACACTAATGAATGTCAAGGAAATCACATAAGGGAACTTATGGCACCATCTCACATAACTTGTTTCTAAGTCCCACATTGATTAGATTATAATAATTTAAGAAATTTTTCTTTATAAAAATACTACCAAGTGAAGCATTTACTATTTAGTTGTCTCTAAGTCTCATATTAGTTAAATTGATAAAACCTTAAGGAGATTTTCCTTTTAAAATGATTACCATGTAATAATGAATACTAATTGGGTCAATTTTTGGCTTATAGTTTTGAATTTGGGTTGTTCTAGGTGACTAAATACTAAGTCATTGGGTTGACCGAATTTTGGGCTTAAAAACCAAGTCAGTATTTAAGGCTTTGGGCTTAAAGTTTTTGGGCTAAAAATCTGGTTTTTGGGTTGATTGTTTTGGGCTAAAATTCCGGTACAAGCCGGTAAAAATCGAAATTGATCCGGTACCGGACTAGCTAATTGGTCTTGTATACCGGTTCAACCGGTAATGGAATTGGTATCCAATTTTGGGTACTTTTGGTAATCGGTTCGGGCCGGTATTTTACCGATGAACACCCCTATATATACCCCGTGAAAACATGGGTTATACTATAAAGTTATGATATTGTCAAAAAAATATTATAAATATATTATTAGATTTATTAGGTAAAATAGTTCTAATAACTAAATACTTTCTTTCTAAAAGTATACTACTTATACTTGAATATAATTACACTTAAATTTAATTAAGAGTAACAAATTCAAGTTAGATAAAATGATATATGAGAAAATTATTTTCTTCTCAAATTATATTATCTCATTCATAATAAAATTTTATCCAATAATGATAACAAATTAAAATTAAGTAAAATGATTTTATAATTGTTTCCATGTAAATTATATTACTAATATTTTTTTTTTGAATTGGTTTAATAGAATGAAAGAATTGGTTGAATAGAATGAAAGGTCATTTTGAAAAATTATAATATTATTGGTCTTTTGAATTTTATTTTATAAATTCTTATTGGATAGAGTAATTAATTTTTATTTTTATTTAATAATTGAATCATATGGTCAATTAGTATAATATATTTTTATTCTAATAACAATAACAATTATATCATCTAAATAATGATTAGATCTCATTTATACTCGAAACTATAATTATACTTATTTTTTAATAATAATAACAAATTTAAATTGGGTAGATGATTTTTATGAAAACTTTTTTTCTTTTCAAACTATGTTATCTAAATGGAAATATAATTTTACTTAAACTTGTATTATTGTGTGTGTATATATATTTGAATAAAAGAAATTAATTAATATTATGTAAGATGATCTTATTTGGATTGTTTCCTTATACAACTATACTTATAAAACTACGGTACTAATTCTAATTTTTAAATAAACTCATATTATATATATATATATAATAAAATAACAAAATAATATTATGTTAGATGATCTTATTTTGATTGTTTACTTATAAAATTATACTACTAATTCTCTTTTCCTTATAAAATTACCATACTAATTCCAGTTTTTGATTTAGATTGATAAATAATAAAGGTTAATAATATAATAAAAGTTGAAGCTTGAACCCAAAAAAAAGATGAATAACCAAATTATGTATTTAATTATAGTATGAAATAGAAATAAGTCTACTATCACATAAAATCGCTCACATACTTTTCACATACACTCATATGCATATTTTGATGGTCCACGTGACATACACTCACATACACTCGCATTTTGGCAGGCAACAACTAATCATTTATGATCAAATCGAGGGATCAGGCTCCTCTAAATTAAATTTTCAACCCAATTCCCCTAATAGATACTCATACTCCCTCCATCCATTAATATAAATCGTTTTAGATAATTATTGTTTTTGTCTCTTAAGTAATATAGTATATATAATTTTGAGTAAGCATTAATTGCTTAATTTTCAATTATCCTAAGTATTAAATACTCCCTCCGTCCCTTAATATAAGATGTCTTAGAGAAGTTTTTTGTCCCCTAATATATGACATTTTAGAATTCCAAATAAGCATTAATTTCTTAGTTTCCAATATTACCCCAATTATTAAACATAAAATTTGTTCTCTCACTATTTTTTGCCCAATAAATAACAATATATTTTTTCAATACAATGGCAATATAGACATTTATTATATTTAATGTTATACAATCATTTTCTTAATATTTGTGTATATCTTTAAAACAACTTATATTAAGGGACGGAGGAAGCATTTATTAACAAAAATTATTACATTTAGCAACACAATAATATTTCTTATAAATAAATGTATTGTTTAATATATGTGTAGCTAATTGTTTATTAGGAAAACTTGGTGAAAAGTGCTTTTGAAAGAGATCATAGTCCCAAATTGAAAACTATATATATATGACAAAATCTATGTATGTAAATATAAAATGTTTGCGTGGAAACAATATTTTAAAGCGTCTAACATGTGTGCTTTTAAAACTTGTCAATTTTTTTACACTAAAATGAAGTATTCAATACTCATATATACCCGTATTCAAGTGACTAGTGTTGGACACGGGTACTTAAGGGCAAAGTGAAGAATCTGTGTAGCATAGCTAAGAAGTATTAACCAGAGGAAAGGAAGTAAGAATTAGTAGGATTAACTGAAAAATGAAAACACATACCGAAGTGTTCCGCATCAATGGCTGCATGAAGTATAGTACTACCATCACCCTTCTTATGACATTCCTTGGCTTTTTCATCCCCCCAAGTCCGTTTCAGCTTATCATCAAAAAGCATGAACATCTTTATTTGGCCATAACGGGCTGCACGAAAAAGAGGCGTCTCCTTATTTTTGTTCATCGCAGTTAATAACTGGGGTTTTAGCTTCAGCATCCTTTTAGCGACGGATTGAAATTTGTCGGAAGTGGCCGCCTCGTGGAGAATAGTATTTCCAATTGCATTTGCATTCATCATTAACGTAAGGTCTTTAGGCAACTTATCCAACAGCATGTCTACTAAATCTACCTGCATGGAGAATAAGGCAACATGGAGGACTGAGTCCTCGTGTATGTTTACAACATGCATCGAACCTGTGGGTAAGAAAATCGTACCTTGCTAGAGTTAGGGTTTCGTGTTGGCTGAGGAGGAGAGAAATCCACGAAGAGTACGGAATTGATTGATTGATTGAAGAGGGGAGAAGAACAGGTGGGCGATTACTCCAACGACACGTGGCAGAACTCCTAGAATTCGGGAACCGTGTTAGGGTAACAGGGATTCCAAGAGCCTTCTCCTTGAGTCCTTCCACTCCTAGAATCCGGAAACCTTGTTAGGGTTATTGGGATTCCAAGAGTCTTCGTGAGTGTTGAGAGAGAATGTCCAAACCCCTTTGGTGCTTTTAGGTGGAATCTCCAAGCCTTTAAGTCACCAAAAGGGTCCCTTTGATCTTCCAGGAGTCCAAGTCTTGAGTCTGAAGAGAAGTCCCCTTCCCAATGGAATGGAAGGGGTATTTATAGGATTTTCTGGAAAGTAGTCATGTGCAAGGCACATGCCTTCAGGGAAATTCCAGAAATACCCTTTAGTCATTAGAGTAATACCCAGATCGTCCTGCCCTTCTAGCCACCAATCCAATCCCTCAATCAATTCCCAAAATGAGTCGCCTCCACGTGTCTTCTGCCTCGGGACACATGGAAGATTCTCTCAGGTCTTGCTCATTTATTTCCACCATTTTCGTTTGTCATTCAATTCTTTTAAGTCACATGTGAACCCTAATTTATACTTGGGCCCACAGAACCCATATCGTCAGGGACACGCGAAAGAACATCACTCTGATTCTTCGTAATGAGAGCTTGGTATAGCGCATCCAAATGATCAATAGCCATGGAAATTAAAGAAAAAAAATTGAAGGGTAAATAGGTAGTGATTGTAGAAGTAAAGATGAAGAGGCAAAGTAGCTAGAACACATGTACATATAGGCATGGATATGTTTTACAATGTGCATCGCTTTGTGATATTCTGGCTTCAAGTTCAGTCAAGGTATTTATCCATTCTTTCCTGTTAAGATCAAAAATCTTAGGTTTCATGTGTTGTAAAGGCAGATCTTATTAAAAAAAATATGTTCGAGTGTGTTTATTTTTATTGTATAAGAAACTATCAAATTATATGTTATAGGTTCATTCGATCAATTATTAAGTTAAACATACTATTTGAATGTAGCTTTATTTTGTTTTGATTATGAAGAAATAATTGTTTCAATCTTAATTAAGTTTATAACAGAATTCTATGTTAGTGTTTGCATTGACAAAATTTGTTTAAAATTTAAATTTGAATAGAACTATGAATATGAGGTTTTAATAAATTTTTAATTATTTATGAAAATTAGTCAGTAATAAATTCACTATAATTTTTTAATTAATTTAAAATTATTATGTTTCAAAAAATATTCACATATATTATTAACTATCGATAACCCGTGCCTGAAGGCATTGTATAATTTAAAAAAACAAAAATAAATCATGAACACGAAAAAATGAAGCACTGAATAAGGACACACACTAAATAAAAAGCCTAAATTAATTATTAACACACCCGCACTTTTCATACATACTCCACAAAGCATTTAAATGAAAATTCCTATGATGACAAATTTCAATGAATAAATAAAGAATATCCAACTTTAATAGTCAAATTCTCATAAATTTAAACTAAGTTTAACTACATTTCAAGATTTATTTTTTATTATTTATAAGCATTTTTGATTGATTGTAACTTTTTAAATAGTAAATTGACAATTAAAAATTCTTTGGAGTGAGAGTGACAGTGAGATGATGGGTATGGATTTGAATTTTTGAGAGATAAATTTTTGGCCGTCGGATGTTGAAGCTCCAAATGATTTTAGATCGTTGGATGTTAAAGTTTAAATTGATTTGAGATCGTTGGATATTGAAACCTTGGGATTTGAGCCGCTCTATTTTATATTATAGATTCAAATTTGGATAGGATTAACTGTTGCAAATTTGTTTAGATATGTTTATTTTACATAAAATTGTGATAAAATAGCTTGTAATAAAATTGATAAAACCAAAAAATAAAAAATCGTTTAGAAGTTCATTTTCCTATTAGAGATATATATAAAAATAAAAAACAACTTTTCTAGTAATAGATTGTTGTTACTTTTGAATACTTTACAAATTTGGATAATTAATATATAATTGTTACAAATTTAGATAGTACTATAATAGTTTGGATAGGAAAGAAAAAAGATGAATCAAATTTGTGCTCTTAATTATTTAATTGATTTGTTTATAATTAGGGGGGAAGAAACTTTGATTTTTGAGCGGAGGGAGGAGAGTATAATTTCCGTTACAAAATATAAGTTCAATTTCGATTTTTTTCAAATCAATCTAGACATTTTCATATTTAACATTGGTATAATGAATTAATTTAACTTTAGAAAATACATGTTTGCAATTATAAACTATCAAAAAGTATAACTAATTACAATATATATATATATATATATATATATATATATATATATATATATGGGTCCGGTTCCTGTAAGGGAGCTCTTACTTTCTTAAAATGTGCACCATTTTTTTTTTGCTTTTTTATTTAAAACAACTAAAAAAAAGTTTAATATTTTATGGAACTGAATTTTTTTCATAATACAGTGTTTTGGGTGTGATTTGGATACATATAACAATACAGGTCAATACGGTTAAGAAAGTAAGGGCTCCCTTACCTGATCCTCTCTCTCTCTCTCTCTCTCTCTCTCTCTCTATATATATATATATATATATATATATATATATATATCACGACTATTTTGAATTCGAAAATACCTCAAAATACCTCAAAATATATATCACGACTATTTATAAAACCCTTTTCATAATTTCTAAAGGTTGTTAATATTGTTACAGAAAAAAAATTGTGAAAATAAATATATATTTAGTGACACTTTTTGTGAGACTCCGAATTTTATGAAATAAAAATATTCAATTTTCTTATAATTATTATGTTATTTAGTAAATGGTTAAATTGATAAAGGTTAAAATTAAGGGTGATATTTAAAAATTTTGTAAAGTAAGCTAGTTGTTATAAAATATTCGTTGTGTCGGGAAATATTCGTTTGGTCGGGGAATATTATTTTTATCAGGGAATATTCGTACAACGACAAAATTATTGGTGGACCCCACAACAAAAGTATTGTCGTATTTAGAAAACGACAGAATTATCTTTTTTATAAAAATAACGACAAAAGTGTTACCGTTAAAACTGTTGAACTATCCGGTAGTAAAAGTACGGTAATACGCGTGGTTGCAACAGTAGCACACGGTATTGATTATTGATGCTTACGTGAGAAGTCACCCAATTATTGTTATAGTAATTGTTGCATCATATCTCTCATATTATTGATTGAAATTATTGTCACAGTATCATCTGCATAATATGTTATATTAGTAAATCAATAATTGAGACGATAAAGTTATTCATATAATTATTTACAATATTGACAATGTCTAGAAGTTCTGTCAAGGAGATGTTTGGTCACCTAATTGCGCACCAATAAGGAGAAATCCTTATCGGAAAGCCCCCTCTTTCCTGGGAACGACCTGATTGTTAAATATTGTGAGTTATAATATTAATGATGAATAAGTTCGTGTTGATTAAAGATGAAATTGATAGTTCCATTGTGTTGGGATTATTGGTGTTAGTGAAAAATCGGGTGATTAACCGGATAAATGAGCAATTAATTACTATTAATTCATATGCTTATAACTATGTGTTCACATGTGTGTACTATTGATTCACATGATTTACTATTAGGAGAGTTGGTGCAAGTTTGATAATACTTGCATGACTAAGTTAAAAATAGAGGTATAGTTGAAGGTACTATACTATAATTAATTTTTTCACATGTTTAGAACTATTGAGTCACATGATTTACTATTGATTCACATGATTTACTATTAAGGGGGGTGGTAGAAGTTTGATAATACTTGCATGACTAAATTAAAAATGAAGAAAAAGATGAGGATATTATACTATAATATTTCGAACCCCAAAATGTGCAATTATGAAAACTATATTTTCCTATAAATAGAAGCTCATTCCTTCATTATTTTTCATCAATTCACTAAGTCTCACAAGAGCAATTATTATAGAGAAATTATAGAGAGAGAAGATATAGAGAGAAAGAAGAAGTGAAGTCTGCTACTTCACTATTCCAGTATCCAGTCTTCTTTTGAGATAAGGGATATTATTATTATAGTAAGGGGTATTATTCTTTCGTATTCATGAAGAGAGTTATTTTCTTTCAATACTCGTAAGGGTTGTTATTCCATTCTTTATTATTATGTTGGAATAACCTGTCTATGCGAAGTACCGCATACATGGTGAAATTCTTCTGTTATTCTATTCTTTATTATTTGTTAGAATAACCTGTCTGTGCGGTCTTTTGCATGCCTGGTGAATTCTGTTGTCAATCCATTCTTTATTATTCTGTTGGAATATCATGTCTGTGCTGATTACGCATGACCTGGTTCTATTCTTTGTTATTCTGTTGGGAATAACCTGTTTGTGCGGTCTATCGCATGCATGGTGAATTCTTCTGTTATTCCATTCTTTATTATTCTATTGGAATAACCTGTCTATGTGGATTACCGCATGCATGGTGAATGATCCTTTGTATTCATTCCTTATTAAATTGTGGAAATGATCTGTCTACGTGGATTACCGCATGGCGGGTGAAAATCCATTTGCAGTTTCGTATAATCTATTATACTAGCATGAGATATCATTTCTTTTGTACTCGTCATGGAATATCATTTTCTTTGGTATTTTTTTATGAGTTACTATTCACGGGTTACTATTCACCCAGTTACTATTCACTCTAGTATTATTCACTTGGATATTTGGGAACTTTTCGTGTCAGAGTACTATTCACGGGTTACTATTCACCCAAAGTACTATTCACCCGAATATTATTCACTCAGGTATTTGGGGTGCTTTTCATGTCGGGGTACTATTCACGAGGTACTATTCCCGAAGTACTATTCATAGGATACTATTGCGGGGTACTATTTACCTGAAAAATATATTTCTTTTCTGTCCAAATTATTTTTGGTAGATGAATATTATTCTTGAATTTTACTTCATAAAGCAGTATTAGTTGACAATTTGGATATTTTTAAACACTGGATAAATTTAAAGTCTTTAATATTTATCCTTGATTTCGTTTGATTAATGCTTATATTATTGTCAACATCCCCATGCTTATATTATGATAAAAGTCATCTTTGGCTTACGTGCAAAGATGGACTGTTGATTATTGGTTTTACATTTGTATATCTTTGGCTTACGTGCAAAGATGGACTGTTGATTATTAGTTTTACAGTTGTATATCTTTGGCTTACGTGCAACGATGAACTATTGATTGATGAGTCTCTTTGGCTTATGTGCATAGATGAACTGTTTATTGCTATGATTATGACCAGGGATCATTCGGTATAATCATGACCCATAATTTTATAGATGATGTGGTAAAAGTCCTCATTGGCCCGTAGTGTATTGATGGACAGTTATTGGTATGATTATAACCAGGGATTATTCGGTATAATCATGACCATTGATGATTACATGAATATCCTTGGCCATAGTGCAGGGATGATTCGATGATTTGAATTATTTATTAAGCTGAGTCTCAGCGATAAAATATTGATTATACACTTTTAATTCGTAAAAGATAGTAGATATCATGCTCTACTTGACTCTTCTAAAATACAGTTGTATATCTTTGGCCTGTAGTGCAAAGATAAATTGTTAATGAATATCTTTGGCGGTAGTGCAAAAATGAATTTATTAGTATGATTATGAGCAGAAATTGTGATTTGGTATAACCATGATTTTTGATGTTTCAGGTGAAGATAGGTGATGAAAATTATCTTCGTCCTGGGTGCGAAGAGGAATTTAGAATCACAATTATGATTATGAGTTATTCATATGATTGTGGACAGGAATTTTTTATTGATGTTACAGGGATAAAACATTATTGGTGGACTTTTAACATGGAGAAGATAATAGATCTGATGGTCTATTTGACTCTTCTAATGGATTGCTCGTTCCGCTACAACTATGGTTGAAAGTTTTATCATCTACCATATGTTCAAAATATCAGATTTATTATTGATGAAAGCTATTGATAATTTAATTATCTTTAGTCATGATATTCTTTACTGGGCTAGTTTTGCTCAACTTTTTGCTTCACAATTCCTTTCAGGTAATAAAGGTGTAGCTGGGTCGAGCGGGGTATAAGAGGATTAGAACGGTGGTCTATAGCTGTTGAGGTTCTCCCTAAATAGTATAGAAATAATTTTATTGAGAACTTTAGATAAGTGTGTCGTATTGTATACGTCATTTGATATTTAATTTTGGTGAGCCGAATAGGGTGAGGTGAACCCAACTTTGAAAGGCTGTTTTGCCACTATCATACAAGATGTCTAATGACATACAACCTCGTGTTATCACAAGGTAGGGTTGTGCACATCCACTTGCTGAGTATATCTACGAGCACTACCTATATGATCTTGGAGTTTATTTGAAATATAATTTTCACTTGGAGACAGTGGAGATAGTTATACGTCAAGAGAAGACTCACTATTGGAAAAATCATGATAATAATCTTTTCATTTTTCTTTGGGGTCTATTGGGTCAACCAAGGATAATTCTGTGGATATATGATATCTATTATAGCCTAGACGCATATCCTCCTATGTACGAAGGTTTCCTTGAGCACTTCCCAAAGATTTTAATTTCTAAAACAGTTTTTGACTGTACTTTTATGTAAAGTACCATTGTAAGGTTGTGGTCGAGAAACCATTAGAGTTACATACATTTGTATTAAAACTCACAGTTTAACTGTGGTCGCATTCTGCATGACAATTCAACAGTTGTATAAATGAAGTTTGTAAATGATTTTTATAGTGTGGTATCTGGCGACTCAGAATGGGTCGTGTGGACCTATTTTTGGGGCATCACAAATGGTATCAGAGCTTAGGAATATGATCGCTGGCAGAGATAAGAGTCTAGAACTAGGAGGGGAGAGACGAGTTATATACTTCGCTAGTGTGTGACTTACCAAAACTGAAATTGTTTACTTGATAAGTTGACAAATTGTGATATGTCAATCAACCTTTGTTTTGAAGATATATTCCAGAATGATATTTGAAATACAGGAGATGAGCAATGGGAAAATTATGATACAGAGGAAATAACCAGGAAGGTACAACCCAAAAAGAAAGTAAGGTATTCTCATCTCTTAGAACTACTACGTACGTAATTTCGAGGGCGAAATTTCATAAGGAGGGGAGATTGTGAGATCCCGAATTTTATGAAATAAAAGTATTCAATTTTCTTATAATTATTATGTTATTTAGTAAATGGTTAAATTGATAAAGGTTAAAGTTAAGGGTGATATTTGAAAATTTTGCAAAGTAAGCTAGTTGTTATAAAATATTCGTTGTGTCGGGAAATATTCGTTTTGTCGGGAAATATTATTTTTATCATGGAATATTCGTACAATGGCATAATCATTGGTGCACCCCACAACGAAAGTATTGTCGTATTTAGAAAATGACAAAATTATCTTTTTATAAAAATAACGACGAAAGTGTTACCGTTAAAACTGTTGAACTACCCAGTAGTAAAAGTACAATAATACACGTGGTTGCATAGTAGCACACGGTATTGATTATTGATGCTTACGTTAGAAGTCACCCAATTATTGCTATAGTAATTGTTGCATCATATCTCTCATATTATTGATTAAATTATTGTCACAGTATCATCTGCATAATATGTTATATTATTAAATCAATAATTGAGACGACAAAGTTATTCATATTATTATTTGCAATATTGACAATGTCTAGAAGTTCTGTCAAGGAGAGGTTTGGTCACCTAATTGCGCGCCAATAAGGAGAAATCCTTATCGAAAATCCTCCTCTTTCCTGTGAATGACCTGGTTGTTAAATATTGTGAGTTACAATATTAATGATGAATAAGTTCGTGTTGATTAAAGATGAAATTGATAGTTCCATTGTGTTGGGATTACTGGTGTTAGTGAAAAATCGACATTTATTTTGATAATAATTGATGTCTGGAGGTTATATTGACCAATCGGGTAATTAACCGGATAAATGAGCAATTAATTACTACTAATTCACATGTTTCTAACTATGTGTTCACATGTGTGTACTATTGATTCACATGATTTACTATTTGGGGAGTTGGTGCAAGTTTGATAATACTTGCATGACTAAGTTAAAAATAGAGGTATAGTTGAAGGTACTATACTATAATTAATTTTTTCACATGTTTAGAACTATTGAGTCATATGATTTACTATTGATTCACATGATTTACTATTAGGGGAGGTGGTGCAAGTTTGGTAATACTTGCATGACTAAATTAAAAATGAAGAAAAATATGAGGGTATTATACTGTAATATTTCGAGCCCCAAAATGTGCAATTATGGAAACTATATTTTCCTATAAATAGAAGCTCATTCCTTCATTATTTTTAACCAATTCACTAAGTCTCACAAGAGCAATTATTATAGAGAAATTATAGAGAGAAAAACTATAGAGAGAAAGAAGAAGCGAAGTCTGCTACTTCACTATTCCAGTATCTAGTCTTCTTTTGAGGTAAGGGATATTATTATTATAGTAAGGGGTATTATTCTTTCGTTTTCATGCAGAGAGTTATTTTCTTTCAATACTCGTAAGGGTTGTTATTCCATTCTTTATTATTATGTTGGAATAACATGTCTATGCGAAGTTCCGTATACATGGTGAAATTCTTCTGTTATTCCATTCTTTATTATTCTGTTGGAATAACCTGTCTGTGCGGTCTATCGCATGCCTGGTGAATTCTGTTGTTATTCCATTCTTTATTATTCTGTTGGAATATCCTGTCTGTGCGGATTACGCATGACCTGGTTCCATTCTTTATTATTCTGTTGGAATATCCTGTCTGTGTGGATTACGCATGACCTGGTTCTATTCTTTATTATTCTATTGGGAATAACCTATCTGGGTGGTCTATTGCATGCATGGTGAATTCTTCTGTTATTTCATTCTTTATTATTCTGTTAGAATAACCTGTCTATGTGGATTATTGCATGCATGATGAATGATCTTTTGTATTCATTCCTTATTAAATTGTGAAAATGATCTGTCTACGTGGATTACTGCATGGCAGGTGAAAATTCATTTGTAGTTTCGTATAATATATTATACTCGTATGAGATATCATTTCTTTTGTACTCGTCATGAAATATTATTTTTTTTGTATTTTTTTATGAGTTACTATTCACGGGTTACTATTCACCCAGTTACTATTCACTCTAGTATTATTCACTCGGGTACTCGGGGAACTTTTCATGTCGGAGTACTATTCGCGAGTTACTATTTACGGGTTATTATTCATCCAAATTACTATTCACCCGAATATTATTCACTCGGGTATTTGGGGTACTTTTCATGTCGGGGTACTATTCACGAGGTACTATTCCCGAAGAACTATTCATAGGATACTATTGCGGGGTACTATTTACCTAAAAATATATTTCTTTTCTGTCCAAATTATTTTTGGTACATAAATATTATTCTTGAATTTTACTCCACAAAGCAGTATCATGTTGATAATTTGGATATTTTTAAACACTGGATAAATTTAAAGTCTTTAATATTTATCCTTGATTTCGTTTGATTAATGCTTATATCATTGTCATCATCCTCATTCTTATATTATGATGGAAGTCATCTTTGGCTTACGTGCAAAGATGGACTGTTGATTATTGATTTTACAATTGTATATCTTTGGCTTACGTGCAAAGATGAACTATTGATTGATGAGTATCTTTGACTTATGTGCATAGATGAACTGTTTATTGATATGATTATGACCAGGGATCATTCGGTATAATCATGACCCGTAATGTTATAGATGATGTGGTAAAAGTCCTAATTGGCCCGTAGTGCATTAATGGACAGTTATTGGTATGATTATAACCAGAGATCATTCGGTATAATCATGACTATTGATGATTACATGAATATCCTTGGCCGTAGTGCAGAGATAATTCGATGATGTGGATTATTTATTAAGCTGAGTCTCAGCGATAAAATATTAATTATACACTTTTAATTCATAAAAGATAGTAGATATCATGCTATACTTGACTCTTCTAAAATACAGTTGTATGTCTTTGGCCTGTAGTGCAAAGATGAATTGTTAATGAATATCTTTGGCCGTAGTGCAAAGATGAATTTAATAGTATAATTATGAACAGGAATTGTGATTTGGTATAACCATGATTTTTGATGTTTAAGGTGAAGATAGGTGATAAAAATTATCTTCGTCCTGGGTGCGAAGAGAAATTTAGAATCACAATTATGATTATTAGCTATTCATATGATTGTGGACATGAATTATTGATTGATGTTACAGGGATAAAAATTATTGGTGGACTTTTAATATGGAGAAGGTAATAGATCTGATGGTTTATTTGACTCTTCTAATGGATTGCTCGTTCCGCTATAACTATGGTTGAAAAGTTTTATCATCTACCATATGTTCTAAATCTTTGATTTATTACTGATGAAGGCTATTGATGATGTAAATTATCTTTAGTCATGATATTCTTTACTGGGCTAGTTGTACTCACCCTTTTTGCTTCACAATTCCTTTCAAGTTATAAGAGTGTAGCTGGGTCGAGCGGGGGTAACAGGAGAATAGAACGGTGGTCTATAGCTGTTGAGGTTCTCCTTTAATAGTATGAAAATAATTTTTATTGAGAACTTTAGATAAGTTTGTCGTATTGTATACGTCATTTGATATTTAATTTTCGTGAACCGAATAGGGTGAGGTGAACCCAACTTTGGAAGGGCGTTTTTCCACTATCATACAAGATGTCTAATGACATACAACCTCGTGTTATCATAAGACAGGATTGTGGACATTCACTTGCTGAGTATATCTACGAGCACTACCTATGTGATCTTGGAGTTTGGTTAAAATATAATTTTCAATTACAGACAGTAGAGATAGTTATATGTCAAGAGAAGACTCACCATTGGAAAGAACATGATAGTAATCTTTTCGTTTTTTTGGGGTCTATTGGGTCAACCAAGGATAATTCTGTGGACATATGATATCTATCATAACCTTGACGCATTGCCTCCCATGTACGAAGGTTTCCTTGAGCACTTCCCAAATATTTTAATTTCTAAAACAGTTTTTGACTGTACTTTTATGTAAAGTACCATTGTAAGGTTGTGGTCGAGAAATCATGAGACTTACATACATTTGTATTAAAACTCACAGTTTAACTGTGGTCGTATTCTGCACGACAGTTCAACAATTGTATAAATGAAGTTTGTAAATGATTTTTATAGTGTGATATCTGGCGACTCAGAATGAGTCGTGTGAACCTATTTTGGGAGCGTCACACTTTTTAAATTCTTCTAATCACATTTAATATTTAAGCGATCATTATTATTCTAACAATGCCATTTTTTTCTTTGACAATATCAACGGGCTTTCAAAAAGTGTCCACTTGGCAAGCGATTCCAAAATGAGTTCTTCTAGGTGAACATGAAAATTAGACATAGATATATTTGAATTTCACCTATTTATATTTTTATCCATTATTGGAGTTCAAAATATAAATAAGTAAATTTTAAATACACTCATGTTCAATTTTTATGTCCAGATAGAGTTTTTGTTCCAAAATACTTGGCTGGTGGGATGAAAATGGAAAGCAATTAATAAGAGAATTCAGAAAGAAAGCAGCAACCTGAATTCTTTTATGAATTTTATGAATTTTAAATTTAAAATATCTTAAATTATCTTTCAAAAGTTAATATTAATTTTATAATTTGGAACTGAGGAATTGTATTGTTTTCAAAAATTTAAATAAATATTATGAGTTCAATAATACTATGATATTATCTATCCCATTTGTTGCCCTACTCGTATGTATTGTTAATTAGCACCTAATTTTTATCTATTTATTTATAATTTACTTCATAACTGAATAAAAATTAGGAATAATACATGAAATGAGTCATCAACAAATAAAATTGACATAGCGAAAAATGATAAAGAAAATAAAAATAATCACAGGAATTGAATCTACGTACTTTGCAATCACAAGAATTCTTAAAATTTGAGATAAATTAACTAACTAGCCAAATATTTTATAAAACCAGAATAATAATAATGAGTTTTTTTAATTATATCAGCCTTGCACCATATTTAAATTACTAAAAGGAACCCTAATCCTATAAGGAAATAAAAAAATGATTTGGAATTAAAAATCTACCTAAAAAACTTCCTAATTACAATATAATTGAAAAACTTCCTAAATTACTAAATATAAATTAAAACTACATGATTACTAATTAATAAATAAAAATATATCAAATATTTAAATTATTCATAAATACCAAAACATAAATTATATCGAATCTTGAGAGATAACTCTTCCCGTGTCAAAAATAGAAAATGATACAACCAATTTGATTTCAAACCACATACATTTTGAAATAAAAAATATCTCAAAACTCAAATTAAATAAGCATTCTTTGCTTGTATAAATCTATACAAACTTAATCATGCTTTTGAAAAGCGATTCCAAAATACTTGGCTGGTGCTGGTGCTATAAAAAGGGAAAGCAAGGGGGGAATAATTTGGAAAGCAGCATGCACGAGAAACAAACCAAAATTTTTAGAACCACATCCATTTCTTGGCAGTTTTAAAAGTAGGGTTGGAAAACAAAGTAATGAAGAGACAACAATAGATACTCCAACAATGTTTGTTTGTAAAAATAATGCATAGGGATAATGACCGTTTGTATTAATTTACTAATTACTATTATTCTGATTTATTTATTCATGATTAATTTACAAATTACTATTGTTTAATCAATTCTAAGTCATTTGATGAGTAATTATAATCTCAAGTAGAATAGTGATATTATATAATGTAATACCTGGAAAAAAAAATTATATTCTTAAAACATATTGTCTGGACTTTGTCTTTTATTTAAGTCAAACTTGTTATTTAATTTATTTGAGCCAATAAGTATTAATAAGTGATGGATAAATTAACTTAGTAAAATTGAACTTTTCTTATGTTTGGCAGTTTTGGTCAAATTGTATTTAATTTATGTTGACTATAATAAGTATGTGGTTACATTAATTTTGATATTTATATTAATTGGGTCAAACTAATTTTGAAGTATTTAAGTTCGGGCTTGTAAAACTATTTGAACCCAATTTTAAATTGTTGGGTTTAAAAATCAAATTGGAATAGGAGTAGCATTAATATATTAGGTCAAAGCCCTCCCTAAAACATATATTGGATTAACAAATACATATATTGACATTAACGACTAAATGAAAGAAGAGAGGGTTTTGACGAGAAACGAAGAAGAAGCGGAAGAGAGGGTTGTGAAACAAAAGAAAAATTTGGGGAAGAAGATCGTGCGATTACATTTAACATAATTGTATTTTTAAAAGGTAATTATTAAATTTATGTGATTATAGAAAAAAATATTTATTTTATTATTGTGATCATACTGTTTACGGTAACAATTTGGTATGTTACGTTAACCATAAAATTAATCTTATGTTATAATATGAAGGGGATAATATATTGTATATTATATTCATAATAGATTTGTATTGTGGGAGTTTTTCGTTTAAAAAAAGGAGGAGGAGGAGGAGGGGGAGGGGGAGGGGGAGGGGGACGGGGAGGGGGAGGGGGGATTTCATGTCGCACTATGTATGAAATGGAAAGCTCCACGATTGGGTTTGTGTGATACTTGGAAAGCAACTAATCAAAAGCTTTGGATATTAGATCTTATATTCCATACAATAATTAGTTATATATATATATATATATAGAACACGGATCCAGTCCGGGAGTCCGGACTGGATCAAAATGCGGACCAAATTTTTTTTTCTTTTTTTTGCTTTTTTTTTTGAAACAACTAAAAAAAAAAAAAATTATGGAACTGAAATTTTTCCATAATACAGTGTTTTGGATGTGTTTTTAATACCTATACCAACCAATGTATGTACAGTCTGCCCAGACTGTACAGACATGTTTTGTTATAGGCATCCAAATCACGCCCAAAACACTGTATAATGTAAAAATTCCAATTCCATAAAAAAAAAAAATTAGTTGTTTCAAAAAAAAAAAAGCAAAAAAAAAAAAAAGTCCGGATTTTAACAAAATCTGGGAGTCCGGACCTGATCCGGACTCATATATATATATATGCAAATGGAATTTCAGAATAAAGAGATTTTATAATATTATGCAACTAAACTGTTACTTATACATATATAAGAACATATTTTATTTTAATTACTGATTACTTATACATGTAGTGGGGAATTATTTCATAAATTTAAAACTTCCTTTTATAAATAAAAGAAAAAAGAATTGCTTACATATTTGTATATTAATTTAGAATACTTGTTTACATGAAGTTTTAAACAAGGAATGTGGAGTTAATATAATAACATTATAATGTTATAAAATTTAATTACACTATAGTAAAATATATATCTTAATTACAGAATGTGCATAATATTATTACATTAAAATGGTAATCTAATTTATGGTTTTGTATTAATGTGATAATTATATAGATCGGATTGAGGGAGTCTAACGGGTGATATTTGGCTTCGGTGAATTATTTTAATATTATATTAAGGTACGGATTCCGTACTCTTTCAGCGATATTCTTGTTAAATTTGATTTGTTCGTTTGTTTTCTTGTTTTGAATTCTGTTATTATTTCACATAATTATTTCCTGTGAAATAAATATATTAGTTTTATTTTGGAGTTGATTCATATAACTCGTATTTGTACTCTTTGAATTAGGATATCATGTTTAGTATTTATTTTTTGATAATTGTAGAGCGGTACATGTTGCTACCTTATTGTTGAAACCTTGTGATTATAATTTGATTTGGTTCAACATGTACATATAGAACCCTTTAATTTATTGGTATTATGTCGCATGTGTTGTGACATGATATTTTTGTTCGAATATACCGTAGGGTATACTTGAGCTATAACCACTTGTGGGGGTACCACAGACATGTCGTCTTGGTACGAGAGGCATGACACTTTCTGTGGCGGTGTGATTAGTCCACGGCGTCTTCGTTTGGGCTCCGGAGGAAGTGGGCCATTTGATGTTTTGTTGCGGGAGGCGTATGGGTTAAACCTAGTTTTTTGTTCTGCAGATTGGTGATGTTGTGCCAAACACACCTATCCGATTTGTATACATTTGGATTCACGGTTCAATGTGTGAGTGCCTGTGTGGTATTATTTTAACTTGCCTGTGTGGCATTATTTGATTTGCCTGTGTGGCAATGTATATTTCTGAGCTCATTAGGTATGAAATAACACTCAACCATTTGATTCATCCTATTATTTCATTGTATTAGTTTTGTTTGTTTCAGTTCAATTCATTGAGTTAGTTACTTCACTTCGTTATTTCTTTAATCTTTTGTTTGTTTTGTTAATTCTGTTGATTCAGGTATATCCTACTCAGATCTTTGGATATTATATTTCCATCAGTATTTAAGCTTGATGCTTTTGTTCAGTATTTTGTCTTAGTTGATTTCGTATGTAGCTGTACATCTATATTCGTACTGGGCATTTGACTCATGCTGTGTTTTTCTTCCGGCAGGTTTGCAGGGGTGATTCAAGGCTAATGTGATGACAAGTGTTGCCTTTGACCATCTAGGTTGTTTCGATTTTGGTTTTGGTTATTTTGACTCTAGTTGGAGAATTGTATTTAGTAAATCATTGATGGATATCACTATTAATATTTTAAAGTTATTAGTGCTTTGTTTACTTATTTTGAGGTTTATTGTGTTTTGCACGTGACCTCCCTTTCCTTTTCGGGAAAGGGGTGTTACAGATATGGTATTAGAGCTTAGGTTCTTTCTTGTAGAAAATATATTTAGGTTTGACCTGTGAGTTGTGGGTAAACCATTGGGTAGACGTAGGAGTTTGATTCGATTTTATTCTTTGTGTGGTTGATCTCTATTTTGGCCAATTATCGATTTCTTTTCGACTTGTAGTTGATTTTAGGAAATTGGAATAATATGTTAAGGTGATGATAAGAAGTGATCTTATATGAGATGTGATTATGATATGAATATTTGTATCGGCGATTATTTGATTTTGGAAAAAAAATTAGAGTTGTTTTTTTGTGACAAATATTATGATCGTTGAATTGAGAATTTGATTTGAGTTAGGTTTTGATTTATGTACTTGTGGATAATTTGAGGTTTGTATATTGATGGCATATTATGATAAAATGAATTTTTTTCTTAAGTATAAAGGATTTCTTGTAATTTGAGTTGTTGATATTCGAGATAATTAGATTAATCATTTGGAGTTAATGATCAATTTTGTGGCTATTTTCTAGTAGGATATTGGAGTTATGTTCTATAAAGTCCCTTTTTGATAGTATGGGGAGACATTAAAATTTATTGGATTAAGGTTTGCAATAAGGAATGATTGATTTATTATATGATTAGATAGTAAGTGATGAAATTCAATTGATTATGAGAGATCTTGAATAGTTGTAGTTCGCTTATGCAGATGGTAGAATACGTGACTTGGAGTTTGATATGGTGATAAAGTGACCTTAGTAGTATATTTTTGGTATTATAATATTTGAGAACTAATTTGATTTGAGGATGTGATATTTTGAAACTCTTGAGGACTTGGTGAGAGTTAGTGATATAATTTAAGTTGTTTTGTTTATCCGATGCCCTTAGAGCCTTGCATGAATTTATGTAAA
Source organism: Panax japonicus (assembly GCA_020205505.1). NCBI lineage: Eukaryota > Viridiplantae > Streptophyta > Magnoliopsida > Apiales > Araliaceae > Panax > Panax japonicus. The sequence goes on from CM035106.1 coordinate 49,281,638, forward strand.
ATTTAATAAAAATAATTTGTTAAATCTTTGTCATGTGTGGAATATAAACGTTTTACGAATTAAAAATAATTTTAAATATTTTGGGTATTCGAATCGTATTTAGATAAAGAGAAAATTCTGTGTTTTCGAATTATGTTGCAAAGAGTACGTACGTTTACAAGAACGAGAATCAAGAAAATTGACGAGAACCCGCACCAGCTGTGGAGCATATGGTTTAATACAATGCAAAACGAAGAATCTTAACGGGGCTTGACACGATAGCTGATAAATCTTTTACAAGTACATGGATAATTGTATGGACCGATGGACTTACCAGGCTTGATCTTTACAAATGGTGGCGCTACATCTTAATTAAAGTTTGTAAATAATTATGTAATTTGAATAAAAATTAAAATAAAAATTTATGTAACTTATTTGAATTCCGAGGACGGAATTATTTTTAAGGAGAGAAAAATGTAATAATCCGAATTTTTGTTAATAGTTAATTTTATTGTTCCTAAAATGATCTGGAGCGCGAAGCTACTTGGGAGGCGTAAGAGACTATTCGGCAAAGTGTATCATCAGCTCTTTAATGTCAAGTAAATCTTTGTTACTCTTTTGATTCCGGAGACGGAATCCTTTTAAGGGGAAGGTAATGTAATACCCGAAAAAAAATATTATATTTTTAAAACATATTGTTTGGACTTTATCTTTTATTTGAGTCAAACTTGTTATTTAATTTATTTGGGCCGATAAGTATTAATAAGTGATGGATAAATTAACTTAGTAAAATTGGACTTTTCTTATGTTTGGCAATTTTGGTCAAATTGTATTTAATTTATGTTGACTATAATAAGTATGTGGTTACATTAATTTGGATATTTATACTAATTGGGTCAAACTAACTTTTAAGTATTTAAGTTCGGGCTTGTAAAACTATTTGAGTCCAATTTTAAATTGTTGGGTTTAAAAATCAAATTGGAATAGGAGTAGCATTAATATATAGAACAATTACATTTTATAGTACATTTAAAAACATAATTACAACAAAAGTGCACTCATTAAATATTTACACAATTAATGCAAATACAATACTTAATTACAAAAAAAATGTAATCTTTATCCCTTTAATTATGCACACGATTTTCTCCCCCATCTCTCCCACAATTTTCTCCCCATCTCTCCCACGATTTTCTCCCACTCCATTTCTGTTTCCCTTCTTCTCCTCCTCCCTCCCTCCGCCTCCTCTTCTTCCTCCTCCTGTCCAACCCCTCCCCACCCTCCGCCTCCCCCTACTCCCCTCCTCCCGTCCTCCCGCCTCCACTCCCTCCCCACCCCCTCCCTCTCCCTCTCCCTCTCCCTCTCCCTCTCCTTCTCCTCCCGCCCCTTTCTCCTCCTACTGCCACCCCCCCTCCTCCCCTCCCTCCCACTCCACTCCCACTCCCACTTCTGCCTCCCTTTGCCTTCCCACTCCTCCCGCCCCCGCCTCACCACCTCCCCTCCCTCCGCCTCCCCTTCCTCCCGCATCCCCCTCCTCATGCCTCCCTTTCTCCTCCCCCTCTTCCCGCCCCCCTTTTCTCCTCCACCCTCCTCTCCCCCCACACCCCACGCCCCACCCCCTCCTCCTCCCGCCCCTCCCTCTCCTTGATCCCTCCGCCTCCCACCGCTACCGGTCCATTCTTTATTTTCACCGGTAACAAAATCTTCCGATAAAGTAACCAGTTCAGTTTTATTAGGTTATTAATTTATTTTGGATGTGATGCTGTTGGTAATCAAACTTCACGTAGTTGGTTACCAAATTGTTTGATAAGGTAACCAATTCAATTTTATTAGCTTACTAATATAGTTTGAATGTTATGCAGTTGGTAACCAAAATTTATGCAGTTGGTTACTAAACCTTCCGATAAAGTAACCAATTTAGTTTTATTGGATTACTAATTTATTTTGGATGTGATGCAGTTGGTAACCAAATTTCATATAGTTGGTTACCAAACCATTTGATAAGGTAACCGATTCAGTTTTATTTGATTACCAATTTTATTTTAAATGTGATGCAGTTACTAGTCAAAATTCGTATAAAGGTAACCATTTCAATTTTTGTAGGGTAACCAAATCGTCAAAAGAAATTCAGAATAGCAACTCCGGTGGCGGCAGCGGCGGCGATGTGGCGGCGACAGCGGTGGCGGCGAGAGAGGAGGATGATGAATATTAGCTCCTTCATAATTTTTTATTTTTAATTTTCTCATTTTGATTTGAATTTTGAAATATGGATTTGAAATTTTTGTTAGAGACAAGATTTGAATTTGAATTTGAATTTGAATTATTAGTTATCCTTGATTTTAGGTTTCTTTATTAATGTGAATTGTACTATTTTTGTAATATAAGTCCTAATTACACTCTTTTTGTAATTATTTAGTTGATGCATTTTTCTTGTAATTACTTTCTATTTGTTGTTTACTTATGTAAAGGACCCTTAATCTATTAGGTCAAAGCCCTCCCTAAAACATATATTGGATTAACTAATACATATATTGATATTAATCGACTAAACGAAAGAAGAGAGGGTTTTGACGAGAAACGAAGAAGAGGCGGAAGAGAGGGTTGTGAAACAAAAGGAAAAATTGGGGAAGAAGATCATGTGATTACATTCAACATAATTGTATTTTTAAAAGGTAATTATTAAATTTATGTGATTATAAAGAAAAATATTTATTTTATTATTGTGATCATACTGTTTACGGTAACAATTTGGTATGTTACGTTAACCATAAAATTAATTTTATGTTATAATATGAAGCGGATAATATATTGTATATTATCTTCATAATAGATTTGTATTGTGGGAGTTTTTCATTTAAAAAGGGGGGGGGATTTAAATGTCGCACTATGTATGAAATTGAAAGCTCCATGATTGGGTTTGTGTGATACTTGGAAAGAAACTAATCAAAAGCTTTGGATATTAGATCTTATATTCCATACAATAATTAGTTATATATATGTTAACGCCAAGATATTCTGCCACGTCCCAATCACGTAAGACGTTCTAATCCTGCACAATAAACATGATCAACATTAAAAGCTTGACGACTTCGACCGACGGGGGATAGCTCAGGCGTGAGAGTCAGTAAAGGCGATCACAAGGTTAACAATGGAGGATAAAATATCTAGTGTATTGAGAGAGATAAAATTATTAGTTACCTTTTCTTGGACGACCTCCTTGCTATCATATACTCCAAGATTCGATTTTGCGTGCAACCGACCCCCTTGACACCACCCACTGCAGGTAGCTTACCTGCTAATTCCATCCCTTTTGTCCACCGTTGGCCGACTTTCCAATCCTCATTAATGCGATGTAAGATATCAGTCAGCCATTATCTTTGTCATCATCACCATTCAAAACCCAAGTGAAGATATTTATCATCCAATGGGTCGGCCCAATGATTCGGCCCAAGACTTTTAAGACCCAACAGATATAAACCAAATGATTTAGCCCAATGACTAGGCCCAATAATACCAGGATCCAACTGTGATAACCCAATGGATCCACCAAGGAGTTCGGCCCAATGTACATAAAATATCATGACCCAACATTTCCCCCTAGTCTTTTATTAAACAGATTGTTTAGTGAAAGAGTATAAAGGACCCAAATAACAAAATTAACCGAGGCTAGACTGGTGAATCTCAAATAGCAAGATGAATTAAGACCGGAAGTCCAATTGAAAATCCTACTCCAGCCGAACATACAACAACAAATATTCCACCGCCTCCCAAACAACCCAGACCTTCGCCACAAAAACCATCCTCTTCTGAATCCAGGCCCGAAGCTGTGGCTTACCCCCACTCCCTAGCCAGGATTCTATAAAAATTTCCCTTTCGACGTTTAATAGCATGCGTTCGCGACACCGATGATCATCGGTTCGGTAACAGTTCCATCATGGACCTGATGGACGAAGGAATGAAATACCAGACTAAAGGAATTTGATATTTGACTTATCCATTTACCTCCCTGCCCATCAATTTAAACTGATTGACTAATATTGGTAATCTGGTGGCAAACGCTATCTTCGGTCGCCTCCGTCCCAAATACAAAGAAGCCGAAGCCGAAGAAGACATCGCCCGAAGGGAGAACGCCATTCTGAAGTCTGTGTTGGCAAAAGAAAGAAGCAATCTTGATATTGCTCTCTTTAACAATGAGTGCCTCTGGAAGGATATTGACAAGGTCAAAGAAGAACTAAAAATGACCAAGCCACTCATCAGGTCATCACTGATATAAATGTCGACCTGCTTCAGGAGAATGAAATTTTAAGAAAGAAGAATGAAGATCTGGTCGAGTCTAATCAAAGCTTGGCGAAGCAAAATAACAATATCCACGCTAAAGAAGCAAGATATCTAGCACATCGTCAAAATCTTGAAGAAGAACTCCGAGAACTTCGGGCCCTAGGAACTTGGGTCCGCTACTAACCGAAGATCTTTATAAGGAGATCCAGGCAGAATACAAAAAATTCGCCGAGCTGAACGATGAGATCGTCCATATATATGCCGAAGGATATGAAATATTCCGAAGTAAAGGCAAGAAAAAGCTCGTTGCTATCAAGGTAGATCCATCTGTTCTAGACTCTTCAGATGGTGATGATAACGATGAAGAAGCCTAAAGATGACCTCCCCTTATCTTTAGTTGTAGAACTTTATGTAAAAATTCTAACTTTTTGTGAACAGTTAATATTAATGAAATATCAACCTCATGCCTTATTACTTTTGTGTGAACATTTCTTGTCAATAATTCACCATCAATCAACTTGAAAAATGTACAAGCATCTTTTAAACTTAACTTTGAACTGTTAATCAATAATTGAACAAATTATATAACAGTTAAGAACAATAATGAGATAATCTAAACTCAACACTTGAACTAAATAAAGTAATGCATATTTATTGTTACCAAAGTGTGAGACAGATCATGTATAAAGTGAATCCAGCTGATCTTCCTTGCACCATCGGGATCTTGTTTACCGCACAAGGTATAACAAGTATATAAGGATATTTGTTTACCACACGGAGTAAAACAAATTTATAAAGACCATGGAATTTTTTTACCACACGGGGTATAACAAATTCATAAGGACACACCTGCCGATAAGGCTACCATCGAATGGTCAGCGAGTCCACCCGAACCTCCTTACTTCATCGTGAATTTGTTTACCACGCAGGGTATAAAAATATTAAAAGGACTATGGAATTTGTTTACCACACAGGATATAACAAATCCATGTGGACACACCTACCGATAAGGCTACCATCGAATGGTCGATCAACGAGTCCACCCGAACCTCCTTACACCGATGAAGTTTGTCTACCACGAAGGGCCTGACAAATTCATAAGGACCACTTGCCAAAAAGGCTACCATCGAATGGTCAGCGAGTCCACCCGAACCTCCTTACTCCCACTACTAGAAAAACAAGAATACGTGACGGAACTTTGTGAAAATTTTTAAAAACAATCAAAAAAGATAGTAATTTGTGATGGACTTTTTAAGCAATCACAAAATAATAGTATATATGATGGCTCTTAGTGTGACTAATTTTTCCATCAATGTATTATAATTGTGATGGCCATGTCAATCACACCATTTTTTCACGCAAAATAAATTTTCTTTTTGTGACGCACTAAGTCATCACTTATAGATATACCCTTTTCGTGATTACAATTAAGTTATCACTAATATTTTAATGTAAGAAATAATCATGATCTGGGCTTTGGTGTAGTGGTAATACTCATAATTTAGTTTGCAAATGGGGGGAGGGTTCGAATCCTACAAGTATCATTTGATACAATTAATATAGATACAATTAATACAGTGAAATAAAATATACGTAAATAGATATTCACGTTCTTACATTTGATCCCTAAAGTCTTTTTGTGATGACTTTGACAATCATAATAGACTACGTGTTAATGTGATTGTATCAATCATCACAAAAACACTAAGCGTTTGCGTGATTGCCAAAACTATCACGTAAAACTTTTCATGATGGGCGTATACAAGACGGCCATTGTGATTCTTAAAGCCATCACGTAAACCTTTCGTGATGGTTTTCCTACTTTTTGTGATAGATTTTGGCCATCACAAATGACCATTTTTTTAGTAGTGTCCGGTGAAGTTTTGGACTAATGAAGATAAGATCAATTGAGGAAAAATGAATCTTTTATTGATGATGATCCAAACATTTACAGACTTCCGGAAAACTGACTCGATCTTTACTGAAAGTACTTCTGAAGCCTACCAGCATGCCAAGTGTTCTTGATCTCGGATCCATCTAATGCCCTCAACCGGTAAGTTCCTGGATTCGGTACTTCAACAACTTCATACGGTCCTTCCCAGTTCGGCATCAGCTTTCCCAAGTTCTGAGGCATAGATGCTTCGACTTCCCTGATGACAAAATCTCGTACTTCAAATCTATGAAGCTTACCCCCTTATTGTAATGTTTAGCCACTCTTCGCTGATAGGCCGCCAATATGATCAAAGTCATTTCCCTGACTTCTTCCAGTAGATCCATGTGGATCTTCAGCCCTTCATCATTATAAACCTCCTTAAACTGACTAACCCGAAGACTTAGAGATCCAATTTCAACTGGACTAAGGCATCAGTACCGTAGGCCAATCTGAAAGGTGAATCCCCTGTTGTAGTCCTCGGTGTAGTTCGATATGCCCATAGCACGCTGAGAAGTTCATCTGGCCATCTTCCTTTAGCTTCATCCAGTCTACGCTTGATCCCATTCAGCAGCGTTCTGTTGGTCACCTCGACCTTCCCGTTCGACTGTGGATAAGCTACCGAAGTCTTCCTGTGCTGAACCCCCAACTCTTTTAAAAATCCTTCAAACTTTGATCCCATAAACTGGCGTCTGATGTCTGATATCTCTACCTTAGGAATTCTGAAACGTAACACTACTGACTCCTTCATAAACTTCAAGCATTCTTTTTCCGTTATCAACCTAAGTGGCTTCGCTTCTACCCATTTGGTCATATAATCAATGGCGACTATAACAAAACTGACCTGACCTTTAGCTTTCGGCAATGGACCCAATATATCTACCCCCCAGACAACAAAGGGTATAGGAGATAAGATCGAGTATAGCTCTTCTGGTGGCTGATGCGAGATCGGACTGTTGAGCTGACACTTCTCACACTTCTCACACTTTGTAGGCTAATGAATTAGCAGCCATATGGTCGCCACAGATGCCTTCGTGAACTTGTTGAAGAGCATATTCAGCTTCGGACGGAACCAAATATTTCAGCAACGGAGACGAAAAAGCCCTTCGATAAAGATCCCGATCAATAAGAACAAAATTGACACTCTTATACTTGATCTTCTTAGACAACATCTGATCCGAAGGAAGGACGCCATCTGCCAGATAATCCAGATACGGGGTCAGCCAACAATTTGAGTGTTCGATGCACATCACCGCCTCGTGCTGAATGCTAGACTGCTGCAGAATCTCTAAGTAGAGTGATCCAACAAAATTGTTGGCGTCCGAAGTGGACAACTTCGACAATGCATCGGCAATAGAATTGTCATTACGCTCTACACCTTGAAACTAATAGGAGATGAAATACTGAAGCTGATCTTTCAACACTGCCAAGTACTTGATCATTCTGGAACCTCGAGCTTCATATTCCCCTGGATCTCCTTACAAAAATCTTCGGTCAGTAGCGGACCTAAGTTCCTAGGGGCCTGAAGTTCTCAGAGTTCTTCTTCAAGCTTTTGACGATGTGCTAGATATCTTGCTTCTTTAGCACGGATATTGTTATTTTGCTTCGTCAAGCTGTGATTGGTCTTGGCCAGATCTTCATTCTTCTTTGTTAAAATTTCATTCTTCTGAAGCAAATCGACATTTATATCAGTGATGACCCGATGAGTGGCCTTGGTCGTTTTCATTTCTTCTTTGACCTTGTGGATATCCTTCCGGAGGCACTCATTGTTGAAGAGAGCAATATCAAGATTGCTTCTTTCTTTTGCCAACACAGACTTCAGAATGGCGTTCTCCCTTCGGGCGGCGTCTTCTTCGGCTTCGGCTTCTTTGTATTTGGGACGGAGGCGCCCGAAGATAGTGTTTGCCACCAGATTACCAATATTAGTCAATCAGTTCAAATTGATGGGCAGGGAGGTAAATGGATAAGTCAAATATCAAATTCCTTTAGTCTGGTATTTCATTCCTTCGTCCATCAGGTCCATGATGGAACTATTACCGAACCGATGATCATCGGTGTCGCGAACGCATGCTATTAGACGTCGAAAGGGAAATTTTTATTGAATCCTGGCCAGGGAGTGGGGAGAAGCCACAGCTTCGGGCTTGGATTCAGAAGAGGATGGTTTTTGTTGCGAAGGTCTGGGTTGTTCGGGAGGCGGTGGAATATTTGTTGTTGTATGTTCAGCTGGAGTGGGATTTTCAATTGGACTTCCGATCTTAATTCATCTTGCTATTTGAGATTCACCAGTCTAGCCTCGGTCAATTTTGTTATTTGGGTCCTTTATACTCTTTCACTAAACAGTCTGTTTAATAAAAGATTGGGGGGGCAATGTTGGGTCATGATATTTTATGTACATTGGGCCAAACTCCTTGGTGGATCCATTGGGTTATCACAGTTGGATCCTGGTGTTATTGGGCCTAGTCATTGGGCCAAATCATTTGGTTTATATCTGTTGGGTCTTAAAAGTCTTGGGCCGGATCGTTGGGCCGACCCATTGGATGATAAATATCTTCACTTGGGTTTTGACCGGAGATGATGACAAAGATAATGGCTGACTGATATCTTACATCGCATTAATGAGGATTAGAAAGTCGGCCAGCGATGGACAAAGGGGATGGAATCAGCAGGTAAGCTACCTGCAGTGGGTGGTGTCAGGGGGGTCGATTGCACGCAAAATCGGATCTTGAAGTATATGATAGCAAGGAGGTCGTCCAAGAAAAGGTAACTAATAATTTTATCTCTCTCAATACACTAGATATTTTTTCCTCTATTGTTAACCTTGTGATCGCCTGTACTGACTCTCACGTCTGAGCTATCCCCCGACGGTCGAAGCCGTCAAACTTTTGGTGTTGATCGTGTTTATTGTGCAGAATTAGAACGTCTTACGTGATTAGGACGTGGCAGAAGATCTTGGCGTTAACAAATATATTGATTACGGCTTTACAAAATTTTCTACGCTACAATATTAAGGTCCGATCGTTAGCTTTATAAAATTGTGCTAAGCTAGAATATTAAGGTCCCATTTTACAATCCGCTCAATTGAGAAATGAGATTGACAAATATATCCTCTTTATAGGGAATTGTAAGACCACCCATTGCATGATAATACTCGAATTCCTACTCAGCTTGGTTTAACAAGTATTGGAGTGAAGGTTGGCTCAACAATGATATCGGAATCACAAATCTTTTCTTGTCCCTCTCTCCAACATATATTGCACAATAGCCCTTTGGGACATCAATGGCTGATGAAGCCACATGGTTTGTTGTCAATAAAGATCGTCGAAGAATTTGCTTAGCATGAAGAACACGAGGCAAACGAATAGCCATGGTACTTTTTTACAACGATGTTGTGCTTCTTCCCGACGAATGAATGAGAAACAGCGAAACCTCGAAAGACTTGTAGAATGAGTAAAAGCTGTGAAAATAAAATTAGAGTTTGTTGCTAGTTAAAAATCTAAAATGTCCATATATATGTGTATTGAGCCAGTGGTAATTAATCCTTCAAATGGGGACTTCAATGGGGACAAATGAGAGACAATGCCAACTGAAAGAACACGTGGCTTTGTCTTCCAACTTATTATCAAAAAATTAGGATGATAGGATAATGTATTATGTTGTTGAACATAATCATGTCCTACTAGTTCTGTAGCATAGCAAAGAGAGCATACTCCAGCCCCTCATGTTTCGTAATGTCATATAGGCAGCCTTTAATTCATTATTTTGCATATTAGACCCCCACACCAGTTTTTGGGTAGGCCATGAAAAATCCCCTCAGCTACAAAGAATCATATTGTTGGTAGTTTTGCTAGGAAGCATAACCATGCCTTCTATTTGAGATTGATAGTAATGTTATCTTTAATATATATATATATATATATATATATATATATATATATATATATATATATATATATATATATATATATCCATATTCTTTGCCAAAACACAGCAAAGAATATACTCTAGTCAGCTACAAGAGATTCAATTGTCCTTCCTGTACTTGGAAGAATATAAAGCAGCCAGCAAGTATACTCTAGTCATGGCTATTCGGTTGCTAAAAAATGTGAATGCCAAGCAGCTCTTTAAACGTGTACTTTCACTTCCAGCTGCAACATCGTCAGTGCCGAAAGGCCACTTTGCTGTTTATGTTGGCGAATCGCAAAAGAAGAGATTCTTAGTCCCGATATCATATTTGAACCATCCTTCATTTCAGAGCTTGTTAAGCAAGGCCGAAGAAGAGTTTGGGTTTGATCATCCTATGGGTGGTCTCACCATACCATGTAGAGAAGAAACTTTCATTCATCTCACCAGTATTTTGTGTTGACTTCAGAAAGGAACATTGAGATGCTAATATAGGCCATGATCATTCTAACAACTGACCAAACTTGCAAACTCTCCAGTTTTGAATTAGGAGAGTTGGTTGTTTCTTGTAACATTCAACTATTAGTGTTAAATGATAATCAGACACTATTATATATATTTTGTCTTTTAGTAATTCAAAACTTACTAGTGACTATCTTTGTTTAATTATCTACTCGGACTATGATATGTTATTTTAATTTTCTCAAAATTAATAAAGCAAAAATGATGAAAGGAATGCACTGACATTACCATGGAAATTCAATGGAACCATCAATATGTCCTAATTATTTGTACTTTATCATTGGGTCGAGCTATTTATTTAATACTATTGAACTAAACAAATGCGAAGAATGCACTCTCATTGGGTCGAGCTGTTTATTTAATACTACCTCCGTTCCTAAAAGATTGTCGTTTAAAATTTTTGCACACAAATTAAGAAAGTACCATTTACCAAGTAAAATTTGTTTGAAAATCTATCACTAACCTTTATGGAAACTTGAAAACTATTAATACAATGGAGAGAATTTTTTGAGACAATGAGAGAAGGTATGAGTAATATAAGAAAATAAATAACTTATTCTCCTCGAAAGTTGTAAATGACAAACTTTTTAGAACAAATTTTATCTTCTAAAACGACAATCTTTTAGGAACGGAGGGAGTACTATTCAACTAAACAAATGCGAAGAATGTGTAATCTTTTGTGGATTAGACAACTCCACTTGCATTAGGGCTCATAATGGTTGCAAGGGAATATATATATATATATATATATATATATATATATATATATATATATATATATATATATGATTAAATGCATTAATTAGTAAAGTGTAAACAATTAAAATAAATTATTTATAAGTTTAAGAAGTGATTAAAATATTGTGGTAATATTAATAATATTAGATTATGAGATTATTAAGTGATTTATAACATTTAGATTAAGGTGTTATAAATATTGATATAAATTTTATTGTGAAACTTTATCTTTTTGTGGCAGGGTTACTATTCACGTATACGACATTATTCATGTATATGACACTATTTACGTATATGACATTATTTATGTATACGGTACTATGTACGAATACGGAGTACTATTTACGAGTTACTATTTATGAGTTACTATTCATGAGTTACTATTCACGAGTTATTATTCATGAGTTACTATTTACGAGGTACTATTTACCTGAAAATAATATTTCTTTTCTGTCCAAATTATTTTTGGTACATGAATATTATTCTTAAATTTTACTCCACAGAGCAGTATCATGTTGACAATTTGGATATTTTTAAACTCTGGATAAATTAAAGTCTTTAATATTTATCCTTGATTTCATTTGATTAATGCTTATATCATTGTCATCATCCTCATGCTTATATTGTGATGAAAGTTATCTTTAGCTTACGTGCATAGATGGACTGTTGATTATTGGTTTTACAGTTATATATCTTTGGCTTACGTCCAAAGATGGATTGTTGATTATTGATTTTACAATTGTATATCTTTGGCTTACGTGCAAAGACGAACTGTTGATTGAAAGCTTTGGCCCAAAGTGCAAAGATGGACAGGTGTATGACATAATCATGACCACTGGGTGATAATAACGAATATTCTTGGCCGGTAGTGCATGGATAATTCGATGATGTGATTGGCAGGATAATAACCATTAGTTAACAGTTGAATGTCTTTGGTCGTAGTGAACTGACAGACAATTGATTGGTATGATCATGACCATTGGTTTTATAGTTGAATATCTTTGGCCCGTAGTGCAAAAGTAGACAACTGATTGGTATGGTCATTGTTATTACATTTGAATATCTTTAGCCTTTGGGGTAAGGATATTGAGTAAACGTTCTATTAAGCCTTTGTGGCAAGGAGAAACTGTTGATTTACATGATTATAAATATGAATTGTGGATTTAAATATAATCTTTGATGGTTCAGGTGAAGACAGGTGATGATAGTTCTTTTTGTCTTGGGTATAACAATGAACTATTGATAAGTATTACAGGAATGAAATATTAATGATGGACTTTTAATCTAGAGGAGACAGTAGACATTATGTTCCACTTGACTCTTCTAATGGATTGCTTATTCTGCTGCAGTTAAACTTGTTGTTTATTATATTCTATCAGTTGTTATACTGTTGAAGGCTAAGGATAATTTATTCTGTATTATCTTAGTCATAATATTTCTTACTGGGCTAGTTGAGCTCACCCTTTTCTTTCATTATTCTCTTCAGGAAATGAGAATATAGCTAGGACTAGTTGGGGAATGGAGTGACGGTCCAGATAATAGCATTAGTAGTCCTCACTATTCTGTTAAATAGTGTGACAATAAATGTAATGAGGACTCCATTGAGTGTAGATATTGTCTATATGACAATATTCTTATTAAAACTCTTAGATTATGTTTTGTCATATTTTACACGACTGTTGTATAATTAAGTTGTATTTGAATTTTGTACCATGTATCTGGCGACTCAAGATGAGTGATGTATACCTATTTTGGGGGCGTCACATTTTTCCTTCATTACCGGCCCTTTTTCTTGTAGTGAAAATCCGCCCCTGCTAAAAATATTCTTGGATCCAGCCCTGTAAACAAGTCCTATTAGTCTTAAAAATATGTGATGATTTGAAGAGAAAACAATGTGACCCTCATGTGCTAATGTCTACTATCTTCCATTCAAATGCTTCTCCACCACTCTATACATTTTGAAGGATATATTCATTTTTCCATACTTATATAAAAACACGTATTTGGAATTTCAATAACCAGAATTCTCGCAAACTCAAATATTCTTAGATTTCATTTGTTCCACGTGACCTTGTATTACTCCTTTTTTCCCATAATCTTCCTCGAAATATCCTCGATCATATATAAAACAGCATGGGTATTCGTATGCCTCGTATTATTCATGTTAAGCAGATTCTTAAACGTTCTTCTTCCTCATCAGAACTTATAACTTCAACGGTTCCTGATGTCCCAAAGGGCTGCTCTTGGCAGTTTATGTTGGAGAAAACATAAGGAAAAGATTTTTGGTTCTGATTTCATTCCTAAATCATCCTTCATTTCAAGACTAAGTCAAGCTGAGAAAGAATTCAGATTTGATCATCCAGAGGGAGGCAAAGTATCACTAACAGAAATTTTTATTGCCATACATTTGATACCAAATGAATTTGAATAATTATCTTTTTCAGTTTTGTTGATGTCCTATTTTTCTATTAATTTTGATGTTATAGGTATTAGCATGGTCCCCTTGGGGCAGCTAAAATAAATATATGTTTAGCATTAATACTTTTTTAATATTATAAAAGAATCGTACAAAAAGTTGCTTACAAAATAATATGGCTTGTTGTAGTTAATTATTATAACTAGACTCACCTATATATGCTTGTTGGGAAGCTAAACCAAATTCTTGGTTTTTTACATTCATAGATTAATTTGGTTCTTTGAATATCTCTAAACAAAAGTTGAAACATTTAATATTTTGTATTGGGTATATCAATGGTTATTAGAAATATCTAGAGTTTTATTCTTATAAGCTAAGTATTCTAGAATACTCTTGTAATCCTATAAATACCAATGGTTGTAATCATTTTGATGAGTAATAGAGAAATAGTAAGAACAAAAGTTCAGTTTATATATAATCATTTTTCTCCTTCATTTATACTACAAATTGGTATCAGAGCTTGCTAAATTACTAAGTCCATTCTCCCAATCAAAGTGATAACGTGTCTTAATATCAAAAGTCTGACGCATTACAACAGCAGCAGATGAAATACTAAAGTGACCATGTGATTACACTTGGGTAGTCAAAAAAGCCATGTGACCAGTTTGAGGCTCAGAGAGCAAAGAATAAGGCAAGCAGGGAGAGAAAGAATGCTAGGAGGGAGGAACGCTTAGTCCAGGGACCACAAGAGAAAGCAACACAAGACCCACCACCAGCTGCTCCTACGTTATAATAAGAGGTACTGTCTCCAAGCAGAATTTTTTTTATCACAAGTAAAAAAATAGAGCAATAGCTTAGCAGATTCGCAACAGAGAAGAAAAAGCGGGCTACGATGCATTAAAGAGATGGCGAATTTGAATAACATGACTTCACTTATTCCTCATTTTGGTGGAGAAAATTATGATTATTGGAAAGATAATATGATGTTATTGCTCAAGTCAATGGATCTATGGAATATTGTGGATGAAGGATATGAAGATACAGAAAACGAAGATGCTTTGACACAAGCACAGAAAAATAATTTGAAGGAAAATCGAAAGAAGGACAGCAAGGCGCATTTTCAAATTTATCAAACAATTGAGATGCCGGTGTATGAAAGAGTTTCTAAAGCTAAAAGTTCAAAGGAAGTCTAGGAGATTATTCAAATTACATACAAAGGTGTAGAAAAGGTAAAAAAAAGGTACGCCTCCAAACCTTAAGAACAAAATTTGAAAAATTAGAAATGAAGGAGAATGAAAGTATTTTAGATTATTTTACAAGAGTTAATTCAGTTGTAAATCAAATGGCATCCAATGGTGAAGTTTTAAATGATGAGAAAGTTGTTGCAAAAATTCTTCGTAGTTTACCACCAAAATTTGATTATGTTGTGGTAGCTATTGAAGAATCAAAAGATCTATCATCTCTTACTATTCAAGATTTGCAAGGGACCTTGAAGGCTCATGAAGTAAGGATAAATCAAAGAAATCCTTCTCATCTTCCTGATCAAGCTCTTAAATCCCAAGTTTTATTTACGGGAGGCCGTGGTTTTCACTATGGTCGTGGTCGTGGTGGTAATGGCAACTTCAGAGGTAAAGACTTTCATTTTCAAGGCAGAGGAAGAGGTTATGTAAACAAAAATGATTCAAATGAAGGAAGAGGTCGTGGTTATCAAAGAGGTTGTGGCTATCAAAGAGGAAGTGGCTATCAAAGAGGAAGAGGTCGTGGCTATTTTGAATGTTATCATTGTCATAGACCCGGTCATACATATAAAGAATGTCGCTTTAGAATGGAGGGAACACAAAATGAGATCGGATTGATGCATGAAAACAAAACTAATGAAAAAGATGTGCAGTATACTTTATTGCTGGCATTTCAAGGTGATGATAAGGATGATGTTTGGTATTTAGACAGTGGTGCAAGCAAACATATGACCGAAAACAAGAACTTATTTTTAGACTTGGTTGAATCTAACATTGGACAGGTAAAAATTGGAGATGACAGAGCTTACAAAATTCAAGGTGTTGGTGAAGTTATTTTTCAAACAAAATCTAGAAAAGTGGAGAAGATATCTGAAGTTTATTATGTTCCTGGTTTAAAAAATAACTTGCTTAGCACCGGTCACTTTTTGAAGAAGGGGTTTGATATTCATTTTCATGATAATGCTTGTTTTTTGTTAAAGAGAAATCAGCTGATAGCAACAATTGGAATAACTTCAAATAATCTTTTTCTTATAAAACTTCAGGTTGCTAACATTTCTTGTTTCACTACTATTGATAAAGGAATTTCCAAGTTGTGGGATGACATGTATAGTCATTTAAATTATGACAGCCTAAAATTGTTAGCAGCAAAGAAGATGGTTGAAGGACTTCCTCAAATTAATCAAACAAATCAGATTTGTGAAGCATGTCAACTTGGAAAACAACAAAGAGAACTGTTTCCTTAAAAATCTTTGTGGAGATCAAAAAGGGTGTTGGATCTAGTTCATTCAGATTTATGTGGACCAATGATGATTACTTCTCATGGAGGTAACAAATATTTTATTACCTTTGTTGACGATTTCTCGAAAAAAGTTTGGGTTTATTTTCTCAAAGAAAAATCTGAATCATTTCAAGCTTTTAAGGAATTCAAAGCTGAAGCTGAAAAATTTTCTGGTTGTCAAATTAAAACAATAAGAACCGAAAGAGGTCGTGAATATCTTCCAATTGAAGAGTATTGCAAAAATGATGGAATTAGGCATGAATTGACAGTAAGACATTCACCACAACAAAATGGTGTAAGTGAAAGAAAAAATCGAACCATCATGGAAATGGCAAGATGCATGCTGAAAATGAAAAAGGTAGATAAAGAGTTTTGGGCAGAAGCTGTATCTTTTGGTGTTTATTTGATTAACAGATCTCCTACAAAAAGTCTGAACAAGTGCACACCTCATGAAGCATGGTTTGGAGTGAAGCCAAAAGTTAGTCACCTGAGGACCTTTGGATGTGTTGCTTATGCACATATTCCGAATGCATTGAGGAACAAATTGAATGATAAATCAGAGAAGTGTATTTTTATCGACTACAGTGAAAGAAGAAAACTTACAAGTTGTACAATCCAGTGACACAGAAGATAGTGATTAGTCGAGATGTTCGATTTGATGAAAATACTTCATTTAATTCAGGAGTTGATTTTCCTAAAAATTGGCCAAGTTTTTGTGATACTAATGATGATTCTCAAGATGAAAGCGAGCCTATTTCTCCAAGAAAAAATTCTCACTAGTCTCCTCAAAGCACTTCTCCAAGAAGAACAAAGAGCTTAAGAGAAATTTATGAGTCAACCGAGCAAATTGATTCGGATGATACTGTATTTTTTGCTTTCTTTGCAGGAGAAGATCCAATTTCTTATGATGAAGCATCAAAAGAAGAAAAGTGGAAACAAGCCATGAAAGAAGAAATGAAAGCCATTGAGAAGAATGAAACGTGGGTTCTTACAAATCTGTCTCTAAACAAGATTTCTATTGGCGTAAAGTGGGTATATAAAACAAAAATAAATTCAGATGGCTCCATCAACAAAAACAAGGCGAGACTAGTAGCAAAGGGGTATAAGTAAAAGGAAGGAGAAGATTTCACTGAGGTATTCGCTCCAGTTTCTAGACTTGACACTATTCGTTTGCTTATCTCACTTGCAGCTCAAAATAATTGGAGTATATTTCAAATGGATGTGAAATCTGCATTTTTGAATGGTTTTTTGGAAGAAGGAGTTTATGTTGAGTAACCACCTGGTTTTTTGAAGAAGGGAGAAGAAAACAAAGTTTACAAATTGAAGAAGGCGCTTTATGGACTGAAACAATCACCAAGGGCTTGGTAAAGCCGAATTAATTCATACTTTAAACAAAATTATTTTTGGAAATGTCCGTACGAGCCCACTCTCTACATCAAAGGCACATCACAAGAAAGCTTCATGGTTGTAAGTCTTTATGTTGATGATCTCATTTTTACAGAAAATAATTTGAAAGTGTTGAAAGATTTTAAAGACTCCATGATGAAAGAATTTGAAATGACAGACTTGGGAAAGTTACATCATTTTCTTGGCATTGAAGTTCATCAAACCAAGAAAGGAATTTTCATTTCATAAGAAAGTTATGCAAAAGAAATTTTAAAGAAATTCAAAATAGAGAATGCAAATCCTGTATCAACTCCATGCATCACACGGTTAAAATTAAGTAAAGAAAGTGAAGGCAAGCTTGTGAATTCTACTATGTTTCGAAGTTTGGTGGGAAATTTGATGTACTTAACTGCAACAAGACCAGATATCATATTTGCAGTAAGTTTAGTAAGTAGGTTCATGTAGAAACCATACTCTAATCATTGGGAGACTGCAAAAAGAATTATGCGATATGTCAGAGGAACCATTGATTATGGTATTTTTTATCAAGCTAGTATTTCGATTAATCTTGTTGGATATACTGACAGTGACTTAGCAGGAAGCGTTGATGATAGTAAAAGCACTTCAGGCTATGTTTTTAGTCTTGGAAGTGGCCCAATTTCATGGTGTTCAAAGAAACAATCTGTTATTGCTCTTTCTACAACAGAATCTGAATATATCGCTGCTTCTTTAGCAGGATGTCAAATTGTTTGGCTCCAAGGAATTTTGGAATGTCTAAAGCATAAGCAGATTTGTCCAACAACACTATTTTTTGACAATAGTTCAACCATTTCAGTAACAAAGGATCCAGTACTTCATGGAAGAACGAAACATATTCGTATTCGATTTCAATTCTTAAGAGAATTGGTAAAAGAATGTATTATTCAAGTGGAGTATTGCAAGACAGAAAATCAGTTAGCAAATATTTTCACAAAGCCTTTAAGCAGAGAAGTCTTCAAGAGAAATGTTGCAAGTTTGGGAATAAAAAGCAAATTTAGTTTACGGGAGGCATTGTTGGAAAGCTAAACCAAATTCTTGGTTTTCTACATTCATAGATTAATTTGGTTCTTTGAATATCTCTAAACAAAAGTTGAAACATTTAATATTTTGTATTGGGTATATCAATGGTTATTAGAAATATCTAGAGTTTTATTCTTATAAACTAAGTATTCTAGAATGCTCTTGTAATTCTATAAATACCGATGGTTGTAATCACTTCGATGAGTAAGAGAAAAATAGTAAGAACAAAAGCTCAGTTTATATATAATCATTTTTCTCCTTTATTTATACTACAATGCTGAATCATCCACTAATTAAACTCTGTCAAATAATTTTATAAATTATTTTTTATAAAAAAAAAAATTTGTCACCATAACAACACTTACTTTTTTAATTATTTTAAGGATACTTAACATTTTAAGTTAGAATTATTACTTAACAATATTAATCCCATTTGTTTTTAAGAAATTTCAACGCCAGATCTGAAATTTTGGATCCATATATATAGTCCATCTGAACTAAATAAAATTCTATAACAATTAATTACCATAAAATCAGGTTACTAGCAAAGGGCAACTACCTCAACTGCCAAAAATTGCCACCATCTTCTACCGTCTGGCCGAATCCAAAAACATGCAAGAAGCTAAGTTGCTTCAAGTTCAAATTACAGTCTCCGGACTCTTCCAACAAGAACAAAACCTTCGAAAACTCATCGCCGCCTTCGCCACACCCAACCCTTTCTCTCTCCTCCACGCTCGTCTCCTTTTCGACCAAATCCAACACCCGTCAACCTACATTTACAACTCCATGTTCAAAGCTTATGCCTCAAGCTCAGACCCACAACAAGCATTGACCCTTTACCACCAAATGCACCGCCACGGCACGGCTCCGGACAATTACACGTTCCCCTTCTTGCTCAAAGCCTGTTCCAGCCTCGCCAATCTTCGAAAAGGCGAAGAAATTCATTGCCAAGCTTTCAAAAATGGGTTTCATTCGGATATATTTGTGCAAAACTCGTTGATTCATTTTTATGGGTCTAATGGTAGGGTAGATATGGCTAATTGTATTTTTGAAGAAATGGGTTATAGAGATATTGCAACTTGGACTACTTTAGTTACTTGTTATGCTAGTTTTCATTCGATTGAATTGGCACGTCGGGTCTTTGATGAAATGCCTAGTAGAAGTGTTGTTTCTTATAGTGCTATGATTGCGGGTTATGTCAGAAGGAACAGATTTATGGAAGCATTGGAATTGTTTGGGGATTTGTTGAGGACGAGAATGGAACCTAATGATTCGACTATAATGAGTGTGATTTCTGCTTGTGCAAATTTAGGGGCATTGGATATGGGTAGATGGATTTATTCGTATGTGTGTCAGAAGAGAGGGGGAGATTTTGATAGTCGAATCACCACTGCTCTAATTGGTATGTTTTTCAAATGTGGGAGCGTCAAGAATGCACTAAAAGTCTTTCAAGAAGCTAAGGTAAAGTATGTGGGTGAATGGACGGCCATGTTAGCCGGTTTGTCCATGCACGGTCTTGGCGAGGAAGTAATTGAAGCCTTTGAAGACATGGTCAGCTCTGGAGTTAAACCCAATGCCGTGACATTTATAGCACTTCTTTCTGGGTGTACCCATTCAGGACTAGTAAATTCAGGCTTGAGATATTTTGACAGAATGAAGATTGATTTTGGGATTGAACCTGCCATTGATCATTTCGGTTGTGTGGTTGATTTGCTTGGTCGTGGTGGAATGGTTGAAGAAGCATTTGAGTTTATACAGGATATGCCTGTTAAGGCTAATGCTGCAATTTGGGGTGCACTTTTTAATGCTTGTAGGATTTATAAGAATGTCGAAGTGGGTGAATTAGCAGCAAGGTGGTTGATTGCTGATGAGCCATGGAACGGTGCGCTTTATATGGCATTGATGGGTATGTATAATGATGTTGGTAAATGGGATGAAGTGGCGAAAGTGAAAGGGGAAATGAAAGACATTGGTTCTAAAAAGACCCCTGGTTGTAGCTTGATTGAGGTGAATGGCGTCAGCTATGAATTTGTAGTTGGAGATCAATGTCACCCTTGTACATTACAATTGTCTTTAAATCTGGGTAATGTTATCCTGGAATTTGACCAATCCTATAATTATGGAGAATTGCAAGATAAATTTTGAATATATGTTTTGATTTACGTCAGCAGAATTGGGATGTTGAACTTTATCTACAATTAATAGTTTAATTTACATTATTTATTCCTTCTTATATGAGATAATTTACATTATTTATTCCTTCTTATATAAGATTCTAATTTCTTGATAATCTGTTTTAACTGTTTGTATGATATTTGATTTGATTGATTTTATGTGGTCAACTAGATTAATCTGATTGATATCATCTGCTAAATTAAGGAGTGATATTACTTATAATTGATATTGTTCTTAATCATAAGTAGTAGTTAGTAATACATGATTGTGTTAGAATTTTTGATTATTGTTATGGTTATCACAAGACAGGTTAAATAATTTGAGCTTGTGTGATTGTGGAATAGTCCAATTCCCTAGTTTTTAATGTTGATGTTGTATTAAATCTCGAAAGATTGTTATAGGTTGTATGATGGTTAGAATCTTGTGAATAACTTATTTCATCAAGTAATAATCTAAGAAGAATTTCGAATAACAGAACTTATTATTATCTAAAATTATTAGTTTTATTAAAAGATAAAATACTAATCTATTGTTGTGAAAATGGTAAAACTGAAGTTTTTAT
The DNA here is from genome assembly GCA_020205505.1 of Panax japonicus. Lineage (NCBI taxonomy): Eukaryota > Viridiplantae > Streptophyta > Magnoliopsida > Apiales > Araliaceae > Panax > Panax japonicus. The sequence goes on from CM035106.1 coordinate 49,303,100, forward strand.
TTATTGATTTCTCTTATTATTAATTTTATTTCCTTTAGTTAATTAATTCAAAACCCCACATCTTTTAATTATTGTTAAAAACATTAGAATAGATTAAAAATAATATATATCGTGTTAGTTTTCGTAGAGTGAATAGTAAAATTTAAATATGGAGTGTAAAGGACAACTACCAACCCACAAGACAAAAGTTTAATATCAATTTTCATATGAGATTAAAAATAGCAAATGGCAAATGGCAAATGGCAAATGAACTAAGAAACGACAATAACATAGAACTAAGAAATAACAATAATATTCACTCGGTTGACGAAACTACCCCTCCAGAAGCTTATAACTCGTACAAAGGAAAAAACCAAAACTCACGTGACAACATAATATCACGTGCTCCGACCACCACACTTTCATTTCATCATCATTTCTGTCGCCTAAATCCTCATTCTGCCGGTATATCCCCTTCCACAGCGGCCACATAACTCAGATTCCGGCAACTCTAAATTCCATAACTTCTACCACCACTAGAAATTAGAGAGTACAACCACAGAAAACGAAGAAGAAGCATAGCATGGAGATGAGAGCCACGGACTCGAAAGCGGTGACGAAAGACCACAACACGGTGTCAACGATCGAGAAATCGAGGTCCGGCAACCATCCCCGTATGTCCTGCGGTCTCCACCTCGGCGTGGATCCCGATAAACTCTGTGGGGACCAGCTCGGCGTGATGTACGACGAGAAAAGCCTCGGCCACCGGAAAAGTGAAGTCGGCATGCTGAAGCTCACTTCCGCCCACCGGAAAGCCGACCTCCACCCAGACATCTCTCTCTCAATTCTCACTCTAGATGATATTTTCTTTCTATTTATATATATGTATATAAATATGTGTGTATCTCTCTGTTTATCTAACTCTCTCCCTGTGTCGCGGGGAGTGTTAGTAGCAAAATCCGGATTTATATAATACTACTAAATTTTTTTCCGGCATTTTTCAACTGTACGTTGGGATTGAGCCCACAAGGCATTGATTTGGAGCCGTTGATTAGGGATTACTAATTGTCATTATTTATTATGAGGCCCCAAACCCTATAATAATATTAGGCCTTTATGTCTACTTCGGACACAACATGCCAAACATTACCTTTTAATCCATTTGATTTTTTGAGAAAACAAACATGCATGCATGTTCCATTTGGCAATTTCAATTTCAATTTCCCGCCAAATAATTTATTTGGAATGAAGAAGAAATTCAAATCCCACATGAAAAATATCAGACCAACTTTGACACCTCAATCTCCTTAATTACCACCTAAATCTTATTAATTACCACCTAATGTCAAGAAAACAATAAACCATAACTCACTTCATATTTTCTCTAGAGAGTTTCCTAAAACAAGGAATGTGATCAATTATAATGTATATATTTTCTTTGATTTCACATGCCAATAGGGGGATTATAGGAAACAATGAAAAAAAATTCACATCTATCATATATCAAATAAAACTAACTAATTGATAACCCGGGCTAGTTTGAATAATGATTTTAATAATTTATTAGGTATTCATATCAAAAAAAAAAACAATGCATACTTCAGTAATTATTTTTACCCGTAAGCGCCTAATAACACTAATCAAATACTGATATTTGAGTTTAATTGGAATATTAATTCTTAATAATTTTTTGTGCTAAATTAAATTGATTATAGTGATATTTGAGAAAGAAAGCCTACACTATATATTTTAATTAATTAATTTAATAATGGTGTTTTCAAATTTTTAATTGGCTATATATAAAAATTGAATATCTTAATAAAATTATAATAATCAAATTATCTTACATAAAATTGGTCAAGATATATTATCTTAAACAATTTTTTTAATAAAAAATATTATAATAAGTTTGGTAGAATGAAAAATAAAAAATATTTTAGACTTACCTTCTCTTGTTAGAAAATAAAAATAAAAAAATTATTTATGTGTATCATCATTTATGTGTATTTATATATAAGAATAGAAGAATAGATGAGTTATCAAATTAAGTGAGTTAACTAACTTAATTAATTAAGAGTGGACTCAACTATTTTTTCAATTGATTAGATTTGATGATGTCATCATTTAATAAATTTTTCCAATTGATTTGATTTGATAATGTCATAATTTATGTGTATTGAAGTATTGATTGGGTGTGTTTGGAAGCCATATTAATTAATTGATTTGAAATTGATTGTCAAAATGATTAATTGATTTCAAATTAATTGGTATATAAGTGTATTGAAGTATTGAAGTATTGATTGGGTGTATTTGGAAGCCATATTAATTAATTGATTTCAATTGATTGTCAAATTGATTAATTGATTTTAAATTAATTGGTTGTGATGCCTTTATATAATTAATTGGTTGTGATGCCTTTATATATAAGTGTATTGAAGTATTGAGTATTGATTGGGTATGTTTGGAAGTCATATTAATTAATTGATTGTCAAATTGATTTCAATTGATTGTCAAATTGATTAATTGATTTTAAATTAATTAGTTGTGATGCCTTTATATATAAGAATAGATTAGAAGTTGGTACTTGCTAAAAATGTAAGTTCTTTTTTCTTTTGAGAATTTTATCTATAAATTTTGAGTCAATGGCAACATTTTAGCATAGTGTTGTAAAGCCACTAACATCCAACAATTTAGGTTTTCGGTACACTTATTCAAAAGTATATACACTTTTATTTAAATATTTCGATACATTAGAAGAACAGTTCTCTTTTTTCTTCCCTTAAATATGTTTTCTAAAAAAAATAAATATTTAATTTTTTTATATCTTGCAATTAAATAAACAATAAGGACCATGAACAACAAATCACTTTTAACATAGAAATCACAAGTAACATTAATTGATAACCACTAATTTAAAGAATCCAGAAATGGAATTAATTTCTTGAAAATTAAGCAGGCGAATAAAGTAGTGAAAAGAGAGAAAAAGAATACTCGTGTCAAAATTGGTAACGGAGGTAATCGCAACGGCGGTGGCGGCAGTGGTAGGGGTAATTTTCATAGTGATGACATTGTGGGAGCGGACGGGAAGCTTAGGGGCAGCGAGAGTAACTTCTTGGGCGGCGAGCTTGGCTGCTTTTTTTGGTTCGTTTAAGGGCTCTAAAATCTCTCTGCTTAAAGCTAGCTTTCAACCTCTTCACTCAACTTGATCTCATGAATTTCGCCATCTCTCTCAATTTCTTCACCTACGACTTTTTGCCTATTTCCTCTCTGTCTCTGAAGTCTAAAGGGATGTTAGGGTTTAATGGTTTTAGAAACACGGAGGAAAAGAGAAGGAGTTATAAAAGTGGCTGCCAAAGGAGTTGAAATCACAGCAGTAATACCCCAACTTTTTATGAATAAATATTTAATTTTCTCTAAATATTATTTTGAATAATAAGGTGTTGATTTGATATAATAATATAGTTATACGTGATATGTGCAAATTTTTCAAAGTAAGCAAGTTGTCATAAAATATTCGTTTGGACTGGGAATATTCTTTTTGCCGGAGAATATCTGTACGACGACACAATCATTGGTGGACCCCACAACGAAATAACTATCGGATATAGAAATTGAAAGAAATAACGGCAAAACTTTTACCGTTAAACTGTTGAAATATCCGATGAAAAAAGTACAGTAATACGCGTTGTTGCATAGTAGCACGCGGTATTGCACAGTATCTCTAATTATTGATGCTTACGTAAGAAGTCACCCAGTTTTATTCAATTATTGCAACAGTAGTTGTTGCATAGTATTTCATATTATTAATTCAATTATTGTCACAGTATAATCTGCACAATATTTTATATTATTAAATTAATAATTGAGACAACACATTTATTCATATTATTATTTATATTATTGACAATGTCTAGAAAGTTCTGTCGAGGAAAGGGGTTAGGTTATTTAATTACGCGCCAATAAGGAGAAATCTTTATTGGAAAGCCCCCTCTTTCTTGAGAATGATCTGATTGTCAATATTGTGAGTTATAATATTAATGATGAATAATTATTAAAAGATTAAAAATGTGTTTATTAAAGATAAGTGATTTGTGATAAATATTTATTCAAATTTTTATATAAATAGAGGGGTTTGTCATGAGTCATTTGATGTAAGTTGACTTATTATTCTATGGAGAGATGTGCTAATTTCTAGACAGTCGGTAGTGGTTTTAACAGTAAATCAATCTGGACCGTCGGTGATGATTTTAATAGTAAATCAATCTGGACCGTTGGTGGTAGTTTTAATAGTAAATCAATATGGACAGTCGGTTGTGGTTTAAATAGTAAATCAATATGGACCTTCGGTTGTGGTTTTAATAGTAAATCAATATGGACCGTCCATTTTAATAGTAAATCAATCTGAACCGTCCATAAAACAGTTACTATTTAGTCCATTCTCCTATAAATAAAAGTTTATTTCTTCTTTCAGTATCACCAATTCACTAAAACTCACAAGAGAAACTATAGAGAGAAAGAAGAAGAGTATTCTGCTACTTCACTATTGCAGTATCCAATCTTCTACTAAGATAAGGGATATTATTTTTTGTATTCATTCTTTAATATGTGAGAATAACCTGTCTACGCGGATTACCACATGCATGGTGAATAACCCTTTGTACTCATTCTTTATTTGTGGAAAAGATATGTCTACGCGAATTACCGCATGACGGATGAAAATTTATTTGCAGTTTCGTATATTATTTCTTTTCATATTCTTAAAATTTAAACTTACTATGGTAATTTTTGCTTCAATAATCCCTGAAATTAGTAGAATATCCTTGAGTTTTGCGCTTCATCTAGTATCGTTTCGTTGGAATATTGGTCTGAATTTTCTTATTAAATTTTAATATTTTCACTTTGGGTACTATTCACGGGGTACTATTCACTCGGGGGATTCAGGGTACTATTCATTCAGGTACTATTCACGACAAAAGTGATTTCTTTTTTGTCCAAATTTTTTTTGATATATGAATATCATTCTTGAATTTTATTCCATAAATAGTTATTATGTTGACAATTTGGACATTCTTGAACTCTGGATAAATTATGTGATGCCCCCAAAATAGGTCCACACAACTCATTCTGAGTCGTCAAATATAAGGTACAAAAAACAACTACAACTCATTATTACAATTGTCGTACAAAATACGACAACACATATGCTGTGAGTTTAAATACAAATATTGTATTCTAGACAATATCCAAACTCAAATAAGTCCTCATTATAATTATTGATACACTATTTTAAAAAATAGTGAGGATTGCTAAAACAACTGTCTTGACCCATCACTCCACACCCCGACTAGTTTCTGCTATATTCTCGCATCCTGAGAAGAAAAATGGAACAAAAAAGAAAAGGGTGAGCTCAACTATCCAGTAAATAATATTATGACTAAGATAATGTAGAACAAATTATCCTTAGTCCTCAACAGGGAAAAATTTGATATAATATAATAGACAACAAGTTATATATCAACAATTGCAGCGGAAACAACAATTTATTAGAAGAGTTAAGTAGAAAATGAAGTCTACTATCTTCTATAATTTTAAAGTTCATCATCAATATTTTATCCATGTAACATCAATCAATATACATCTTGAATCAAATATTCATCTTTGCACTACGGGGCAAAGATATTCATTCGTATCACCAGTTGGTCATGTTCAGCTCAACACCTGTCCATCTTTGCACTACGGGCCAAAGATATTCATCAGGTAATCATTCATCTTTGCACTACAGGCCAAAGATATTAAGTTATATCACCATTTTAAGATTGAGGATGATAAAAATATTTTAAAAAAAACGAATCCAGAGAGATAAAAGGACAAAGATTAGGGATTCGTACTTTAGTTTATCCAAGTTCCAAAAATAGTTCATAATAATCAATTGTGGAGCAAAATTCAAGAATGAACATCAAAATATGGATACAATCAAAGAGAATAATCATAATAGACAACTTGGACAAATAAAAGAAAATTTAATTTTACTGTGAATAGTATCGTATACGTGAATAGTTCCGTATACATGAATAGTAATCCCAACACGAAAAAGGCAAAAAAATTATAAGAAAAATCATAATTCGTGAGTAGTACTCGTGAATAGTACCATATTCGTGAATAGTATCGTATACGTGAATAGTATTGTATACGTGAATAATAACCTCGACATGAAAAGGTAAAAATTTCATAATAAAATTCATACCAATATTTCGGTATAATGATATTAAAAGAAATAATATTATTTACAAAAAAAAATAACTTCCCTTACCTCAAAAGAATAATGCTTCTAGCTGGAATATCGGATATAATGCTGAAGAAAACTTGCATTGTATAGCGAACCTCTCCTTGATAAAACTTCTAGACATTGTCAATATTGTAAATAATAATATGAATAAATTTGTTGTCTTAATTATTAATTTAATAATATAAATTTTTGTGACAATAATTGAATAAAACTGAGTGACTTCTCACATAAGCATCAATAATCAAAGATACTGTAAAATACCTTGTGCTACTATGCAACCACGCGTATTACTATACTTTTATCACTAATTATTTTATAACAACTTGTTTGCTTTGAAAAACGTTCACATATCACCCTAACTTTAACCTTTTATCAATTTAACCATTTACAAAATAGAATAATTATAAGAAAATTGAATACGTTCATTTAAGGGTCTCACAGTATACATCACCCATCTTGAGTCACCAAATACATAGTACAAAATATAATTAAAAACTTAATTATACAATTGTCGTGTAAAATACGATAAAACATAATATTGTCATTTAGACAATATCCACACTCAATGGAGTCCTCATTACATTTATTATCGCACTATTTAACAGAATAGTGAGGACTACTAATGCTATCATCTGGACCGTCACTCCGTTCCCCGACTAGTCCCGGCTACGTTCAAATTTCCTGAACAGGACAATGAAAGCAAAAGGGTGAGCTCAACTGGCCTAGTAAGAAATATTATGACTAAGATAATGCAGAATAAATTATCATTAGCCTACAACAGTGTTAAACTGATACAATATAACAAACATCACGTTTAACTACAGCGGAACAAGCAATCCATTAGAACAATGAAGAAAATGGATACTGAAGTAGAGAGGTAGCAGACTTCTCTTCTTCTTTCTCTCTATAATTTCTTTCTATAATAATTGCTTTATAGCTTGAGTGAATTGGTGAAGAATAATGAAGAAATGATCTTCTATTTATAGGAAAATATAGTTTCAATAATTGCACATTTTAGGGCTCAGAATATTACAGTATAATACCTTCTTCTATTTTTTTTCATTTTTAATTTAGTCCTGCAAGTATTATCAAACTTGCACCACCTCCCCTAATAGTAAATAATGTGATTCAATAGTAAATCATGTGAATCAATAGTTCTAGACATGTGAAAATACGAATTACAGTATAGTACCTCCATTTATACTTCTATTTTTAACTTAGTCATGCAAGTATTATCAATCTTGCACCAACGCCCCTAATAGTAAATGAATATGAATCAATAGTACACAAATGTGAACAAATACTTATAATCATGTGAATTAATAGCAATTAATTCTTCATTTATCCGATTAATTACCCGATAACTTCTAGACATCAATTATTATCGAAATAAATGTCGATTTTCACTAACACTAATAATTTCAACACAATGGAACTATCAATTTCATCTTTAATCAACACAAATTTATTCATCATTAATATTATAACTCACAATATTTATCAACCAGGTCGTTTTCAGGAAAGAGGGGGCTTTCCGATAAGGATTTCTCCTTATTTGCGGGCAATTAGATGACCAAACCTCTCCTTGACAGAACTTCTAGACATTTTAAATATTGCAATTTAATAATATGAATAACTTTGTCGTCTCAATTATTGATTTAATAATATATCATATTATACAGATGCTACTGTGACAATAATCAAATCAATAATATGAGAGATATGATGCAGCAATTACTGTAGCAATAATTGAGTATAACTAAGTGACTTCTCACATAAGCATCTATAACCAATACCGTGTGCTACTATGCAACCACACGTATTACTGTACTTTTACTACCTGGTAGTTCAACAATTTTAACGGTAACACTTCCGCCGTTATTTATATAAAAAGATAATTCTGTCGTTTTCTTCCTACGACAATACTTCCTTTGTGGGGTCCACCAATGATTGTGCCGTCGTACGAATATTTCCTGTTAAAACGAATATTCCACGACCAATCGAATATTATATAACCACTTGCTTACTTTGCAAAATTTGTAAATATTACCCATAACTATAACATTATATTATATCCACACCATAATATTAAAAAATATATTTTGAGAGAAATTAATTTTTATTCATAAAAGTTGGGGTCTTACATTGTCAATAATAATAATATGAATAATTGTGTCGTCTCAATTATTGATTTAATAATATAAAAAATTATGCAGATGATACCGTGATAATAATTGAATCAATAATATGAGATATTATGCAGCAACTACTGTGACAATTATTGTAAGACCCCAACTTTTTAATAAAGATAATTTTTCTATAAATATCATTTTTAAATATTATGGAATGAATTTGATATAATGTTATAGTTGTGGGTAATATTTATAAATTTTACAAAGTACGCAAGTTGTTATATAATATTCGATTGGTCGGGGAATATTCGTTTTAACAGGGAATATTCGTACGACAACACAATCATTGGTGGACCCCACAACGGAATTATTGTCAGATTGAGAAAACGACAAAAATATTTTTATGAAAATAACGGCGGAAGTTTTACAGTTAAAACTATTGAACTACTCGGTAGTAAAAGTAAAGTAATACGTGTGGTTGAATAGTAGCACACAGTATTGATTATTGATGCTTACGTGAGAAGTCACTCAGTTTTGTTCAATTATTGCTATAGTAATTGTTGCATAGTATCTCACGTTATTTGATTCAATTATTGTCGATATTTTATATATTATTAAATCAATAATTGAGATGACAAAGTTATTAATATTATTATTTGCAATATTAACGATGTCTAGAAGTTCTGTCAAGGAGAGGTTTGGTCACCTAATTACGCGCCAATAGGGAGAAATCATTATTGGAAAGCCCCCTCTTTCCTGGGAACGACCTGGTCGATTAATATTATAAATTATAATGAAGGTGATAAATGTTGTTAAAATTATTAAGGTGATTTTTATGAAGTTTTGCTTATTTTATGGACCTCTATTTATCCATTTTTTCAAAAGAATCGGTAGTAATTTTTAAGTGGGCCCACATGTGACTTTGGAAACTAAATTGGAAATGGATGGATGTTGGAGTACGGGAAAAAGAGGGTATATATATTATATATATATTATGGTTTGAAAGATTGGAGGGAAGGAGTACAATTATTATTATTATATATATATATATATAACTTTGAAAAATTTGTCAAAAGAGGTTATGAAATGGAGTTCACGGGATTACAAACATGTGACTTCATTTAGCATGTGTTATATATATATATAATATATATATATATATATATATATATAATATTTTATTTAAAAGATTTAGTTTTATTAGAATATTTTATTAAATTAATATGGATCGTCCGATTAAAAGTAAATCAATCTGGACCGTTCATGAATTAGTTACTATTCAGTCCATTCTCTTATAAATAGAAGCACATTCCTTCATTATTTCTTACGAATTCACTGAAACTCTAGAGAGAGAAACTATAGAGAGAAAGAAGAAAAGTATTCTGCTACTTCACTACTCCTATATCCAACACTCTTCTTTTTAAGGTAAGGGGTATTATTTCTTTCTTTCGTCTTCATGAAGAGAACTCTGTTATTCTATTCTTTATTATTATGTTGGAATAACCTGTCTATGCGAAGTACCGCATACATGGTGAAATTATTCTGTTATTCCATTCTTTATTATTCTGTTGGAACATCATATCTGTGCTTTACGCATGACCTGGTTCCATTGTTTATTATTCTGTTGGAACATCATATATGTGCTTTACGTATGACCTAGTTCCGTTGTTTATTATTCTGTTGGAACATCCTGTCTGTGCTTTACGCATGACCTGATTCCGTTATTTATTATTCTGTTGGAACATCCTGTCTGTGCGTTTACGCATGACCTGATTCCATTATTTATTATTCGGTTAGAATAACCTGTCTGTGCGGTCTATCGCATGCATGATGAGTTCTTTTGTTATTCCATTCTTTATTATACTCAGTTGGTTAAAGTTTTGACTTTTATACTCCATGAAATTAGTGGAATATCTTTGATATTTGCGCTTCATCTAGTATCTTTTCATGGAAATATTCTTCTGAGCATTCTTGAATTTTACTCTACAAAGAAGTATCATGTTGACAATTTGGACGTTATTAGTTCCTGGATAAATTAATTCTTGAACTTGTTTTATTGAATTCTTATATCATTGTCATCATCCTTATGTTTATATTATGTTAAAAGTCATCTGTGGCCTGTAGTGCATAGATGGACTTGGTATGATTATGACCAGGGATTATTCGGTGTAATCATGACCGTAATGTTACAAATGATGTGGAAAAAGTCCTCATTGGCCCGTAGTGCATTGATGGACAGTTGTTGGCATGATCATGACCATTGATGAATAAACGAATATCCTTAGCCGTAGTGCATGGATAATTTGTGGTTGTGATACTAATGAATATCCTTGGTCGTAGTGCAGGGATGATGTTGATTATTTATTAAGCTGAGTCTCGGCGATAAAAGTGATGAAAAACCTTTTAAATCATAAAAGATAGTAATTTTATTCTCTACTTGACTCTTTTAATGGATTGATTGTTCCGCTGCAGTTAAACTTTAAGTTTGTTACATTTTATCAGTTTAACATTGTTGAAGGCTAATGATAATTTATTCTGCATTATTTTAGTCATAATATTTCTTACTGGGCTAGTTGAGCTCACCCTTTCTTTCACTGTTCTCTTCAGGAATTGAGAACGTAGCCGGGACTAGTCGGGGAACGGAGTGACGGTCTAGAAGATAGTATTAGTAGTCCTCACTATTCTGTTAAATAGTGTGAAAATAAATATAATGAGGACTTTTTTGAGTGTAGATATTGTCTAGATGACACTATTCTTATTAAAACTCTCAGTTTACGTTTTGTCGTATTTTACACGACAGCTGTATTATTAAGTTGTATTTGAATTTTATACCATGTATTTGGCGACTCAAGATGGGTGATGTATACCTATTTTGGAAATGTCACAGTTGGTATCAAAACTTAGGGATGTGATCCTTGGCTAAGATGTGAGACAAGAACTAAGAGGGGAGAGACGGGGAATTCCTTCGTTAGTATGACCTACCTAAGTTTATTTAGTATTTAATTTGTCGGTCAGAGTATATGGATAATATGTGATATGTTAATTAACCCTTGTTTTGTGGCAATATTTGAAAATGACATCCGAGAATGTTGAGAACATCAATGGAGCACAGGAGACCGTTGAGCCTCCACAGATCAATAATCAGGATAATGTGCATCAGGAAGGTGACAATCCTCAAGCAAACAACAACACGAACCAAATGATGGACGATGGAATGTTCAGAGGCTTTATACAACATCGGGCAAGAGCGGCTCCTGTCCAAAATGTAGGTGGAAACACTGACAACTCTCGGACGGTCACCGCTAAGCAGTTTAAGGAACTGGGACCACTAGAGTTTTTTGCAGAGCCAAAACCACTTAAGGCAGAGACGTGGATAAAGTAGATCAACAAGATATTTGATGTCTTAGGATGCTCCGAGGAGCAAAAGGTTCCCTTTGCCACCTTCATGTTGCGGGCAGAGGTAGATTACTGGTGGGAATCTGTAAAGCGTACTCAACCTGCCGCACTGAAGATGTCTTGAGAGAAGTTCCAAGAACTGTTCAACGACAAGTACTTTCCCGAAAGTATTCGTCACATAAAAGAGGTAGAGTTCATCAAGCTGGAGCAAAACAACATGACCGTATCGCACTACGAAGCCAAGTTTATCGAGTTGTCTCAGTTTGCGTCTCATTTGGTTGATAATTAGGAGAGAATGACGCGAATGTTTCTAAGAGGTTTGAAACCCGAGATACGTCAATATCTTATCTTTCATAAACTATGTTTGTATTTAGATGTTGTTAATAGGGCTCAGTTATTGGAGCGCGATAATGAGTCAACCCAACCAAAAGAGAGCAACCGACAAAATGATAATACCAGTGATAACAGTCATCAAAGCGGTGACAATAAGCGTGGAAGGAATAAACATGTCAGAAATGGTAATCACTTCGATGATAATCATGGCCAAAATAATAAGAATGGACATTTCAAGAAGATGAGATTCAAAAATGATGGAAAGACGTCAGCATCAGCACCTGTAGTTAAGGAAGGAGAACGACCACCTATCATATGCTTCAAATGCGGAGGAGAGGGACACATCAGTCCAAACTGCGCCATGCCATCCAAAGCATGTTATAATTGTGGAAGATAAGGTCACCTGGCCCGATTTTGACATGCACCGAAGACAAGTCCAGCTGGGATGGAGGTATCAAAAGCCGTCCCACACAAGACAAAACCGGTAGTTCAAGGGAGAGCGTTTGTCATAACCTCCTAGAAAGCAAGGAACCCAAACGAGGTCATCACGGGTAAGCTTATCATAAACTCTAGCAAAGTTTATACCTTATTTGATACCGGTTCTACCCATTCTTTTATTTCTCCTACTTGCGCTCAACATTTAAATTTGACTCCAGAGAAATTAGACTTTGACTTATCTGTTGAAACTCCATTGGGAGAAACCTTCATTACATCCACGGTTTATAAGTCTTGTTTGGTTCAAATTGGTACCCTCACATTACCTGTCGATCTTATTTCATTGAAAATAATTGCATTTGATGTAATTCTAGGGATTGATTAGTTAATTACTCATCATGTAAAAATTGATTATTTTTGTAAGGTTGTTAGCTTTCATATTCCTAACCAACCTATTATGCTAATTCAAGCAACCAAACCATTAAAATCAATCACTGTCATTTCAAGCCATAAAGCTATTCATTTATTGAAAAACGGATGTCAAGCTTTCTTAGCTCATGTCACGGATCTAAACAAAAATACGTCAATTTTGAATGATATTTCTATTGTTAATAAATTTCCCGACGTATTCCCTGAAGAACTTCCTGGCCTACCCCCAGAGCGTGAAATTGAATTTTGTATCGACCTTGAACCCTGTACAAAACCCATTTCCAAAGCCCCATATTGAATGTCTCTTATTGAACTTCAGGAGTTAAAGACCCGATTGCAAGAATTGTTAGACATTGGCTTTATTCGTCCTAGTACTTCTCCGTGGGGTGCTCCTATTCTATTCGTGAAAAAGAAAGATGGGAGTATGCGACTTTGTATTGATTATCGGAAGTTGAATCATGTCACCATCAAAAATAGGTACCCATTGCCACGTATTGATGACCTGTTTGACCAGTTACAAGGAGCCAAATTCTTTTCAAAGATTGATCTTCATTCTGGATATCACCAATTGAAGATTAGAACCGATGACATTCTAAAAATGGCTTTCAGAACTCGGTATGGGCATTATGAATTCCTAGTCATGTCTTTTGGATTGACTAATACTCCTGCTGCTTTCATGGATATGATGAACCGAGTATTCAAGGAATATTTGGATCACATTGTGGTCGTCTTTATAGATGACATCCTTATTTATTCCAAAAGCCGTGAAGATCATGAGCAACACTTGAGACTAATACTCCAAAAGCTTCGTGAATATAAGCTTTGTGCCAAGTTGAAGAAATGCGAGTTCTGGCTTGAGGAGGTAGCATTCCTTGGGCACGTAGTATCAAGTCATGGAATATCTGTTGACCCAGCAAAGATTGAAGCTATTCAAAGCTGGGAGCAAACTAAATCAGTGATCGAAGTACGTAGCTTTCTCGGCTTAGTTGGTTATTATCGGAGATTCGTAGAAGGGTTTTGTCGAATAGCTACTCCATTAACTCAACAGACTCGGAAAGATACAAAATTCAGTTGGAACGATGAATGTGAGAAGAGTTTTCAAGAACTCAAGATGAGACTCATTTCAGCACCTGTTCTGACAATACCATCTGGCTCGGAGGGATTTGTCATCTACAGTGATGCTTCGGGAAAAGGGTTAGGATGTGTTTTCATGCAACATGGGAAAGTCATAGCCTATGCCTCTCGACAACTCAAAGAATATGAGAGGAATTATCCTACTCATGATCTAGAGTTGGCAGATATTATTTTCGCACTTAAAATTTGGAGGCATTACTTATATGGGAAGAAAGTGGAGATCTTTACGGATTATAAAAGCCTCAAATATTTCTTCACTCAAAAGGAACTCAACATGTGACAACGACGTTAGCTTGAACTATTGAAAGATTATGATCATACCATCCAATATCATCCTGGAAAAGCGAACGTGGTAGCTGATGTATTGAGTAGAAGATCATATGCGGGTACGAGTGCGATATTGACAATGCAAAGGCCCATTTTCTGTGACTTGCAAAGGATGGAGATAGAGTTAAAGACTCCAGGGACCCGTTTGATGATGGCGAATATACGAGTAGAACTGACTTTAATTCATAAAGTTAAAGCACCTCAAGTTATAGATCTAGAGCTGATGCGTATGAGGAAGAAAGTGCAAGAAGGTGCTATGCCGGAAGTAAGAATCGATGAAGAAGGAATACTTCGAGTCAACTCCAGAATTTGTGTTCTTAACGACCTTGATTTAAAGTATAAAATCATGATGGAGGCGCACAACACACCGTTTGTAATCCATCCTGGGAGTACCAAAATGTATTGTGATCTTCATCATACATTTTGGTGGAGCAATATGAAGAGAGAGATAGCACTGTTTATCTCAAGGTATCTAACTTGTCAATGATTCAAGGCGGAGCATCAAGTACCAAAAGGTCCATTGCAACCACTTGAAATTCTAGAATGGAAGTGTGAGCACATTACCATAGATTTCGTTACTGGACTTCCCAAGGTTTCTCAAGGCATAGAAGCAATTTGGATCATTGTTGATGATTGACCAAGTCTGCTCATTTCTTACCAATACGAGAAACTTATACACTTGAACGTCTTGCTCATATGTACATAAACGAGATTGTAAGACTGCATGGTATGCCAGTATCCATAATTTCTGATCGAGACTCAAGATTCACTTCACGATTTTGGGTTAGTTTGAAAAAATCTATTGGCATGGATTTACGATTTAGTTCACCATATCATCCTTAGACGGACAGACAATCAGAAAGGACTATTCAAACTCTGGAAGATTTATTAAGACTCTATGTCCTTGACTTCAAGGGAAGTTGGGATAAGTTCTTACCGTTAGTAGAGTTTTTATACAACAACGGTTATCAAGCAAGTATTGGTATGGCTCCATTCGAAGCGTTGTATGGAAGAAAGTGTCGTTCTCCAGTATGCTGAGATGAGGTGGGTGAAGCAACATTGTTGGGACCAGAGTTGGTACGTATGACTACGAAAAAGATTCAAACGATCCGGCAACGTATAAAAACCTCACAAGATCGACAAAAGAGTTATGCTGATCTTCATCGAAAGGACGTGAAATTCGATATTGGAGATCATGTGTTGTTACGTGTTTCTCCATGGAAAGGATTTTTGAGATTTGAAAAGAGAGGAAAGCTCAATCCTCGATTCATTGGCCCATTTTTATTCCTCGATCGAGTAGGAACTGTGGCGTATAGAATCGTTTTACCGCCAAGTATGTCTCGTGTTCATAACATTTTTCATATATCCATGTTACGTAAATATGTGGAAGACCCGAACCACATTATTGAGTTAGAACCGGATGAAATAGAGGAAGATTTGACGTATGAAGAGGTTCTTGTTCAAATCTTGGATAAGAAGGAACATATTCTACGCTCCAAGGTTATACCTCAAGTCAAAGTTTTATGGAGAAACCACGATGTTGAGGAAATGACCTGGAAGTTAGAATCTGAAATGAAATCAAGGTATCCTTACCTCTTCGATATACCAGGTACGAACCCTAATTTCGAGGGCAAAATTTCATAAGAAGATGAGGTTGTAAGACCCCAACTTTTAATAAAAATGATTTTTCTATAAATATCATTTTTAATTATTATGGAATGAATTTGATATAATGTTATAGTTGTGGGTAATATTTATAAATTTTGCAAAGTACGCAAGTTGTTATATAATATTTGATTGGTCGGGGAATATTCGTTTTAACAGTGAATATTCGTACGACGGCACAATCATTGGTGGACCCCACAACGGAATTATTGTCGGATTGAGAAAACGACAAAAATATTTTTATAAAAATAACGGCGGAAGTTTTACAGTTAAAACTGTTGAATTACTCGGTAATAAAAGTACAGTAATACGCGTGGTTGCATAGTAGCACACGGTATTGATTATTGATGCTTACGTGAGAAGTCACTAAGTTTTGTTCAATTATTGCTATAGTAATTGTGACGCCCCCAAAATAGGTATACATCACCCATCTTGAGTCGCCAAATACATGGTACAGAATACAAATACAATCTTTAATATACAACAAAATAGCTGTGAGTTTTAATATAATTATTATCTTCTAGACAATATCCACTATTAGAATAAGTTCTCATTACATTTATTGTCAAACTATTTAACAGAATAGTGAAGACTACTAATACTATCATCTGGACCGTCACTCCGTTCCCCGACTAATCCCGGCTACGTTCTCATTTCCTGAAGAGAACAGTGAAAGAAAAGGTGAGCTCAACTAGCTCAGTAAGAAATATTATGACTAAGATAATGCAGAATAAATTATCATTAGTCTTCAACAGTGTTAAACTGATAAAATACAATAGACATCAAGTTTAACTGCAGCGGAACATGCAATCCATTAAGAGAGTTAAGTAGAGAATAAAATCTACTATCTTTTATGATTTAAAAGGTTTTTCATCACTTTTATCGCTGGGACTTAGCTTAATAAATAATCCACATCATCCCTGCACTATGGCCAAGAATATTCATTAGTATCAGAACCACAAATTATCCATGCGCTACGGGCCAAGGATATTCGTGTATTCATCAATGGTCATGATCATGCCAACAATTGTCCATCAATGTACTACGGGCCAATGAGGACTTTTACCACTTCATTTATAATATTACGGTCATGATTATACCGAATAATCCCTGGTCATAATCATACCAAGTCCATCTATGCACTACAGGCCAGAGATGACTTTCAAAAAAATATAAACATGAGGATGATGACAATGATATAAGAATTCAATAAAACAAGTTCAAGAATTAATTTATTCAAGAACTAATAACGTCCAAATTGTTAACATGATACTTCTTTGTAGAGTAAAATTTAAGAATGCTCAGAAGAATATTTTCATGAAAAGATACTGGATAAAGCGCAAATATCAAGGATATTTCACTAATTTAATGGAGTATAAAAGTCAAAACTTTAACCAACTAAGTATAATAAAGAATGGAATAACAAAAGAAATCACCATGCATTCGGTACTTCGCATAGACAGGTTGTTCCAACATAATAATAAATAACGGAACCAGGTCAGGCAAAATTTGCACCGACAGGATGTTCCAACAGAATAATAAAAACGGAACCAGGTCCGGCGTAAAACGCACAGACAGGATATTCCAACAGAATAATAAAGATGAAACCAGGTCTGGCGTAAATGCACAGACATGATATTCCAACAGAATAATAAAGACGGAATCAGGTCTGGCGTAAAACGCACAGACAGGATATTCCAACAGAATAATAAAGAATGGAATAACAGAATAATTTCACCAAGTATAGGGTAGCCCGCGTATACAGGTTATTCCAACAGAATAATAAAGAATGGAATAACAGAAGTTGTCTTCATGAATACAAAAGAAATAATACCCCTTACCTTAAGAAGAAGAGTACTGGATATATGAGTAGTGAAGTAGCAAAATACTTTTCTACTTTCTCTCTATAGTTTTTCTCTCTAGAGTTTCAGTGAATTCGTAAGAAATAATGAAGGAATGATCTTCTATTTATAGAAGAATGGACTGAATAGTAACCAATCTATGAACGGTCCAGATTGGTTTACAATAAAATATAATATATTCTATTTTTTTCATAAAAAACAAGACTTGTAATTAATGCATGACTAGCTCCCTCCCATTTCATTATCAATACCACTACAATATACATCTATATAACATCGCCTTTTATTTCCACCACCACCACCCGTGACCACATGTCACATATATATAAAATATATATATAAACCACATTTGTCATCACACACCCACACACTCACACACACAGCACACACACACACACATATGTCATATATATATATATATATATATATATATATATATAATACGTATACAAATATATACTTTATAACTTCCTTCCGATAATTTTTAAAAATGAGTGAGTGAGAATCTAAATAATAAGTAAGAAAATACCTCATAAAAATTACCTCAATATTTTTAACAACATTTATCATCATTATTATAATTCATAATATTAATCGACCAGGTCGTTCCCAAGAAAGATGGGGCTTTCCGATAAGAATTTCTCTCTATTGGCGCACAATTAGATGACCAAATCTCTCATTGACAGAACTTCTAGACATCATTAATATTGCAAATAATAATATTAATAATTTCTTCATCTCAATTATTGATTTAATAATATATAAAATATTGGCAATAATTGAATAAAACTTAGCGACTTCTCACGTAAGTATCAATAATCAATACCGTGTGCTACTATGCAACCACGCGTATTATTGTACTTTTACTACCCAGTAGTTCAACGGTTAACGATAAAACTTCTGCTGTTATTTTTATAAAATATTTTTGTTATTTTCTCAATTCGACAATAATTTTCTTGTGGGGTCCATCAATGATTGTGTCGTCGTACGAATATTCCCTGTTAAAATGAATATTCCCCGACCAATCGAATATTATATAATAACTTGCATACTTTAAAAAATTTATGAATATTACCCACAACTATAAAATTATATCAAATTCATTCCATAATATTCAAAAATGATAATTATAGAAAATTCATCTTTATTCATAAAAGTTGGGGTCTTACAGTAATTGTTGCATAGTATCTCACGTTATTTGATTCAATTATTGTCGATATTTTATATATTATTAAATCAATAATTGAGACGATAAAGTTATTAATATTATTATTTGCAATATTAACGATGTCTAGAAGTTCTGTCAATGAGAGGTTTGGTCACCTAATTGCGTGCCAATAAGGAGAAATCCTTATTGGAAAGCCCTCTCTTTCCTAGGAATGACCTGGTCGATTAATATTGTGAATTATAATGAATGTGATAAATGTTGTTAAAATTATTAAGGTGATTTTTATGAAGTTTTGCTTATTTTATGGACCCCCCATTTATCCATTTTTTTAAAATAATCGGTAGAAATTTTTCAGTGGGCCCACATGTGGGGGCCATATATGGGGCCCACATGTGACTTTGGAAACTAAATTGGAAATGGAGGGATGTTGGAGTACGGGAAAAAGAGGGTATATATTATATATATTATGGTTTGAAAGATTGCATGGAATGAGTACAATTATTATATATATATATATATATATATATATATATATATATATATATATATATATATATATATATATATATAACTTTGAAAAATTTGTCAGAAGAGGTTATGAAATGGAGTTCCCTGGATTACAAACCTGTAACTTCATTGAGCATGTGTTATATATATTAATATATATATATATATATATATATATATAATATTTTATATCTTATTTAAAAGATTTTATTTTATTAAAATATTTTATTAAATCAATAAGGACCGTCCAATTAAAAGTAAATCAATCTGGATTGTTCATGAATTAGTTACTATTCAGTCCATTCTCCTATAAATAGAAGCTCATTCCTTCATTATTTCTTACGAATTCACTGAAACTCTAGAGAGAGAAACTATAGAGAGAAAGAAGAAAAGTATTCTGCTACTCCTATATCTAGTACTCTTCTTTTTAAGGTAAGGGGTATTATTTCTTTCTTTCGTCTTCATGAAGAGAACTTCTGTTATTCCATTCTTTATTATTATGTTGGAATAACCTGTCTATGCGAAGTACCGCATACATGGTGAAATTCTTCTGTTATTCCATTCTTTATTATTCTGTTGGAACATCCTATCTGTGCTTTACGCATGACCTGGTTCCGTTGTTTATTATTCTATTGCAACATCATATATGTGTTTTACGCATGACCTGGTTCCATTATTTATTATTCTGTTGGAACATCATGTCTGTGCGTTTACGCATGACCTGGTTCCATTATTTATTATTCTGTTGGAATAACCTGTCTGTGCGGTCTATCGCATACATGGTGAGTTCTTTTGTTATTCCATTCTTTATTATACTCAGTTGGTTAAAGTTTTGACTTTTATACTCCATGAAATTAGTGGAATATCTTTGATATTTGCGCTTCATCTAGTATCTTTTTATGGAAATATTCTTTTGAGCATTCTTGAATTTTACTCTACAAAGAAGTATCATGTTGACAATTTGGACGTTATTAGTTCCTGGATAAATTAATTCTTGAACTTGTTTTTATTGAATTCTTATATCATTGTCATCATCCTTATGTTTATATTATGTTGAAAGTCATCTGTGACCTGTAGTGCATAGATGAACTTGGTATGATTATGACCAGGGATTATTCGGTGTAATCATGATCGTAATATTACAAATGATGTGGAAAAAGTCCTCATTGGCCCATAGTGCATTGATGAATAATTGTTGGCATGATCATGACTATTGATGACTACACGAATATCCTTGGCCGTAGTGCATGAATAATTTGTGGTTGTGATATTAATGAATATTCTTGGCCGTAGTGCAGGGATGATGTTGATTATTTATTAAGTTGAGTCTCAACGATAAAAGTGATGAAAAACCTTTTAAATCATAAAAGATAGTAGATTTTATTCTTTACTTGACTCTTTTAATGGATTGATTGTTCCGCTGCAGTTAAACTTGATGTTTGTTATATTTTATCAGTTTAACATTGTTGAAGGCTAATGATAATTTATTCTGCATTATCTTAGTCATAATATTTCTTACTGGGCTAGTTGAGCTCACCCTTTCTTTCACTGTTCTCTTCAAGAATTGAGAACGTAGCCGGGACTAGTCGGAGAACGGAGTGACGGTCTAGAAGATAGTATTAGTAGTCCTCACTATTCTGTTAAATAGTGTGAAAATAAATGTAATAAGGACTCTTTTGAGTGTGGATATTGTCTAGATGACAATATTCTTATTAAAACTCTCAGTTTACGTTTTGTCGTATTTTACACGACAACTATATTATTAAGTTGTATTTGAATTTTGTACCATGTATTTGGCGACTCAAGATGAGTGATGTATACCTATTTTGGGGACGTCACAGTTATCAAATGAAACTGAGTGACTTCTTACGTAAGCATTAATAATCATAGAAACTGTGCAATACCATGTGCAACTGTGGAACAACGCGTATTACTGTACTTTTATCACCGGATATTTTAATAGTTTAACGGTAAAAGTCTTGTCATTATTTTATGAAAATGTTATTTTTATCACTTTCTATATCCGACAGTTATTCCGTTGTGGGGTCTACCAATGATTGCACCGTTGTACGAATATTCCCCAACAAAAAAAATATTCTGCGATCAAACAAATATTTTATGACAACTTACTTACTTTGCAAAATTTGCACATATCACTCATAACTATAACATTTATTAAATTATCGTCATACTATTTAGAATACTATTTAGAGAAAAAATAAATATTTATTCATAAAAGTTGAGGTCTTATAACATATCTTAAAAGTCTTATCATATACAACAATAATTTATGTTTATTGTAAATTGGTCAAACCAATTTATAAATCATTTGTTGCTATTCACCAGTTCGGAAATGATTTATTTTCTACTTATAAGTTGAGTTTTAAGTAAAAAAATAAGTAAGTATTTATAACTTATTTTAAAATAATTTATAAGTCATTTTAAAATAAGTTAGGGGGTGTTTGATAAAAAAATTAATGAATCTGAATCTGAATGAGCTGAATGTGAATCTAAATGAGTTGAATCTAAATCTGAATTAAAAAAATTATTTGATAATTGATATGTCTGAAACATCTAAATGATAAAACTTTATTATTTTATCCTTTTGAAAAGTTCAAAATTGTTGTAAATTTATTTAATATTACTTAATATAATAGTTAATATTTTTTTTTAATTTTTTTACTTCATTCAGCTGCTCATTCAGCCATTCAGCTAAAAAAATCTGACTTAACCATTCAGCCCGTCCATCTTACCGATTCAATCATTCAGACCAAAATAAACGCACTGACCGATTCAGCTATTCAGATTCAGCTCCATTCAGCTCTAAACAAACAACCCTTTAGTTTGACTAAATGTAATGTCTATTTTACCTATCTTTTTATTAATATCTTTTTTAATAATATTTATATTTATTTTAATTTATAGTCATTATGAGTCGAACACATTCATAACTTGTTTTAACTTAATTTTTGATTTATATATTAAATTAATGCCAAATATTTTTATTTATAAGTTCTAACTTAAATTAATTTATAAATTAACTTATATTTTACTCCCTCCATCCTAAAATAATAGACGTTCTAGAGAATTTTACTTAGATTAAGGATAAATACAATTTTACTACTTTACCCTTAATTAATATTTTAATCTCATTTAATTCTACATTTGTTCCTCTTTCTTCCTCATCTTGTCCCTCTTCTTCTATCTGTTCATCTCCGCAAAATATCCCAATCAGCATCCCATTCAAAAGCCATGTTACATTGCCTACGCTTTCTAGCTTTACGCTCAGGAGGCTGGCAAGCTGAAAGATTATTGCCTATAATTTTAGGATAAGGCACAGATCCTATATCTTCCGCATAACTTTTATTATAATCTGGTGTAGTGGATGGAGAAGAGGATCCATTAGCCACTTCATCACTAGAAAAATCATGACTTAGAATTGGCACACCCTTGGACACATCTTTAGAGGTTTGCTTTTGATAGGAACTGGAACTGCACCTCAGAATTGAGGCGTACTGGGTGCCACCGCATACAACAATCGTCGAGGTGGAGTAATCCCCTGCAAGCGCCAACATCACCGGCGATCCCGCCGACGGGAAATTACGCGGCCACCTACGACGACGACTAAACCTTCCGGAAATATTTGATTAGTGGCGTACCATCTCCCTTCTGATAACTTAGCGTCTTGGTGTTGGTGCCAGTCACAAAACTCGGTGGACTTGCAAGGGGAGGAACTGGCCGGATTTCAACAGAAAGTGAGCGTCTTGGATTTGCAAGGGGAGGAACTGGCCGGAGAGAGAAAGTGAACGCAGCATTAAATAGCTATTAATGGTGGTGGAGAAGGAAGAGTGAGAAGGAAGGGTAGAGAAGGAAATAAAATGATAAAATATTTTTGATTTTGTAGAACGTCAAATATTTTGAGAAAAAAGAGAGTCTAAAACGTCTATTATTTTGGGATGGAGGAAGTAATTTATAAGTCATTCAAAATAAAGAGTTACTAAACATACCCTGCCACTTGACCAAACGTTTATTATTACACTACCAGAAATTCTTTTATCAAACAAATACACACAAAATATACCCGTATTAGAAGTATTTTCAATATATTAGTTACTCCCACACTATTTCTCTCTCCTCTCTCTGTACACTACCATCTCTCCTTTTCGGCTCTCGATCCCCAAGTTTATCCTTGTACTCCATCTCTGTCTTTCTGACATTTCCACAAACACTTCGCAGGCAGATAATCTAGAGAAATACAACATCACAATGTCTCTGCGCCCAAATTCTCGCACCGAGGTACGGAAGAAATCGTACAAGACCGGCGTCGATGCGGACGAGGCTAGGCGGAGGAGAGAGGATAATATGGTGGAGATCAGGAAGAATAAGCGCGAGGATAATCTCCTCAAGAAGCGAAGAGAGGGTATGCTTCTCCAGTCACAGCAGCTCCCTGATGCTGCTCAAACCCCAGCCGCCATCGAGAAAAGGGTATCATTCTTTCCCAGTTTTGCCCTCAATTTGATCGATTTGTGGTTTTCGGTTTGAATTGTGGTTGTATTTATGGGAAATGTGGATTACTGATATTGGTTTTGGATATATGTTTGTTTGGCAGCTTAATACTTGAAATTTCCCCTGATTTGAGTGTAATTTACCAATTTCATCAATGGGTTTGTTTGGATTGATTTAATATCAGTCAGTTTTCTTTGTTTTCTGTTTCATGCTGAGAAAATTTAGGAAATGAATATTTTGCTTACTTGAATATCTGATATTTCGCCAGTAGCTAGAAGAAAGCAATTACCGCAAATCCAAATATCAATTTGTCTTAACTGAGATTTCAGGTTTCTTCTATAATTGAATTAATATATTAATTTGAAGGTCTACATGCACTAGAATTTGGAATTGTTATTATTACTGTTTCATTTAATTAAAAAAATCATGTTAGGTTTGTACCAGGTATTCAATGTATGATAAATGGGGTTTTATACCTATTTCCTACTCATTCCCACAAATGATGATGAATTATAGAAATCGAGTCTTCTGTTATTGGATGTATTCTGTTATTCACCAGTGGCAACTTGCCTATGGTATGAGCAAATGTATTTGAATGTTTTTAAGTATGAGGTAGGTTTTAGGTTTTAAACTTTTGTAAAAAAGAATTAGGAAGTAGTTGTTACTGGGACAGAGCACCTAATATTTAAGAACTTTTAGTGGATGATAGATTGATAATCTTTTTCTTGTTCGTTATCAGTTTAGACTAGGCAATAATTTTCCTCGCCAATGACCCACCACTCTCACGAGCATAAGAGAGGGACACAAAAGAAATGCTTCAACTCGGGTGCTAACAAAGCAAAAACATTATAACCAAAGTCAATATTGTTTGATTATTGAAAAATAACCTCCAACTGATGGTTGAAGTATTGATCTATTACTTAAAAAAGTGAAATAATATATCGATTTATACACAGTATTTTGACTATGTAAACCACACAAAATACCCTACAGGCTGATCTTGGCTCTACCATATCACTAAAACAATTTACAGTTTCAGCTTGATTGTGGTTGAATTAAAATATTGAGTCCCTGTATTGTCTATTTATAATCTATTAACTGCACTTGCAAACTGGAGGAAAAGAGTGCTTTCTAGATGCACTTGATCAATCCTTCTAAGATCTAGGTGAGAAAAAGCTCTGCCTCATGTTTATATACTTTTCCGACGTTCTATTGATGTCTTTGTAAAGTACTCAATCATCCACAATTCACTTTTCATATCTTTTGACAACTTATCAAACCAAGAAATATCATGCAAAGAAAAGTTGGATTTCAGATTTTTTTATAGTTATCTGTTTTGTGTCTGTGCTACCTGTTCTGATATTTTGTCTTCAATCTTCATTCTTTTAGATCTTTGTTTTGTTTAACAGCTGGAAAGTATTCCATTGATGGTGCAAGGAGTATGGTCAGATGATCCTGATAGACAAGTGGATGCAACTACGCAGTTCAGAAAGTTATTATCTATTGGTATTTGTCTATAGGTGTTATTCTGACGCTTGAAATATATACCCTGTTTCATATGCTTGTAGATGATATTGTTTTTATACGTGTAGAGCGTAGTCCTCCAATTGATGAGGTGATAAAAGCAGGAGTTGTACCGCGGTTCGTGGAGTTTCTTGGAAGGCATGATTTGCCTCAATTGCAAGTAGGAATAATTTGATAATTTCTTTAGCCATTGACCTTCTGTATAAACATTGCAATCTAGTGATTTTCCCTCTATATGCAGTTTGAAGCAGCATGGGCTTTGACCAATGTTGCATCTGGAACATCA
This sequence comes from Panax japonicus, assembly GCA_020205505.1. Classification (NCBI taxonomy): domain Eukaryota; kingdom Viridiplantae; phylum Streptophyta; class Magnoliopsida; order Apiales; family Araliaceae; genus Panax; species Panax japonicus. Next base: position 49,329,069 of record CM035106.1, read on the forward strand.
GAACATACACGAGTTGTCATTGAACAAGGTGCTGTCCCTATGTTTGTGCAACTTCTTAGCTCTGCCAGTGATGATGTCCGCGAGCAGGTAGAGTCTCACATTCTTGCAAAATCCTTGACTAATTTATCTTTATCATTGTCAGAAAACATCGTGAAGCGTATACCTCAAATTACATAATTCTCTCTCTCCCCCCCCCAAAAAAATTCCTTTTGATACTGTAAGACTTCATTGATTTATTATTTTTCAACCTTAATGTCTAAAGTTCCCATTATTTCTTCTGATGATTACAATATCGCAATATGTGCTTCTCCCTTATCTTCCTTTTACTTAATTTTGATTGCCTTGTTTGTCCTTGAACTTTCCAATTCTTGCCTTCCCTTTACTCAAAGCCTCAAACCCAAATCCCATTATTTCCAAAATCAGTTGCTTTCTCTTGTGAGTACTAATGAATTTGCATCCCTCCTCTCTAATCTGATAAATAAACAGGCGGTTTGGGCTTTGGGTAATGTTGCTGGTGACTCCCCAACTTGTAGGGACCTTGTTCTGAGTAATGGTGCACTCATGCCTTTGCTAGCTCAGTTAAATGAACACTCAAAACTATCCATGCTGAGAAATGCTACTTGGACTTTGTCTAACTTTTGCCGTGGCAAGCCACCAACACCATTTGAGCAGGTGAGGAGATGTAATGCTATTTCTAATGTGCTAGGAACCTTGCAGATGTTTTATTTATAGTATTTAAATGGTAGTTAGTGTGTTTTCCAACCCCATCAGGTGTTATGGATCATTTTTTCTCTTGGCCTCCTGTAGGTGAAACCTGCATTGCCAGTTCTTCAGCAACTTATTCACTTGAATGATGAAGAAGTCCTAACAGATGCTTGCTGGGCCCTGTCATATCTTTCGGATGGTCCAAATGACAAAATTCAAGCTGTGATTGATGCAGGTGTTTGTCCACGACTTGTGGAGCTTCTGCTGTATGTTCCCGATATCTCTGGAATAATATTCAACTTCTGGCTGTGGCATCAACTTGCATTCCCTCATCTTTTCTAGAACTATCTGTCTTTGTTATTATCCCTTTCCTTGTTCATGACTATTTACTCCTTTTTAGCTAGATCTTTGTTTTATGCTCTTACCTTCTTGTTGTGGGATCTGACTACCTTCTTGTACGAACTGAAATTTGTTCCCGTAGTCATCCTTCACCTACGGTCCTCATACCTGCTCTTCGGACAGTGGGAAATATCGTCACTGGTGATGATGGTCAGACACAGGTAATATATAATATCCATTTGTGTCCAATTGTTACCATAATGATTGTATTTCTGCTGCTTCCCAGTGCTTTTGCTGTCAGATCAGCCATTTTCTGCCCAAAAAATAAAACAGATTAAGCAGCCAATTTGGTTGGCCTTTACTCAAATACTCCCTCTGTTCCAAAATTAGAGATATATTTTCATTTTTTAGAGTCAATTCGCGAAATCCGAAAATTCAAAATTGATATGAAGTTATTTAGTTTTGATACAAACGAATACAACAATTGTAAACTAACTATGAAGTGCTACTAATTATCACCATTGTTGTTTTCAAAACTTGAATGAAATTGCATCAATTTTGAGTTTTAAGATTTTTCGAATTGACTCTGAAAAGTCAAACTGTATCTTTAATGTTGGAACGGAGTAGTAATACATAAGTAGTCCGTCAAATGCTTTGAATGACCTTGTTGTACTAAGAAATCTTACCTAGTACTTTTTCCTTTCATATATCACTTGTTTTCTGTAGATCACTTGTTTGTGCCTATTACAGAGAAAATTTCTAAGTGGCATTTGTATGCTAGATATTGTTACTTTTGTTTGGTGCTAACACTCCTGTATTGATATTAATACTGGCTTCTGAACAGTAATTGATTTGAAATATTAATAGTATTATTTGATGTCCTACCTAGTTCTTTACCTACTGTCATTTGAAAAGGAAAATACCTCTAAAAAAGGATTCTGATCCCCCCTGTTGGTGATATACAAAAATGCATGGAAGAGAAATAGAACTGTATTTAATAAATGCTTTACCTTTTCCCTTTGTAGTGGTGATTAAGTAACTTCTTTTATATGGTTTCAGTTTGTGATTGACAACCAAGTTCTCCCTTGTCTCTATCAACTTCTTACGCAAAATCACAAGAAGAGCATCAAGAAAGAAGCTTGTTGGACAATTTCAAATATTACAGCTGGGAATAAAGCTCAGATACAGGTATAGAGTTCTGCACATTTATATTTTCTGAAGACATTCAGATACGACTCTTTCTTAAACTGAATCCTGAATTTTGGCAATATAACATTGTCCGCAAATATGGGTCTTTTCTGGGAGTAGACTCATTTTAAGGGTGCATGTCTTTCGGGTAGTCAGAATCTCGCATAAAACTTGCTTTACCGGGCCGTGTTGACGAAAACGAGTAATCATGAATAATGAACTTGTGTATATCATTTTCTGTTTGTTTAATGTTGAGTTACATTTCTGTCAAACAGGCTGTTGTTGAGGCCAATATCATCCTTCCTCTGGTACACCTTCTTCAACATGCGGAATTTGATATTAAGAAAGAAGCTGCATGGGCAGTATCAAATGCCACCTCTGGAGGATCCCATGATCAAATCCGGTATGCTCAACTCTCCTATTCTGTATATAGTTTTTTCTATCTACATACATGTACTGTGTACGTATTCTTTTGCGGATTCAGTCTCTAGACCTTTTACTCATTTACTACTACCAACTAGTTTTCTCTTTCTGTCTAACAAGAAATTTTATCTAGGTTGACCTGGTAGTGTGTCAGCCTAAAATCTCAATCACTTATGCTTCACTGCCAAAAACTTCTACTTTACCATCTTGGCTTATGGACCATATTTTTTTTCTTTACTGCTACTATTTTATTGATCATGTATATCATCATTTGTTATCAGTCGTTGAAAGCTTCAGGTAGGTCAGGTGATGTGATTCATGCAAAATTTAGTGTGCATAACTATGGATTGAAGATCTAAAACATATTAATGGGTAAACCTGTGAAATCCTTTCAACATTTTTGTAATGGCTTGAATTCAGTAGTACCTGATTATGGATAGAAGATCTAAACATGTTAATGGGTCCACCTTAAGATTTCGCTAAACATATATTTATTCTTTCAGTATAGAATACTCTCGTGAATAGACTTTCACTGTATGTTTTCTTAAGCAGTGCACTCAATCGAAGGTTGTACTCACATTTGATGCCATTCATTGTAGATTCTTGGCGAGCCAAGGTTGCATTAAGCCACTCTGTGATCTCTTGATCTGTCCAGATCCAAGGATTGTGACGGTGTGCCTTGAGGGGCTTGAAAACATTCTAAAGGTGGGAGAGGCTGACAAAGAAATGGGTATGAATGGTGGAATCAATATCTATGCACAACTAGTTGATGAATGCGAAGGATTGGATAAGATTGAAAATCTTCAAACTCACGACAACAATGAGATCTATGAGAAGGCTGTGAAGATCTTAGAGAGATACTGGGCTGAGGAAGATGAAGAACAGAATGTTCCAGAAGGTGCAGCAGGAAATCAGCAGGGCTTCAGTTTTGGGAATAGCCAACCCAACCTTCCCTCCGGTGGCTTCAAATTTGGGTAGGAGTGTTTGTGAGGTCTTTTTTGATGTCCTATATATAGACCTCTTGTCCGGATGAATTTATGGATTTTTCCCCCCATCTAGTCTCCTTGTTGCAAAGGGTCAAGTATTTTTCATCTTCTTTGTTCTTTTTAATCGGCACATAGGCTGATTGGATTGATTGTGTCTCTGCGATTTGATTAAATGCGTATGTGTTTTATTTGAGATTTTTCAGATTCATTTCCATTTGGATTTTCTGCATTACAGTGGAGAATGTCAGCCTGATTAACTCTGCGAATTTAAGGTCTCCCCAAGAATTACTTAAAATCCTAAAGATAGTGATATTATAAAGGATATGCAATATTGGATCTGGGCAATTGAAATTCAGGATTTGTGGTTTGAAAACCCAGTTCAAAAACCAATGCTAGGCTCTGTTTTTTGGACAAAAAGTTTTTCAGGAAACATTTTCAGATGGAAAATGATCTACTACTTTGAAGACACAATTAATACGTTAAGCGATACTTAATATTGACAACATATATCAGCCCCTTGCGAATTATATAATGAGCATTACTCTTGCGTACTCTTGTAGAATTTAATGTGCAGAAAACATGGCCCAAAGGTGAAAAAGATCTTCGCCGTGGTCAAAACTGCACAAGGAAAAGAAAGTTGAAGGAAGAGGAGGAGATGGAGATTGTGATGGCTCTGATTGACCTAAAAGTTGTTTCTTGGGTTTTGAGAATGATTGACCTGAGTGGAGCAATTGCATTGCTGTGTGAGTTTTGTGTTTGTACGAGGGATAAGGCTTATTGTAACTATTATATTATGTGCAAAAAAGTTATATTGTGCGAGGAAGGGTTTTAATTTGCAGTTTTTATTCTGTGTAAAAAATTGTGTTGTTGTGTAACCTCAAGTTTTAGGGTGTAAAATTTGACATGATTATTGTAAGTTCATTATTATTATTGATGTAGTGGAGATTCAGAGTTTGTTAGTATTGTGAGCTGCAAATCCGAGGTAAAGATAACCCAGATTTGGGGGCGTCACATTACTCTTGATGTTCTTTCTTGAACTTGATTAAAGCTTGCTAAATGATGATCAATGGTTGATCCTTCTTCTCTTCATTGTTCCTTTTCCACCCGTTTACTCTCTGTCTCTCTCTTTTTCTCTCTATTCTGCCTGTTGCTTTCTTTTCTCTCAAATGACTTACTATAGACTTACGGGTTAAGGAAAGTTAAAGGGTAGACAAGCATTTAATGCTTTGTTTTGCATGCCAAGACTAAAACTTATTATAAATGGTAAGTTCTTATCCCACTTGGTCCCCTCCTCTTTCCACATGTGTACTCTCTCTTGTTCATCTCTTTTCTTTTCATTTCTCCCACATGCTAAATTCCCAACAAGTGACATATGGGATATGGCCTTTCTTTCCTTTCGCTCCAAGACTTCATTTGTCAAACATTAAAGATTGTTTGCCACCTATGGTACATGAGTCATCGCATGCTCCCTCCCTTGCCCAAAATAGCCAGATCCTTCCCTCTTTCAATTCCTATCCAGTATTTTTCATCCTCCTTTATCCCAGATGGGATAATCACAATCTCATTTTATTTTACTCCCTCCGTCCCAAATTATCTGCTGTTTTAGCAAAAAAAATTTGTCCCACAATATCTGCTTTTTTAAGATTTCAATGCATTTTTTCCATTTGTTTTCCAAATTTGCCCCTTTATCTTAATTGTTGATAATCATTACTCTCATTAATACCTCTCCTCTTTTTTAAACATCCACATTCATGCCCCTCTCTCTCTTCAATTAATAATTGTTTCTCTCTATCTCTCTATTCAATTAATGTGCTGCTTTCTCTCTCTCTCTTCAATGTTTCTCTCTCTCCAATTAATTAGCTGCTTTTTCTTTCTCTTCAATTAATAAAAAAGTCAGCACAAAGGGTATTTTAGTATTTTTATCATACATATTGGTATCTGTGTGAAACTCTAGAACAACAGATAATTTGGGACGGAGGGAGTATTATTTTTCTTCTTCAAGTCTTTAGGTTTTAAATCAAAGGCTCAAGCCTTGGCTCGAACCCTAGCCAAGTCATCCCATACCCTTAACTCAAACCTAGCCATGTCATCCAAAACTTAACCAAGCCTTTAAAATTCTAGGCTTAGTTAGTTTAACTAAATTTAATTAGTCATTTTCTTTTCTAGTTAAGTTTTCTAACTTTTTCGGTTACGTTTTCGTAATTCGCTCATTTAGTCGAAAAATCGACTATCGATTTTTGAAAATCCGATTTCGTACTCCAACCTCATTTCCCGAACCAAGGTTATGTCGTAATTCAAAAAGTCAAAAAAACAAAAAAGCATTTTTCACATGAATAGTATTTTTACTTCTTTTTTTTGAAAAAACTTTATTAGAAATTTTATCTCTCTTTCTCAAATAAACACTATATATGAGGTAATTCGAAATTTTTGAAAAAAGAACATTTATTAGCGTTTTCTACATTATATGAATACCGTTTTAGTATTTTTCTCAGGAAAAATTTATTTTCTTCTTACGAACCCTAAGCAAACATATTCACTCACAACACATATCTAGGTCATAATACGACCTTAAATCACTTAAAACAGAATATTATTAATAAAAATCTATTTTTATTAAATAATATTCATAATTTTTTTTATGGTAAATCAAAATCCTCCGTCGTTGCAATGCCACTTCCCTGGGTTAATTGAAGGTGGTTTAACCACTTTCTGAAGGTTCTACCTTTCCTATGTTGGCTCTTCACCCATCTCTTAGTCCTTTCTTTCTTGGCTTTCTTGGAGCCATTCTCCCTACCTTCCTCTTCCCCTTGAGGGTTGACAAGTCTACAGTGGTCAACCCCCACTGATACATCTAGGAAGGGATGTTTGTCAACCTACTTTTCCTTCTCTTCTTCTGAAGTGAATTGTACCCTCCCTTTGTTTATGTTGTCCTATGTAACATTTCGAAAATACAAGAAATTGTTAGACGAATATAATGTAAAAGTTTGATATCATTTACAAAATCTTTAATTTCTTTTACTTTCTTTGTTGGTTAATATTTCCTTGCTTCCCAATATTTTAATTATTAGGTAATCAAATATGTCACTTGCTTTAGTAACATCAAATGTGCATGTTCTTTTTGATACTTCTTTAGTATATATGCTAATTAGGTATAGAGCTAGAATATTGTGTTATGTTTGATGCCTTTATCATGACATGCATCACATGTTATAGGTTCTTTGCCAATGACAATGGCAGTATCTATATACCTCTACCGAGTCATCTTTCACTTAATTGTTTGACTTCTAGACGTATCTACTTTCTTCTTCATGCAAGTTTCTTAGAATTTTATTAATCAAAATTGCCTCTGTCTAATGTAGGGTCAAAGTAGTATATATGTTCCCATTGAAGAACTCTTTCTTTGTAGCTCTTTCCTCATGATAAGTTCTCCATATCTAAGGATGCATGCTAGTGGACAATTCACTTGGATCTCAGAACATATTACCCCCAAAAGGTTCAAACCTCCTAAGGCCAGATCAATATTACTACTAAATGTTAGAAATTAAGTCGAGGCAAACTAAACAACACAATAGAGAGAAGAAAAATCTTTATAGTAAACAGGTTCTATAGACCTTTACATATTACAATACCAAATAATAATACAAGAGTACAATAATAATAAGGTAATTAGTACAATTACTCCTTAAGTTCGTATAAGTACAAATGCTTTAATAATAATTTATTTTGTAATTTTGCCTTCTCCTTTATCTTTCCCGGAAGTACCAGCGTTCTCGGTTTTAATGGAAAACATTATATTCAACGCAAGTGTGAGCAAAAGCTTACTCAGCAAGGAAATAAATAGTTGAATAAAATGGAACATGAATATTTACAATAAAGGAAATAAAATCATGAGATACTGAGCAAAACAACTCTTTATAAGCTTTGAGTTTAAAGAATCCAACTTTAACGTACATGTTGTAAGGTCAAATGACTAGTGAACTCTGTATTAGAATTGACAGTACTAAAACTACAATCCATGGATACAAACAGCTATTACAACTGAAATATATCCTATACTTGTACTTTAGGGGATCGGCCTACGTACCCTATATTGTGCACAACATAATAGTCTAATGACACATTACATGTCTTTCGAAATCATGTCCGGTATTATATGCCCCTATAAAAGAGTTGTTCGTTCACAACATTATATAAGAGTCCGCACCACAACAAAATAATTTGGAGAAAATTAAATGAGATTTTCATGAATGAATAATATCACTATATCTCAACATTTGTCTAGCCGAAATAATGGTATTGACATACTTTCAATATCATAAGAATAATTGTCTTTGAAGTATTGCAGTTCAATAATTTCAATAACTTTAAAAGATAAGCCTTCGAGTTAAGTACTTGCAATATAAACTTAATTGAGTAAGAAAGGTTGATGTACTTGCCTCTCGTGTCAATTAAACCTTTTAATAAAGTATCTTGTCACTAAGTAGCCTATATATATATACACACACACAGTAGCGACTTACTTAGTGATCTAATAACATAAAATCTATATTTATTGATACACATAGCTCAACTATGGTTATTGAAGTTTTTATTTAATAACTATCATGTATGTTACTTACTAACATTAACTAATTATATAGATAGCTTCTATTTACAAATATAGTTGAGCACAATGACCACTATGCTTGCCACAATACATTTTCACAGTTTAGGATGCATATAGTACTTTTACATAGCCAGCTCACATAGACACATAACACATATTGCTTTCATACATCATAAAGTATACTTGTTTCAGTTCAAACATACTCTATTATAGATCTTAGATCATAAAACACTTTTATTATCTTATTTAATCATGTTAAGCCATTTACAAGCCTTCAACTTTATTTTTACAACATGACTCAAAAACACAAAAATATGATTTAATTTGAGGTACTTGGGGATTTTTAGTAGTTTCTATAGTACACTTTTGAACCTCCCACTTGTGCAATATTATATAGACCCTATACCAAAATATTTTATTTTTTGGTTTAGGTCTTTAAAACTATCAGTTTAAGCAATTCAAAAACAGGCCCCAAATGAGTTATTTTACACATTTTCTTACTTAGCAAAATTTACAGTTTTTATGATTTTCAAGGCTACTTTGATGATTTTTATGAAATTTTGTATTAGGCTTTTAAACATGATGTGAAGCCCCCAAAAATAGGTTCACACAACCCATTATGAGTCACCAAATACATACTACAGAATTCAAATATAAATTTTCCTATTTACAACTACTAAACTGTCATGCAAAATACGATAACACATATATTGTGATTTTTAATACAAATATTGTAACGTATATAATATGAAAATATCCACACTCAAATTAAGTACTCATTACAATTATTGCCACACTATTTTATAACATAGTGAGTACTACTATAGTAACTATCTCGGACCATTACTCCATTCCCCCGACTAGTCTCAGCTACGCTTTCATTTTCTGAGAAGAACAATGGAACAAAAAGGGTGAGCTCAACTAGCTCAGTAAATAATATCATAACTAAGATAATGAAGAATAATTTATCTTTAGCCTTCAACAATGATAAATCAGATAAAATATAATAGACAACAAGTTTTAAATCAACAACTGTAGTGGAACAAACAATCCATTAGACGAGTCAGGTAGATCATGATATCTACTATTTTCTATAATTCAAAAATTCATCATCAATATTTTATCCTTGTAACATCAATCAACAATTTATATTTGTACTACAGGCCAAATATATTCATTTGTATCACCAGTGGTCATGATCATGCCAAACAAAAGTCCATATTTGTACTACGGGCCAAAGAGAACTCTCATCATAAGCCTTTATCTGTAACACCAAAGGTCATAATTATACCAATACAAAATTCTTGGTCATAATCATACTAATCAACAGTCCATCTTTGCACTATGGGCCAAATATAACTTTTCACCACAATTTAAGTCTGAGGATGATAACAATGATATAAAGGATAAATAAAAGTGAGATCAAGAATAAATATTAAATATTTGTAATTTAATTTATCCAGAGTTCAATAATGTCCAAATTGTCAACATGATAACCAATTGTGGAGTAAAATTCAAGAATGATATTTAAGACTTATATTTCAGAGATAATTTGGATAGAAAAAGAAAACTAAATTTTGTTGTGAATAGTATTCTGGCGTGAATAGTACTCCGACACTTAAAATTTAATAAGAAATTTAGGTAATAAATTATTCAAGTGAAAATGATATTAGATGAAACGCAAACCTCAAGAATTTTCTAATCATTTCAGAAATTATAGAAGCAATACTTACCATAGTAAGTTTAGATTTAGGAATATGAATTGAGGTAATATCATAATATGGAGTATGAAAGAAAATGATACCCCTTACGAGTATTGAAAGAAAATAATATCCTTTATCTTAGTAGGAGACTAGATCTGACTGATATATATGAGATTATGTTGAGAAAATCTTACACTATAAGCTACACTCAAAGTATCCTTATACTCAAAGAAATACACACAATATTATATAAGAAAAATTTTTGTGGTTCTGGTGTGTCCTTCATCGCTCAACTGAGCACTCTATAAATAGGGTTAAGGAGGCACGCGAAATTTGACAAAGTTTCTGAACACACACACTCTGTTTGACAAAAAGGGATGGTGTGCGGTAGGTGTTTATTGACCAGCCACCTAATTTGACAAAAGAGAAATGGTTTGCTAAATGCTAAAAAACTTAAATAATTAGTGGGCTCCGGCTAGGTTAATGGAAAATAAAAATAGGGTCCTTTACATAAGTATACAATAAATAGAAAGAAATAACAAGGAAAGTGCATCAACCAAATAATTACAAAAAAATTGTACATATCACAAAAATAGTACAATTCACATTAATAAGGAAACCTAAAATCAAGGACTAATAACTGCCATAATTAGTAATTCAAATTCAAACTCAAATATTTGGATCTAACAACAAAAATAAATTCAAATTCAAAATAATAATTCAAATTTAAATATTCAAATTCAAATCTTCATCTCCCTCACATACACTTTGAAATAATAGTTCGCCGCTACACCGCCGCGAATATCCGTTGTCCAAAACGCCAATAAGAATAAGAAGAAGATTCGCCCTACAAAAAGTTTAAAAATAAATAGATGTAACTTTTAATGTTCTGAAATTTTTTTATAACTATTTTGTTACTCATAAATAAAAAATAGTTACTTTTGTATGAATGGTTGGCTACCAACTGCATCACATTCAAACGAAATTGGTAACTTAATAAAACTAAATTGATTACCTTGGTTTGAAGGTTCGGCTATCAACTGCACTATGAAAAAACTGCAGGTGTCTTAGTGCAATTGGTTACCTTGGTATGAAGGTTTTGTTACCTTGGTATGAAGGTTTGCTTACCTTGATCTAAATGTTTGGTTATCAACTGCACTAACAAAAAATTGAAAGTGGGAGGATGATTGGTTACTTTGATATGACAGTTTGGTTACCTTGGTGTGAAAGTTTGGTTACAATCATATCCATCGCCACCACCGCCTGAATCTTCATACCCACCTCCATTTTGATCCTTCATTTTGAGAAGCTACTGAAGATATACAGTTGGCATCATTTCCTTTTCACCGACCGCCACACCTACACCTTCTCCCGCGGTTGCGCCACCCACACCCACACCATCTTCCTCGCCGTCTCCGACAACTTCATCCCCATCTCCATCTTCATCAGCACTATTGCCCCCATCTCCTTCACCCAGCGCATATTCTCCATCAGCACCTTCTCCCGGTGGTCCTGTTCCTTCTAATTGGCCGCCAACCGATGATGTTCCGAACAGTAGCTTTGCCGGAGGCACCATTCACCATAGCCGCCATCACCGCCTCCTCCGCTCCAATCACCATAACGGCCATCACCGTCGGCAACAGTAGCACAAGGAATATAAGACTTGTGTGTGTTGAATTTATTAATTGGAAGATGAGAGATAAAATCCTAATTGAATACTTATACCCTAAATTAAGGAATCTTAATTGTACTAGTATTATAAATAAATATGAAAGTGTATTAGTTGTGTAAAACTTTTATGAGGGCACTATTGTTGTAATTATTTTTAAAAATGTAATAGAATATGTAAATCATCCATAAAAATATGCCCAACGGTTCAGAATATTATATTTTTAAGAGCAATCTGTCCATTCATATTAAAATGCCCCATTAATAATATATGCCATATTTTATTCTTATTGAATAAATAATAATATAAGTATTTGATTAATAATGGGGTAATCACCCTCGTGACTATGGATGACAAAAGATGACAATCATTAAAATTGAGGGCTCATTAGTGGAGAATAATTATGGTTCCTATCCAAAAATATAAGCTAAACTTACAACGTCTTATGACAAATCACTCTATTTATATCAAAATTGAACACAATTTTTATTCATTAATTATTTACAACACTTCAATCTTTCAATAATTATTCCTAATTAATATTATACACTCACAATACTGACAACCAGATCGTTCCCAGGAAAGATGGGGCTTTCCGATAAGGATTTTTCCTTATTGGCGCGCAATTATATAACCTAACCCTTTTCCTCGACATAACTTTCTAGACATTGTCAATAATGCTATCTAATAATATCATTTCAATAATATGAGTTACAATGTCGTGAAAATTATTGATTTAATGTGAAATACTATTCAGTTGTTACTATGACAATTATTGAGTTAATAATATGAAATACTCTATAATTATCACTGTAGCAATTATTGAATCAATAATATGAATTACTGTGCAATACCGTGTGCTACTGTGGAATAGCACATTTTACTGTACTTTTATCATCGGGTATTTAACGGTAAAAGTTTTACTGTCAATTTTTTTAAAAAGATTGTTTCTGTCGATTTTTATATCCGACAGTTATTCTGTTGTGGGGACCACCAATGATTGGTTATTTCGGCACTGTCCTACTTTACCTATAAGACCCCAACTTTTATGAATAAAGATTTAATTTTTACTAAATATCATTTTTGATTAATAAGGTGTGAATTTGATATAATGTTATAGTTGTGGGTAATGTTTATAAATTTTGTAAAGTATGCAAGTTGTCATAAAATATTCGTTTGGTCAGGGAATATTCGTTTTATCAGGGAATATTCGTACGACGGCACAATTATTGGTGGACCCCACAACGGAATTACTATCGGAGTTAGAAAACTACAGAAATAACTTTGTATAAAAATAATGACAAAACTTTTACATTTAACTGTTGAAATACCCGGTGATAAAAGTAAAGTATAAGCGTGGTTGCATTGTAGCATATGGTATTGTATAGTATCTTTGATTATTGATGTTTACGTGAGAAGTCACTCAGTTATATTCAATTATTACCACAATAAGCTGTATAGTATCTCATATTATTGATTTAATTATTGTCATAGTATCATCTGCATAGTATTTTATATTATTAAATCAATAATTGAGACAACAAAGTTATTCATATTATTATTTGTATTATTGACAATGTCTAAAAAGTTTTGTCGTAAAAAAGGATTTGGTCATCTAATTGCGCGCCAATAAGGAGAAGTCTTTATCGAAAAGCCCCCTCTTTCCTGAGAATAATTTGGTTGTTAATATTGCGAGTTATAATATTAATAATGAATAAATGTTATTAAAAATGTGTTTTGAGAAGCCAAGTGAATTGAGATAAATAAAGGGGTTTGTCATGAAGTATTTGTTGTAAATTTAGTTTATTACATGGACCACCACTTGCTCAGTTTTCAAAATCGTCGGTAGAAAGTTATCTCAGTTTTTGTTTTATAGTAATAAAACAGAAAACTTTTTATATAAAACAAAAAACTTTTTATAAATATAATATATTATATTTTATTATGTTGCACAGTACTGCATAGTGTTTGTATAGTATTGCATAGTGCATTATAGTAAAATTAGAAAATTTCGTTATGTGTCCGTGAATTCGCTCGTGAGTTTTCGACTGTTTACCTATGATTTTCTAATTCAAATAGTGCTATACCATTCTCCTATAAATAGAATGCTCAGTTTAGAAATGAAAATCACACGAGAATCAGAGAATTCTTCTTCTATAATATTGAGCGTATTTCTTTTGAGGTTAAGAAAACTTTGAGCGTTGCAAATAGTGCAAGTTTTCTTCAAGAATAACCCCGCTATGCCAGTCAAAAGTACTCTCCTTTTAAGGTAAGAGATATTATTTTCATTCAAGAATAGTAAGAAATAATATTTTCTTCCTTACTCTGTAGTATGTAAGTAATATTATTTAATTTTATATATTCCTAATTCTACACTTATTTTGACAAGTATTGCTTCTATACTCCTTAAAATTAGTAGAATATCCTTGAAATTTGTGCTTCATCAAGTATCTTTTCACGGGAATAATTTTCTGAACATTCTTGTTAAATTTTAATCTTTTCATGTCAGGGTACTATTCATGTGGTACTATTCACTCGGGTACTATTCACCCGATTCTTGAATTTTACTCCACAAAGTAGTTATCATGTTGACAATTTGGACATTCTTAAACTCTGGATAAATTGAATTATAAATCTTTAAAATTTATCCTTGATCTAACTTAATTGAATTCTTATATCATTGTCATCATTCACATGCTTATATTGTGATGAAAGTCATCTTTAGTCCGTGGTGCATAGATGGACTGTTGATTGATATGATTATGACCAAGAATTATGTATCGGTATAATCATGACCTGCAATGTTACGAATGGTGTGGTAAAAGTCCTCATTGGCCCGTAGTGCATTGATGGACAATTATTTGGCATGATCATGACTATTGGTCAAAATAACAAATATCCTTGGCCCGTAGTGCATGGATAATTTGTGGATGTGATACTAACGAATATCATTGGCCCGTAGTGCATGGATAATTCGGTGATGTGGATTATTTATTGAGCTGTGTTACAACGATTAAATATTAATGATGAACTTTTAAATCATAGAAGATAGTAGATATTATGCTCTACTTGACTCTTTTAATGGATTATTTGTTCCGCTGCAGTTGAACTTGTTGTCTATTGTATTCTATCAATTTTACACTGTTGAAGGCTAACGATAATTTATTCTACATTATCTTAGTTATAATATTCTTTAATGGGCTAGTTGAGCTCACCCTTTGCTTTCATTATTCTAATCAGGAAATGAGAATATATACAGTTGGGACTAGTCGGGGAACGGAGTGATGGTCTGAGATGGTGGCTATAATAGTCCTCACTATTTTATAAAATAGTGTGATAATAATTGAAATGAGGACTCCATTTGAGTTTGGATATTGTCTATGAGACAATATTTGTGTTAAAACTCTCAGCTACGTTTTGTCGTATTGTATAAATGAAGTTTGTTTTTGATTTATGTACCATGTATTTGGCGACTTAAAATGGGTAATGTATACCTATTTTTGGGGCGTCAAATTACCGAATATAATATTCCCGACAGAAAGAATATTCCCCGACAAAACGAATATTCCCCGACAAAACGAATATTTTCAAACAACTGTTTACTTTGTATAATTTGCACATATCACCCACAACTATAACATTTATTAAATCAACACCTTAATATTTAGAATAATATATAAAGAAAATTAAATTTTATTCATAAAAATTTGGGGTTTTACAACCTCCCCTCCTTATGAAATTTTATCCTCAAAATTGATGTACGTACCTAGTATTTCGAAGAGGTGAGGATACCATGCTTTCATTTCCGATTCTAACTCCCAAGCCATTTTCTCAATATCATGGTTTCTTCATAAAATTTTGACTTGAGGTATAGCCTTTGAGCGTAGAATATGTTCCTTTTTATCCAAGATCTTGACAAGTACCTCCTCATACGTTAAATCTTCTGCTATCTCGTCTGGTTCTAATTCAATAATGTGTTTTGGGTCCTCGACATATTTACGTAGCATGGATATGTGAAAAATGTTATAAACATGAGACATGCTTGACGATAAGGCGAGTCTATAGGTCACAACTCCTACTCGGTCGAGGATTTCAAATGGACCAATAAATCGAGGGTTGAGCTTTTCTCTCTTTTTGAATATCTTAAATCCTTTCCATAGAGCAACGAGTAACAATACATGGTCTCTGAAATTGAATTCCACGTCCCTTTGATGAAGATCAACATAACTCTTTTGTCGATCTTGTGCTGTTTGTATATGCTGCCGGATCATTTGAATCTTTTCCGTAGTCATACGTACTAATTCTGGTCCCAACAATGTTGCTTCACCTACCTCATCCCAGCATACTGGACAATGACACTTTCTTCCATACAATGCCTCGAATGAAGCCATGCATATATTTACTTGATAATTATTGTAGGAGAATTTCACCAATGGTAAGTACTTGTCCCAACGTACGCAAAGTCTTAATAGATCTTCAAGAGTTTGAATAGTCCTTTCCAATAGCTCGTTTGTCTGGGGATGATATGTGGAACGAAATCGTAATTCAGTGCCCATAGCTTTTCGCAAGCTGACCTAAAATCATGAAGTAAATCTAGGGTCTCAATCAGAAACTATAGATACTAGAATGCCATGTAATTTTATAATCTCATTTATCTACATACGAGCAAGACGTTTAAGTGAATAGTTCTCTCGTATGGGCAAGAAATGAGCAGAATTGGTCAATTTATCTATAATGACCCAAATTGTGTCTAAGCCTTGAGAAACCTTGGGAAGACCCGTTATAAAATCCATATTAATATGTTCCCACTTCCATTATGGAATCTCAAGTGGTTTCAATGGACCCTTTGGCACTTGATGCTCTGCCTTGATGCGTTGAAAAGTTAAACACCTTGAGATAAACTCCGTAATCTATCTCTCCATGTTACTCCACCAAAATGCATATCGAAGATCACGATACATTTTGGTACTTCTAGGGTGGATCACAACGGGTGTGTTGTGTGCCTCCATTATGATTTTATATTTTAAATTAGGGTTGTTAGGAACACAAAGTCTAGATTTGACTCGAAGTATCCCTTCCTTGTCGATCCTTGCTTCTTGAACAACACCTTCTTGTACTTTCTTTTTCCTATTCACCAACTCTGGGTCTGTAGCTTGAGCAGCTTTTAACTTTATCGATTAAAGTCAGTTCTACTTGTATATTTTCCATCTTTACGTGGGTCCCTGGAGTATTTAAATCTATTTTTATCTTTTATAAGTCATACAAAATGGGCCTTTGTGTTGACAATATCGCACTCGTTCTCGCATATGATCTTCTATTAAATGCGTCAGCTACCATGTTCGCTTTTCCAATATGATATTGGATGGTATGGTCATAATCTTTTAATAGCTCAAGCCAACTTCGTTGTCGCATGTTGAGTTCCTTTTAGGTGAAGAAATATTTAAGGCTTTTATGATCGGTATAGATCTCCACTTTCTCCCCATACAGGTAGTGTCTCCAGATCTTTAACACGAAAACAACTGCTGCCAACTCTAGATCATGGGTAGGATAATTCCTCTCATATTTTTTGAGTTATCGAGAGGCATAAGCTATGACTTTTCCATATTGCATGAGAACGCAACCTAGACCTTTGCCTGACACATCGATGTAGATGACAAATCCCTCCGAACTTGATGGTATTGTCAAAACATGTACTGAAATGAATTTTCTCTTGAGTTCATAGAAGCTCTTCTCACATTCCTTGCTCTATACGAATTTTGTATTTTTTTGAGTCAGTTGAGTTAATGGAGTGGCAATTCGAGAAAATTCTTTTACGAATCTTCGAATAATCAGCTAGGCCCAAAAAGCTATGTACTTCAGTTACTGACTTTGGTTTCTCCCAATTTGATACTGCTTCAATCTTTTTCAGGTCAACTGATTCCATATTTCGATAACACGTGACCAAGGAATGCTACTTTCTCAAGCCAGAACTCACATTTCTTCAACTTGACATATAACTTGTTTTCATGAAGTTTTTAGAGTATCAGTCTCATGTGTTACTCATGATCGTCACGACTTTTGAAGTATATGAGGATGTCATCAATAAAGACAACCATGAAATGATCCAAATATTCCTTAAATATCCAGTTCATCATATCTATAAAGGTAGTAGGAGAATTAGTTAATCCAAAATACATGACTAAGAATTCATAATGTCCGTACCGAGTTCTGAAGGCAGTCTTTGGAATGTCATCAGTTTTAATCTTTAACTGATGATATCCAGAATGAAGATCGATCTTTGAAAAGAATTGAGCACCTTGTAATTGGTCAAACAGGTCATCAATGCGAGGTAATGGGTACCTATTTTTGACGATGACATGATTCAGCTCCTGATAGTCAATGCAGAGTCTCATACTCCTGTCTTTCTTCTTTACGAATAAAATAGGAGCACCCCAAGGAGATGTACTAGGACGTATGAAGTCGATGTCTAACAACTTCTGTAGTTTATAGTTTTACTAACTTTAGCCAATTCTTGCTAATTTCATTTAAGGCCTCTTGGGTTCATTGCAACACTTGAGTTATTACTAGTTAAAACTATTTTTAGCATCCCCTTGAATTTGCTAAGCATAGATTTGGTTTTGACCCTCTAAACCTAGCTTTTTCAAGCTTTTACATAATAATTTCTCATGTTCTGGTATACATTAGCATTTCAACACTTGGAATAGCCTAGCATAACTCTAACTCACTTTTCTAAGGTATTAGAACTGAGTTTTAATTAAAATGGCATAATCTCAATTTTACACTTAGAAAAATCTCCAAAACCTACAGTTTTGTTGATTTTATAGGATAGTTTAATGATTTGTTTGAATTTTTGGGTTAAGTTTTTAGTTCAACCATTTGGCCCTGCTTCTAGACCATACATCAAGGTATTTTAATCAAGGTTTAGGTTTCTTATTCATTTCATTTAAGCTTCTCAAAATAGTGCCTCAAACTGGCCTGTTTTCTAACTTGTTGCAAAAACTATTTTTAACAGTTTATCATTTTTCTCCAGTTTTGGCTATATACTTGGATAGTCTATGTAAGACCCCAACTTTTATGAATAAAGATTTAATTTTCTCCAAATATCTTTTTGAATAATAAGGTGTGGATTTGATATAATGTTATAGTTGTGGGTAATATTTACAAATTTTACAAAGTAAGAAAGTTGTTATAAAATATTCGATTAGTCGGGGAATATTCGTTTTATCAGAGAATACTCATACGGAGACACAATCATTGGTGGACCCCAAAAAAAAATTATTTTCGGAGTTCAAAAACGACAGAAATAACTTTTTATAAAAATAACGGAAAAAGTTTTACCGTTAATTGTTGAAATACCCGGTGATAAAAGTACAGTAATACGCGCGGTTGCATAGTAGCACAAGGTATTGTACATTATCTTTGATTATTGATACTTACGTGAGAAGTCACTCAATTTTGTTCAATTATTACCATAGTAATTGCTGCATAGTATCTCATGTTATTGATTCAATTATTGTCACAATATTTTATATTAGTAAATCAATAATTGAGATGACAAAGTTATTCATATTATTATTTACATTATAGACGATGTCTAGAAAGTTCTGTCGAGGAAGGGGTTTGGTCACCTAATTGCGCGCCAATAGGAAGAAATCCTTATCGGAAATCCCCCTTTTTCCTGAGAATGATCTGGTTGTTAATATTGTGAGTTATAAATGATGAATAAATGTTATTAAAAATGTGTTTTTAGAAGCCAAGTGATTTTAAATAAATAGAGAGTTTTTTATAAAGTATTTGTTGTAAACTTGACTTATTACATGGACCCCCACTTACTCATATTTTCAAAATAATCGGTAGAAAGTTATAAAGTATATTAATATATATATATATATATATATATATATATATATATATATATATATATATTAAAAGTGTCTGTGTGTTGTGTGTGATAATGTGTGTGTGAGTGGTGGGTATTATATATATATATATATATATATATATATATATCTATATATATATAGATATTATATTAGTTTTATTTTTTTATGAAAAATAGAATATATATTATATTTTATTTGTATAGTACTACATAGTGTTGCATAGTACTGCATAGTAAAATCAAAATTTTTAAGTTTCGTCCGTGATTTTGCATAGAATTCATCCGTGAATTCTCAAACTGTTCACCCGTAAAAATTCTAAATAGTTTCCTGCCATTCTCCTATAAATAGGATGCTTAGTTTAGAATTAAAAATCACACTAGAATCAGAGAATTCTTTTTTTATAATATTAAACGTACTTCTTTAGAGTTTAAGGAAGCTTTGAGTGTAGAAAATAATGCAAGTTTTCTTCAAGAATATCCCCGCTATACCGGTCAGAAGTACTCTCCTTTTAAGGTAAGGAATATTATTTTTGTTCCGTATTCGTAAAAAATAATATTTTCTTTCATACTCTGTAGTATGTGAGTAATATTATTTCGTTTCAAATTTCGAATTCTACACTCATTTTGTAAAGCATTACTTTTATACTCTTTGAAATTAGTAGATTATCTTTGAAATTTGCGCTTCATCTAATATCATTTCACAAGGGTATTTTCTGAATATTTTTGTTCAATTTTAATCTTTTCATGTTGGGGTACTATTCACGGGGTATTAATCACCCGGGCACTATTCACCCAGAAAATTGATTTCTTTTCTGTCCAAATTATTTTTGATACATGAATATTATTCTTGAATTTTACTCCACAAAGCAGTTATCATATTGTCAATTTGGACATTTTTAAACTCTGGATAAATTAAAAATCTTTAATATTTATCATTGATTTCGTTTGATTGATTTCTTATATCATTGTCATCATCCTCATGCTTATATTGTGATGAAAGTCATCTTTAGCTCGTAGTGCATAGATGGACTGTTGATTGGTATGATTATGACTAGGGATTATTCGGTATAATCATGACTTGTAATGTTACAAATGATGTGGTAAAAGTCCTCATTGGCCCGTAGTGCATTAATGGACAGTTGTTGGCATGATCATGACTATTGGTGATAATAACGAATATCATTGGCCCGTAGTGTATGGATGATTCGTGGATGTGATAATAATGAATATCCTTGGCCCGTAGAGCATGGATAATTCAATGATATGGATTATTTATTGAGCTGAGTCTCAGTGATAAAATTGATGATAAACTTTTAAATCATAGAAGATAGTAGATATCATGCTCTACTTAACTCTTCTAATGGATGATTGTAGATAGTAGATAGTAGATATCCTCAAGTAAACAACAACACCGACCAAATGAGGAACGATGGTATTTTCAGAGGCTTTTTGCAATTTATGCAACTTCAGGCGAGAGAGATTCCTGTGAAAAATATAGGTGAAAACACTGGCAACTCACGGTTGGTCACCGCTAAGCAATTTAAGGATCTAGGACCACCAGAGTTTTTGGGAAAGCCAGAACCAGTTAAGGCAGAGACGTGGATTAAGCAGATCACCAAGATATTTGATGTCTTGGGATGCTCCAAGGAGCAAAAGGTTCCCTTTGCAACTTTTATATTGCAAGGAGAGGCAAATCATTGGTGGGAATCTGTAAAACGTACTCAACCTGCCGTACTGAAGATGTCTTGTGAGAAGTTTTAAGAATTCTTCAACGACAAGTACTTTCCTAAAAGTATTCGTCACATGAAGGAGGTAGAATTCATCAAGCTAGAGCAAAAAAATATGACCATGTCATAATACGAGGCTAAGTTTGCGGAGTTATCCGAGTTTGCATCCCATGTGGTTGACAATGAGGGGCGAATAACGCAAATGTTTCTGCGAGGTTTGAAACCCAAAATACGTCAATACCTCATTTCTAAAAAACTGTGCTTGTATTCAGAAATAGTGAATATGGCTCAGTTATTGGAGCACGATAATGAGTCAACCCAACCAAGAGATAACAGCAGACAAAATAATAATTCCAGTGGTAACAGTCATCGAAGTGGTGACAACAAACATGGAGGAAATCAACATGTCAGAAATGGTAACCACTTCGATGGTAACCCTGGCCAAGATAATAGAAGAAATGAGTTAAGTGGAAATTTCAAGAAGAGAAGGTTCAATAATGATGGAAGGACAACAACAACAACAACACCTGTTTTCAAGGAAGGAGAACGACCACCAGTCGTATGTTACAAATGTAGAGGGGAGGGACACATCAGTCTAAACTATACGCAATAATCCAAAGCGTGTTAAAATTACGGAAGAGGAGGTCACCTAGCTCGATTTTGTCGTGTAATGAAGACATGTCCAGCTGGGATGGAGGCACCAAAGGCCGTACCAGACAAGTCAAAGTCGGTAGTTCAAGGGAGAGCGTTTGTCGTAACCTCCCAAAAAGCGATGAACCCGAACGAGGTTATCACGAGTAAGCTAATCATAAAATCTTGCGAAGTCTATACCTTATTTGATACCGGTTCTACCCATTCATTTATTTCTCCTACTTGCGCTCAACGTTTAAATTTAACTCCGAAGAAATTAGATTTTGACTTATCTGTTGAAACTCCATTGGGAGAAACCTTCGTTACATCCATTGTTTATAAGTCTTGTTTGATTCAAATCGGCACCCTCACATTACCTGTCGATCTTATCTCTTTGAAAATACTTGCATTTGATGTGATTTTAAGGATTGATAGGTTAACTACTCATCATGCTAAAATTGATTATTTTCGTATGGTTATTAGCTTTCATATTCCTAAGCAACCTATTATGCGAATTCAAGAAACCAAACCACTAAAGTCAATCACTGTCATATCAAGCCATAAAGCCATTGGTTTATTAAAAAATGGATGTCAAGCTTTCTTAGACCATGTCACGGATTTAAACAAAAATACGTCAAATTTGAATGATATTTATATTGTTAATAAATTTTTTGATGTATTCCCTGAAGAACTTCCTGGCCTACCCCCAGAGCGTGAAATCGAGTTTTGTATTGATCTTGAACGCAGTACAAAACCCATTTCCAAAGCCCCATATCGAATGGCTCCTATTGAACTTCAGGAGTTAAAAACCTAACTGCAGGAATTGTTAGACATCGATTTCATTCGTCCTAGTACGTCTCCTTGGGGTGCTCCTGTTCTATTCGTAAAGAAGAAAGATGGGAGTATGCAACTTTGTATTGATTATCGGGAGTTGAATCATGTCACCATAAAAAATAGGTACCCATTGCCTCGCATTGATGACCTGTTTGACTAGTTGCAAGAAACTAAATTCTTTTCAAAGATTGATCTTCGTTCCGGATAATCAGTTAAAGATTAAAACAGATGACATTCCAAAGACTGCTTTCAGAACTCGGTACAGGCATTACGAATTCCTAGTCATATCTTTTGGATTGACTAATGCTCCTGCTACCTTCATGAATATGATGAACCGAGTATTCAAGGAATATTTGGATAATTTTGTGGTTGTCTTTATTGATGACATCCTCATATACTTCAAAAGTTCTGAAGATCAGGAGCATCACTTGAGGCTGATACTCTAAAAGCTTCGTGCAAACAAGATATATGCCAAGTTGAAGAAATTCGAGTTTTGGTTTGAGGAAAAAGCATTCCTTGGGCACGTGATATCAAATCATGGAATATCTGTTGACCTAACGAAGATTGAAACAATTCAAAGCTGGGAGCAACCTAAGTTAGTGATCAAAGTACATAGCTTTCTGGGCTTAGCTGGTTATTATCGGAGATTCGTGGACGGGTTTTCTCGAATCGCCACTCCGTTAACTCAACTGACACGAAAGATACAAAATTTGGTTGGAGCGAGGAATGTGAGAAGAGTTTTCAAGAAATCAAGAGGAGACTCATTTCAGTACTTGTTCTGACAATATCATCTGGTTCTGAGGGATTTATCATATACATTGATGCTTTAGGCAAAGGTTTAGGATGTGTTCTCATGCAATATAGAAAAGTCATAGCCTATGCCTCACGACAAATCAAAGAATATGAGAGAAATTATCCTACTCATGATCTAGAGTATGCAATAGTTGTTTTTGCGCAAAAGATTTGGAGACATTTCCTGTATGAGGAGAAGGTGGAGATCTATACGGATCATAAAAGCCTCAAATATTTATTCACTCAAAAGAAACTCAATATGCGGCAACGACGTTGGCTCGAGCTGTTGAAAGATTACGATCATATCATTCAATACCATCTTGGAAAAGCGAATGTGGTAGTTGACGCGTTGAGTAAAAGAACTTATGCGGGTACGAGTGCGATATTGTTAACGCAAAGGCCCATTTTGTATGACTTATAAAGGATGGAGATAGAGTTAAAGACTCCAGGGACCCATGTGATGATGTCAAATATACGAGTAGAACTGACTTTAATCGATAAAGTTAAAACTGCTCAAGCTACAAACCTGGAGCTGATGCGTATGAAGAAGAAAGTGCAAGAAAGTGCTATTCCGGAAGCAAGAATCGATAAAGAAGGAATAATTCGAGTCAAATCCAGAATTTGTGTTCCTAACGACTCTGATTTGAAGTATAAAATCATGATGGAGGCGCACAACACACCGTTTGCAATCCATCCTGGGAGTACCAAAATGTATCGTGATCTTCGACATACATTTGGGTGGAGCAATATGAAGAGCGAGATAGCGGAGTTTATCTCAAGGTGTTTAACTTGTCAACGTGTCAAGGCGGAGCATCAAGTGTCAAAAGGTCCATTGCAACCACTTAAAATTCTAGAATGGAAGTGGAAGCATATTACCATGGATTTCATTACTGGTCTTCCCAAGGTTTCTCAAGGCATAGATGCAATTTGGGTCATTGTTGATAGATTAACCAAGTCTTCTCATTTCTTACCTATATGAGAAACTTATACACTTGCACGTCTTGCTAGTATATACATAAATGAGATTGTAAGATTGCATGGTATGCCAGTATCCATAGTTTTTGATCGAGACCCAAGATTCACTTCACGATTTTGGGTTAGTTTTTAGAATGCTATGGGCACATATTTACATTTAAATTTGACATATCATCCTTAGACGGACGGGCAGTCGGAGAGGACTATTCAAACCTTTGAAGATATATGAAGACTCTATGTCCTTGACATCAAAGGAAGTTGGGACAAGTTCTTGCCATTAGTGGAATTCTCCTACAACAAAAGTTATCAAACAAGTATAGGCATGGCTCCATTCGAGGCGTTGTATGGACATAAGTGTCATTCTCCAGTATGCTAGGACGAGGTGGGTGAAACAACGTTGTTGGGACCAGAATTGGTACGCATGACAACAGAAAAGATTCAAATGATCTGACAACATATAATAACCTCACAAGATCGACAAAAGAGTTGTGCTGATCTTCATCGAAGGGACGCGGAATTAAATTTTGGAGATCATGTTTTATTACGTGTTGCGATATAGAAAATAGTTATGAGATTTGGAAAGAGAGGAAAGCTCAATCCTCTATTCATTGGCTCATTTGAAATCCTCGATCGAGTAGGAACTGTGGCCTATAGACTCGCCTTACCGCCAAGTATATCTCGTGTTCATAACATTTTTCACATATCTATGTTACGTAAATATGTGGAAGACCCGAAACACATTATTGAATTAGAACTAGACGATATAGCGGAAGATTTAACGTATGAAGATGTACCTGTTAAAATCTTGGATAAGGAGGAACATATTTTACGCTCCAAGGTTATACCTCAAGTCAAAGTTTTGTGGAGAAACCACGATATTGAGGAAATGACCTAGGAGTTAGAATTTGAAATGAAATCAAGGTATCCTCACCTCTTCAACATACCAGGTACGTACACGAATTTTGAGGATGAAATTTCATAAGAAGGGGAGGTTGTAAGACCCCAACTTTTATGAATAAAGAATTAATTTTCTCTAGATATCTTTTTGAATAATAAGGTGTGGATTTGATATAATGTTATAGTTATAGGTAATATTTATAAATTTTGCAAAGTAAGCAAGTTGTTATAAAATATTCGATTGGTCGGGAAATATTCGTTTTATCAGGGAATATTCGTACAATGGCACAATCATTGGTGGACCCCACAATAGAATTATTATCGGAGTTAGAAAAAGGCAGAAACAACTTTTTATAAAAATAACGACAAAAGTTTTACCGTTAACTGTTGAAATACCCGGTGATAAAAGTAAAGTATACGTGTGGTTGCATTGTAACACATGGTATTGTACAGTATCTTTGATTATTGATGTTTACGTGAAAAGTCACTCAGTTATATTCAATAATTACCACAATAAGCTGCATAGTATCTCATATTATTGATTTAATTATTGTCATAGTATCATCTGTATAGTATTTTATATTATTAAATCAATAATTGAGATGACAAAGTTATTCATATTATTATTTGTATTATTGATAATGTCTAGAAAGTTCTGTCGTGAAAAGGGGTTTGGTCATAGTTAAGGTTAAAGTTAAGGGAGATATTTTAAAAAATTTCAAAGTATGCAAGTTGTCATAAAATAATCGATGATAAAAGTATAGTAATTCGTGTGGTTACATAGTAGCACACGATATTGTACAGTATCTTTGATTATTGATGCTTATGTGAGAAGTCACTCAGTTTTGTTCAATTATTGCCACAGTAATTGATGTATAGTATCTCACGTTATTGATTCAATTATTATCACATTATTTTATATTATTAAATCAATAATTGAGATGACAAAGATATTCATATTATTATTTGCATTATTGACGATCACTACACGAAAAAGGCCTAAAAGTGACCAAGACTATCAGCGACCGCATATTCGATCCCGGATACTATTAATAGCGACTGACAGCTGCGATCGTATCTTAAAGTAGTCGATAAATACTATCAGCGACCTCATGCGGTCGCTGAGAGGTCGCTATTACAAATTTGCCTTGTAAAAAATGTTGGCGCCAAGGTTTTGTGCGACCACTTAACATCAGCGACCGCATGCGGTCGCTAATAAGTCCATGTCATTAAAATTCAGCGACCGCAGGCCTGAAAAATGAAACACCATCGGCCAACATAGAAAACACTGGTATGTGCTTTTCATTTTAGGTTTTTTTAATATAAGTTCTCTCTTCTTCTTCCTTCTGATGAAATTGAGAAGTCGTCGCTAGTCAAGCAACTGATTCATTTTATCGTGGTAACAATGTTTCAGTTGAATTTCCTTACAAGATCTCGTTTTTAAGTCAATTTTTTTTTCTCATTTGATGTGTTTTGTTTGCTAGAGAATAATCATTCATATGAATAATCATTTGTTTTTCGGAAGCATCTGAATTGGTTTAGAAGATTTATTGTTAGAGACTTGAATTTTAGTTATTTAGATGTTACCAAGGACAGTAATTTTCTAACAATACCTTCCATCCGTCCCACAAAAAGAGTCCCAATTTGTGAATTTTGTAAATATTAAGAATGTATATTAAAACTGTATATTTATTTTAGATGAAACAAAATTTAAAGACTACAAATGCGTATCACCTTGTTCTAACTTTAGCTAGCCCTCCTTTAGTTTCATACTGTGACGAACATTTTTGTGTGTGCCAAAATGACCAAGTTTGGTATTACTTTTAGGTACTTCTTTTGGAGTAAAATTAGATATAGCTGTAGAAAAATGGTAAGTATCATGATGAGCCTTAAATTTCTGAGTTTGAAGTGGTCCAGTGATGAAAGTGAAGGGAGAGGATTCCAAATTTACAAAAAATTAAAGCTCCTTGGTATATAATTTGTGGGATGCTTCTTTTTAGGCCATGTTTTTTGAAAATATATTGTTAGAAGTTATTTTAGTTATCTGATTCCAGAATTATAACAATAATAATGTGAGGGGACGACATCTAGGCCTAGTTGGTGTTGAGAACATTTGATATATAATTAATTTATAAGATACTTTTTTGGGGTGGTACTTCGTTATTTTGTTGGAGGTTAAATAGCAGTCATCCGATTCAGGAACCATAACGATAAGTGTGAGGACCCGACACCTACACCTTGGCCTAGCTAGTTCGTGATAAGATTATGTCCCATAGCGGGGATAAATTGACAAAAGGCCCCGATGGAAGTGCAACCAACTTGCCTTGGTTTGAATGAATGAATGTAACCAAGGATGGGAACTCAACTCGTCTATATGCCATCCCCCCAACTTGTCCAATTCTTTTGTGAATGAATGATAACTACTTTTATTAAAATTAGCTGAAGTATCATACAACTTATGAAATGAATAAAGTTATGTCTGTTGTGTTCACAATTAGGATGGAAAATATTAATTTGTGTAATGAGTGAATTTTGTGAATTTGGTCGCCCTACAAAAAGAGTCCCAATTTGTGAATTTTGTGAATTTGGTCGCCCTACAAAAAGAGTCCCAATTTCTTTTTGTATATTTCTCTTGGTTTATGTCTTGGGTGCCTAGAAATGTCCATATATGCATGTCGTCGTGCATGTGCCTGGAGAATTTTTTTTAAGTATTATAAGTATATTGGTGATCCACTAGAGCCTATTAAGGTGCTTTTGGAGCTGATGGGCTGGGATTGGGGCCGCGAGGCCACACGAGGCCACGCCAAGCTTAGCCAAGCCTCACGGGGCCAAACCAAGCTTGGTTGTCAGCATGGTAAGCTATTGGAGGGCTGTTAAGCCAAAATAACATGATATAATATAAAGTTTCTCATACTACTTTAATTTACATTCATTCGTTAACATTGAGTATGCTTAAATGTTAATCATATGCTTACAAGTATGCTCAAGTCATATGGTTACAAGTATGCTCAAGTCATATGCTTAAATTTTTGTTTATTATCATTTTATATTCATATATATACATGTTTATATCACTGTCATGTTTATGTACTAAACTATTTAAATGCAACTTTTGTTTATTGTCATATATACATGTAATCAAACATGACTCATAATAACATCTTGAAATTTGTAATATACAGATGGCTTCTGAAGCAGCGCAAAAAAAGCGCGGCTTGGGTAGGGGGCCTAATCATGTGCCCAAGGCCCCTACTAATCCGGATGATCGGATTCTTATTCAAATTCGCCTTCCTCCGAATAGCACGTACGTCCCACATATATCATTTATATATAAGCAATTAAGATTTCATTTATTTTATATTGGTAATGTTTTGATTGATATTATATTGGTAATGTATATGGATCAATCGTTATTGTTTTGGTCTTATTGTATTGAAAATTTGTATATTTATCTTGGTTTGTGTCTTGGGTGCCTAGAAATGTCCATATATGCATGATGTCGTGCATGTGGCCAGTCTATATTGTAGGGGAGACTCTTGCGAATTTTTTTAAGTATTATAAGTATAAGTTTAAAAAATGTTCATAAGTATTATAACTTAGATGTAAATTGCTTTAATATATGCTAATTGATGTTGTATATTATAGTGATTTTTCAGATAATAAGATCGTCAAGTGCATATCATTGCTGTGTTTACAGAATTGGCCTACACCTGTGATTACGTGGGCGAACACACCTATCGCCCACAAGGATGCTGTTTGGGCAGAATTTTAAGTATGCTTTTTTTATTTATGACAGATAATATTAATATAATATTCAAAGGATAATTATTTTGTAATGTTATTATTGTTGTTTTATTTGCAGAAACAGTATAGATGAGAGGACGCGCAGGCTTCAGTGATACAGACATTATTCTGGCAGAAGTGCGCGGTCCGCACCAAAGACAATTTGAATAAAGAAAGACAAAAAGCCCTTTACAATGCCGAGATCGACCATCCAGGCCAGGGAGAAGATTACATGCACGAGCATAGTCCTTGGTGGTGCACCCAGGCCATATGGGCTGAGACGTGTGCCCAATGGAGAGCTGAGAGCTGGGTGAAAAGATGAAAGACTGCCGCCAGCAACAGATCCTTGGGTGTACCTGATGGCGAAAAGGCTAAAGGGACATACAAGGGCGGTAGTATTTCACAGTTGCAGCATATCACTGCTAAGGTACGTATTTACAAGTTTTAATATATGTTTACAATCATGAATTGTAGAAAATATATCACATTTTTACTTAGTAATATTATGCTATTTTTTGTATAGGAGTCTCAATCTCAAGGTCAGCCTATCCATTGGCTGGATATGTACGTGGCCACCCGTGATGGTCTGCCTGAGGCTATCCAAATAGCGGTAATAAATTTTAACAACTTCATCTTGTTTATCAATGCTTACATAATTAATTTATTTTTAACTATTTAATTGTTAACATGATGACAGGACACTTATAAGCGTTTATTGAATGAGCGCTATCCTAAAGGCACTCCACGTCCGCCTATTGATCAAGAGTTGTGGGAGAGGGTGTCTGTTGTGAAGAAGAACTACATTAAAGGTCAAGGACAACGACGACGCCCATCCTTCAGTGGCTCAGGCTGCTCTTCTACCCAGTTTACACAGTCATCGAGCCATCCAGATGTTCATACTTTGGCTAACTGTGTGAGAGTTATATGTCGAGATCGCGATCTTTTGAAGATACTGGACTAGAATCTGGGGGCTCTGAGTGATGAGGAGTTAGCTGAAGTAGTAGCGGAAACAGCAGCATCACAACACGGGGATGACGACGAGGTATAAAATCAATTTGTTGTATATATTGTCTTAATATACCAATATTAACATAGTTAGTATATATTTGTAACTTATTTTATTATTTTGTTAATTACAGGGTGATCAAGGAGGCAATGGTGCTTGACGTACCTGCTTTAGATTAGTTTTGTTTATATTAGCTTTCCTCTCTTTGGATGTTTGTATGTTATTTAAACAAGTTTTGAAATGTTATTATATTTATTCAAATCATATTGGTTTTTAAAGGTTTATATACTAGTTTGGTGTATGTGTTTGGTGGACGATGGATGTTTATATTGTTGTGTATGCTGTTGTTGGGTATATGTGTTGGGATAAAGCAGGTACAAAACAGGTACAGGTTTTTGGGAATTCTACAAAACAGCAAAAATTTGTTTTTTATTTTTTTCCATATCAGCGACCGCATGCGGTCGCTGACCGTTATTAGCGACGGCTAAATATTTGAGGTTGCGGTCGCTGATACCGGTCGCTGACACATGGCCCATGTCAGCTTTGGCACTGGACCATGCTGACTCAGCTTAGCGACCGAATTTGTCAATTCGGTCGCTCATATCGGTCGCAGATAAGTCGGTCGCTACTAGTGGTCGCTGATGTGCATCCCAGCGACCAGATTTTGTGCGACAACTATCAGCGACCGCAGGCGGTCGCTGATGTCTATTTTCGACTGGAAGCGATCGCTGATAAACCTTTTTCTTGTAGTGGATGTCTAGAAAATTTTTGTCGAGGAAAGGGGTTTGGTTATCTAATTGCGCGCCAATAGGAAAAAATCCTTATCGAAAATGGGAATGATCTGGTTGTTAATATTGTGAGTTATAAATGATGAATAAATGTTATTAAAAGTGTGTTTTGAGAAGCCAAGTGATTTGAAATAAATAGAGGGTTTTTATGAAGTATTTGTTATAAATTTGGCTTATTACATGGACCCCCACTTACTCAATTTTTAACATAATCGGTAGAAAGTTATAAAGTATGTTAGTATATATATATATATATATATATATATATATATATATATATATATATATATATTAAAAGTGTGTGTGTGCCGTGTGTGATAATGTGTGTGTGAATGGTGGGTATTATATATATATATATATTAGTTTTTTTATGAAAAATAGAATATATTATATTTTATTTGCATAGCACTGCATAGTGTTGCTTAGTACTGAATAGTGTGTGCATAGTGCTGCTAAGTGCAGCATAGTAAAATTAATTTTTTTTTAAGTTTCGTCCGTGATTTTACATAGAATTCATCCGTGAATTCTCAAACTGTTCATCCGTGAAAATTCTCAATAGTTCCCTGCCATTCTCCTATAAATAGGCTACTTAGTGTAGAATTGAAAATCACAGCAGAATCAGAGAATTCTTCTTCTAAAATATTGAGCGTATTTCTTTAGAGTTTAAGGAAGCTTTGAGTGTAGAAAACAATGCAAGTTTTCTTCAAGAATATCCCCGCTATACCAGTCAGAAGTACTCTCCTTTTAAGGTAAGGAATATTATTTTTGTTCAGTATTTGTAAGAAATAATATTTTCTTTCATACTCTGTAGTATGTGAGTAATATTATTTCATTTCCGATTCCGAATTCTACACTCATTTTGTAAAGTATTGCTTCTATACTACTTGAAATTAGTAGAATATCCTTGAAATTAGTAGAATATCCTTGAAATTTGCACTTCATCTAGTATCGTTTCACAAGGGTATTTTTTTGAACATTCTTGTTAAATTTTAATCTTTTCTTATCGGGGTACTATTCATGGGGTACTATTTACGGTGTACTATTCACCCGAAAAATTGATTTCTTTTATGTCCAAATTATTTTTGATACATGAATATTATTCTTGAATTTTAATTTACTCCACAAAGCAGTTATCATGTTGTCAATTTGGACATTTTTAAACTCTGGATAAATTAGAAATCTTTAATATTTATCCTTGATTTCGTTTGATTGATTTCTTATATCATTGTCATTATCCTCATGCTTATATTGTGATGAAAGGATCCGGGTAGCTTCACCATACCGTGCACGATTGGGCCCCAGTTCTTTAACAGATGTTTATGTGATTTGGGTGCGAGTATTAACTTGATGCCGCTTTCGATCTACACTCAGTTGGGATTACCAGCTCCAAAGCCAACAAATATCTCTTTACAACTAGCAGATAGATCAGTGACATACCCTAGGGGCATTGTGGAAGACATATTAGTGAAGGTGGACAAATTCATATTTCCATCTGACTTCATTGTGTTGGACTACGAATCAGACCCTTTTTCCGCCGTGAAAACTAGCCTTCGCTTAACGTTGCCCACAGCCCTCGGTCGAAAATCTTCATGTGATCGTTTGGACGCGGTGCTGACATGAACACTTATTGCCGGTCCCAAACAATCCTTGACAGACACTCGTGGTATCGATTCACTGGCAGCCATAAGCTGCCCTTCGGGCGTAGGTGTTCTACTCTTCACCATGAATACCGACGTAGAACAAACACAGTTTGTGATTGAAAAATACTCAGGACACTATAACTCACCCCTCCTTCTAGCGTCAATGTTAACGCCAGGATCTTTCTCCACGTCCCAATCACCAAGACGCGTCCGATATCCTTCATAGTTCAACAAGTCAACACCAAAAGCTTGACGGCTTGACCGTCGGGGGATAGCTCCGGCGTGAGAGTCAGTATCGACGATCACAAGGTTAACAATGGAGGGAAAATAATATCTAATGCCTGAGAGAGAATAATCCTATGATTGTCTGTGTAATATTTTGTTACTTACCTCCTTTATGATCCTAGCCCCATACGTACTCCAATCCCGATTTACCGTGCCACCCATCACCTCCTGACACCTTTTTCCCACTCTCGGTCATTTCAGCCGAAAGTATGTAGCCTACTTCCGCACCTGCTACCACTCTTTGCCCCCGCCGGTCATTTGAGTCACATCCTCATTAATGCCATGCAGAAAGGTGGCAGACATAGTAGTCAACTATTATTTGGCATAATGATTACCGGTCAAAGTTGGGTCACTTCATCTTTAGCCCGTAGTGCATAGATGGTATGTTGATTGGTATGATTATGACCAAGGGATTATTCGGTATAATCATGACCTGTAATGTTACAAATGACGTGGTAAAAGTCTTCATTGGCCCGTAGTGCATTGATGGACAGTTATTGGCATGATCATGACCATTGGTGATAATAATGAATATCCTTGGCCCATAGTGCATGGGTGATTCGTGGATGTGATAATAATGAATATCCTTGGCACGTAGTGCATGGATAATTCAGTGATGTGAATTATTTATTGAGGTGAGTCTCAGCGATAAAATTGATGATAAACTTTTAAATCATAGAAGATTGTAGATATCATGCTTTACTTTACTCTTCTAATGGATTATTTGTTCCACTGCAGTTAAACTTGTTGTTTATTGTATTCTATCAGTTTAACAGTGTTGAAGGCTAACAATAATTTGTTCTACATTATCTTAGTCATAATATTCTTTACTGGGCTAGTTGAGTTCACCCTTACTTTCATTGTTCTCTTCAAGAAATGAGAATATATATAGTTGGGACTAGTCGGGGAACGAAGTGATGGTCCGAGATGCTGGCTATAGTAGTCCTCGCTATTTTATAAAATAGTGTGATAATAATTAAAATGAGGATTCCATTTGAGTTTGGATATTGTCTATGAGACAATATTCGTGTTAAAACTCTCACCTACGTTTTGTCGTATTGTATAAATGAAGCTTGTATTTGATTTCTGTACCATGTATTTGACGACTCAGAATGGGTGATGTATACCTATTTGGGGGCATCACAGTCTATGTATGTATATTTTAGTTAACTAAGGTTACTTTTATCATCATTTCACTTTACTTGGTTATCTAGCCAATTTTGACCTATCAAAGCTCACATTAGGCTTGAAAATAGATCATAACTTGATTTTCTTAATAGTTTTGGTCATGACAATGATTAGGAATCTTTATAAGAATGTATTAGGAACTTTATATGAGCTTCTTATAGTCAATTAAGTTTAGGTATTACAAATGACATAAAACAGTTCACTTTTGGGCTTAAATTATGATTTTTCACAAGTCTAATTCTCAAAACAGTTTAGGATTGGTTTCTTAAGGTTGTGTTGCTTATTTATGCCATATTATAACTATTGAAACTTGCTTATATGGTACAGGTATCGTGGTTCTATATTTAGGGGCTAATTTCTATTTTAAAGCTTACTTTCATTCGTTTTTAGATATGAATTTGAACCACAAGTAACATAAACCTTAACTAAGTAAAGGAACACCTTTTAAATATCCCTTATGGATATTTCATGGTCTATTTACTGACTCATAAGTTCAGGTGCTGAACTTGACTAAAACAGTCCCCAAATTTGGGTTTTAAGCACAATTTTGACTATTAAATCTCAAATAGTTCCATAGCAAGACTAAAGAAACTTCTAGGCATTCAAGAAATCCTTAAAACATCATTATAACATAATCATTACATACATTACATACTTTCAACAGTTGGCCCATATTTTGACGGTTAAAACAGTCCTAACTAAGCATTTTAAGTATGATTTAACACCATTTTTACCAAAACAGTTCCAAGACATTTAAGTACTTAGGCTATATGCATTTTTACATAATGCTATTATTATATAATCGATATACATGATTTAAAACTCATAAATTCTAGGTTTCATGCTTTAGACAAAAACAATCACTATTAAGGAACTTTAGGCAGAATTTAGCATACACACTCGTAACAATCCTATGTTATGCTTTATTTAATATCTAAGCATGGATGCAAGTATAAGAGCACTAATATGGCACATGGATATGATTCTAGTCTTGACTGCCTTAATAGCTAAGTCAGTTAACCATAATAGTCCACTACTTTAGTTCAGTAGCAACTCCTTTAAATGATTAGCTAGCATACAAGGTTCAAAAAAATAGTTGCCTGGTTTGTTTGAGCTCCTTCAAATTGGAAATTTGCTTAGACTTCACTATTCTAGCATTCAAAGTTTGGTACTATTATAGCATAGAAACCATGCGAGAAACAAGGTATAATCATTATAAGACAACTTCGAATAACAGTCAAAAGGATTGATTTTTGCTTCTAACAAAACTATCCTGCTTTGTAAGGTTTAGTAAAACATGTTATACTTAAGTATAGAGCATACTTAAAGCATAACACACACTGCTCCAGCAACTGAACATCATTTTAGACTTTAATTTACAACTAGAAATGCATTGACACTATAACAGCCCCTAGTCTAGCATTTTATCAAACATGTAGGGTGCAGTCCATATATATATACATATAGTACATATATTTCTAAATATTTGGCCCCAACCTTATGATTTTAAAACAACAACCAAGACAACAATCAAAATAACAAAACAGTCACATTAATAATACCAACACAACCACAACAATAGCCACACTAACACAACCAATGATATGCAACAGTCCCGGCCAAACCACCCGCCCACTAGCAGTTGATTTTGCTATCAACAGTGATTTTATTAATTATTTAATAATATTTTATTATATGAATATCATTAATCATTTAATAATATTTCATTCATTTACAAATATTATTAATCATTTAATAATATTGTAATCACCTTCTAATATTATTAATTATTTAATAATATTTTAATCATTCTCAAATATTATTAATCCTTTAATAATATTTTTGTCACTCACTAATATTATTAATCATTTAATAATATTTTAATCCTTTACAAATATTATTAATCATTTAATAATATTTTAATTCTAAATATTATTAATTACTTAATGATATTTTAATATAATATTATTAATCTTTTAATAATATTTTAATCATCTATTAAACTCATAAACAATTAATTTTAAATGTTTATCCTCTACTAATTCATTTATTTAATAAATCTAAAATGCCATAAATATAAAATTTTAACAATAATGACCAAAATACCCCCCAAAATTATGATTACATCTTATTAAGGGTCTTTTGTCAAAAAAATTACATTTTTACACTTTATAATATCACATTACTTATTTTATCCATTTATTCATAACTCAATCATTTAAATAAAAATTACCAAAGCAACTTATTATTTTTTATCTTTTGGGAAATATCAGTATATGATATCTTAGTGATAAAATAATTTTCCTATAATTCTTCAATTTTGTTTTCTATTTTTAAATAGACTAAAACAATCCAAAATGACAAAATTTATCATAAATTATCCTTTTTTCAAAACATTCTGAAATTTATACGGTAGACTCTACCATATACTAACTTCAATTGCATTTTCACAGTTTTCTGAGTTGTATCTTAGGAGTTATTACAGTTTAATTTTAAAATCGCATTTTCTTGTAAAAGTCATAACTCCAATTCTGGACGTCCAAAAATTTTCATCTTTGGACATAATCTATTTAACTTGTTATACTAACATACCACAAAAGCCCAGAATTTTTAGAGATCTTAAAGTGGTCGAAATAGCCTTCATTAAAATTTGGCCAGGAAAGTTGTCTGATTTTCCAGATTTTTGCCTAGCTGGGAGTGTTTTGGGAAAAAGATACTAACGGTTGATTGGTTTAACATTTTTGAGTGCTATAACTTGGGTTTAATAGATAGCTCACATATCTAACACCCCTTTTTGACAGATCTCAAAAATAATTTGTAGGTTCAAACGGTAGTGCCTCAAAGTGGCTGATATTTAGGGTTTTTTTTCCAGATTATGCCTATTGTACCAAAAATAGTCCATACGAAAATCTAAAACATTTTTTTTGGTGATTCCACTTGGAGAAGTTAGAAGACTCGTAGATTTAACTCCAAAAGTTGACCACACTCAAAAATTTGAAATAGATTGAGAGATGATTGTTTAAATTTCATGTTCTATTTTCTAGAAAATCAGTCTTTTTTAACCTTTATGCTTTGTAAGGAATCTTCCATGATCTCTTGATTAATCAAACATTAACCAACATAATACATCTTAATAAATCCTAATACCTCTTATACTCATTGATCTACCATGATTCATGATCTATTTCATCAAATTCCTATAAAAATAAGATTAAACATAGTTTAAGGGTTAGTGTTTTATACCTTTTTGCTTCCTTCCTTTTGCTTTCTTCTTCTTCTCTTCTCTCCTTCCCTTCATCAGTGGTAGCCCGCTCTCTCTCTTCCTCTCTTCACATGGTTGGGTGTGGAGTGGTGAAAAGAAGAGAAAGATTTCTTTTTTGTTTCCTTTTTCCTTTAGCTAAGTAATATATCATTTAGGAGAGAGAGAGAGAGGTTAGGATTAGGTAGGAGTTAGTGGTTGCCCATGTGCTTAAATCTCAGCTGATTTGGGTCATGTGGGTCCCGTTTTTATTTTCTCATTTTTCGTGTTTAATCCTGTCTTTGACTTTTGGACCTAAAAAATCAAATTTTCAAGTTTATAGTTGATACCTACTAAAGTCAACGCTCCCAACATCGTCGACATATTCATTTCTTCAAATTCATTTCTGAATTTCAAGTTTGATTTTTTTCAATAGAAGTCAACTGTTGACTTTGACCAAAAAGTCAACCCCGACACATTTTGTATTTATAGTCTATTCTTACTAATTTTGACGTTCTGGATTCAAATATTCAATCCGTGTCCCAAGATTCCACTTCTAACTCTAAGTTTGACTTTTTTTCCATAAAAGTCAACTATTGACTTTTACTAAAAAGTCAATCCCTACACATTTGGTGTTTACAGTCTTTTCTGACTAAACTTGACGTTCCGGACGAAAGCAGTCCGTGTTTCAAAATTCTATACCTAACTCAAATTTTGAGTTTTAACTTACTTCATTTTATTATTAATCATATAACCTAATCATATATTGATAATTCATTTCATTTGTCATTCAAGGCCAACATTCGAGCTATGTTAATTCATAACATAGTTTTATCTTGATTCTCATGTCCTTAACTCAATTGATCATATTAGTTATTGCATTCTTTCTCTCTTACGTATAAGGATCTCATGCCATAATCACTATTCCTGTAACATTTTAGTTTAGTTCACTACTAAACTCTTATACAATTTCTCTCATCGATTAACTTTATCGAATTATCTTAACATAGGTATTACTTTACCAGCTCTTTCATTTATTATTATTATTATTATTATTATTATTATTATTATTATTATTATTATTATTATTTTTCCATCCAATTCATGGACAACATCTATTCTTAGCTCAAGTCTCATCTGCAATAGAAAATTCAACAGAAATTGAAAATTCACCGGAAAAGTTATATATTGGTGTGACATAGAAGTCCCCAACATTATTACCAAGAAATTGAACCCATGTCAGTTGGAGAAGTTTAAAGCATCATTAGTTTGTGGATGTATTATTTTTTGTAAATAATAAAAAACCCAAGTCATAATAAACCATGTATTTGCTTAGTATACATTGATGTATTATTTTTGTAAATTCCTTCAAATATCTTTTACAAGGTTTATGGTCTTCTAGTTCTACTTTCATTTCCACAAACACATCCTACATGGACTCTCTATTCATTAATCCCAAGGTATTTCTCTTCCTCCCACGGGTTCATAATGTAGAAGTCTTTTCTAGAGAATGAGAGCAGCCATGAAGAAGAAAGTAGCAGCAGCCAAAAAGCTCAAGTTTTCGGAAGATTTATACCAGATTTTGGTTAGTTCGGCTGTCGTTGTCTTGTCCTTCTGAATTGTGTTTCGTACTTTGGTTTTTATTTGATATCCATAACCATTTCTTATGGTTAGTGAGTATGTAATATTTATTGGAGCATATGTAAATATGATTACATATTTGA
Organism: Panax japonicus; assembly: GCA_020205505.1. Lineage (NCBI taxonomy): Eukaryota > Viridiplantae > Streptophyta > Magnoliopsida > Apiales > Araliaceae > Panax > Panax japonicus. Next base: position 49,368,077 of record CM035106.1, read on the forward strand.
TTATATTATCAATTATTTGACATTGTTTGTTGGTTCATATTTGTTACTTCTAAGTTGTGTCTGATACATTATTTGAAAGGTGCAGTTGGTAACCAAACATGCATAGAAGGGTAACCATTTTATTTTTTGGTATTAACCAGATAGTTACAAGCTTGTATCAGTACATATATCAAGTGTTAAATATACATGTGAGAGTATACATGGGTTGCCTAAACTAGGTTGGATATACAGGTTGTTTCTATTTTGGTTACCATTAAAACATGTTCTGGTTACTTTTCATATAACTATTTGGTTACTTCTTTATTATGTTTTGGTAATTGTTACCTTATGGTTTGGCTACTATTATTGTGCCCTCAATGTGGGATTTTGGTTACTTTTATTTTTATTCTGGTTAATATATAATTGTTTAGTATACATGGATTGCCTAAACTGGGTTTCATTACATGATATTTATGTTTTGGTTACCATTAAAACATGTTCTGGTTACTATCATATAATTATGTGGTTACTGTTTTATTATGTTACATTATGGTTACTGTTATTAGTAACCAGATAGTTACAAGCTTGTATCAGGACAAACATTAATTGTTAAATGTACATGTGAGAGTTTCAATTTATATATATGGTCAAATATAGATCTCATATTAAAATAAAAATAGTTTGAGAGGTGCAGTTGGTATCCAAACCTGCATATAAGGGTAACCATTTTATTTTTGTTAGTAACCAAATAATTAAAAACTTATATCAGAAAAGTTATCAAGTGCTTAATGTACATGTGAGGGTTCCCATTTATCTAGCCGATGGATACTTTTAAATTACATAGTTATAAAAGTTATTTAGAAATGGTCCAGTTGGTAACTAAATATGAATATAGAGGTAACCATTTTATTTTAGATGGGTAACCAAATTTACAGAAAAATATTTCAGAACAGTTACCAATTGTCTAATGTATATGTTTACTTTATATTGACAACTTATGATGGAATCAAAAATTAAAATATTAATTAATAACAATTTTGGTTACTGTACACCATCAAAAATGTTACCAAACATGTGGTTAATAGTTACTAACAGAAAATAATTATATATTTCTGTATCATATCCATTGTCTGATAACTAAATAAACATTGCAAAGTAACCAAATCAATATTAAATAGTAACCAAACTACATAATCTTAGTAACCAGCACATAAACCATATTTTTACATGCAATTTTAAAGGCCTAAATGATGGAATTTGACCAAAAAAACCGTTTCCAATGAAATTAGGCTCCAAAAATGCTAAAATCCGACACTCCAAAATTGACAGAAATTACCAAATTACCACTGGATCAAATCTTTCCATAACTATAAAAAACATCAGTACAAGTGTACATTAATATTATTCAGCAATCAAATAAACATTATACAGTAACAAATTAAATAGTATACAGCAACCAATAAATATAATCAGATTAACAGTTGTATGAAGGTAACCAATGTAGTCAATAAGTAACCACCAATATAAAAGAAACAATTATAAAACACAATAACATTATACAGTAACCAAATAAACACCTTACAATATCTAAATACATATTAGAAAGTAACCAATATATGTGTAATTAGTAACCAAGATTATAAAAAATATTTTTACATTTATTTTACAACCAAAACAATCAGTAATGACTTTGTTACAAATTAAAGACTAACAGATGTATGAAGGTAACCAATGTAGTTAATCAGTAACCATCAATATAAAGAAATCAGTATAAAACATAGTAATATAATGCAGTAACCATGATAATATTACACAGTAACCAAGTCAGCATTATATAATAACCAAATCCAAATTAGACAGTAACCAACATATATTTACTTTATTAGTATCCATAATATAAAACATATTTTTCCATGCATTTTACAGCAAAAACAAACAATATAAAAAATATCAATATGTACTTAAAGATCTAACAGTTTCAGGAAGGTAACTAATGTATTTAATAAGTAATCATTAATATAAAAAATATTAGTAGAATAAACTTTAAAATTATAAAGCAAGCAAATAAACATTATACAGCAACCAAATCAATAATAAACAGTAACCAATTTATATGTATTTAGTAACCAGAATATAAAATATATTTTCAAATGCATTTTGCATTGTCAATCATTCAACTGTATAATACACAACAACATTGTCAATCAAATTTCAGATTATAAGCCATATTCCACCGACCAATATATCAGATGAAGCAACCTTTTAGTATGTTTTTTGTTACTGTTAGCTTATGGTCTGTAAAGTAACCAACTCAATGTCAGACAGTAACCAAACTACATAATGTTAGTAACCAGAACATGAACTGGGGGTAATGCAGTAACCATTGCAATTTTACACAGTAACCAAGTCAGCATTATATACTAACCAAATCCAAATTAGATAGTAACCAACAGTTGCAGGAAGGTAACCAATGTATTTAATAAGTAATCATTAATATAAAAAACATCAGTAGAATAAACTTTAAAATTATAAAGCAAACAAATAAACATTATACAGCAACCAATTTATATGTATTTAGTAACCAGAGTATAAAACATATTTTCAAATGCATTTTGCATTCAAAACATTCATTATTCTGACTTTGTAACCATTTAAAGAGTGAAAAATTTGAGAAAGGTAACCAATAGACGAATACATAGTAAACACGAGGTAACACTATGCATATAAATTGGAAACCCGAATACCTCAGTATACAAATTTGTAACGAATCAACAATCAGTGTAGTTGCAGTAAGTTTATGGCTACAGATCTTGAAGTTGTTGTCGATCTTTTATGTTCTTCTCCGCTCTCAGAGTTGCGTCGCGATAAGAGATTTCGTCTTCTCCGGTAGATACGTCGATGATATGTTCTTCTTCGATCTCAGAGTTGCGTCGCGACAAGAGATTTCGTCTTCTCCGGTAGATACGTCGTTGATCTGTTCTTCTCCGATCTCAGAGTTGCTGTCGATCTTTTATGTTTTGTTTAGTTGCTTGAATTTAGGTGCGGTTAGTTGGAAGTATGAAAGTCGGTAACTGACGTGTAGGGAGATAATGATCCGTAATTTTAGCAACGTAATATTATGCTGCGTTATTTTTGTAATTATGTTGTGTATGTTTTATTTTTGTAAATACTTTTTAATTGTTGTATATTAGTGTTAAGGACCCAAAGCTCGGCCCGACCTGGCCTAGCCAAAAAACCCAGCCTGATCAAGCCTACAGCTTGGGTCCTGGTTCGGCACCTAAGGCCTGACCTAGTAGAACTCTTTTTTAACACTTAGCAACTACCAATTACATTCAAGAAACAAACAAGCATAACAAGTCTTCCATGCGCAAAACCACAAAATAGTTATCATTGAAGTATCAATGTAAAATATTACTTGGATTTAAAATCTTCACATTAACATTAATAAATAACTAATATTTATACCCAACTAATGCCCAAATATAATCTTACTAAAATTTTAAGCACTCCATTAATTATGTAAAATCATATATATATTGATCATTCATTCACTTCAAATTCTGAGAAAACAAATAATTACAAGACATACCATAGAAACTCTTGCACTATAGGTGATTGCATCTTCAATAGAATAAAACTAATTGGAGGAAAACAATAGTGGAAGAAATTACGTCATTGAAAAAAAATGAGACGCGGGATCTTGTGTCAAGGCCATCTGAAGTGAAAACCATCTCATGCAAATGGGTTTATAAAGTTAAAACCAAGCCTAATGGTGACATAAAAAGATACAAGGCGTGACTCATGGCTCGAGGCTTCTCTCTTCAATATGGAGACATTCAGCCCGGTAGCTAAAATTACTACGATTCGAGTTCTTTTTTCTCTTGCCGCTAGTTCAAAATGGAAGTTGTGACAAATGAACGTAAAACATGTGTTTTTGCATGGTGAAATTGATCGGGAAATTTTTATGGAGCAGCCCAAAAGATATCGGACTACAACGTATATATCCACATTATGTTTGCAAATTGCAAGCTAAGAAAGGCTCTCTACGGATTGAAACCAGCTCCAAGAGTTTGGTTTGGAAAAATTTTAAAATTTTCTCCAAGCTGCTGGTTACTTATGACATGCATATTCTAGCTTGTTTGTAAAATTTACAGATGCACTCATCTCTATTATTTTGATATATGTTAATGATCTGATTATAACAGGTGATGACAAGGAAGAAATTAGTATGGTCCAAACTAATCTTGGAGTGCAATTTCACTTGAAAAAGCTAGGAGAATTGCACCATTTTATTGGGCTTGAATTGGAGCGAAATGAGCATTGGATATTTTTGGGACAACAAAAATATATAAGGGATTTACTTCTTAGATTCGGGATGCTTGGGAGCAAATCAGTGCCACTCCAATGGAAGTTAATGCTAAACTTTGAATAGATGATGAAGAAGACCTCAAAGATCCAACGGTGTATCGACAATTGAGTGGGAGCTTACTCTATATAACATTAAGTAGACCTGATATTGCTCAAGCTGTTAATGTTGTAACCAGGTTGATGCAAGCTCCAAAGAAGTCTCATCTTGATGCTGCACGCCAAATTCTAAAGTACATACAAGGGACCATTGAATCTGGTATAATGTACAGTAAAGAAGGAGATTGCTTAATCTCAAAGGATATTGCGATACTGACTATGCAGGGGATCAATCTACAAGAAGATCTACAACTGTTTATTTCTTTACTCTTGGATCCGGATCAGTGTCATGGTGTAGCAAGAGACGACCAACTGTGTCTTTGTCAACCACAGAAGCGGAGTATCGAGCAGCAGCAATGGCAGCACAAGAAAGTACTTGGTTAGCAAGATTAATGGGAGAGCTTCATCATTTTGTGGACTATCCAGTTAAGCTTATATTGTGACAATGAAAGTGAAATTAAGCTTGCAGAAAATCCAGTTCACCACGCTAGAACAAAGCATGTCGAGGTGCAACATCATTTTATAAGAGAGAAATTGAGTTCTAACGGGAGAGATCAGTTTGCTACCAGTTCGTACAGATGATCAAGTACTAGCAAATATACAAACCAAGGAACTTTGTTATTCCAAGTTATCATACATAATATTTAAAATTATTAGAGCATAATAGAACTTTATTATTCATAATATATTGGAGACAAACTTACATAGCTTATCGAAAGGAAAGGATCTCGGAGACTCACAAAACCGAAATGTTTTGGAAAAGGATCCCTTTTTTGTTCGTAATACAACTTTATTGTTCATAAAAGGAGACAGACTTGTACGAATTAAGGTGAACTTAAGTGGATCTCTAGCTAGATTTTACATTAGGTTTGCTTTTGAACCAGTAGACACCTTTAGTTTTGTCACCTTCCTGATCTGCCTCAACATAGACACATTCCTTGGTTTCTCTCCAGAATGCCTTGTAGAATGGTGTGCCATCATAATTATAATAATCCCCTAACAATGGCTTGATTGCTTTGGTGGCCTCCTCTGCATGATAATGAGGGATGGTTGAGATCAAATGGTGGAGCACATGGGTGTCAGTTAAGTGATGGAACACTTTGTTTAGGATTCCATAATCCCTATCAATGGTGGCTAGAGCTCCCTTCAACCAGTTCCACTCAGAAGAATCATAGTGAGGCAACGACAGATGATTGTGATGCAGGAAACCTACTAGCACGAGAAACGCGCACAAAACAAGTAATGGAGCTCCATATACTAACATAACCCATGCAAATCCTTTTACTAGGGCAAAACGATATAACAAATAAGCAACAGCAAGTAAACCAATATCAGACAAGAAGACTTGAACGCGCTCGCTTTTAGTATACATAGGACTGTATGGGTAAAAGTGACTTGTAAACCGATCATATGTATGTCCAGAGATATTTAGGGTCATGTATAAAGGATATCCTACGATAAGGTTGACTGCAATGACAAAAACTCGGCCAAGTGGGTTGTTGACGTAACGGTAATGTGGCCGAATTGTGTCCTTGAATGGAGGGACATGATTTTCATCACGGTCGATGAAACAAGTGTTAGCATGGTGATGTCGGTGGCTAATTTTAAAAGAAAAGTAAGGGACGAGGATAAGAGAATGAAGAATAAAGCCAACAGTGTCATTTACCCAGTGGTAGTCGCTAAAGGCATTGTGGCCGCATTCATGGCCTACAACCCATATGGCAAACATCAAACAACCTTGAAGATACACATAAGCAGTCCATGCCAAGTAAGAGAGGGGTTTATAATTAGGAAGGAGAGGGATGTAGTTTGTGGCGACGTAGTAAAGAAGGAAGCAAACAATGAGGTCGTAAAAGGGGTAAGAGAGAGAGCGAATGAGCGAACGGTTGAAACAATGTGGTGGAATCGCTTTCTTTATGTCGGATAGGGTGAATGGAGGATTTTCATAAGGAACTCGGTTGAAAATCTTTTCGTTTCCACCTCTCTTGTCCTCACCAGTACCGGCAACAGGCGTAGAACATCCACCTTTACCCATTGTTCAAAGACAAAGGGACAATATGAACACTAATTTGCCTTCTGTTACTGCAAAGACGAGCAGAAACAAGAAGCAATATCTAAACTGATTTGGTAGCCTTTAGGTCTCTCATAAGTTCACTATATATACTTGCCCATCACGTGCATGCCCGCTACTACGTATTCACAAACTTCCAATTATGATAGGCTGCGTCTCTCGGAATAAAGAAAAAAAGCAAATAACCACCAAGAGAGATTTATGTGAAATTTTCTCTCATTTGTTTCTAGATAAAGTACTTAATTTTATGCTTTATTATATAACTAGCTGGGTCCCGTGCCTCCGGCACTGTATGGACAACATGATTTATCTCAAACTTTGAACGACCAAAATAATTTATTGAGTGAGCGGAAAATTTAAAGTCATTTGTATTTTATTAAATTATTATTAGATTATTAGATAGATAGATGTATTTTATTAGATAGATGTATGAAATGTGGGATTTATCCCAAACTTTGGACGGTCCAGATGATTTATTAAGTGAGCGGGAAATTCAAAATCATTTGTATTTTATTAGATAGACTAGCTGGATCCCGTGCCTCCGGCACTGTATGGACAATATGATTTATCTCAAATTTTGAACGATCAAAATAATTTATTGAGTAAGCGGGAAATTTAAAGTCATTTGTATTTTATTAAATTATTATTAGATTATTAGATAGATAGATGTATTTTATTAGATAGATGTATGAACGGTGGGATTTATCCCAAACTTTGAACGGCCCAGATGATTTATTAAATGAGCGGGAAATTCAAAATCATTTGTATTTTATTAGATAGATTTTTGTAACTATACTCTTTTTTTGCTTAATAAACGATACTATTTTTTTTACGCTAATAAAGGAAACCTTGAGAATTTTAACTCTGTATATTTCTGTTCTTATAACTGTCAGTTTATTAAATTTGTTCCGGACCTAAATTTTAAACTTATAACCAATATATACTTTAAAAGATAATACTCCCTCCATTTTAAAATATATAAAAAAAATAAATAGTTAATTTGAGATCTTTTTAAATTTAAAATTAATATAATTCATTAAGAATTATCAGACAATAAATTTATAATTAATAATTTTTTTTAAAATAATTTATAATTTTAATTGACTTTCAAAGTCTATAAAAGTCATACAATTAGAAACTGTAGGAGTATAATTTAGTAACGCACAAAATAGGTTAGTGAGATATGAACATTCTAATTGTCACCTATCTAAAACGTCATATATAATACTTCTTACGTTATAAAATTAAAAATATACGTAGTAGCTTAAATAAGTTTTTCTGGTAATAGTTTTCTAATTAATAGAAAATAATTATATATCTTTATAAATCATTTTGCACTAATTTTAGATTTTTATAAAATAAATTTTAAAATTTGAAATGGATGTTCCTATATATGAGTTGTCGAGTACAGTATAGTAGAGACGCCGGTGGCCGGAAGGTTCTTCGTCAACAATGACGGCATAAGACAACAATTAAGACTACTGAAATTTACTGCTTCATCCATTAGTGACTTATTTTTACCTACGGGGGTAAATATGAAAGGAACTTTGAGCAAAAACGATTAATATAATTAGAAATAATTAATCTTCCATATTATGCACTTTAACGCTATGTTTCTGAGTTTTAAAATGGACAAAAAAGAAAAGAAATAGACGAAAAATTTAAGTTTTCTTTCTAATTCTTATGTTTATGAGTTTTTTAATAAACGGAAAAGAAAAGAAATGGGTAGAAAACTTGGCCACTTTTCCTGCCAAAGTTTTCCATCCAAAATTGACCAGATTTAGACGGAAAAGAAATTAAAATAAGTAATATTTTTATAATTTTTATATTATCCTTAACTTTTAATATAATAAATTTTAAATTACAACTCATGTCCTCAATTTTAAATTTTCTATTCTTTTCTATTAAAAACTCAGTTCAAAACTCAGAAACAGAGTGAAAAGATTTCGAGAATTAATAAATAAATGTACTAAAAAAGAAAAAGAAAAAAAAATTCACGTTGGAAGAAATATTATAAGTTTTTAATATGATAAGTATTCTTTAATTTTTAGATAAACTCATTTTTAAATTTAAAATTGACATGATTTTTAACTTTTCATTAATTTTAATTATCTATATTTATAATTTTTAATGAATTGTTTTGAGTTTAAAAATATTTTTAAAATTTAATAATAATTTTATACTTTCGAACAAAGTATAACACATATATAAATTGTTTGAGAATAGTACTACAAAAAGGCGGGAGTATACTAATTTTATCGGTCTGGCGGCTATGTATTATTGAGTATGCTTTTATTTTCTTCTTAACTGAGTATGGTCTCAATTTTATGTATTATTGGGTCATGCTTTTATTTTCTTCTCAATTTTATTTTCTTCTTAACTGAGTATGTACTATTTTTATCGGTCCGGCGGCTATGTATTATTGGGTCACTTTCTCCCTTGACCATTTTTTTTCCAATAATTCTTGGCAGACATGAATATATTGAATCGGAATATTGGACATTTTTAATTTATTTATTTTTTTGATTGTGACTCTTAAAAAATATATAATATTTATTTTAACAAGAATTTTTATAAAATATAGTGTTTTAGGTGTAATTTAGATACATATACAAGAATAGGGTTGTACAGTCTGTATAACTCTATTCTTGTACATGTATCTAAATTACACTTAAAACACTATATTTTATAAAAAAATTTATTAGAATAAATACTATATATTTTTGGGAGTCATAAAAAAAAATTTAAAAAAAATATTCAATATTCCGGTCCAATAAATATGTAGATGGACTCTTTTCTTTTCTTCCCACTAAAAGAAGAGGAGTAACAGCAATTTTCTACTCCCACGTGTTGACACAGATTGCAAATGGTTAACCTTATTTGTGTTCAAAATGTTAGAGAAAGAAAGTAACTTGATTTAAAGTAAATAAATAAATAACTCTTGAAGTCTTAAGGACAGAAAATGCCAGGCCAAAAGGCAATTGAAGACACAAAATAGACCCTTCAAATTGACTATGTATAATGTACAAATTTACAATATATTCCAAACCATGGATGTTAGGGGTATCAAATTTTTGATATAAATTTTAATGAAGTATTTGATGTAAATTTTGATATAAATTTTGCTTATTTTATTGACCGTCATTTACCGATTTTTCAAAATATTTGATAGAAAATTATTTAATATAATAATAGGTGGGGACCCACGAGGCCCACATGTTGAAAATGAAATTGTCAAGGGAAGGTTTTCAAATTGGTTCACGGGTGGAGTTATATATATATACTAGCTGGGTCCCGTGCCTCCGGCACTGTATGGACAGTGAGATTTATCTCAAACTTAAAACGGTCCAGATAATTTATTAAGTGAGCGAAAAATTCAAAATCATTATTAGATAGATTAGATAGATAGATGTATGGACGGTGGGATTTATCTCAAACTTTGGACGGCCCAGATGATTTATTGAGTGAGCGGGAAATTCAAAATCATTTGTATTTTATTAGATATATATATATATATATATATATTATATTTTAGTTTTTGTTTTTTTTCTTGATATTACTTTGAAAATCATAAATTGTCTGACATCCGTGAATGCTAAAACCTCATCCGTGAAAATTATTATTCGGTGCACCCGTACATGAGCAAACAGTAACCCTTCTATTCTCCTATAAATAGGATGCTTAGTTAGAATTGAAAATCACACCAGAAATTTCAGAGAATTCTCTTCTATAATCTTGAGCGTATTTCTTTAGAGTTTTAAGAAGTTTTGAGCGTAGTGCAAGTTTTCTTCAAAGAATATCTTCGCCCTACCAGTCGGAATACTCTTCTTTTACGATAAGGGGTATTATTTCTTTCGTATTCATGAAGAAAACTTCTGTTATTCTATTCTTTATTATTCTGTTGCAATAACCTGTACACGCGGACTACCCTATACTTGATGAAATTCTTCTGTTATTACATTCTTTATTATTATGTTGGAATAACCTGTCTATGCGAAGTACCGCATACATGGTGAAATTCTTCTATTATTCCATTCCTTATTATTCTGTTAGAACATCATGTTTGTGCGTTTACGCATGACCTGGTTCCGTTATTTATTATTCTGTTGAACATCCCGTCGGTGCGAATTTCGCCTGACCTGGTTCTATTATTTATTATTCTGTTGGAATATCCTGTCTGTGGGTTTATGCATGACATGGTTCCGTTATTTATTATTTTATTGGAATAATCTGTCTGTGCGGTCTATCGCATGCCTAGTAATTTTTTTTGTTATTTCATTTTTTATTATATTCAGTTGGTTAAAGTTTTGACTTTTATACTCCATGAAATTAGTAGAATATCCTTGATATTTGCGTTTCATCCAGTATCTTTTTATGGAAATATTCTTCTGAGCATTCTTAAGTTTTATCCCACAAAGCAGTATCATGTTGACAATTTGGACGTTATTGGTTCCTGGATAAATTAATTATTGAACTTGTTTTATTGAATTCTTATATCATTGTCATCATCCTCATGTTTATATTATGTTGAAAGTCATCTGTGGCCTGTAGTACATAGATGGACTTGGTATGATTATGACCAGGGATTATTCGGTATAATCATGACCGTAATGTTACAAATGATGTGGTAAAAGTCCTCATTGGCCCGTAGTGCATTGATGGACAGTTGTTGGCATGATCATGACCATTGATGAATACAGAATATCATTGGCCCGTAGTGCATGGATAATTTATGGTCGTGATACTAATGATTATACTTGGTCGTAGTGCAGGAATAATGTGAATTATTTATTAAGCTGAGTCTCAGCGATAAAAGTGATGAAAAACCTTTTTAAATCATAAAAGATAGTAGATTTTATTCCCTACTTGACTCTTTTAATGGATTGCTTGTTCCGCTGTAGTTAAATTTGATGTTTGTTATATTTTATCAGTTTAACACTGTTGAAGGCTAATGATAATTTATTCTGCATTATCTTAGTCATAATATTTCTTACTGGCTAGTTAAGCTCACCCTTTCTTTCACTGTTCTCTTCAGGAAATGAGAATATATCTGGGACGAGTCGGGGAACAGAGTGACGGTACAGATGATAGCATTAGTAGTCCTCATTATTCTTTTAAATAGTGTGATAATAAATATAATGAGTACTCCATTGAGTGTGGATATTGTCTAGATGACAATATTTGTATTAAAACTCATAGCATATGTTTTGTCGTATTTTACACGACAGTTGTATAATTAAGTTTTTATTTATATTTTGTACTATATTTTTGGCGACTCAAGATGGGTGATGTATACCTATTTTGGGGGCGTCACATAATAGGTATTAGAAATTTAGCTAACCATGAAATTAAAAATAAAAACAAATAATATTAATGCTACTATTTAATTGCATGAATAGAAAACAATAATTAAAAAGAGAATTTCTATTATATAAATAAAAAAAATTACAAATACTCGTGACAGTAGTTCCACACATGATTGGAATAAAAGATAAGACAAAAGTTCTAAATATCTTACTCCCTTCTACACGAGTGAAAAACTAAGGAAAAGAAAATAACAAGTGATGTCCTTTTCTCTAAAACAAGATGCCTATTTGTAGGGAGAATGCATTTGTGCCTCAATTTAAGTTCATTGAACTCGGACATTTTTGTTCCTTTTTTTCTCTTTTTTCCTTCTTGACTTTCATCTCTATATGGTAATCCTCCAAGAGTCATATTTCATATTAAAAAGTTAGATATAAATCATTTATTTTCTCCCAAAAAAATATATTATTTTCTATAAAATAAAATAAAATATATTAATTAAATAAAATAAATATAAAAATATTAAAATGTATTAATTTCGTGTCTATCACTAATTTTATGGGTCTGGCGGCTATATATCATTTTGGTTATGCTTTTATTTTGTTTATTCTGTTTTGTAGTCCAAGTCCTCTGTTGGTCGGTCTAATAAAGTAGCCACCGGGCCGACATGACGTACCCAAAAAGAAAAGAGTATAGTTACAAAAATTCTATAATTAAGAGTAAAAATACTTTATGTAGAAATTAATGATAGAAAATTATTTGAATGGTATTTTTAGCATTTATAAAAGATAAATGTCTTTTTATAGGCATAATCTATCTTGGACACCACACGAATTAATAATCAAGATATACTTAATTATAAAATATACTCAATCTTCTAATAATCATAAGGCTAAAAACAACCTCCCCAAATTTAAGCATACATCACCCAAATTTGAGTCGTTAAAATTAATTATTACAACGTCATGTGAATATGACAACACATATACTTTAAGTTCTCAGACAAATATGATATTGCATAAGTGATCACGTATACTTTCGTGTAATTGCTAGTAATATTTTAGGCAAACAAAGTGTAAATGGGTGTAACGACCCCCAAAATTCGGCCTATTTTCAATCCTGATCTTGTTCGTTATAATACAATCTCATTCGAGCTCCATTTCATTATTCCATAATATAATTGTTAAAATTTGTATATTTTAAAACTTCTAAAACATTCAATATCAATGAGGATATTAAAACTTTCCTCATTTCCAAAATTGCAATGTTTACAGTGTGAAATAATTATATCGAAACGTGCTATTACGTAGAATAGAAACAATTAATCAATTAGGCACTTACATGAATTGAAAGAAGACATCTTGTATGTATCACGTTTTCGCTGCGCTTAAAGGTGAAAATCTTCAATTGTCTATCTCAATCTTATGATGGATGTATAGTTGTGTATAAAGTTCTTGAGACGACAACTGAGACCAAATCCTAACTATTTTATTTATAGAATAGCTAAGGGTCAAAATCGTCCATCAAGATTATGAAACCCTATGACCCATTATGTCAAGTACTATCAATAATATTATTGAATATAATTGTATTATATATATAAATATTTGGTCAAAATATAGACAATTTATAACTTCAATTATTGGGTATGATGTTGGATGACTTTACTAGGCTTAGTTTAAAAGAAGTAATATAATTTTTTTACAATTTCAGAAATATGTGCATATTTTCATATAATTTAGGAAGCTTAGAAACCCGTTTGAGATTCACTTAGTAGGAGTGAATCTCAAATAGTCCCCGTTTTGGGACTGTTCTTGTATGTTTCGATCTCACTTAGGTCGGTGTTAACGACTTGAGCACGTCTTTATATTTTTTGAATTTTTGGTTAGTATATATCTCTTGATGTTCTTCGGGTGCATATTTAGACTACGATGTGTTAGTTTTAATTTGTGCTTTTGAATATTTATTTACCGCTTTGCTTTATGTTGTCTACTAAGTAACTGCTGATATTCATATGTTGTACTGCAGAGATATTATCGCTTCGAGGACGGGCAGGAGGCCCATAGGATGATTGTTCTCAGGAAGTATCTCGAGATGAATTGGCACAAGTGGGTCTACGACTGGAAGAAGAAGGCCCAGACAAAGATGGCTGATGGAGAGACACTTAGAAATGTCCGGCCAGATTTCATTGGTGCTGCGGTGTGGGGGCAGATGTGCGATATTTGGGAGGGCAGGGCGTTCAAGAAGATGTCGACATAACATACAGCTGCCCGACAGCAAAGTCGTCTCCCACATTGCACTGGGAGTCAGTCGTACGACCTCTACAGGGAGAGACTCGAGGCGAGTCTAAATCACCGACCTTCCTGCCTCGAGTTTTGGTGGCACGCTCACCAGAAGAAAGGTGACAGTGGTTATATCTCACCTGAGACAGAGCGCATTGCGGTAAGTAATTTAATTATTTCATTTAGTATGTATTTGATGGCTTTGAAATTCTTTTGAATTTTTTGTGTAATACTTTCTTTTTACCTATTTCTGTGTTTTTTTAAACACGGTCTGAGGACCTTTCTGTGGTCCGAAGCACCCAGAGAGGTGACACTCCAGTGGCTGATGCTGAGCGTGAGGACGAGGAAATGGAGGACTGACTGGAGGCTACAGGGGGGCCGAAGAAGGGTAGAGTTGTGGGCATCCCCCGTGACCCAGCCTACACTATAGTCCCTGCTGTGAGATCTCGATGTCACCCACCCACCGGAGGTAGTGGTGCGAGTGGATCAGGCGCCGACCCTTTATTATCTGACTACTTTTTTAGGCGGATCATAGAGGGGTGCATGGCGAGCAGTATCGTGCAGTCAGGCGCACCATCACGCGAACGGATCTACCAGCTTGCTCAGGAGGTTGTCCACGGCTCCATAGATCCTGCAGCTATTGCTGACGACCTCATGGGTGTAGTCCGGGAGGAGGCCATCCCTGCATGTGCAGTTGTCTTGGCCAACATCTTTCCTCCACATATTCGATGGGTAAAACTTATTATTGATGTATTTCCTTATTTGTAATTATATTGCTTATATAAACTGTCAAATAACTAGTTAATACGCATACATAGCACCGAGTAGGTATTAGACACGCGTTAGAACTTTGCTTATTCCTAACAACCTCCCCTATTTGATTATGACAAAAACAATAAGTGCATATGAATGTTATGAATGAATCTTATATATAGTGAGAAGCTGTATTTCTAAAACAGATAGTTATGAATGTCATTTATAATGATATGGAATTTAATACACTGACATTTTACATCTTGGATCCAAAACATACCTAACTAGTTAGAGATGTACCTCTTTGACTCCATGTATGTTTCCAGGATGTCTGTTGATCAGCTATTCGTCTGTTTGATTTGTTTTCTCCTGCTCCCCCTCAGACTCATGATCTTCTTCTTTATTTAGCCCCCCCTCAAATTCTCTATTCGTAGGATCATCATCCTCTGGCTCCCCCTCAGATGACGATTCTGCTGCTGTAGCTGCTATTATCTTCTTTGCATTCTTCTTAGCCTTCTTGTCTTCTTTGCTTCTTTTCTCCTTGTTCCTCCTTGAGTGCTTCTTTCCATGTCTCTTTTTCTCCCCCTTTTTGTCATTAATCACTTGTGAAAGTTGCTCCATGTTGGACATTAGTTGTTCCACTAGGTAAAATGAGTTACCAACCTCAGTCTTAAGTTCTTGTTGGCTCAACTTATGTTGTAGAGAGAAAGACTGATTCAGATTGTCAATCTTGTCAGAGAGGGCTTGGATTTGCTCTTTGTTAGCCTTCTGTGCTCGTAGAGCTTCTGCCTTCTGTTCATTCATTGTCTTCAGATAGATTTGATCTCTTTCTTTGATTTTGAGAGATATGTCAGACATAGCGGCGTGGAGTCTGTCTTGAACCGCATTATCTCTTGCTTCTGTCAACATATTTGCCTCTTCAGTGATGATAAACATCTTTTTGACCAACTCATCAGAATTTTTCAGTAACTCCAGCTCCGTGGGAATTTGTTCATCTGGTTGGGCAGCCTCTTGTTGAACACCAGATTTTACTCTACGATTTTCATCCTTGGACAGTTTTTCGAAAGTGTTGAGAATCTGAAAAATTGTTGAGTACTAATCGCTATTGGAGGATGAAGGAATGTCGGGTAACGGTGCTTAAGCAGATGGAGGCTTCTCATTTTGGACTTGATCAACATCATTGGTAGAGTGATCAGATTCAACGATCATCTCCTTGGCCATGCTCCTTCTGCCATCAGAGTCCACTCTATGATCATAAGGAATATAGTGGTTTCCAGCATGTCTGTAGACTTTGTAGTGAGGCTAATCTTTGATCATCATTGTTGCATAACTCTTCATCCTTGGGAAGTTCTGAGCCACAAGTTCTTGGTTTGGAATTTCTGGTGGTCTATTCGAGACTTCCTCTGCTATTTTCCTGTTAATCCTAGCTGGAGAAATGACAGGATGGTCTTCTGGTTCCTTTGATTCTTGATGTGCAGAATCAGAATCCTTCTCAATTTCCTCTCTTTCTGAGCCTGAAACATTCTGATCGGATCCATCAGTGAATGCTTCTTGCTGTATTTCATTTTCAGAACCTTCTTCAGCAAGATCTTCCTTGGACTCATCTTCTTCATTACTGGTCCCATCTTCAGCACTTTCTTCCAGTGATTCAGATTCATCATCACTTAATTCGATGACTGCAGTAGAAGATTCTCCTTTATTCTATAGAATACCCTAAAAAGTAGTCTGTTTCTCTTTCTTCTCCTTGGGAGTTTAGCTATAGGAGTTTCAGAATCCTCTTCTTCTTCAGAATCCAAAGCTTATGTATCATTAGACAGACTATCTTGATGTTCAGCAACAGTAGGGGCATGTTCTTCTTCTTCAGACTCGACATCTTTTGAGTTAGTTGAAGAATTTACAGTAGAGGATGTTGTTGTGTCAACTTGCAGCCTTTCTTCATCATCAGAGTGGATGCTCTGAGAGTTAGCCATAGGGCTTGCACATTCTCTTTCTTCACCATCAGACTTGGCTCTTCCTTTCATAGATTCAACTTCTTCCTCATTGCTAGACTTGCTTTTTGAGGGTTCAATCTTAGAGCTTTTAGTTCCCTTCCCATCTTCAGACTCTACATTTTCTTCTTTGTTGGATGAACTTTCTTGGGGAACTGGAACTGATTTCTTCATCACTTTAGCTTTCTTCTTGGGTGGCGCTTGGAGTAGTCTGTTACTCCTTCTTCCTTTTTGGGTTTTAGCAGTTGATGCTGGTTTTTCTCCTACTCCTTGTTTCTTCTTGTCAATGGAGACATGGCTTGACGAAGCCTCTGCATTCTTCACATTCTTAGACTTCTTCTTTGCCGGTGTGGCAGCAACTGATGTAGAGTCATCAGATTGAGAGTTTTCCACTTCTTGTGCCTTCCTCTTCTTAACAGAGACATTGTTGCTGCTTCCAGTTGTTATTAGCCTCTTGTTCTCCTTGGGATTTTTCTTCCAATTTATAAACAACTGTGGAGACATTACTTTATGAACATTAAGAATTTCACCCTCATCATTCTTAATTTTATTCTTCAACTTTTTCTTCAAGACGATACTTAAAAATCTCCCATGAAAAACCTTTGTGAGTGGTTTTTCAGTTAACCTTTTCTTTTCTTCCTTATCCAGCCACTTAGACATATGATCAAGCAGGATAACTCCAAAGTTGATGTGTTCCTTCAGGACTATAGCAGACATGATCTTCAGCTGTTGGTCAATCACAGTATCATGTGCAGTTTCTTTGCATAAGATACATTTACCCACTATTTCAGCAAGGAACTCGAATTCTTCAGGAAATTCCTTTTTCTTCATGTCCTTCAGACTAGGGTTTCTTTTGTAATGCATAATCTTCTTAGCTTTTTCAGTGTCGATATCTTCTAGGATTTTCAGATCTCGGTCAGTAAGCCCTAAGAATTGATTGATCTCAGAAGAATTTAGCTTTAGAATCTGACCCTTAACCTTGGTGGAAAGGATTCCAGAATTTACGGTTGCATTTGAATGAAACTCTTTGACCAGGTCACCATATATTCGTGTATTTGCCGCAAGACATTCTGAGAACCCAGCCTTCCTCACAAGTTCAAGAATATCCCTGAACTTCTTCTCAGATTTTTTGAACGTCTTGGTTCCTAGCTGAATGCCAGTGATTACTCGCCAATCTGCCATTTGCAGAGTTCGAAGAATATGGGTATTTGTTTTAGGGAGTCTTATAAGAGATAGTTGAATGTGATTTAGGCAAGGATTTGGAGGGTTAATGGATTTAGTATATGAGGAGGCTTTTATGGTTTGAAAAAGAGAGGGAAAGAGGTTCGATAGTTTCTAATAACTGTTTGTAAATTTTGAATTTGTCTTTATGGCAGTTCCTTCTAACTCTGCATACGCTGTGATGTGTCAACTAGCCATTGGTTGCACGATGCCCAGTAATGAGCTAAAACTCCCCCATTAACTCTTCAGTTTAATGTCCCTTTTTAAAATGATTAGTCGTCAATGACGTGGATTGATCGTTGACCATCTTGGTTCGTAGAGTAGCATGGTAAGGCAGCTACGGACTCTACGTTTTCCTTTGTTGAATCAATGATCAACTATGTAGAGATGCTGCAGTGGATGGTTTTGACATTAATCCTCATCTTGAAACTGCATAGCTTGATCACTGATGTACCCCAAGCCAGTTTGGGCACTTAAGTTCTGAGATGCGTTTGCATGATATCCTTCCAAACTGTATTAGAACTTATCTCTCTCATAATTTGAATGGTTGAGTAATTGTCCTGTTCTTTCAAACTCCTCATGAGTTAGAATAGCCTCTTATATGACTGCGATTGTCGAGTCTGTTT
The DNA here is from genome assembly GCA_020205505.1 of Panax japonicus. Taxonomy (NCBI): domain Eukaryota; kingdom Viridiplantae; phylum Streptophyta; class Magnoliopsida; order Apiales; family Araliaceae; genus Panax; species Panax japonicus. Next base: position 49,386,765 of record CM035106.1, read on the forward strand.
CTATGATCGCTGAGTTTGCACTACGATCGTTGAGTTCTCTTCAAACTCTACTCTATGATTATTGACTGTCTTGGTCCTTGAGATGAACTTGATCAAGCAATCCTTCTGGGTTAAGGTAGCTCAGAAAGGGCTAACCTCTTAGAGTGAGATAAGGGTCATGTTTGTCCCTAAGGTGCTTTCCAGATGAAGTACTTTAGACGTAATTTGCATTGATATCTCATTTGACCTTTTCTGATGGGGAGGTCCTCTACCAACTTTAGACAATTGCATTTGTTGTAATCGTGGTGTCCTCCTGCTCTTACACTATGATCAGATGTTTGATCGTAGGCACTCCACGATTTTGAGTTTGGTGGCTGATAGGTTATCTGTAGTACATTTTGAGATGTTCCTGCTGACTATGGATCTTTATTTGGTTCATCAGCCACAAAGTTTTGGGACTCTGTAGCTGGTACATTTCTTTATAGTATATCTCAGTGCTATTGTTCCTTAACAGATCACTACTTCCCCATGGTTGATGCTGTCTTTTCAGTGAGGTGTGATTTCCTTTTCTTCATGTGCAATAGGAGGTATCCATGCATGTCTCTTTCAGGCTGGAATCACCCCTGATAATTGAATCTGTTTACACCGTACACATGGATGTCTCCAGGACTGATCACTCTACGATCTTTTGACAGCACTACGATCGTAGTCTACTTTGTCAGCTTGAACTTGTGGAGTTCTGCTCCCGTAATAAGTTCCTCATGTTTGATGCTCTATGATCCTCTGGTGCACTTCTTTGAGGACAAGCTTTGTCTACTTGAGCATCTAAGACCCTTTTTCATCTTTGAATGAATGGCCTACTTTCATATAATCGATCAGCAACCATGTGAGCTTCACTTAGATTAGATAACCAGGTCTTCAAGGACAGGCTTTGATATATAGGAGTTTTATCAGAATTATTTCTGAACAGTCCTAAGCCTTCTGCTGATTGAATCTTCTTGACTGAAATCTTTTTCTTCAGCATTCCTTAGTGTGGCCAGATGGACCAAGTACCTGCAGGTTATAGATTTCTATTTTTGGTACCCATGGTTAGATGGGTCCTGCTAGGTTAGTTTTCTAAACCCTTGTTCCTCATATATTTGGATAATCATCATATTGATCACCACCAGTCATATTCATGCATGTAACTAATTTAGATAATACCTTTTGAGATGCATGATGGTGAATGTGTGTAAGATCTGCTATTATAATAAAACACTCTTTTTCTTTGATGGTTTCATCATTTGCTAGTTTATGTTCACAGGGTTTAAATCTTCACAGGGTGAAAATAAACTTTACGATTTATTAGTATCTGGTTGATTTATGGAGGTGATCAGTTTCTATGAATCTTCAAGATACTCTTGTAGAATTGATCATACTCTGTGTTTTAATTACTTAGACCATAGGTTGAACATACATATTAACTCATCAACAAAGATTACTTCATATAAAATTAATTTAACATGTGATGCTCTTATGACCCATTTCAGATTTCTTTCACGATGTCATCTTCAACCTAAAACTTGGATGGAGAGAAAGTTTATAGGCATTTGAGTTTCCACCTTCAGTGTACTTTCTCACTGCCTTTTTAGGTAGATTATGATTCCCTGAAAGAATACTGTTATAGTTCAAAAGGGGGTGCAATTATGATGTACATATTTATATTAGTGAGGAACCGTACTTTTTTACTGTCAGTTTCTTAACAGTCATTTATCTTAGATATGCTGAGTTTAGGCATTGATGTGCATAGTTTCTCATTTGCTCCTGACAACTAGTTGCTCCAGTTAACTTTCAATTAGTCAGACGTGGTCTTGAAGATGCAAGTTAAAGAATATCAACATCTTTAGTTCTTTGACATCCTTGAGTTTACAAGGTTTACATCTAGCTGCTGGTTGGCCAGATACATGTTTGAGAAGTTCTTCTTTCTCCTTTGGATAAGCATTTCTTAGCTTGTGTGGCCTTTTCATTCTTTTAGGCTGGTGGATGTTTGACTCTTTTCTTTTGATGTCTTTTTAAGTTTTCTAGCCAGGTCTTCAGACTACAAGATTGACCGCGAGCAAGGATTGGTCTTGTTGATATGACAATCAAGAACATGGACCAATCTGAGCAGCTTCAAGTGTATATACACATTTCCCTGTACAAAATATTTCCAACGTGTGAGCTCATCTACATATAACAAGTGACTTACTACTAAACTAAGTTTAGAATAATGTTTGTACCTAGGATTAGACTCAAAGCGATTAGCTTTTGAATATAGCATAAGAACCTGCTTTGATACCAATTGTTAGGTCCCAATAGGCACAATATAGATCTAGAATGAGGGGTTGAATAGATCCTTTTTCGTTTCAAATACTTTTCTCGTTTATTTTGTCTCTCTCATGAATTAGCATATGATAAACATAAGAATCTTTTCAAGCACAACGAAATAAGTAAAAGATCCCCTTCATTGATATATTCATAATCAGACATACATTATTCGTAGAGTTAATTCAGTAGTAAGCAGTTAAAACATATATGACAGTTATAGCAGTTAATATATATAATGTAAATGACATAAAGTAAAAGACACAAGGGGTTTTATGTGGTTCAGAGACTCAAGCTCCTAATCCACTCTTCTGCTTTTAATTAGCAGGATTTCCACTAAGGAAGGGCAACACCCTGAATCACTAAGATTCCTTCAAGGCCAGCAGCCTGGGGACTTTAGTTCACTAAGAACTCTTCAAGGCCAGCAGCCTTGGAACTTCTTAAGTTTCCTAGGAATCTTCAAGCCCAGCAGGCTTGGAACTTCATTTAGTCCCTCCAGACAAGGACCCCTCAGGCCCTGGCTTCTTGTTGTTGTAGTTGTTGTTGTTGTTGTTGGTGCTAAGCTTCTAAGATGTCTTTAAGCTTGAACATCTTATGTACTTAGTAGCTTGGTGTGGTACTCTTTATATTCTGCCTCTAGTCTGGACCACATCTTCTCTAGTGCAGCTGATCTTCACTATTTTCTGCTCATCTTCATCTGGTGTCAGCTGTGCACCATCACCATCTGGAGTTGCTAAGTCTTTGAGCTTTTGGTAGTCTTCGTTTGGCACTTAGAAATCGCTGAACCCTTCTTGAATGTTTTGCAGACATGATTTTGCTTCTATTCCTTTTCAGCTTTTGGTTCATGGTGATCTGTAGAGTGACTCTCTTGATCTTCTTTGTATTATGCTACTTTTTTGAATGCTATCTTTTTGGGCTTCTTGCTGGGTCAACAGATATTTCATGACTTGATACCATGTGCCCAAAGAATGCTACTTCCTCAAGCCAGAACTCGCATTTCTTCAACTTGGCATAAAGCTTATATTCACGAAGCTTTTGGAGTGTCAGCCTCAAGTGTTGCTCATGATCTTCACGGCTTTTGGAATAAATAAGGATGTCATCAATAAAGACGACCACAAAGTGATCCAAATATTCCTTGAATACTCGGTTCATCATATCCATGAAGGCAGCAGGAGCATTAGTCAATCCAAAGGACATGACTAGGAATTCATAATGCCCGTACCGAGTTCTGAAAGCTGTCTTTGGAATGTCATCGGTTCTAATCTTCAATTGGTGATACCCGGAACGAAGATCAATCTTTGAAAAGAATTTGGCTCCTTGCAACTGGTCAAACAAGTCATCAATACGTGGCAATGGATACCTATTTTTGATGGTGACATGATTCAACTCCCGATAATCAATACAAAGTCGCATACTCCCATCTTTCTTCTTCACGAATAGAACAGGAGCACCCCAAGGAGAAGTACTAGGACGAATAAAGCCAATGTCTAACAATTCCTACAGTTGGGTTTTTAACTTCTGAAGTTCAATAGGAGCCATTCGATATGGGGCTTTAGAAATGGGTTTTGTACCGGGTTCAAGGTCGATACAAAATTCAATCTCACGCTCTGGGGGTAGGCCAGGAAGTTCTTCGGGGAATACGTCAGGAAATTCATTAACAATAGAAATATCGTTCAAAACTGATGTATTTTTGTTTAAATCTGTGACATGAGCTAAGAAAGCTTGACATCCGTTTTTCAATAAACGAATAGCTTTATGGCTTGAGATGACCGTGATTGATTTTAATGGGTTGGTCGCTTGAATTCGCATAATAGGTTGATTAGGAATATGAAAGCTAACAACCTTATGGAAACAATCAATTTTTGCATGATGAGTAGTTAACCAATCAATCCCTAGAATCACGTCAAATGCAAGTATTTTCAATGAAATAAGATCTACAGGTAATGTGAGGGTACCGATTTGAACCAAACAAGATTTATAAACAGTGGATGTAATGAAGGTTTCTCCCAACGGAGTTTCCACAGATAAGTCAAAGTCTAATTTCTCCGGAGTCAAATTTAATTGATGAGCGCAAGTAGGAGAAATAAAAGAATGGGTAGAACCGGTATCAAATAAAGTATAGACTTCTTTAGAGTTTATGATAAGCTTACCAGTGATGACATCATTCGGGTTCCTTGCTTTCTGGGAGGTCACAACAAACGCTCTCCCTTGCACTACCGGCTTTGACCTTTCTGGGACGGCCTTTGGTGCCTCCATCCTAGCTGAATTTGTCTTTGGTAAACGACAAAATCGGGCTAAGTGACCTTCTCTTCCACAATTATAACATGCTTTGGACGGCATCGCGCAATTTGGACTGATGTGTCCCTCCCCTCCGCATTTGAAGCATATGATAGGTGGTCTTTCTCCTTCCTTAACAACGGGTGCTGGTGCTGACGTCTTTCCATCATTGTTGAATCTCCTCTTCTTGAAATGTCCATTCTTATTGTTTTGGCCCTGATTACCACCGAAGTGGTTACCATTTCTGGCTTGCTGATTCCCTCCACGCTTGTTGTCACCGCTTCGATGACCACTCTCGCTGGTATTATAATTTTGTCGTCTGCTCTCTTTTAGTTGAGTTGACTCGTTATCGCGCTCCACTAACTGAGCCCTATTTACAACATCTGAATACAAACACAGTTTATGAGAAATAAGATGTTGACGTATCTCCGGCTTCAAACCTCTTAAAAACATTCGCGCCATTCTCTCTTCATTATCCACCAAGTGGGACGCAAACCGTGATAACTCTGCAAATTTTGCCTCGTATTGCGACACGGTCATATTATTTTGTTCCAACTTAATAAACTCCACCTCCTTCATGTGACGAATACTTTGGGAAAGTATATATCGTTGAACAGCTCCTGGAACTTCTCCCAAGATATCTTCAGTACAGCAGGTTGAGTATGTTTTACCGATTCCCACCAGTAATCCGCCTCTCCGCGCAATATAAAGGCGGCAAAGGGAACCTTTTGCTCCTCGGAGCATGCCAAGACATCAAATATCTTGGTAATCTGCTTTATCCATGTTTCCGCCATAAGTGGTTTTGGCTCTCCCTTAAACTCCGGTGGTCCCAGCTCCTTGAACTGTTTAGCGGTGACCGCCCGAGAGTTTCCTGTGTTTCCATCTACGTTTTGGACAGGAGTCGCTCTCGCCTGCTGTTGCATGAATTGCATAAAGCCTCTGAACATTTGATCATTCATCATTTGGTCAGTGTTGTTGTTTGCATGAGGATTGTCGCCTTCCTGATGCACATTATCCTGATTATTGATATGTGGTGAATCAACGATTGCCTGTGATCCATTGCTATTCTCAACATTCTCAGATGTCATTTTCAGATACTGCCACAAAACAAAGGTTAATTGACATGTAACATAATATCTCTAAACTTTGACCAACCAATTTAAATACAAAATAAATTTAAGTAGGTCATACTAGCAAAGGAATTCCCCGTCTCTCCCCTCCTAGTTCTAGTCTCACATCTTAGCCAGGAATCATATCCCTAAGCTCTGATACCAACTGTGACGCCCCCAAAATTAGGTATACATCACCCATCTTGAGTCGTCAGATACATGGTACAGAATTCAAATACAACTTACTAATACCACTGTCGTGTATAATATAAAAAAATACAACTGTGAGTTTGAATACAATAATTGTCTACTAGAGATCATACAAACTCAAAAGGAGTCCTCAATACAATTATTGTCACACTATTTAACAGAATAATGAGGACTGCTAATACTATTCTCTGGTCCATCACTCCGTTCCCCGACTCGTCCCAGCTATATTCTCATTTCCTGAATAGAACAGTGAAAGAAAGGGTGAGCTCAACTAGCCCAGTAAGAAATACTATGACTAAGATAATGCAGAATAAATTATCATTAGCCTTCAACAGTGTTAAACTGATAAAATATAATAAACATCAAGTTTAACTGCAGCAGAATCAACAATCCATTAAAAGAGTCAAGTAGAAAATAAAATCTACTATCTTTTATGATTTAAAAGGTTTTTCATCACTGTTATAGCTGAGACTAAACTTAATAAATATTCCACATCATCGAATCACCCCTGCACTACGGCCAAGGATATTCTTTAGTATCACGACCACAATTATTCATGCACTACGACCAAGAATATTTGTGTATTTATTAATGGTCATGATCATGCCAACAACTGTCCATCAATGCACTACGGGCCAATGAGGATTTTTAATTTTTTTACATCATTTGTAATATTACGGTCATGATTACACCGAATAATCCCTGGTCATAATCATACCAAGTCCATCTATGCACTACAGGCCACATATGACTTTCAACAAAATATAAACATGAGGATGATGACAATGATATAAGAATTCAATAAAACAAGTTCAAGAATTATTTTATCCAGGAATTATTAACGTCCAAATTGTCAACACGATACTGTTTTGTGGTGTAAAATTCAAGAATGCTCAGAAGAATATTTCCATGAAAAGATACTGGATGAAGCGCAAATATCAAGGTTATTCCACTAATTTCATGGAGTATAGAAGTTAAAGTTTTATCCAACTGAGTATAATAAAGAATGGAATAACAAAAAAAATCACCATGCATGCGATAGACCGCACAGACAGGTTATTCCAGCAGAATAATAATAACGGAACCAGGTCAGGTGAAATTCACACCGACAGGATGTTCCAACAGAATAATAAATAACGGAACCAGGTCCGGCGTAAAACGCACAGACAGGATATTCCAACAGAATAATAAAGAATGGAACCAGGTCCGGCGTAAAACACACAGACAGGATGTTCCAACAGAATAATAATAAAGACGGAACCAGGTCCGGCGTATAGCACAGACAGGATATTCCGACAGAAATATAAAGACAGAATAGTAAATGGATGTCACTAAGTATAGGGTATTCCGCGTATACAGGTTATTCCAACAGAATAATAATGAATGGAATAACATAAGGATTTCACCAAGTATAGGGTATACCGCGTATACAGGTCATGTATAGGGTATGCCACTTTTACAGGTTATTCCAACAGAATAACAAAGAATGGAATAACATAAGTTCTCTTCAAGAAGAAAGAATAACATCCCTTACCTTATTAGGAGATTGAATACTGCAGTAGTGTAGTAACCGAATACTCTTCTTCTTTCTCTCTTACTCTCTCTATACTTTCTCTCTCTATAGCTTGAACGAATTCGTGAAAAATAATGAAGCCCTAGGCCTCTATTTATAGAAGATTTATTACTATTTACGAAATTATTTACTATTTACGAAGGTAATTACTATTGACGAAGGTAATTACTATTTACGAAGGTAATTACTATTTACGAAGGTAATTACTATTTATGAAAGAGACTCTTAGATGATGACACATGGCCCCCCATAAATAATTAAACTTATCACAAACGTCTAATAATAGACTCTTTATATACATCAAGGATTGAATAAAAATTATCAGAAATCATTTTATTTTTAATCAACACATATTTAATCTTTCAACAATTATTAATCATTTATAACTTGTCGTCTCAATTATTGTTTAAATAATATAACATATTATACAGATGATACTGTGACAATAATTGAATCAATAATATAAGAGATATGATGCAACAATTACTGTAGCAATAATTGAGTATAGCTGAGTGACTTCTCACGTAAGCATCAATAATCAAAACCGTGTGCTACTATGCAGCAACGCGTATTACTGTACTTTTACTACCGAGTAGTTCAACAGTTTTAACGGTAACACTTCCGCCGTTATTTTATAGAAAGATAATTTTGTCATTTTCTAATTACGACAATACTTTTGTTGTGGGGTCCACCAATGATTGTGCCGTCGTACGAATATTTCCCGACAAAAAGAATATTCCCCGACCAAACGAATATTTTATAACAACTTGCGTACTTTGCAAAATTTATAAATATTACCCACAACTATAACATTATATCAAATTTATTCCATAATATTCAAAAATAATAATTATAAAAATTCATCTTTATTTATAAAAACTGGGGTCTTACAGTTTCACCTACCCCATCAGAGATGTTACTTTTATATCTTGGGCAAGTAGTCAACTTTATTACCTCCTTCTGATTTCTCGATCAGAGGTTTTCCTTTTGCATCGATGTTCTCAATAAGCTCTTGTCCGAATACCAACCTTCAGATTGAACCGTTGCCAATGCTTCAATCTTCGGATGACCGAACTCTACGATTCTGATGCTTACTTTCTTGGACCTGATCGTAGTGTCTTGTTAACTTGCTGATTTGACATATAGAGACAACACTACGATCTTTGAAGAATGTTCATTGGATCTTCAATGTAGAACACTTTTTCCTTCTCTTGTGCAATGCCTTAACACTTCTTTTTGCCTCGACTGCTCTCAGATACTGATGGCTTGACTCTTTACTCTGGTCTTTTCTGAGTAACAAGACACTTCAGATTTGTGGCGTGTCCAACTCGCTTTCTCTTTGTGATCTACCGTTCACTTATCATCAATGGACTGACCCAATGCTTAATCACTTTAGCCTTGTTCTTCAGAGGCTAACCAGTATCTCTGTGTACACTCTATCAGTTTTTTCTTTATTTGGCAAACACTACAATCCAGGTGCTTCTAAGATCGATGTCTTCTATTTACTTGACAGCAACTGCACTAGCTGAATTTCCTTAGTCAGTTATTGAAGTCTTCTTATGATCAACTTATGGAAGACTTCATCTCGAATGGCTTCACAACTCAATCTGGATGCTGATTGAGTTAATGCTTAGATCTTTTGTTAGCTTGTATGCCATTCGTTGAATGCTCTGGTTTCCTTCAGGTGGGATGTATCTTTGCAGTACCAACTAGAGGCTTCATCCCTTTGGATATTCTGGGAGTGCTCATTTGTTGAGAATCGTATTAGCTCTACGATTTTGCCTTGGTGCTGTGAGCACATCTGTTGAAGTCTCAGTTCTACACTCTACGATTCAGCTTCAGCTGTGCAAACACTACGACTCCGAGATCAGATCTTGACACTCTATGATTTCTGTCGTTGTGCTTGTTGTCTTCATCTGATCTTGCTTGACTACGATCTCTGCCTTTGATACGATCAGTAGACTCTACGAATCTGAGTGTAGTCTACGATTCTTGACTTGACTTCGTTATGAGTAGACTCTACGACTCAGAGTGTAGTCTACGATTATTGACTTGGCTTCGGCAGATGCTCGGTCGGCTCGTAGGTAGGCTGTCTCTACGATTCTGAACATGACTTCCTCAGTAGACTACGGCTCCGAGGAAGTGCTACTCGACACACTACGATCCTTCCTCGTCTCTCCTGGCAGTCTACGAACTCCGAGATCTACTATCTTGCAGACTACGATTCTGCCTTGATAGCTCTCGAGTTTTTCTTGACTCTCTTGGCAGACTACGATTTCTGGTGCAGTACTCAACGATCAGACAATCCTATCTATTACATCATAAGATCAACCTACCATGCTTGATCTTTCTATATTTATAGTCCTTGTACATCATTTCTTTTAAAGGACTTTACAAAGCTGTTTTGCTTATGTAGAATCATCCTAACATATTTGATCAATTCATTCTAAGTCCTTGTACATATGTTTCTATAATCTATCAGAGGACTTTACAACTTTTCTTAATGCAAGCATACTTGCATATTCATTCATATATATATCATAATCAAATCATATGCAAATAAGAATATCATTCACATGCTTATTCCTAACACATACTAGATAGAAGTTTTATCAAGAATGTATCTTAACCATTCTTGATGGTTAGTTTTTATTTTTGTCTAGTTAATTTAGCTTCCAAACTGCCTTAGCAGTTCCTTGACTCTCCTTTGATCAAGTCTCAAGTTAGTTGATAGCTGGAATATGCATTCTTCACAATATTGGTATTATAGGACAAAATCATAAGAGATTTCTAGTTGCCTCTTGCTGTTGGTAACAGCTACTGTCCTTGAATAGTAGCTTGATCTCTTGATCCCAACTTTGCCTCCCTTTTTATTTGCCAATGGCACAACAAAAAAGAAAGAAGTTAGAAGAAGGCAGTTTAGTTAGCAATTTGGCACTGCAGCTACCTCATGCTTCATATGGTTTTTAAGTTACCCAATTGGCCTCTTAAATGATATTAAACTTGATTCCCTGGTTCAGCCATTGATACACACGGTGGACCTAAGGAATGATTAATCTAGGATTCCTACTTCTAAATTTAGCCAAAACTATCATGTGCTAAGGTTCAACCAATCAAAATTGTATTATACTAAAGTGTATTTGAGGGTTAACTGTGTCTAGTAGTTTTCTTTAATACTCTACCAGTTCCTTATCTTCCTTTATGTTAACAGCCATTAATGCGTGGCTTTGACATATAAATTATTAAATTCTTATAAGGTATGTGCATATAATTCTTTAGTAAGCTTTTTGGTTAACCTTTTTATACAGTGTCTGACCTACAGATTGCTGAACTCAAGTTGTTAGCACAGCAGTTAGCAGCCAATTCTTATCACTGCTGCTGTCTTAGACAGCAGTCATCCCTTTCTCAGCTCTCCTTTCATAAGTGTCTTTGAACCAAAAGTTTAGTTATGCTTGAATTTTAGATATATTAGCACCTAAAATTACCCTTAGAACTTGCAACACAATCGTGTCAGTCCCCCTAAACTAACTTAAATCAGTGTGCAAAGGGGTTGATGTGAGACCCCAAATTTTACTAATAAAGATTTAATTTTCTCGAAATATTTTTTTGAATTTTATGGTGTGAATTTGAGATAGTGTTATAGTTGTGGGTAGTATTTAAAAATTTTGCAAAGTACGTAAGTTGTTATATAATATTCGTTTGGCCGGGGAATATTCTTTTTGTCGGGGAATATTCGTACGACGACATAATCATTGGTGGACCCCACAACGGAAGCACTGTCGTAGTTAGAGAAACGACAAAAATATTTTATAAATAACGGCGGAGGTGTTATTGTTAAAACTGTTGAACTACCCGGTAGTAAAAGTACAGTAATACGCGTGGTTGCATAGTAGCACACGGTATTGATTATTGATGCTTACGTAAGAAGTCACTCAGTTATACTCAATTATTGCTACAGTAATTGTTGCATCATATCTCTCATATTATTGATTCGATTATTGTCACAAGATCATCTGTATTAAATCAATAATTGAGACGACAAAGTTATTCATATTATTAAATTGCAATATTTACAATGTATAGAAGTTCTGTCAAGGAGTGGTTTAGTCACCTAATTGCGCGCCAATAGGGAGAAATCCTTATTGGAAAGCCCCCTCTTTCCTGGGAACAACCTGGTTGCTAAATATTGTGAGTTATAATATTAATAATGAATAAGTTCGTGTTGATTAAAGATGAATTTGATAGTTTCATTATGTTGGGATTATTTGTGTTAGTAGAAATCGACATCTATTCTGATGATAATTGATGTCTGGAGGTTATATTGTTCAATCGGGTATTCGGGAAACTTTTCGTGTCGAAGTTACTATTCACGAGTTACTATTCATGAGTTACTATTCACGAGTTACTATTCACGAGTTTTAATAGTAACTTGTCCTTTCGGAGACTAATTCGCAGTAACTCTCTGTAGCAAAAGTAAGGGGAGAATATAATCTTAAGGAAAGAGTGATCAACCATTCGATTCAAGTGAGAATTTTGTTGTTCTATATCTTACTACAAAGAAATTTACAACACTTTATTTGTTTTAGCATGGTAATGTTAAAATTCCTTTGTAACGATACTTTATTTTGTTTCTATATATTGAATTATATACATGTTAATCAATTAACAAAAAGATTTAATGTAATTAAGAAAAATATTTTTTAATATTATAGTTGATATTTGCAACGGACTTCCATCATTTGCCGCAGACACATCCATCATAATATTGAGCATTTTTGTTCTTTTGACCCAAACATTTGCGACGGGTTGTCCATCGCTTATAAGTACATCAATGACGGAGCATTCCATTGCTTAATTTTTTTTGTAGCCAATATAAACAAATTAGATATTCAATATGCCTACAACTGCATTTTTCTTGTGACAATCTGAATTTTCGAAAATTATTAAAATAAGAATTTAATAAATAAAATTCTTATTATGAGACGTGTTGAGTTTATATATATATATATATATATATATATATATATATATATATATATATATATATATATATATATATATATATATATATATATATATCGGTCCGGATCTTAAGCTCACCCCTTATCTAACTCATCCGAGCTCACCTCTCATTTAGCGACGGACCCGACGACGGTTCGGTCATACAACCGTCGTCTATACTTTTAGCGACATACAACATATAGTGTCGCTATAAGTATAGACGACGGTTGTATGATCGAACCGTCGCCGTGTCCGTCGCTAAAAGGGGGTGAGCTCGGGTGAGTTGAATAAGGGGTGAGCTTAAGATATATTCCCATATATATATATAGTCCGGATCTTAAGATCACCCCTTATTCAACTCACCCAAGCTCACCCTCTCTTTTAGCGACGGACATATATAGTATCGTTAAAAGTATAGACGACGGTTGTATGACCGAACCGTCGCCGGGTCCGTCGCTAAAGAGGGGGTGAGCTCGGGTGAGTTGATAAGGGGCGGACCGTGTATATATATATATATATATATATATGTGTGTGTGTGTGTGTGTGTGTGTGTGTTATATTTATGTGATTTATGAGGTGAATTTAATATGTAAATGTAATATCCAAGGATATTTTAGGATATAAATTTTGTAAATAAAATAATATTTAATTTGAAATATGTTTGTTGGATGAGTTGTAATTAATAAAACCGAGCATATTGTATATTATATATTTGTGAATAAAATAAATTTTATTACAAATAAATGCTTTATGGATATATTATAATTCAAAATAATTACAAGTGAGATATGTGACAATAATTTCTCTGCTAGGGAGTATTGGAATTTGAAATAAATAAATAAATAAATGATATACGATTGGTGAATAAATCAAATAATAAAATTAAGTTATTTGATTAAAATAATATATTTGTTATATAATAACAAATGATTTATAGTATGAGGTAATATAATAAGAAATAATGGATATACACAGCTGTGTATGTTATATTTGTGCATAGTCTATCAAAATTACGTCGTTTTGGCAGATTTATTTTTGATTTCTTATTTGGGAGAAGAGAAGTTGATTTTTTTTAAAATTAATATTCTAAAACGACGTAATTTTGTCAGATTGAGCACAAATAAAATATACACAACTGTGTATGACCATATTGCCCAATATAATAATAGGATATACACAGTCGGCTATAGCGACGGTTCATCCGTCGCCGTGTAGATACATATAGCCCATATATATATATATATATATATATATATATATATATATATAGTCCGGATATTAAGATCACCCCTTATTCAACTCACCCGAGCTCACCCCCTTTAGCGACGGACTCGACGACGGTTCAGTCATACAACCGTCGTCTATACTTTTAGCAACGCTATATGTTGTCCGTCGCTAAAAGTATAGATGACGGTTGTATGACCGAACCGTCGCCGGGTCCGTCGCTAAAGGGAGGTGAGTTTGGGTGAATTGGATAAGAGGTGAGCTTAAGATTCGGACCATATATATATACGGTTCGGATCAAGTGCATACCCCTTATTTTACTCACCCGTGCTTACCCCCCTTTAGGCGACGGTTTCGGTCATACAACCGTCATCTATACTTTTAGCGACGGACAATATATAGCGTCGCTAAAAGTATAGACGACGGTTGTATGACCGAAACCGTCGCCTAATGGGGGGTAAACATGAGTGAGTAAGATAAGAGGTATGCACTTGATCCTTGCTATATATATATATATATATATATATATATATATATATATATATATATATATATATATATATATATATATATATATGTAGAAAAATGATCCATATCATGTATTTACTACGGAATAAAAAAAGGCATATAACATCTACACTTTCTGTTTAACAAATAAATGATCTGTTTAACAAATAAATGATTGGAATTTAAATTGGAGAAACGTCGTCCGTTAGACGTACTAGCGGACGATCGTTAATGAAAATATTTCCCACTTAGCCCATCACCCTTTTTCTTCCAAATATTATTAAAACCTAAAATACTACCAAACCCTCCTCCTTCACCTTTATCTCTCTCCAAAACTTTTATTTATTTTCTCTCTCTAAAAAAATAAACCCATTTCATTTTCTCTCTCATCTTTGTCCTTGCTCCTCAGTCCTATGGAAGTACCGTTATCTACGGATCTTCCGCCGCGATTAAATCGCCGGCTCACATGGCTTACGCGGCTAACCCCACACCAAATTATGTTCCCAATTTCAACCATCCACCTTATGCCGAGGTACAAAGCTTGAAAAGCTCCCTTTTTCTCTCTGTATATATATATCTGTAATATATATACACTTTCTCCCTCTAAAAGTCAGATGTATTTTGGTTTATTTTGTTTTTGTTTTGTAGATGATTACAGCTGCTATTGTAGCTATGAAGGAGAAGGATGGGTCGAGCAGACAAGCCATAGCTAGGTATATAGAGAACGAGTATAAGAATTTGTCACCGGTTCACTCAACCTTGTTTACTCAGAAGCTGAAACGGATGAAGAATAATGGTCAACTCGTTATGGAGAAGCATTCTTACATGCTCCCTAGATCTGTACCTTTTTCCTTTCTCCACTACTGGTAATGGTAATGGAGGTAATAATATCGCTGCTTCATCAGGTACTTCATCAGGTAGTACTAGTAGTGTCTTTGCTAATCCTCAAGCTTCTGTTGTAATGAATTGTATTACTGGCTGTACTGGGTGTTGTTGGAGAGGAATTCGTGTTGCAGTGTTTTTGTAATTGAATTGATGTTGCTGTAAATATATAGGAATTTGCCGTCCGCTAGTCTTGCGGATGATATGGGTACTGTTATTTCAAATTGGTCTTCTAGGCTAAGTGGGGGGCAAAAGTGGGAATTATTTTCATTAACCACGTCGGCTAGTACTTCCAGCGGATGACGTTTTCCTTTTTTATTCCATAGTAAATACATGCTATGATTATTTCTCATATATATATATAGGGAATATATCTTAAGCTCACCCCTTATTCAACTCACCCGAACTCACCCCCTTTTAGCGACGGACACGGCGACGGTTCGATCATACAACCGTCGTCTATACTTATAACGACGCTATATGTTGTCCGTCGCTAAAAGTATAGACGACGGTTGTATAACCGAACCGTCGTCGGGTCCGTGGCTAAATGGGGGGTGAGCTCGGGTGAGTTTGATAAGGGGTGAGCTCGGGTGAGTTTGATAAGGGGTGAGCTTAAGATCCGGACCGTATATATATATATATATATATATATATATATATATATATATATATATATATATTGCCTGCTTAATTGATATTTTTATATATTTGGTCATTGCATTTAAAATTAGATTTAATACAGGAATTAGTAGGAGGAGCCTAAGCAAAAGCTTTTCAGGAATCTACTAAGTTTTTTTTAAAGCAAGAACTGTTACGTTTGAATTGAAGGAATGAAATAAAGTAAGGAATGGAATAGATGAGGGAATGGAATAGGGAAGAGAATGGAATGATTTTTTAATATTCCATGTACATGTTTGGTTGATGTTAGGAATACATCTAAGAATGAAATAAATAATTAGAAAGTGACCTAAATACCCTCAAATGTTCAAATTTAACTTAAATTCATTTTATATTAAAAATTTAACACATATTTCATTCTTAGAAATAAAGGGAAGGGAGGGGAGGGGAGGGGAGGGGAGGGGAGGGAGTGGGGTGGGGTAGGTGGGTGGGGTGGTTAGATAGGGTAGGTGGATTGGGATGGCTAGGTGGGGGTGGGTTGGTAGGAGGTGCGGGTAGGTGGGGTGGGGTGAGTTGGTAGGTAGAGTAGGTGGGTTGGGTGGCTAGGTGGGGGTAGGTTGGTAGGGGGTGGGGGTAGGTGGTAGGGTAGGTTAGTAGGGGGTGGGGTAGGTGGGGTGGGTTGGTAGGTAGAGTAGGTGGGTTGGGGTGGCTGGGTGGGGGTAGGTTGGTAGGGGGTGGGCGTAGATGGGGTAGGTGGGGTGGGTTGGTAGGTAGGGTATGTGGGTTGGGATGGCTGGGTGGGGGTAGGTTGGTAGGGGGTAGGGGTAGGTGGGATGGGGTGGGTTAGTAGGTAGAGTAGGTGGGTTGGGGTGGCTGGATGAGGGTAGGTTGGTAGGGGGTTGGGGTGGTTAGATGGGGTGGGGTAGATGGGGTGGGGTGAGTGGGGTGGGGTAAATGGGTAGGTGGGTAAGGGGTGGGGTGGGAGTGGGGGTAGGTGGGGTAGGTTGGTAGGGGGTTGGGTGGGTGGGGGTAGGTGTAGGTGGGTTGGGGTGGCTGGATGGGGGTAGGTGGGGTAGGTGGCTAGGTGGGGGTAAGTGGGAGTAGGGTGAGGTGGGGGTGGGGTATGTGGGGGTAGGGTGGGTGGGATGGGGTAGGTGGGTGGGGAGTAGATGGGTTGGGGTGGGGGTAGGTGGCGTGGGGTAGGTGATAGGGTTGGTTGGTAGGGGGTGGATTGGGTAGGTGGGGTAGGTGGGTGGGTTGGTAGGTGGGTTGGGGTGGTTGGGTGGGAGTAGGTTGGTAGGGTGGGGGTAGGTGGTCTGGGGTGGGTTGATATGTAGGGTAGGTGGATTAAGGTGGCTGGGTGGGTGTAGGTTGGCAGGGGGTCGGGGTATGTGGGGTGGGTGGGTGGGTGGGGTGGGGTTGGTGGGCTGGAATAGATGGGGTGGTGTAGGTGGGTAGGTGGGTAAGAGGTGGGGTGGGACTGGGGATAGGTGTGTGGGTGGGGGTAGGTTGGTAGGGGTGGAGTAGGTGGGGTGGCTGGGGTGGCTGGGTGGGGGTAAGTGGGGTAAATTACGAAGAAATAGAAATATGGAAATTCCGAAAAAATTATCAAATCTCGGCCCCTTCTCTCTCGTGTCGTTCCCAGATCGATCGAATTGAATGAATATGTAAAAAAACCCTATTATATTTTTAGGGGTATATTTGTCAATTACTTAAAAATAATGAATGGAATGATTTATTCTTGGCCACCCCTCAAGGAATGAAAATTAAAATTTTAAGTCAACTATCATTCCAGGAAGAATATATTATTTCATTGGAATAAACAAACCAAACAACATTTTTATCATTCCAATAGAATGATTCATTCCATTCTCTCTCCTATTCCATCGATCCAAACGTAGCATTAACGTTTTAAAGCCTTTTGGGAATAACTAGTAGTAGTGTAGGAATAAGCATTAGCTGCCAAGATCATGAGAAAAGGCTCTAATAACATGTAATTCATATAGTATATAGAAATCAGGCGTGGACTTCAGTATCTACATTACTTCTTTCCTCCGTTCCTTTCTCTTATCCTTGTATAAGCCACATCAAAAGCATTCCCAATTTCTTTTCTTTGGGCTGGAACTACCGAATTAAGCAAGGAATTAAAATGGTTTGCTACTTTGATTGAGCTAGCAAGGAAGGGGCTAAAGATGATATAATATCATCCAATTCAAAGCAAGATTAAGGTTAGTACTCTGTTTATAGTATTACATATGAAGTTAGAAAATAATATTAGAAAGACCATAATAAATTAGTTGATGTTAACGCCTGATTTTGTACGCCTGACGAAATCACCAAAACAGCAAGCCAAAATAGCGCCAACGGTTGATGGAGTAATTTTTGTGAAATCAAACTCACGAAATACACTCACATAAACATAAATAAAGAAATATAAAGTATGAACACAAGAATTTACGTGGAAATCCAATTGAGAAAAAACTACGGAGAGAGAGTAATTCACTATAATAATATTGGGAGTACAAGTTGTGTATTTGTGTTGTATCTTTTGTGTCCTTCCTCCTTCAATCCCTTGCTTATTGCTGTATTTATAGATAGGAGTAGGAATTTTTTTCAGAATCATCTTCTGCAATTAATGGCTAATATATTTCTTTCCAAATTAAACCTTCTTATCTCACCAAATAAGAAAATACAATCTTACTTTAATAAGGATTCTTTCACTACTCAAAATAATCACACTCCAACATTGTCCCCAGTCTCTTATTTACAAGGAATTGTAAATAACTTAAAATAAGAGAGTATACAAAAAGTCTCCTCGGGATTTTTATCATCCTCGGGATTTATATCCTCAGGATGTATATTCGCTGGATTTATATCCTCTGGATTTTTATCCGCTGGATTTTTATCCTCTGGATTTTTATCCTCTGGATTTTTATCCTCCGAATTTTTATCCTCCGGATTTATATCCTCCGAATTTCCTTCAGTCTGTGGTTGATGATGAAACCGAAGCCACTTTTAAAGCACTTCAATGATATAAAAGCTTAAACTTTTATTTCTGCGCTGGCTGAATTCGTTATTGGTGCGGTAACTCAGCATCAATTTATCATCACCTGGACCAAAGTGTTAATATTTAGATTTTACATGCATCATGTGAATACTACCACTACATGCATAATATAAAAGAGAATATGAAAAGCGTATTAATAATCAATTACAACAATGCTTCAATTGTTATTGACATAATACATATATACACACACACGTACAAGTATATATTTAATTTAATAAAAAAGAATCACTTATCTCCTTTAGTGAATCGGTGATTTTAAATCGACACTAGAACAAGTGTCTTGTTTCCCACAGACGGAGCCAATGTTAACGCCTGATTTTGTACGCCTGACGAAATCACCAAAACAGCAGGCCAAAATAGCGCCAACGGTTGATGGAGTAATTATTGTGAAATCAAACTCACGAAATACACTATCTACGTGAAAACCCAATTGGAAAAAAATTACGGAGAGAGAGAGAGTAATCCACTATAATAATATTGGGAGTACAAGTTGTGTATTTGTGTTGTATCTTGTGTGTCCTTCCTCCTTCAATCCCTTGCTTATTGCTGTATTTATAGATAGGAGTAGGAGTCCTTTTCAGAATCACCTTATAACTGCAATTAATGGCTAATATATTTCTTCCCAAATTAAACCTTCTTATCCCACCAAATAAGGAAATACAATCTTACTTTAATAAGGACTCTTTCACTACCCAAATAATTACACTCAGATCACATGGCGCTAGAAGGAGGGCTAGTGCTTAAACAATCACAGATTCTATGGCGAGCGTGATTATTTGGGTAGTGAAAGAGTCATTAAAGTAAGATTGTATTTTCTTATTTGGTGGGATAAGGAGGTTTAATTAGGACTCCTACTCTTAATTGGATTCAGGAGTTATAAGGTGATTCTATAAACAAAAGGAGTCCTTCTCCTAGTAGGATACGGGTGGAGGTGACTTCTATATATATGGCTACAAGTTAGGGTTTTAGAGGAGACAAGACAAAAGAGATACAACACAAATACACAACTTGTACTCCCAATATTGTTATAGTGGATTTCGCTCTCTCCGTGGTTTTTTCCCAATTGGGTTTTCACATAAATTCTTGTTTTCATACTTTATATTTCTTTATTTATGTTTATGTGAGTATTTCGTGAGTTTGATTTCACAACAATTACTCCATCCGTTGGCGCTATTTTGGCCTGCTGTTTTGGTGATTTCGTCATGCGTACAAAATCAGACGTTAACCGTTGATATGATGCGAATTGTGATTGTGATATTTAAGTATTAGTAAAGGAGCTTAGTGGGATGAAATTATGGCATAAGAATAGGTACAAATATCTCTGACCCCTGCTTTGGAAATGGACGCACGTATGGTGTTTGTTAAAAATCCTAATAGGACCTATTTTGTTCAAATGTTGAAATTGAGTGGAGATTGATGCTAAAGAATAAGTGAGGACATTATATATATAGCTAATTAAATGGTTTATATTAATTAAGATAAGTGGGAAAACTATTTTAAGAAACACGACATGTTATTGTTAGTTTAAAAAAATTGTTTTGACATAGTACCGTTGTCATTCTATAAAACTCATTTGGAATACTTGTATGGAGAATGGTGTATTTTCTAAAAATACTTTTTCATGTCCTTTATAGCATACCAAAGTTTTGTATGCTATATATATGTTTGGCTGAGTAGTTTTAGTCTTTAATTTAACTAGTTTAAATTCTCTAATTCAGTTAAGTTTTAATTTTTTTAAAAAAATAATACTTCATGTCTTCTATACTATATTAAGGTTTGGGTGTAATTAATTTAGAAAATTGTAAATTACAAATTTGGGAAGTGGGCATCATGGAGTCGAGGCTGCAGCAGCTAGCTGAGCCTGTTTGATTTGTTTTGATGATTTTGGTTTTAGCTTGTGGAAAATGAATCAAACCAATAATAAGTAAACATATAAATTAATATATTAGTTATAAGTCATATATCATATATGTAAAATCATAACTAAATGCAATACATGAAATAAATTAGAAGTAAATTGTGTAAGTTGGAGTTTAAATTAGAATGCATAATGTAATTATGTATTAAGCTATGAATGATTTAAAGTATATTATAAAACTAAAAGCGGATAGTGTTGATATTGTTTGGGGACTGTTTTGAAGTATATGGAATGTAAAGTTATTTAAGATATAACAAATCACTAAATAATTTAATAAAGGGTAGTTATTATATAATAATATAAATAACTTTAATGAATATATTTAAATAAGAAAATACAAGC
This sequence comes from Panax japonicus, assembly GCA_020205505.1. Lineage (NCBI taxonomy): Eukaryota > Viridiplantae > Streptophyta > Magnoliopsida > Apiales > Araliaceae > Panax > Panax japonicus. The sequence continues at coordinate 49,407,818 of CM035106.1, forward strand.
TTTAAATTAAAATGATGTGGAATTCATGCTCATTGAATTATATAAATATTATGTGAGATAGCAAAACAAGATGAGTATTACTGATATAATAACTTGAATGTAAATTCATCGGAGATAAGTATAACCTATCAAGTTACTAAAATGTAATAAGACTCAAGTCATGGGTAATAAATCTATTGAAACAAATAAAATTTTAAAACAAAATATTAAACTTGTAAAATACAAGTTTAGATATAATTTGTGGATTATATTATAACAATATTAGCAAATACAACATAAATTTTGTCAATAAACATTTCTGATCTGTCCCTTTGAGCTAAATATCAAAACATCAATAAACAAAGTAGTTTTATAATTTAATAATGCAATCCACTATCAATTCTTCCCCATATTTGTAATATAACTACTATAATCCATAAATCTGAAATATAGAAAAGCTTTCCAATCTAAACAACCTGATGTTCTTCCCTATTTCTCAATAATATCAAAAAGCTATCTTAAACCTCAAATCAAAATTGAATATTGCGTCAGCATTTTGGCAAAGCTTTAATCTACTACCTGAGCAATAACTGATATTACCAACCAGTAACAGCTTCATATGCTGAAAAGTAAATGCGACAACACCAAGAATGCAACGACTTGAAATCATTTGCAAACCTGTAGAAATAAAAGTTGGTCTAAAGTGCCTTATCACCAAACAAAAATAGGTATTACGTACATTTTTTTTTAATAAATAATTTGGGCAACCTTGTAAGAGCATTGAGAGGAACGAAATATGGTGTCGGTCACCAATAATCAACACAAGAACAGGACCCATCTCTAAAATGGTGAAAGCGATGTTTATCTCGAACAATAATTTCTCTATTTGAAATAACTGAAAAGAACTTTAGAGCGGTGTGGCAGTCCTCACACATACGAAGGTTCTTGACAATCCTTATTTTAAGCACATGATTTGTCTTCAAGAGACCAAATGCTACAGCAAGCTTCTCGCTATGATATCTAAGGGCATACTCTCTCTCCTCTTCTTCCAACTCATGCATGACGGACTCAGATACTGGTACATAACCCATAGCCCTACTTCTCTGCATCAACTCATCTAAGAACTGATAAATTGCAATTGTCTCTGGGTGGGACTTGTCACCGATGCTAAACAAATATGTCTTTTGATCTACCTCTACTGTGCTATAGCCCACTTGCTTCTTAAGGCCTTTTTGAATCATAATGTTTCTGACCATTTCCACTCGGTCCATTCGACCAGCCATTGCATATATATTGGAAAGCAAAACATAATGACCAGGAATTTCAGGTTCAGCAGCTAAAAGATGCTCAGCAACTTGTACTCCAAGATCCAAGTTCTTGTGCAGCTTGCATGCCCCAAGCATTGCAGTCCACACAGCTGGTGCGGGTTTGACAGAATCTATTCCTTTGATGTGTTGAAATGCTTCGTCTAAATATCCAGCACGCCCAAGCATATCAACCATCGCAACATGGTGCTCCATTCCGGGAACTAAGCCATAATCCCGCGTCATGCTAGCAAATGCTAGGCGCCCTTCCTGGACTAGCCCAGCGTGAGCACAATGCCGAGAAAACAGCAACAAATGTCACATCATTGGGATGTGGCCCATGGGTTTTCATTAGATGAAAGAGTTCAATGGCTTCCCTACCATAGCCATGCATTCCGTAGCCTGAAATAATAGTTGTCCAAGCCACAACATTCCGCTCATCCATGGAATCAAACACCTCCCGTGCTTTGCTTAGATTACCACACCTAGCATACATATTCACCAACGCAGTACCAAGAACCACAGTCACATGAAGCCCATGATTCCTTATATTCTCATGCACCCAACAACCCAAACCCAAAGCCCCCAACTGTGAGCAAGCAGATAACACACTCACAAAAGTGGCTGAATCAAACTCAACACCCAAATCCCGCATCCTACAGAACAGCCTGACAGCCTCATCAGCAGACCCACATTGCTCGTACCCTGAAATCATTGAATTCCACGCAACAACCGTTTTGCCTGACATTCCATCAAACACCTTCCTGGCAACACTCAACTGACCACATTTCGCATAAAAACTAATCAAACCAGCCTGAACAAACAAATCCAAAGCATACCCAAATACCAAAACATGGCAATGAACAACTCTACCAAATTTAAAAGCCGATAATTTAGCAGAGGCTTTGATCACTGCAGTAAAAGCGTGACTTGAAGGCCATATACAGGAAGAGATCATACGGTGGTAAAAGAAGATAGAGTGCAGAGGGAAGTGGAATTTGGTGGAGGAATTAATGAGAGAACTGAAGAGGAAAGAGTCAGGGTTAGGGATTGAGAAGAAGAGTTGGCGGGTGTAGAGAATTGAGCCGGCGGCGCAGGAGAGGATGAGAAGTTTGGTGAGGAGAGAGAGGGAATGGTGTGAGCCGGAGACTGTGAGGTGGGCATGGACTTGTTGCAAATGTTTAAGACGTGGGCCAGCTCGAAGGAGGAGGAGTAACTGATAGTTGTTATGATGATGGAGGTGTTTGGTTGCCATGGGAGGTTGTTATTGTTACTCAGGAAGCCAACTGAAGAGGAGACATGGAAATTGTGGTGGTGATTAATATTTGTTTGTTTCACACAGTATTTCAACAAAAAGGAGCCATTTTTTAATTAAAATACAGATAGTAAACAAAACCAACATTTATAACGCATATTCTTGAATTACTGATGACCCCAAAAAAGTAAACAAAACCAAGAAGAATGGATCATGAAGATCTCAACTCTTGAATGAGGTGCATTGGTGGCAACCAAGCAAATTATGATAGCCGCTAATAAGCTTCTACAATTTGCCTTCACTTTCTCTGGGAAAACAGTTGCACTTGCCATATTAGATCAGGATATGTCTGCAAAACATGGTTCCATAAAGGAAGCAATTCAAACTTTCCTGAAATATCCATGTCTTGGAATGCAAATATGTAATGATCTCCGGGCCTAGTTCAGTTATTTGATTCTTTGTTTTGGTACATACTTCAGTTATATGATTCCAACCTAAAAACCTGTTTCAAACAAAGAACACTGCATTTTGGTAGTTGTCTAATGTGTTATGTAGAAAGGGACAATTCAATAAATTAAAGCAGAGAATATAATAACTCAGATGCTATATGAGCCCAATGAGATAGTAACGTCATAGTTATGAACTAATGTAAAATTCACAAGAATCAAGACCTCGCTAAAAAAGATGCAGACAAAATCTGCAACATGTACTCGAGACGCTGCTGCTGATAATGTCAACATGTTCAACATCCATGCAGCAGCAAGCCCGTGGCACAGTGTAGGAAAGGCTAAGAAGGCAATGAGGGAGCGACAAGTTAAATTAACCATGTCATTGATAAACCAAATGATTGGATTTGGGGATCTCCCCTCAAGTGAGTTTCTTGAATAAACTTGATGCTAAAATGGCAACACTACTGCTGTATTAATCTAATTGACTGCCAAGAAAAAGAATAACATAAGGAATGACAATGCATAAAGTTTGTGTTGCATAAATTCTTAGATAAAGGTGTTCATCTCCAATTCTCAGTACATAGCTTCCAATAACTTGAAAAAATAAACAGCCATCATTCATACACACATTTTCTATAAGCATATAATGCACACACATCTATATATTTCTCTGCTGCAGAATGAACCCAAAAGTTTAAAAACATGATCAATATTCTTAGCATACACAGCCTGTTAAGCAGCAACAAACATGTAAGAATTTAGATAAACTACGAGTAATGACAAGAAGTGGTGTCATAATTTCTTCCCAAAATCCATTTTGTATCAGTTATTACTCATCACTAAAAACAATTGAAAATTCATCCAATAAACAACTAAATAATTAAATTTGAAAAATTTTCATATTATTTCTTATAGAAAATCACTACTAGAATACTGGGAAACTGAAACTAATTTTTAGAGACGGACTAAGTTCCGTCTCTAATTCTAGTAATTTGAGACGGACTTAGAAACCGAAATTTTGCTATGTCTCGACATGATTTGGAAGTAAAAAACCGAGACGGATTCTGAAACCACAAGCATCGTCTCAAATTTTAGAAACGGGATTGGAGACGGATTTAACCGTCTCAAAAAGTAAGTATTTTTTAGAAAATTATAAACTCGTTTTTGAAACAGATTTGAGACCAACTGTGCTCGTCTCAGATTAATAATTAAAAAAAGAAATAAATATTTATGTTTGAAACGGATTAGAGACCGAAATGTCCGTCTCTGACTTTTATTTTCCCTCCAAATATTAGTCTCCAATTCCCTCCTTATGTTAGAGACAGATTCGAGACGGATATAGTCCGTCTCAGTATTTTAGTTTCCCACCAAAAATTCCCTCCAACTATATCAAAAAAAGAAAAGAAGAAGAAACGAAATAAGACTAAATAAGATTCTTTCTATCACATTCTTTCTGTCAAAATCCCCAAAATCATTGCATCCTCAGATTGTTTCTATCAGATTGAAAATCCCCAAAATCCATCTTCTCAATTGCAACCATAGCTCCCGATTTTGCTTCTCAATTTCCATCCCAAAGCCCATCTCTCTCAAATGCAACCATGAATTCCCGATTTTGCTTCTCAATCAACTGTGCGTCTTGCGGATCTTAGTTTAGGGCTAAAGGAAAACTCGGGTTACTGGCCGAAGACGAAAACAATCACGTACGCACCTCCTTAGCAGCGTGGTCATCCCTCCCGACGGTAATCTTTCTTTTCTTGTTCATTATTAAGCTTAATTGGATTGCAACGTGGTCATCTCTCACCTCCTTAGTTGGATTGCAGAGTGTTTTTATTAAGCTTAATCTTACCTGTTAGTCAATCAGTTCATCTTGTGGAAAGATAGATTGCTAGAAGGTTTATTTAAGGGTATTATTAGTACTAGATTGGAAAGCTAAAGTATTGGTTTCTTCAAAGCTCTATGGTAAGCTAAAGATTGAAAGTTTTGAATGTTAGAGTAAAAAGTAGAGAAAAAAGACAGTTTGGAGGCTATGATTTTTATGTTTGGTTACTTTAAACACGATGAGCTCTTATCCAAGTCTCTATATCCCATAGATGGTAGATCTGTCTCTACATCACATATACCAATCCTGACTATATATATTATAATATGGGCCTATTCTTCTCCCACTTGTTAATTTTTTATTTTCTCTTTTTAATAATAGTGATATAGAATAATACAATATCTTTAATATTTTAATACAATTTTGTTATCAGTTCATCTTGTGGAAAGATAGATTGAGTTTGGTTTATTTAAGGGTATTATTAGTACTAGATTGGAAAGCTAAAGTATTAGTTTCTAAGGATCCAAGGTTAATAATAATAATAATAATAATAATAATTTGACAAATTTTAATCATGTTCTATTCAGAAAGGATGCCTCTTGATCGAAGTTGGATTGATAGGCGAGTTGCTGAAAATGGAAGAACATTTAGTGAAAAATTTAGAGAGGGAGTAAAGGAATTCCTCAATTTTGCTTACTCTATTCCTGGGAATGTTAGTGAGCAGAAACTTAAGTGTCCTTGCTCAACTTGTAAATTGAGGTTCTTCCAGCTTTGAGAAGATGTTGAAATACGTCTTTATAGAAAGGGATTCAAAAATAATTACAAGAAAATGGTTTGTGCATGGCGAATATTTTTCCGAAGAAAGTTCAAATCATGGTGATAATGTTGAGGTCCCGCTTGATACAAATCCGTACATAGATCTCGTGCGTGATGTTGCTGGGCAAAGTTTTGATTGGAGTAGCGAGACATCTAGATTAAAAGAACCAAATTATGATGCCGCCAAGTTTTTTCAACTTTTAAAAGATGCTTATGATCCCCTATGGCCAGGTTGTGAGAAGTCAACAAAATTATCTATGGTAGCACAATTGTTGAACCTCAAGGATGAGTCAAACATGAGCCAAGTTCACTTTAATAGCATGATCTCATTAATGAAGAGTGTGTTGCCTACAGATGAGAAGCTTCCTGAGAATTATTATAGGGCGAAACAAATAGTAAAAATATTGGGACTTGGCTATCAGAAGATACATGCATGTGAAAACGATTGCGTGTTGTATTACAATGAAAATGAAAATAAGACGAATTGTTCCGTATGTGGTCATCCTAGATTTAAACCTAAGCCACATGGAAATAAGAAGCAAAAAGATATACCTTTTAAGGTTTTGCGATATTTTCCAATTACACCTAGACTTCAAAGATTGTATATATCCAATGTCACAGCAGAACACATGACATGGCATAAAAAGAATCTCAGTCCCGATGGTGTAGTTGTTCACCCAGCAGATAGTGAGGCATGGAAACACATTGATCGCACTTATCCATCTTTTTCTGCAGAATCTCAGAATATTAAACTTGGACTCTCCACTGATGGGTTCAATCCATTTGGAAACTTTGCAAATTCGTATTCCTGTTGGCCAGTTATAGTCACTCCATATAATTTGCCACCTGGAATGTGTATGAAGCAGTCCTACATGTTCTTGAAATTAATCATTCCCTTGTCCAAAGAGTCCTGGTAAGGATATAGATGTATACTTGAGACCACTGATTGATGAATTAAAAATGTTGTGGAATGACAGAGTTAACACATATGATGCATATGCGAAGCAAAATTTTCAGATGAAAGTTGCACTTATGTGGACTATTAGCGATTTTCCAGCTTATGGAATGTTGTCAGGTTGGAGTACTCATGGTAAGATGGCTTACCCTTATTGTATGGAGGGTAGCAAGGCTTTTACCCTTGAGAATGGTAGAAAACCTTGTTTCTTTGATTGTCATCGTCAATTTTTGCCTAGTGATCATTCTTATCGATATCAAAAAGACAAATTCAAGAGGAATAAAATTGAATACGACTTTCCACCACCTCGTTAAATCAAGCGAAGAGGTATTTGAACGTGTGTCAAAATTGCCACCTATTACATTTGGAAAGGTTGGCAATAAACATAAAATAGATGGTTATGGAAAGGAACATAATTGGGTGAAATGTTCAATCTTTTGGGAGTTACCCTATTGGCGTTCACTTCTAATTCGACACAATCTTGATGTGATGCATGTTGAGAAAAACGTGTTTGAAAACCTGTTTTATACAATATTGGATGTCAAGGGTAGAACAAAGGATAATCCAAATGCAAGGAAGGATATAAAGACCCATTGCAAACGTCCGGAACTAGAATTACAAAATATTAACCAGAAGATCATAAAGCCCAAAACAAGGTATACACTAACCAAACCCCAAATTCAGGATGTTTGCAAGTGGGTTAAGCAATTGAAGCTCCCTGACGGCTATGCTTCTAATATTTTGAGATGTGTTAATGTAGAAGATAGCAAGTTCACTGGGCTAAAGAGCCATGATTATCATGTATTTTTTGAGAGGTTATTGCCAATTGCATTTTGAGACTTGTTACAAAAGTCGATATTGGATGCATTGACCGACTTGTGTCATTTCTTTAGGGATTTATGCTCAACAAGGTTGCAAAAGGAGCATATGGAGTTGCTTGAGACAAATATTGTGACAATATTGTGCAACCTTGAGAAAATATTTCCTCCAGCTTTTTTTGATTCTATGGAACATTTACCAATTCACTTAGCTTATGAAGCTAACATGGGTGGACCCGTACAATATCGATGGATATATCCTTTTGAGAGGTAATGTTTTTAAAACTTTTTTTTCATTTTTTGCAACAAATTTAGTTTAGTGATAAATCTAACATTTACTTTTTAGGTGTATGTTTCATTTAAAGAAGAAGGTTAAAAATAAAGCACGTGTAGAAGCTTCAATTTGTGAGGCTTATAACATGCAAGAGATATCGTTGTTATGCTCACATTATTTTGAATCCACAATCCAAACAAGGTTAAATCAAGTCCCAAGGAATGACGATGGAGGTGACGTGGATTCAGATGGTCGCCTTTCAATTTTTACTAGTCCAGGTCGTGTGCTAGGTGAAGCTACTCATAGGTCATTAAATGATGATGAGGTGAAAACTATCCACATATATTTACTTTTGAATTGTGATGAAATCGCGTCATTCCTCGAGTAAGTGTGTAATAAATGTTTGTGCACAACACTTAAGATATTAATTAATCTACTTCTAATTTAAGTTATGCAATCATAATTTATACAGAAAATTTGATGAAAGCGTAAGGCTTGAACATCCCCACATCACCAAAGAACAAATTGCCACATTACGGGAAAGGGACTTTGCAACTTGGCTTCAAGTACATGTGGGTAACACTTTAGGTTTAGCTAATTTGATCATGTTATCTTCTAGTTTGTTCTCTACATAGTATACTATCATATTAATATTTTTTTTCAACAGGCATCAAATGACTCAACGATAGATTATCGTATACGCCAAATATAATTTGGCCCAAAAAGACGTGTAAAGTGTTATAAAGGTTACTATGTTAATGTCTTTAAATTCCATACACATGCCAAAATAAAAAAAACAGTTAATAGTGGAGTTTGTATCAATGGTAGTTGCTATGATGAGGATGAGCATGACTTTTATGGTCGCTTAGTAGATGTCATAGAATTGACATACTTTGGAAGAGGTAACAAAGTTATTGTGTTTAAATGCGAGTGGTATGATACCGAGGGAAAAGGTATTAGAGTAGACAATCACGGGCTTGTAGAGATTTTACATAAAAAATATCTTCAGACAAATGATCCCTTTATATTGGCAGTACAAGCTCAACAAGTTTACTATTCAACCACCCTGTCTCGAAAGAGAGAAAAAAGCGATTGGTGGAATGTCATCAAGACAAAGTCTAGGAGATTTGTTGACCAACAACCAAGTGTGATGGAAGATTTTTATCAAGAAGATGAAGAGGAATATGAGCCAATTTTATTAACTATCGATTTGGAACTTGACCAAGATGGTATACTTGCAGCCACGGGATTAGGGGAAGAAGACGATCCCAATGATCTTCACACTACGATAAACGAAGAAGACTTTATAGACGACGAGGATGATGACATCGAAGATGATGAATTAGAATTCGAATCTTCTTCTAATGGCGAGGAAATGGAATTTGATTTTTAAGTTTCCACATGCTTGTAAGTTTGTAAATTATACATTTTGTTCAATTGTATGTAATCTTTTATTGCTTATGTTTTAATTTTTAATTTTCTAGCATGCACTATATAATGCACTATATAATCTTTTATTGCTTATGTTCTTAGGAAAGAGGGGATTTTTCGATAAGAATTTCTCCCTATTGGCGACGAAGACAATATCCCTACGAATATTGAACGAAAATAATATTCCTTACAAATATTGAACGAAAATAAAATTCTTTACGAATACGAAAAATAATATCGTAAGCGAATATGAAATAAATAATACCCCTTACCTTAAAAAGAAGTGTATTTCAACTGATATAGCGGCGATATTCTTGAAGAAAACTTTCACTGTTTTCTACGCTCAAAACTTCTTAAAACTCTAAAGAAATACGCTTAATATTATAGAAGAAGAACTCTCTGATTCTGATGTGATTTTCAATTCTAAACTAAGCATCCTATTTATAGGAGAATAGAAGGATACTATTTAGAGAAAAAAATCACGGACCAAACAGTAAGATTTCAGAAGAAAAACTCACGAACGGAAGAAAAAAAAATAGATGCCCAAATTTCAAAATAAAACAAACTTATATATATAAATATACACACCCATCACTTTCACCACCCCCACCACATATCCTCTCTCTCTCTCTCTCTCTCACACACACTCAAACACACGGTACACACACACATGCCAAATATATATATATATATATATATATATATATATATATATATATATATATACTTTATAATTTTCTTCCGATTATTTTGAAAAATGAGTAAGTGGTGGTCCAAATAATACACCAAAATTTACAACAAATACTTCATAAAAATTCCCTCAATATTTTTAACAACATTTATTCATCATTATTATAACTCGGAATATTAACAACCAGATCATTCACAGGAAAGAGGAGGCTTTCCGATAAGGATTTCTCCCTATTTGCTCGCAATTAGGTGACCAAATCCATTTCCGTGACAGAACTTTCTAGACATTGTTAATTATGCATATAATAATATGAATAACTTGTCATCTCAATTATTGATTTAATAATATAAAATATTGACAATAATTGAAATCAAATAACGTGAGATACTATTCAGCAATTACTGTAGCAATAATTAAATAAAACTGAGTGACTTCTCACGTAAGCATCAATAATCAATACCGTGTGCTACTATGCAATCAAGTGTATTACAGTAATTTTACCACCAGGTATTTCAACAGTTTAACGGTAAAACTTTCGCCGTTATTTTTATAAAAAGTTATTTTTGTCGTTTTCTAACTCCGACAATAATTTCGTTGTGGAGTCCACCAATGATTGTGTCGTCGTACGAATATTCCCCGACTAATCGAATATTTTATAATAATTTGCTTACTTTGCAAAATTTATAAATATTACCTACAACTATAATATTATATCAAATTCACTCCATAATATTCAAAAATATATTTTGAGAAAAAATTCATCTTTATTCATAAAAGTTGGGGTCTTACATAGTTGGTAGCCAAACCTTCATACAAAAGTAACCAATTTAGTTTTATTGGGTTACCAATTGATTATAAAAAATTTAACAGTTTCCAAGTGTTACCTGCATTAGTTTTCTTCAACATGTGCAACCATGAACAGTTTTATTGGTTTCAGCAATGTTCGTCGTCGGTGTATTTTTTTTCATAATGCAGTTGGTAGCCAAACCTTCATACAAAGGTAACCAATTCAGTTTTATTGGGTTACTAATTGATTATAAAAAATTTAAGAACAGTTTCCAAGTGTTACTTGAATTTATTTTCTTCAACGTATGCAACCATGAACAATTTTATTGGATTCTGCAATGATCGTCGTCGGTACATTTTTTTCATAGTGCAGTTGGTAGTCAAACCTTCATACAAATGTAACAAATTCAATTTTATTGGGTTACCAATTAATTATAATAAATTTAAGAACAGTTTCCAAGTGTTACCTGAATTTATTTTCTTCAACATGTGTAGATGGTATCCGAAATTCCATGTAAGAGTTCCCATTTATGTAGCTGCTGGTTACTTATAAATAACCTTTTAAAAATAAAATTATTTTGAATATAGTGCAATTAGTAGCCAAACCTTCATAGAAAGGTAACCATTTCTGTTTTTGTGGGAAACCAAATAGTCATAAAAAATTTCAGTCTCGGTCAAACGAGGAGTCGTCGAGAGGATATTGAAGCCAGAGGATGCTCCTTCTCTGGTGTAGTCGCTGATTTTTTCACTGTATTTAGGTTCTCCATGGCAACTTCCTTAAGCATATGTTGATTCATTGTCACTACTCCATGATCTTTTTTACTCCATTTAAGGGTAAGGTCTATACTTCTCAAGATGGAGATTTTAACTGGTTGAACTTCTAATAATCCAATACAGATGAGAAGGATACAAAGCCTATGAGCACTGAGCAACATGGTTTCTTCTCTGTATTTAGATTAAAACTGAAACGCATATGCTATTCTTTGATTGAAGTCACTTTCTCTCCCCTCGATAATGATTCGTTAACCACTTTCTTCTGCTATCTTCACATGCATGAGTACAATATGGACTATATTTTTTTCTTTTCATGGGCCATTAATTTCTATCCGTTTATCTGGACCCTTTACATTTTGTGGATGCACTAATTTCTATTTGTTTATTGTGTTGCACTCTTTTTGTAATTATTTTGTGGATGCATTAATTTTGTAATTACTTTCTAATTGTTGTATAGTAGTGTAAAGAACCCATTAATATTCACGGTGTAGATTGTATCGAAATAATTAAGTTTTGGATTAAACAAGTGTCCATAGATCTACAATTGTATCTAATATTCTAGATTTGTGTAGTTTGTTGACTACAATTAAATAAAATTATATTAATTTAAATTTAAAAATATATCAAATTGATTTTTAAATTAAATTTTATCCGGAGGGAGTACTATTTTTTAATAATGGATCTTAAAAGATCTCTAGTTATTTTATTCAAATATAATATTTTTATTATGGTCTACAAGTTTTTAAAACTTTGAGTTGCGTCACTAAAGAGAGAATGTTCAAAAATACCCCAAACTTTTACACCGATGTCTACCGAGCACCCTATACTTTTTTTCCCAAAAATGCCTTTAACATTACATTTCTTGGGTCGAATGTACCCCTGGCCCGAACAGAGTTGCCACATAAACTAAAGTTGCTCAGACGTGACCTTATTTTGCTGACGAGGCTTCAAACAAAGTCAGAACAAAGCCTTTTTCAAACTCAGACAAAACATCTATTCCTTTTTCAAAAGGGGACAAAAAGCCCTAATCGACATCTTTTCCGGTAGAGAAAAAGAGAGGAGAAATTGGAGAGAAGAAGAGGCAAAGACAAAGACGAAGGAGAAGCCCTTACTGAGTTGGTCGATAAAATAAAAAAAAAGCCCTAACTTTGCTTTGTAATTGCTCTGCAGTCAATTCGTGGTATGAACGTGCGTCTAATCAAAGGCATAAAGTCCAAGTAATCTTTTAAGAAGAAGAAAAGGAATCTCATAGATTTTCACTGGTACTTTCATATCTACTTTTGATTGATAAAGTGCATTTTATATGGGTGAATAGGTAAAATACGGTCATCACATGTGGTCCATGTTTCAGTTGGATGTTGACTGGTAGGGGACATGTGGTCCCCTATATTATTCTTTATTACATTGTTAATACTTTAGAGTTTGCATTTGTCTTGTAATTTGTTGATATTTGAAGCCCTAATTTTGGGTTATTTTTTTGAATGGTAGAATGGTTGGGCGTGTGGATGTATATTTACATCATGGGGGCAGATGGCTGGAGGATCCTATGTGGAGATATGTGGGAGGTTATGTCTATATATGTAAGAACTTTGATGTAGATTAACTTTCTCTTATTTGTATTAAGAATACATATATAGAGGAATATAAATATCCCAATGTTAACGAAGTCTATTATTTGGAACCTGGACTGAGTATTGAAGAAGGACTCTTTGTACTTGAGGATGACCATGGGATTAGGAGAATTCTGAGTAAAATAAATTCAGACACAACTGCCCTAGAGTTCTTTGCAAAGCATGAGATAGATCAACCTATAATAAATGATAAATCACCTCCAGTTGTTCCACCTGAGCCCATAATAAATTCTCTTCCTTCTTTTCCACATGAGCCCATAATAAATGAACCTGAAGAAAAGGGTGAGGAAATTGACGACACTTTCATGGAAAGTGTTGAAGTACTTAATGCTTTCGATAGCATTAATAGAGCACGTGAAAGAAGGGATGATCCTACTTTGGTATTAATCACACAAAGTAGCAGGGTAGATGAGGAAGATGTTACATATGAAGGAGAGAGTGAGGACAGTGAGGATGCTACATATGAAGAGGAGAGTGAGGACAATGAGGAAGGTGATGATAATGAGAAAGGTGATGATAGTGAGGACAGTGATGATAGAGAAGAAAGGGATGATAATGATGATAGTAAGAGAATGACTGACGAGGGTCAGGTTCTATGTGAGAGAAGACATCATGTCCGTTTTAATGTAAATGATCAGACATCCTATTTCAGCTTGGGAATGACATTTTCTAGTGCAGCTAAAGTTAGGGAATATATATCAAAGTATGCATTATCTAGGGGAGTGGCATTGAAATATGTGAGAAGTGAACCATATAGAATAAAGGTAAAGTATGAGGATGGGTGCCCTTTTATCTTATATGTGTTAAAGGACGGCTGTAACCCTGGGTTGACAGTCAAGACATTAAATGAAGACCATAATTGTTATAGGATTTTCAGCAACCCTAGGGTTTCAGCAAAGTTCTTGGCCAAGCTTTACAAATAAAAAAAATACTTGAGCAACATGACTACAAGATCAAATACCTAAAAAAGATGTGGAAACAGACTGCAAAATGAATGTTTGATTTTCCAAGTGCAAGAGAGCCAAGAGGATGGTTATGGATAAATTCCCAAGGAGCTTTACTACTGAGTTTTCTGAGTTAGGGGCTTATGTAGCAGAACTATTGAGGAGTAATCCAGGGTATAAAGTTCAAATGGAGTTGTCTATAGATGAATGAAGGCAAGGGAGAAGAGTATTTAAAAGAATGTTTGTTTAGATGTTTGCAAGAGAGGTTGGAAGGAATGATGTAGGCCTATTATTGGCCTTGATGGGTGTTTTTTGAAGACACGGTATAAAAGAGAATTACTTGTAGCTCTAGGAAGAGATGGGGATGAGCAAAAATTTTCCATCACTTGGGCATGTGTGAAGAGTGAAACTAATGTCAGTTGGACTTGGTTTCTGACTTTGTTGCAAGAACAACTTGATTTGGCAAATGGCAGTCAGTACACCATCATATCTGATATGCAAAAGGTTAAGTTAATGTAGTCATTATACATTTATAGCTTTGTGTAACTTTTAATGTTTTAATGTATGGTTTAATACAAGATGTTATTGATGTACTGCTTGAGGCTGATCACAGATGGTGTGCTCGTCATATATATGCAAATTGGTGTAAGAAATACAGGGGTGGAGATTTGAAGAAGAAATTTTAGAAAGTAGCACGGTCTACATTTGAGGAAGAATTTAAGGACAATATGAAGACCCTTGGTAAGATGAGTTCAAAAAGAACAATGGATCTCATGAATTATCCATATCATACATGGTGCAGAGCTTACTTTAGTAGTAGAAAAAAATCTTGGGCAGTAGATAACAACATGTTGGAAAGTTTCAATTCCTGAATTCTTGAAGCTAGGCACAAGCCCATTAGGACTATGATGGAATACATTAGGGTAAAATCCATGGACAGGTTGGGAACTCTTGGTGGAGAATGTGAAAAGTGGATCAATTCTTTTAGTCCTTATAGTAATGTGATATTTTAGTCAAATAAAAGCATGGCAGTTGGATGTATTATGGTCTATAATGGAGACACGGGTTATGAAATTAGGGAGGGTGACGACACCCACACTATGTTCTTGGACAAAAACTCTTGCACATGTAGGGCATGGGATTTCATTGGAATCCCTTGTCAACATACTATATGTGCTCTAGTTCGCATCAAGCAGGACCCAATGAACCATATTTCAAAGTGGTATCACAAAGATGTATACCAAGATGCTTACAAGTACAAAATTATGTCAGTGAAAGGAAAGAGATTCTATGAAATGAACAAATATAAACCTATTGTGTGACGCACCCAAAATAGGTATACATCACCCATCTTGAGTCGCCAAATACATAGTACAAAATTCAAATATAACTTAATTATACAACAGTCGTGTAAAATACGACAAAACATATGCTATGAGTTTTAATACAAATATTATCATCTAGACAATATCCATACTCAATCGGGTCCTCATTACATTTATTATCACATTATCTAACAGAATAGTGAGGACTACTAATGCTATTATCTGGACCGTCACTCTGTTCCCCGACTAGTCCCTGCTACATTCTCATTTCCTGAAGAGAACAATGAAAGTAAAAGGGTGAGCTCAACTAGCCTAGTAAGAAATATAATGACTAAGATAATACAGAATAAATTATCGTTAGCCTTCAACAGTGTTAAACTGATACAATATAACAAACATCAAGTTTAACTGCAGCGGAACAAGCAATCCATTAAAAGAGTCAAGTAGAGAATAAAATCTACTATCTTTTATGATTTAAAAGGTTTTCATCACTTTTATCGCTGGGACTCAGCTTAATAAATAATCCACATCATCCCTGCACTACGGCCAAGGATATTCATTAGTATCACAACCACAAATTTTCCATGCACTACGGGCCAATGAGGACTTTTACCACATCATTTGTAACATTGCGGTCATGATTATACCGATTAATCCCTGGTCATAATCATACCAAGTCCAACTATGCACTACAGGCCACAAATGACTTTCAACATAATATAAACATGAAGATGATGACAATGATATAAGAATTCAATAAAACAAGTTCAAGAATTATTTTATCCACGAACTAATAACTTTCAAATTGTCAACATGATACTTCTTTGTAGAGTAAAATTCAAGAATGCTCAGAAGAATATTTTTATGAAAAGATACTGGATGAAGCGCAAATATCAAGGATATTCCACTAATTTCATGGATTATAGAAGTCAAAATTTTAACCAACTGAGTATAATAAAGAATGGAATAACAAAAGAAATCACCAGGCATGCGATAGACCGCATAGACAGGTTATTCCAACAGAATAATAAATAACGGAACCAGGTCATGCGTAAACGCACAGACAGGATATTCCAACAGAATAATAAATAACGGAACCAGGTCAGGCAAAATTCGCACCAACAGGATGTTCCAACAGAATTATAAACAACTGAACCAGCTCATGCGTAAACGCACAGACAGGATGTTCCAACAGAATAATAAAGAATGGAATAACAGAAGAATTTTACCATGTATGCGGTACTTCGCATAGGCGGGTTATTCCAATATAATGATAAAGAATGGAATAACAGAAGAATTTCACCAAGTATAGGGTAGACCGCATATACAGGTTATTCCAACAGAATAATAAAGAATGGAATAACAAAAGTTCTCTTCATGAATACGAAAGAAATAATACCCCTTACCTTAGAACAAACTGGATATAGGAGTAGTGAAATAGGAGAATACTTTTCTTCTTTCTCTCTATAGTTTCTCTCTCTAGAGTTTCAGTGAATTCGTAAGAAATAATGAAGGAATGAGCTTCTATTTATAGGAGAATGGAATGAATAGTAACTAATTCCTGAACGGTCCAGATTGATTTACTTTTAAACGGACGGTCCAGATTGGTTTACTATAAAATATTCCAATAAAATTAAATGTTTTAAATAAAATATAATATATTCTATTTATAATCTAATAAAACGAATACCTTTATAAAAGTATTATATTTTATATAAAAAGATTTTACTATGCAAACGCTATGCAGGCACTATGCAAATATTATGCATAATAAAATATAATATATTCTATTTATAGTCTAATAAAACGAATAACTTTATAAAAGTATTTTGTTTTATATTAAAAGTTTCTGTTTTATTACATTAATAATACTAATAAAACAAAACTTCATCATCATTATTATAATTCACACTATTAATCGACCAGGTCGTTCCCAGGAAAGAGGGGGCTTTTCAATAAGGATTTCTCCCTATTGGCGCGCAATTAAGTGACCAAACCTCTCATTGGCAGAACTTCTAGACATCGTTAATATTGCAAATAATAATATTAATAACTTCGTCGTCTCAATTATTGATTTAATAATATATAAAATATCGACAATAATTGAATCAATTAACGTGAGATACTATGCAACAATTACTGAAGCAATAATTGAACAAAACTGAGTGACTTCTCACGTAAGCATCAATAATCAATGTCGTGTGCTACTGTGCAACCATGTGTATTCCTGTACTTTTAACACCGGGTGTTTCAATAGTTAACGATAAAACTTCCGCCGTTATTTTCATAAAATATTTTTGTCATTTTCTCAATCCGACAATAATTCCGTTGTGGGGTCCACCAATGATTGTGTCGTCGTACGAATATTCCCTGTTAAAATAAATATTCCCTAACCAATCGAATATTATATAACAACTTGCGTACTTTGCAAAATTTATAACTAATACCCACAACTATAACATTATATCAAATTCATTCCATAATATTCAAAAATGATAATTATAGAAAATTCATCTTTATTCATAAAAGTTGGGGTCTTACATATTGAGCCACCAAAGGTTGAAAAGAACAGGGGAAGGCCTAAGATTAAGAGAAGAAGAGAGGAAACTGAGGTCAGACCTATAAATAAAGTGACAAGACTATTTAGGAAAGGCAAAACAGTTACATGCAGTCTGTGTAAGCAACAAGGACACAACAAAGCACGTTGTTCGAAGATAATGTCTCTAAGTTAATTATGCATCTAAGTTAATAATGTTATATATATTAATTATGTTTCATAATAGTGTATTGGTGACCACATTTGCTTTATAGCAGAATCAAAGCCAATCAGAACGAGGAAGGTCAGTCCTAGCTCAGTCTAAACCTATTATTTTAAGTCAATCACAAACAAGATGTTTAGTTCCTGCTCATTCCCAAACTGGATCTACAGTGCACACACAGGCACAAGGTGGCCCATCAATCTCACCTCCTTGTCAAGCTGACCCAGGTATGATATGTAAGGTTATGCCTTGTTTAATTATAGTTGATTTATGCACAGTCAGTCATGCTAAAACATTCTACTGTGTTCTTATTGCCTAGGGTTTAATGCACAGTCAGCTAGTCATGCACCTCCTACTTCAAGGCCAATGCCTTCAAAATTACAAGTTCGAGCTGCCGCAAAAGCTCATTCCAGGAAGCAATTCAGTCAAGGTGAAAGATTTGGATTGTTATATGATGACAACACTAGTGGGGTAACATACAAGGTAATGAATATGTGTTTCATTTTGATTGACATAATATGATATGCAAGATTATAGTGGCAAAGAATGATGTTGTTTTGTATACATGCAGAGTGGCACATCTTCAATAATTCTCAATGAAGGAAGTCAGACACAGCCACCTATTGTTGACCCTAACACCAGATTTTTAATCCCCAATGAAGCTCAACTAAGAGCTGTCAAAGCTATAAACAAAGCATCATCTTTAGGGAGAAGTAGAAAAATAAACTACATATGTGATGGTGGCCCTGTAAACATGTCCAACATGCCTTTCAAACCTTCAGGACTACAATGGAGAGGTAGAAGTTGCATCACTACCACACAGCTTATGACAAATAGGGATGAGAGGATTGGTAGGAGCATCAATGCAAGCAAGTGACAAGGAATTCATCCTAATGGTAGTGGAGATAACTGATCTCTAATTGTTGTATTTTTTTGGGGAATTTGTCCATTAAACTTATTTTGTAATTATTCTTTTGGAACTAAGCAATATATTTGTAAGTGTTTATGCTCAGTTAAAAGTGAATGTAATGGACATGCTTTTGAAGCCTATATTTTGGAAATATAATTTGGCACTATCTTTTGGTATATGTGTTTTGTTCATTATATTAAACTTACTCAACTCATTGACAACCAGATTATTTGATTAATGTGTTAAACTCCATTGTACCTCACTATTTCCAGACTTCAGGTCAAGGACAATGGCATCCTATTGTTACTCTCATTATCTTGTAGTATTTACACTGTCATTTTATCATGGGAACTTATATCAACAATGTTTTACCTGATGTAATATTTACATGTGATCATGTAACATATTAAAAGATACTAAAAGATAAATCAAGTTGATTCAACAATTATTTGACATTGATGTTAAAGAAACATTACAAGTCATTCACCTAAACTACCAATTAACAGATAAACCAACTCATTAACACATAAAACTACCAATTAACCAAACAGTGCTCAAACAAGGACTTCCATTAACAAACAAAATATACACACAAAAGATACCAACAAAACTATGGGAAACTATTGACTTCCATTTACCAAATTCACCAATTACATTAAGTTAACTTCACATTTCAAACTGCATTACATTACAATTCTTTGCACTATCAATTCATCTAATACCATTTTTCTACCTAAGTAGCATAAAAGAAATGCAGATAATTGTAACTACAAATAACATAACAATGCACTTCCTATTCAAATAATCTACTTCTTTAATTTGATTCACAAAAGATTCATGTCCATTTGACTTCAAATTCTTTAGCTCCTGAACCAATTCTTTAAATTCAGACGCCCCTTCAACTTGAGGAAATTTATTCAATTCCTTATTCAGTAAAATCTTGTTCTCCCTCTTCAAATTATTTATGACAACCTTTGCCCTATCACAAATATGTGGATCAAGCCATACAAAGAACCCACATCCCCTTTCCTGAAATTAAAAAATTAAAATTTTAAGAAATTGTTGTAGGTAAAAACCTTTTCCAAACACTAAATCAAACTAAATTATAAGAACTTACTATGAATTTCGAGCATGAGAAAAACATCTTTCAGGGATTTGATTCGCTCCATGAGGTCCACAGAGGAGCTCTTATCCCACAATAACACAACGGCATAACTTCGTAATCAACATCAATGGTGCGTCTTCGAGCAGAGGATAAAGATGACGACGAATAGTGAGCCATGACGATTCTTCGATCAATTTCAGAAATGATGGAGATGACGATTAGGACTGTGTTTTCTTCTCTTCTCTACGACTAAAGAAAAGAAATGGCAGGATTAGGGCTTCGCCTCTCCTTCTCTCCTATTTCTCCTCTCTTCTTCTCTACGGCAAGAGATGTCGATTAGGGCTTTTTGCCCCTTTTAAAAAAGGAACAGATGTTTTGTCTGAGTTTGAAGTCTGAGCAACGTTAGTCTATGTGGCAACTCCGTTCGGGTCAAGGGCACAGTCGACCCAAGAAATGTAACGTTAAAGGCATTTTTGGAAAAAAAAAAGAAAAGAAAAAAGTATAGGGTGCTTGGTAGACATCGGTGTAAAAATTGAGGGTATTTTTGAACCTTCTCCCCGTCATTAAATGTTATTATATTATAAATTTGTAATCCACACTTTTATTTATTTTTATTTTTTTTACGTAAAAAGGGAATTAATTCGTTATATTGAGTTTGATGGGAGTATATCACAAAGTTCTACGTGTTAGTTGTAGTCAGTATGGACTAAAATTATTATAGACTAATATGGATCCAAAATAGTTAAACTAGTTACAACCCATATTTGTAATTAATAATATAGGTCCAAAACTGAACCAATCCATAACATAAAAATTAGTTAACCAACCCAATAGATCCAAATAGTTTTGATCAACTATATGACTTTCAACCTAAATTGTCTTGTCTGTCTGAAATTGATAATCCAACAGTATGAATGGCACTCAAATGAAGTCCAGAAAGAGTAATATGAACAAAATGAGAAAGAAGAACAAGGGACGAAATAGGATATAACCCTGGTAATTGTCCTTTAAATGTACTATTCAATTGGCCATAGCCATTAGCCAGAGCTATTATAGGCTGGTAACTTGGCTTGAATTGACCAGAAAAGAAACAGAGCATTAATAAGAGGGAACTTATTGTTACCAGTTTTTGTCCAAATGTTGTTACTTGTTATAATTCCAAATATTGTAATCAAATCAGAAGAATATACGGCCCTATAACAACTTAATAGATGCTTAACCTAAACCTCAGGTTTATGATGTCTTCGAGAAGAAAATGCTGAGAAAAAATAAATTAATAAATGTAATTTTAACTAATTATATTTCTTTAAAAAAAATCAATAACGTTAATATTTTAGTGTAATGGAAGAAAGCTCCAATTAAAAATGTAGATTTAATTGGCTTTTCTTTTTAATCCAATTTTTCAAGTTTCAAATGCACCCTTATTGTCTACATATGCGACCATAATCACTATCAGTGAGACTACATTGCAAAATTGACTATGCACCTTTCCAGAAAGTACTTCTTCACATGCAAGAAGTTTGACTACAAAGAATGACACAAGAACTACTCTTACTAACCCCTTCACAAGCAATATCAGTGAAAATTATAGCAAAATTGACTACTTACCTTCAAGTACTTCACATGCAAGAAGTTTGACATACAAAGAAGCAATACTCCCTCTTCCCAAAACAAAACATGCCATAACATGTTGAAAATCACACTTCAACAGAATCAATACAATTAAGTTGAGAGATGGTGCAGTACACATAGTGTTTAACATTGAGGCAAAAGAATGTACAGAATTTAGAAATTAATCATAGCGACTTGTTGCATCTTGATCTACCACTTGCACCTCCCTTGAGAGTTATAACTTCAATGCCTATCTGGAGAACCAAGTGGGAGTAATATCAGTGTCAATACATATAGGGACAGATCTATTCATAGCGCAGCATAGGCAAAAAAAGTTAAACTTAAGGGGGCAGATTTATGAAAAAGTTAAACTTAAAGGGGACAAAAAAAACATAAACTACTACTATTCTAAATGAACTAAACACATAGTAGTGTATAATGTATCCAAACTCTCACTCTCTAACTCGCTAAGCTTCAACCCTTCACTTCAATCTTCAGCCCAAAAAAATCCGTCTCCGCTGGGAACAAATCCTGGAGCCGGCCCTGAATACATGCATGCTTCCATACTATATTTTAGAGATAAAGAAGATGGGTTGTTCATGGAATTGTCATTGTCGAATTTGGAAACTGAATATCAGAAAGAAAAGTAAGAAAACAAGGGCAAGAACAAACTATTCCATACGAGGGGACATCTAACTCCTAGCAGCTGCAGTTCAATCGTCTTGATATTGAAGACTGAAAATGGATCTTGCAAACCTTAAGAATGGAAGAGACTGAAAATTGATCTTGCAAAATCCACTTGAAGAAATTTGTTTAAGAAAGCATAAGAAGCAATACCTGAGAAACGGTAACCCACTTGCCATCAATCCAGTCCTGATGTAGCCTTAAATCATTGAGTTTAAACTCCATTTCCTCATTGGTTCCCCTGAAGTAGACGATGTATTTTTGGCCTTCAAGCACTTTAGAAATTACACCCACCCACCACCCATCATTGTACAGAGCATCAACTTCTTCAAGCAGATTGAAAGGACCAACCACTACATTTTCAGGAGGATAAGGCCGTATGTGCAGACTATCAACCTTTTCTTTTAAAAGTTCTGTATCATGATCATTTCTCAGGCTCTGGTACTCGATCAGGTATTCTTCATTGATTAATTCTTCAACAACAGTTGCAGCAAACCAAGCACCTTGAAAACCATCTTCGTCGCTACTAACTTCAACCTGTGTCCCTCTACTAAACTTCTCCTTTACCATCTCATTGCAAGGTTCCTTCTCAGTTGAAATTGACTCATTCTGCATTAGTATTTGTGGAAATAGTAAGTATACCCACCCCAACCGACCCAAAACAGAAAAATGACCAAATACGTACAGAACAACAATATAACAAGTGCAACCAAATGTGCATGCTATTATGAAAAAAATAGTCAATACAAGTGTCTTTATGATATACATTGTAGTGGCAAACTGGAAACTACTACAAAGTAACATATTTATGAGAAGAAATGTTCAACTAGACGCTATTACTTATACATACATATTTGTCCAGAAAAAAAATGCTCTGAAATTGTATATGCACCTAGTTAGTACTCCCCAAGAAATTCAAATGGCACAGCCTTCACTTTCAATTGTCCTTTCAGCAACAACTAATGGCAAAAAGTTCAAAAGGGATTAGGTTTCAGTTCATTCATGGAACCCTTTATGCCAGAGATGATTTTATCATGCTTAGACCAAACGATGTTCAGCAAATATCCAATTTTCTTACATGAAACATAACACGAACATCTTCAAGGGATGACAATTACAATAGTAATTTATTTCAACACTTTTGTATGCATATTGAAGAATTTACATTAGCATCAGATGATAAATGAAAATTAAGATGTTGTTGCCACAAATTAATACACTTAATACTGGTCAGTATAGGAGTAGGGATAGGGGTAAGGGTAGGGGGGGAATTAGGAGTTTTGTAGCTATACTTCAGTACTCTAGAATGGTTATAAGTATATGCAGTGGACAATATTTTTCTTTTACCTCCCCAAAATCAAATATAAAAGCTTATTAATCAACTCATCCATGATCCATCTCACACCCAAAGCACTTCCACTTCAGTCATGATATATTCTTCAAATGCAAAACCTATATATATTATCCCTCCTTTCACCGAAAAAAAGTGACCCTTTTGTAAATAAATAAATTGTTTCGCGAAAAGAGTCCTCTTTTTATTTATGGTATTTGCTGACAATTGATAACCTTAAAAATTGCAAATTTAGAAAATGGGACTTTTTCTGAAACAGAACCTAATTAACAAATACAGTAATTCAACTAATTTCAATTTACACCTAAAGCAATACCCAGATAAGAGAAAAAACCCCATACCTCCTTTTCCATAGGCGGAACCCATTTACCATTAACCCATTCGCGATGAAGCCGGAGCTCCGACGGCCCGAATTCCATCTCCTCCCTCGTCATCCTAAAGAACACAGTGTACGAATCATCTTCCCGATGAACTCGCGTGATCACTCCCTCCCACCACCCATCATTGTGATACGCATCCACCTCTTCGCTGAACTTGAAACTCCGACACCTTTCCCGAGGTGCCGGTGGCCTTAGTTGCACGACGTCCAGCATTTCCCTGAGCGGCTTGGTCTGGGCCTCGTCGGCCATTAGGGTTTTGTACTCGACTAATATCTTGTTGTCCTTTGATTTTGATGGGCCAACTACGGTTCCAACATACCACGCTCCGCGGAAACCGTCGTCATTGCTGCTGATCTCTATATCTACTCCATTTTTAAAATAAGAATTCACGTTCGCCATTGTTGATTGTCGATCTGCAGGGTTTAGTATGATAGAGAATTGGCGGGAGAGAGAAGATAATGAGAATTGGGCCTTTTTGAGTTTGAGATTGGGCACAAATTTTTATGTAGAACTGGAAACTTAAAAAAGTTTTAAAAACAATATTTGTCTTTTCATTTTCTTTTTTTGTCAAACAGAGGAATCTTATGTTACTTTTTACAAGGGAAAACGTCCAAAAATGTTGATGACGTTTACCCGAAATTTCATAACATCCCCTAAGCATAACTAACAATTCATATATGAAAAATAGTAAACAATTCAAATCAAACATATTTATCCCAATATATATATGTCCATTGTCAATATAACTTTCCCTTCTTATTTTTTACATTTATTATTATTATTAATAATAATATTATTGTTTTACCCTTTTTATTCCAAAATACAAAATTTGTGTTGGCGTTTTAAATTCAATTTAAATATTTGTTAACAAAAAATATTATAATTAATGATACCTTTTATATAATTTATAATTATTATAATTTTCTATATAAATTAGTCAAAATTTATTTTTAAAATACCTCAAATAATAATAATAATACCCTCTCCATTGCACCCAAAAAAAAAAGCTACCATCAGACCACCACTACTCCACTATCAAAACCAGCACTTACCAAACACAGAGTAATCTCAACTATAACACAGATTCAACCAAAATTAAACTCATCATCAACCTTCAAATCTCCATATCTAAGGTTTTGCCATTGCAACTCCTTGCCGCCAGTGTATATACATAAAACATATAGAAAAAAATAAAAAATATGACAACAATTATCAAAGTAAATCTTCAAATAGGTATATGAATATTAGATCTAGAATGGAGATTTTGAAACGCGTAAAATCGCTTTCTTAAAACCAATATTTGCTCCATCTCCTTCTTAAGATTGTTATAGGATGAATGCAAATAGCCTTAGTGGAATATGAGAGATAAGAATTTGATAGTTTTTAGAGAGAAAATAAGAAGTTTTAACAACAAAAATCAGCATCCATAATAATATGAAAATTCATATATTTATAATAGAAAATAACTACCAATAACTATCAATAACTTCTTTTTAATAACTATCTTTTAATAATTATTTTTTAAATAAGATATATTATTTTCTTATTTGAATAATTTATAACATAAAATAAATATGTATTGCGCTAAATTTGTATCAAATTATAATTATAAAATATATCAGGACTTGAGATTGGATAGAATTATAAAAGGGTTCCACTTATCACAAATCTTTCTATAAAAGTTATCACTAATATTTATCTACGTCTCTGACAATCTAAAAGTTATTATATCAACATTCACAATATATATTATTTTGCCATCATTTATAATCGTGGTGTTAAATGCATTAATACAAATGTGGGCTGTTAAAATTCATTAAGAGGTAAACTGTTAATTAAAGAATAATGGTAGAAACACAAATTATTTTACAAATATTTAACAAACTGTTGATGTGTCATACTCTACCTAAACATATTGTGTGAGGTCGAAGACTACATTAAAGCAATTTTTTTATCAATATGCTAAGGTGGAATATGCCATATCAGCAGTTTATAAAATAGTTTGTGTCTATAGCATTACTCTTAATTAAAATGCATTAAAATACAATCAAACACCACGTCAAAACAACTTTGTTTTGTGATAAATTTAAATTAATTGAGTCAATTTTTTGAACGACATCGAAGGAAAGGTTGGAATTAATTCGAAATTTATTAGAATATTATGAATCACAAATTAAATACCATTAATTCTTTCAAGTCTAAATTTAATCTAAACCTCACAATACCATGCAAGTCTTATTTTAGTACTCCTCTCTCCTTGAGTATAAATTCATGCAAACCATGCATAATAATCATTCGTATTCGCAATTTTGATCTATCGTACAATTAATTATTATTTATTTTCTAATAAGAACGTCCGATCAATCGTCTGATCATCATGGCTCAAACTCGAGGAACGTCAATGGTGGTGGTCGTCTTGTGCCTTAGCATTCTTTTGCTGAGCGAAGTTGCTAATGCGACGACGTTTATCAGCTACGGGGCTTTGATGAGAGATGGAATTAGATGCCTAAAACGTGAAGGTTGTGTAGAGGCTCCTGCAAATTCGTACAATAGAGGTTGTGAACCTTCACAGCGATGCCACCCCGGTGAGGACCACGAAGGGGATGATAAGGAAGTTCAATTTGGCGCCTTGTCGGACAATGAGCTTAGCAACGTTGATTAATTCGTATATGGGGGGTGGGTGTTATATATATATATATATATATATATATATATATATATATATATATATATATATATATATATATCTATACAAAATGCAAATGATTTTGAAAAAATTGAACTTCCCGCTCAGGCCTAATATTAGATCCGGACCGTTAAAACTTTAGGATAAATCTAACCATTGAAATCTTCACTAACACTATAGATTCAAAATCCATAGCATACACAGCTGAAGAGAGAGAGAGTACGCTGTAAAAAGGGAAAAAGAGATGCCAAAATCAACAAGGGTTGATTTTGAAAAACACTTTACAATTAGACGCGAATTGGAAGATGTCAAATAGCATGTTAACCATGAAGGGCTGGATATCCGAATTGGGATAAAACGTAGCCCAGTTGGTGAAACACAACATATCAAATGAGAGACTTTGATTTCTGCTCTTCTCATCATCTCTAATCGCAACATATCAAGTTTTCATATAATCGGTAAGTTTGTTATTTAATCTACCAAATCTAGCGCTGCTGCAATTTTCCCCAATTTCTCATGAACCCTAATTTGCAATTTAGTGCAGATCGCCAGCTTAGGGGGCTGTATACAGCATGAGTCGCCTCGAAGAGAGAGGCCTAGCCCTCACCCTGTGCGAGGCTCCAGCCCGAGAGATGTTCTTACTCCCGAGTATGATCATGGTCGGATCCCTAGCCCTCGAACAGAGAGGGTTAGTCCTGATGATTACCGTCGTTAAGCCAGCCCAGATTTAAAGCCTGAGCATTAGGACAGTCCTGGATACAGTGGAGGAGAAAGCCCTATACCTGACAGATACCAGAGGTATGTGTTGGCCTGAAGGTTTTTAAAGTTAGTTTATATAGTTTATCTGAATTTTTGTTTTAATCTGTTGTTGATTTGAGTTTTGTGGATATGCAATTTTATAATGTACATTTTTTAAGTTTGTTACGAGTGTAAAGTGTTTGAAAAAATACCTGACTGTGCATTGGTTCGTTTATCTAATGCTATACTGTCTAAATTGATCCTCTTGCACTGGGAAATCAACTATCAAAATACCTGACTTTGTATATATCTATCTATACAAAACACAATTGATTTTGAAAAAAATTAAGTTTCCCGCTCAAGCTATTAAACGATCGGGACCGTTAAAAACTAGGGATAAATCTTAACCGTTCAATACTAACTATTGTACTACAAGGGTAACAAAACACGGAGGGAAAAAACAAGGGTTTCAGACTTCACTTGCTTCTTCATACTCTCTATCAATCGGTTCCTCCCCAGCCAAAGAACGGGTCCGATCGTGAAACTCGACGAATCAGACGTTTGGAACTCCAGCCAGGCCGCGTCGCCGGAGGTTCGTAAGGCGGTGCTGGATGTCGGCGCCGGAGGAACAGCGTCGTCATTGCCGGTCAACGTGCCGGACTGTTCAAAGATACTGAAGCAGGACTATGGAGAGGATTGGCGGAGAGATAGCGACGACGAAGACGGCGACGACGGTGGGGATCGAATTCCACTGCACGAGTTTTTAGCTAGGCAATTGGCGATGAATATGGACAACAATCTACTGTTAGCCCAATCTCTCCCTTCCTCTCTGAACTGGGTACTGTTAGAGAGTACCATTACGATTTCAAAAAAAAATTGTAGATGCCATTCGAACCCATGATTTTAGCTCTTCTTGGGGCTTTTCGTGGTCCACACAACTTCCACAGATACGTATAGTTTCAATTCGTTTATTGATTTGTTCCATTGCTTTGCATTCGTACAGTCTCGAGAAATCAAGGGTTTAGATTCGTTACAATCTGTTCGTGAAGTTGTCATGAAGAAAGATAGTAATTTTTTTAACCAAGGATTGATCAAAGAATCCGTAGGGATACCCATAAATAATATATGCTCCCTTACTTTTGTTCTGAGTTTCCCCCTAAATTTATTGTGTTTATTTTAGTCGGGATGGCATGATACTGGAATTGTGATGAAGAACTTGGGGATATTCTGTTATTTAATACTGTCAACAAAAGACAATATTGATTCAAGTGACATTTTAACTGCCATTTTTCTTTCAACATTGATTTGTATTGATTTTGCATACCTCTGGTTGATTTGTTTGATAATTTATTTACCAGACCTATTCATAATTCGTGTTAACCTGCTCACTTTAAATATTTCTGTTATATATTTTGTCAACGGAATCATTTTATTGTGGATTAATTGACATGAAATGTTTTTATCCCTAATCAAAGAGAATTCTGCTTATTGGGTATCTGTTTTTTAATACTTTTGGTTTTAAATTTAATTAAACAGATAATTTCAGAGGAAGCAGATGATTTATGGCTTGCTTATAATTTGATAGCTCAGGGTCATTGTTTATTAGCTGTTGCTGTTAGGTATATATAATTTGATAGCTCAGGGTTGCTAAGAAAATTTTAGAAGTTGGGTTATTAATTTTAGAAATATTATATTAGAAACTAGGGTTATTAATATGTTTATTCCATTTTATGAGAGTGGGTTATTCAAGTTTATTCAATTTTATAACACTCATCTTCACAAGATTATCATGTTTTACTCTTGAGCGATGTGAAGGCCACGATATGATTTCCACGGTTAAGACACCTACTTAATTAGGGCACCTCAATTTGACATTTGCTAGCACAGGGGATAGGTTTGTTAGTGAGGAGATATTAGGAGGTTAAAATGGGATTATAGCACAAACAAATGGCTATGGTACGAAGGTTTCAAAACAACGCACACATAGTGCTTGACTAAATTACGCCATGGGCTGTTTTGATTAAGAACCAAGTATTAGGTAAAACTAAGGCTTGGGACAGAAATCTATCTATACAAAGTAGAACAGATTTTGAAAGAAAAAAAAATCCCGCTCAACTTATTACAAGATCAGGACCGTCAAAACATTGGGATAAATCTAACCATTAAAACAAAACACTGAGGTCAAGCCTATTCAGTCATTTACCGCTCAAGCCTATTCAGTTGCTTCTTCCTCATTCTCTCCACCTTATACCTTGCCAAACCTTATAACTCTCCACCCTAACTCATTCTACATCTAATCCTTATAACCCCTGCCAATTTCAAGATCTGATCGTCAAATTTTATTCATCCGTTTTTCAAGATCTGATCGTCGACGGCTATCTCTCCCCCAATTCCAAGTCTCTCTTCCTGGATACGCCGGCTGGTGATGACGTGCTCGCACTCAAAGAGACTCGGGTTTGGAACTCGATTGGGATTTCTAAGAAACCCGTCAAGCCCTTGGTAATTTCAGGTCAGGTAATTTCATCTTCGCCGGCTCCGGCTCGCTCGATAACTCAGTTAAGCTGGCAGTGTTCGCCGCCGAGGTCGCAAGGACGCTTAAGCCCGAAGGGTTTTTCGTGGTCCACACAACTTCCACAGATACGTATAGTTTCAATTTGTTTATTGATTTGTTCCATTGCTTTGCATTCGTACGGTCTTGAGAAATCGAGGGTTTAGATTCGCTACAATCTGTTGTAATTTTTTTAACCAAGGGTTGATCAAAGAACCCGTAGGGAAACCCATAAATAATATGTGCTCCCTTACTGGGTATAAACAAGAATTGGTTCGAAAAGCTGAGCCTTTGATTTTAGTGGAACCCTTAAAACCCTGGATTACATTGAAGAGCAATATCAAGAACATTAAGTATCTTTCATCAGTGGCTGATATCAAGAACATTAGTAAGATAATTTATTTAGTTAGATAGTTTATTTAGTTAGATAATTTATTTATCTGACTATGTAGAAATTTGTTTGCGCTCTGAGATACTCTGTTTTCTTTCTGAAACATTTCCTCTCTTTTTTTTCCTAATGATCCGTTATTATTATAGTACAAAAGGTTGAGAAAAAATTTAAAATGAGAGAATTTCCTTTGGTAACTTTCAATTTTGTCAAACTCCAAAATACAAGCTTACCCATACTTAAAATGAGATCCATCATGTTCTTTTATTTTTCTTGATAAATTTGTTATATGTTGTTACCCTTTGTTTTATGTGGCCACATTGCATGGTCACATAGTGAAATACTATTATTTAGCGTCGCTGCATCATATCCCATACACACCCTTTCTTTTGACATGTGGTTGATTAGTTAGAAAATTTATTTACCTGACCTATTCATAATTCGTGTTAACCTGCTCACTTTACTGATTTCTGTTATATATTTGTCAAGGAAATCATTTTATTGTGGATTAATTGATAGGAAGTGTTTTTATCCCTAATTAGAGAGAATTCTGCTTATTGGGTATCTGTTTTTAATAATTTTGGTTTTAAATTTAATTAAACAGATGATTCCAGAGGAAGAAGATGATTTATGACTTGCTTATAATTTGATAGCTCACGGTTATTCTTTATTAGCTGTTACTGTTAGGTATATATAATTTGATAGCTCAGCTAAGAAAATTTTAGAAGTTGGGTTATTAATTTTAGAAATATAATATTAGAAGTTGGTTCGAAAAGCTGAGCCTTTGATTTTAGTGGAACCCTTAAAACCCTGGATTACATTGAAGAGCAATATCAAGAACATTAAGTATCTTTCATCAGTGGCTGATATCAAGAACATTAGTAAGATAATTTATTTAGTTAGATAGTTTATTTAGTTAGATAATTTATTTATCTGACTATGTAGAAATTTGTTTGCGCTCTGAGATACTCTGTTTTCTTTCTGAAACATTTCCTCTCTTTTTTTTTCCTAATGATCCGTTATTATTATAATACAAAAGGTTGAGAAAAAATTTAAAATGAGAGAATTTCCTTTGGTAACTTTCAATTTTGTCAAACTCCAAAATACAAGCTTACCCATACTTAAAATTAGATCCATCATGTTCTTTTATTTTTCTTGATAAATTTGTTATATGTTGTTACCCTTTGTTTTATGTGGCCACATTGCATGGTCACATAGTGAAATACTATTATTTAGCGTCGCTGCATCATATCCCATACACACCCTTTCTTTTGACATGTGGTTGATTAGTTAGAAAATTTATTTACCTGACCTATTCATAATTCGTGTTAACCTGCTCACTTTACTGAGTTCTGTTATATATTTGTCAAGGAAATCATTTTATTGTGGATTAATTGACAAGAAGTGTTTTTATCCCTAATTAGAGAGAATTCTGCTTATTGGGTATCTGTTTTTAATAATTTTGGTTTTAAATTTAATTAAACAGATGATTCCAGGGGAAAAAGATGATTTATGACTTGCTTATAATTTGATAGCTCACGGTTATTCTTTATTAGCTGTTACTGTTAGGTATATATAATTTGATAGCTCAGCTAAGAAAATTTTAGAAGTTGAGTTATTAATTTTAGAAATATAATATTAGAAGTTGGTTCGAAAAGCTGAGCCTTTGATTTTAGTGGAACCCTTAAAACCCTGGATTACATTGAAGAGCAATATCAAGAACATTAAGTATCTTTCATCAGTGGCTGATATCAAGAACATTAGTAAGATAATTTATTTAGTTAGATAGTTTATTTAGTTAGATAATTTATTTATCTGACTATGTAGAAATTTGTTTGCGCTCTGAGATACTCTGTTTTCTTTCTGAAACATTTCCTCTCTTTTTTTTTCCTAATGATCCGTTATTATTATAATACAAAAGGTTGAGAAAAAATTTAAAATGAGAGAATTTCCTTTGGTAACTTTCAATTTTGTCAAACTCCAAAATACAAGCTTACCCATACTTAAAATTAGATCCATCATGTTCTTTTATTTTTCTTGATAAATTTGTTATATGTTGTTACCCTTTGTTTTATGTGGCCACATTGCATGGTCACATAGTGAAATACTATTATTTAGCGTCGCTGCATCATATCCCATACACACCCTTTCTTTTGACATGTGGTTGATTAGTTAGAAAATTTATTTACCTGACCTATTCATAATTCGTGTTAACCTGCTCACTTTACTGAGTTCTGTTATATATTTGTCAAGGAAATCATTTTATTGTGGATTAATTGACAAGAAGTGTTTTTATCCCTAATTAGAGAGAATTCTGCTTATTGGGTATCTGTTTTTAATAATTTTGGTTTTAAATTTAATTAAACAGATGATTCCAGGGGAAAAAGATGATTTATGACTTGCTTATAATTTGATAGCTCACGGTTATTCTTTATTAGCTGTTACTGTTAGGTATATATAATTTGATAGCTCAGCTAAGAAAATTTTAGAAGTTGAGTTATTAATTTTAGAAATATAATATTAGAAGTTGGGTTATTAATATGTTTAATCTACTTATACAAAACACAACTTTTTAAAAAAAAAAAAAATTCCCGCTCAAGGCTATTAAAAGATTTGGACCCTTAAAAAGATGGGATAAATCTGATCCTTCATTCTCTTGCTTGCTTCTTCATCTTTCTCTCCAAACTAAAACGGAAACACGGAAGGGGTTCAAACTTCAGTCGCTTTTTTCTTCATTCTAGCTTGCTTCTTCTTCAAATCTTCAAATCTTTGTTGATTTTTACTTGCTTCTTCATTATTCTTCTTCTTCATTCTCTCCACCCTAAAACAAGGGTTTCTTCTTCTTCGTTCCCTTTTGCTTGCTTCTTCTTCTTTAAATCTTTGTTGATTTTTTTTAAAAAACCCTTTGTGCTGTAAAGGTTTTGTTATATTTTTGTGGGTTTTGTTAGATCTAATTGTCAAGCTTCCACAACTCCCAAACCTTCATCAAAATCCTCTTAATTTTGGTTGGAACTAATGAAGGCATTAAAGAATTGAAGTTGCAAGCTAACGTGGGAAGCCTAATATTTTGTAAGGTAAGCCATGTATTTGGTTAATTTTATGGAAATTGAAAGTTTACATAATGTTTGTTATTCTGAAATTGATGTGCTTGGTCGGGAAACTATGTGTTGTCAAGGACTTCTATGAATTTTGAAATTATAGGCTATGCCCTTAGGGTGTTTGAAAATTTGTCCTAAAAAGGTCAACATGTGTAAAAATTGAACAGAAGTGTTCATTTCGGTTGGTTTACGAACATATTATTATAATCAAGCAAGTTAAAAGATTGAAGGACGAACAATTAAAAAAAATTCTCTTTTAAAGTAAATTGAAAAAGGAAGATAAAGCATGAAGTCTTCTGGGGAAAAAAGTACTGAGCTTTCTTTCTCAGTTTTAGCTTGATTTTTTTATTTTATTTTTTTTTGCAAGAATATTATCTTTTCTTCATTCTGTTTTGGATCATCCTTTGCTAAAGTTATTCCTACATTGTTTTATGAAGAAAATTGTTCTTTAGATATTATTGTGTTCACGTTCTAACTTCTTTCTCTTTGTTAATGAAGATCTCTACAGGAGGTATACCAGCCCTCGAAAATGCTAAGCCACTCGGTACCAATTCTGTAGCACCTTGGGGTTCTGCACTTATTTTACCAATATCATACACATACATTGCTATGATGGGGTCTGGAGGGCTAACGGATGCATCAACTATAGCTATCTTGAATGCAAACTACATGGCCAAACATTTGGAGGTCTCTAATTGACTATCCTTGCATTTCATCTTTGAGCTCAATATTGTTGCCCATGGATCAGTTGCCCATGAATTTATTGTTGATTTGAGAGGACTCGAGGTAATTCTTATTGCCCTTCTCCGCCTTTTGCCCTGCCTCCCATCCCCAAATTACTTTCAACTGTTGTAGCTAATGGAAAACTAATATTTATTGTAGAATACTGCTGAGATAGAGCCTGAAGATGTCGCAAAACGTCTTATGGACTACGGGTTCCATGGACCAACATGGTCGTGGCCAGTCCCAGGAACGCTCATAATTGAACTCACTGAAAGTGAAAGCAAGGTATAACTTTATATAAGAATATCCCTTTGCAAAATAAATTATAGGCTATGCCCTTAGTTTTATCTTTTTGAGTTACCACCATTTTGAGTTAAAGAAATGCACTAACTTTACCAACTTAGTCCATTCTATTATAGTTACCCTATCTGCGCTACACTTGAGGACCATTGAAGAAAATGTTAATTTTGTGTACCTTGAGACCCATCAGCCTTCTTGGCCAATGTCTCATAATCTGATACCACTAGCTTTGGATGCTTTCGTTTCTTCTTTGGTCCAAATGCATCAGCAAAAGACTCCGTGTCAAGAAGATGAACTCTTGCTTGCTTGATAGACATAGATAAAGGGACAATTGATCAAACAATACACTGGTATTATTATTTATAAAACGCGACTCAAAAAGCAATTTAGTAAACAGTATACTGATCTAAAAGTGGGGGTTGACAGTTGAGATAAGGTTTAATATTTCAGAACCTGAAATCAAGATCATCTTTTAAGTTAATAAAGGACCTTGAGTGTACGAGTGAGTAGGTTCTACACTAATTATCAATAAAAAATAACAGAGTGTACGAGTGATAGAATCACAACTATATATATCCAAGTGTTATTTTCCTTTCATTGTTTCTATTAAAAAAAATTCCTGGATATGTAACAATTATAGAGATTCAGGGTAATTTTGAGGTTTTTTATAAAGTGATCAAGCACAATTTCAAATAGAAATAAATAACATATTACTAAAACTAGCATGATGTATAAGTTTGTAACCGAGTATCACGTCATATATAAACTAGATGAGGAAGAAAGACATCAAAATGGCATACATGTAAGAAGAGAAATGACAACAAATGCACAGGCTAAAGTCTTGAGCTACAACATATATTGGAGGAGAGAAACTAGGTAATATTTATAGATGTGTTATGATGTAACCCAAGTTGGTTAGGTAAATCAAACGGAGTTTAAAATCAATTTTATGAAGTTTGAATCAAATTGGATTCCGATGCCGATGGTAGGCTGAGCCTGAGACTGGAATTTCCTGCCTTTCCAAATATTGATTTACAGTGACTTAGTGAGTGACCTTGATTTGTTTTGCTGTTACTTGATCGACACTTTGTCCCAATTAGTTGTGGACTAAAACTAAACCCTTGGCCCCAGACTATTCTTTAACAAAAACATATGGGTAACAATGCATAATTGTTGGTGAAGTTCTGGAGTCCATTTAAGCCTGGGTTTTGGATCACTTGATAAAACCAAGCTCATATCTTGATTTTGTGTATTCTGTAGAGCCATTCTGTTATTTGGATGAGAATGGTTGAGGAATGTAACATAAATATGGGTGTCTCTGTGTGACTAAAATGTGTGGCAGCTGGAGTTGTGTTTTATAATCGGGAGTTGTTGGAATGTCCTGTGTTCTCACTCCATATCTCCAAACATAAGTGGGGTTATGTTTTGGGGGGGAATATATGCCATGAGTTGTGCCTCTCTCTTCTTTTCTCCCATTCCCATTTCTTTAATTATTATTATTCTTATTATTATTTTCATTTTCTTTCTTCTTTGACTCAAAACATGGAAGGGGGTGGAGAGAATCTGTGATGCAGCAAAAACAGAGAAAGCAACACTTCAATTTGAGTCTCAAAAGGAGAGAAAAGAGCAAAAAGTGGATGGTTTGTTTTTATCTTGCTATTCTCCAACCCCTACCCTCAGTATATATAATATATATTGGTAGAAAGGTCTATTACTTTAGTATGCAAGATTACATATTTAAATCCAATCATCAACAAAAATTTTAAAATTCACTACAAAAAATTAAAAATGTAAGTTTTCTCTAATTACGCTCTTAGCCTTCTTTTTTTTAATAAGTTCTCTTTAGCCGTATAATCATGTTTAACACAAAATTAATATATTACTATTTTTTAACAGTGCATAATTAATTATATTAATGGTCGCTGCACAAGTATTATATGGGTAAATTATGTGAAATAAATATAAAATTTAGAAGAGAAAATAAAAATTGATATTAAAAATAACAAAATAGGAATATATCTAAAGTTCAGAGTAAGTATATATTTATAGACACAAAATCACCAAACTTATGGAGAAAATAAATAATTAAGTTGCATTATATATTAAAATTTTAACTATTATCGTACAATTTAATTAAGAAATTTATTTAAAGGAAAGTGCATAACTAGATTTTGAGTAGAATTAAAATCAAATTTGTACTTTTAATTATATAGTGATTATGATATGCAACAAATGCTTTGTAGATAAAAATTTAATAATTAAAAATATGTTAGTGATGACATCTATGTATTGTATGTATTGTAGATTATCAACTAACTACTAATTATACTTTGCCATATTATTTTGTAAGTCATTTTTTATAAAATATTTTACCACCATAGCAATACTCTGATGAAAGGAATAGAGACAAGAAGTTTTTTTTGTTGTTGGTTAATAACAGAGAGAAATGGTACAACTATGTACAACCGAGTAGTTATAGATAATTAGATATGGATGAAGGTTTTTTTTTGCTCAAAATAATTGTGTTGTAGAAATGGAATGTAGCCATCAAAGGAATTCTGGAACTGGATTTCTTATTAGTATGCTGATGAAAGTAGTCTATCCTGAACGTAGGCAAAGACACATTCTCCCTTAGCTTTTATGTTCTTATTTCCTTATTTCTTCAGTATCTTCCTTCTATTCCTAATTTGTAATTTGTCATTATTTTTATGTTATCAAGTTAGGCAACAGACTATCACTATTAGCTTCTTAGTAAATATTAGAAATACTTCGAAACATAAAATTATCCTTAAAAGTTATTGTTTTAATTATGTAACTAAAAAGGAGTGAATTAAATAAATTCGCATCAATTTGAAAATTTAATACATCATTTGACTTCAAAAATAAATTGTATCTCTATTTTTAAAACGGACGGAGTATATATAAAAAATAGACGAGAAGCACGAGTAGTATTAAGGTAGAGTTACAGAATGATTTATAAAAATATTATTAACAAACGGAGGAGTATTATAATGAAGAAGTAGCTCAACCCCTAAAATTTTGAAAGAAAAGTAGATGAAATTGAAACAGTTAAGATTATTATTCTCTAAAATAAAGGAATTATTTATTTTGGAAACAAGACAAGACACACACATACTACTATAATACTACTTTTTGCCACCTTATTGCCATATATATATTTTCAACTTATCTTATTCTTTATCTTACTTAGGATGCCGTTAGGTGGTATTCTTAGATCTATCTTTTTGGGACCCAATTGTGGAGAGGTTGAGTAAGTCACTTGAAATGTAGGAGAGCGTTTTTCTCCTTTGGTTGGCGTATTGCTTTGATTAAGCCTGTCTCTCTAGCATCCCAATTTATTATTTGTCCTTTTTTCAGGTTAGCGGTCAATGTGGTTTATTGTCTAGAGAATTTTGTGTGTCATTTTGTGGTAAGGGAATGAGGTAGGGAATGGTGAATGGTCATTTGATCTCACGGAAGAAGGTTTGCAAGCCTATTATTAATGGGGGATTGAGGCTTCATAAGTTGGTGAATATCAAGAACATTAAGTATCTTTCATCAGTGGCTGATATCAAGAACATTAGTAAGATAATTTATTTAGTTAGATAATTTATTTATCTGACTATTATTAATGGGGGATTGAGGCTTCATAAGTTGGTGTCTAAGAACATTTCGCTTGCAGTGAAATGGTTCTGACAATTTCCTTTGGAATCTGATTCATTATGGAATAAGGTGATAAAAAAGCTGAAAGCTTATATTCCAATATACCCTTCTTCCTTGCCTCTTTTTGAAACTAAAAGTTGGGGATGGTCCTTCATGTGGTTTCTAGAGGATACTTGGATAGCTGATGTTACTTCCTTTCCAGTCAGTCCTCTATCATTATTGACCATCTTTGTTTCATAATGCATCCATCTCCAATATATTTTTTACTTCTTATTTTCCTGCAGCAGTAGATACCTTTTTTCTGTAACTTTTAATTTTATAGAAATGGGAACACGACAGGGAGGCTTATCTCATATGTAAGAATAAATAATAATATCAAGAATAAGAATAAAATGGCAAAGAAGTATCATTACATATTTTAGTTTCGCAACAACCATTTTCATCAAATACAATCTTTTAATAGTGGAGAATATGTAACATTATTGTAAATTTCACAAGGAATCATAAGCATGAAGAACAGTTAACAACAATGTTCATGTCAAGGGACTTTTGGATATACCTCCACAACACAGCACTGCATATTCACAGTAGTAAACATCTCGATCAGTTCTTTCTCCTAAACTCAAGTTCGAGACTTTTCCCATGACATACAAAGGTTTTTCAATGAAATCTTACCCAACAAGCCAGACCCTACAATATTCGCTCATGATATTTAGACCAATCAAATAAGAAACGGATAAAAGAAGTATTCAAATATGCTCCGTACTCCAGACATTAATACAAGACGGATACTATAACTTATAACAAGACTAAAAATAAAGAAGTGGTAGAATGATTTCTGATGTTTTCCTTGCATGTTGACAGTCTATTTTTTTAGCTTGGGATGAACACTACTGTAATAGGAAAGATTAAAAAGGTGTTTGTATTGTTTAAGAGAGAGCTTGGTTGCAAAAATATAAATCATATAACCACAAATATATACAGTACAGATACGTTACTACATGACATTATTTCAACTTAGTTTTCCCCAATTTTTTCTTCTTTCTAATGTTTGTTGTTTGTAAGGTGATTAATTTATTGTTTTCTTTTTTCAATAATTCTAATTATATATGCCCACACTTAGCAACCTAAAATCATTACATTTCATGCAACTTTGGTTCACTTTGTGACTTTTGTGGATGCTTATATTCTATCCTGTTTATTGATTTTGACTTCCTGTTTATCTTTTGATATGGTCTTTAGTTTGATGCACTTGCTCGATCATCTTTATAATATGTAGCTTATAATACATATAATAAATGCACAAACACACACATAACTAAAAATAATCAAACACTCGCACATTTTGCTTAAATCGTATTCAAGTAATCACGTGTAAATTGTTTCGTTCTTACGATACTACTAACATTTTGCTTTCTCTTATAAATAACAGATTTTTGTTACAAACAATATTTGTTGGCCATTAACGTTAGAGATGGATAGCCTTTCTTTTCAAAGGTTTATGTACCGAATACATGGTAAAGCTTGACAGATCTACAAGGTAAATGTTATTATATGTATTTTCGGGTATATATTTAAGTATACTTGGTGTAAGTAGTAAAAAATATATTTGGTGTAAGATGTAAAGGGTGGTGTTCAACATGTTGTTTCTCTATTTTCTGCATATATGTATTTTTGTTCTCCGTCTTTTGTAAAGTTGGGTAATTATACATTGTTATAATGATTTTGAGTATGAAATGATGTTTTTTTGGTGGTTTGGATATGTATGGATGATTGTAAGCTTTTTTTAAACAGGTTTAAATTTTTGTATATCTATTTTTAAAGGAAACTCTGCCGAAATTTTTTGAAATTAGTAGCTACTAGCTTGATATTTTGGTGGTTGGATGCGTTGATTAATGAATATGTATTAATTTCTGCATGATATGATGGTTTTGGGTATTAAATGATGGTTTTTTTGGTGGTTTGGATATCTATGGATGATTGTAAGTTTTATAGACATGTTTAGATTTGTCTACATATCTATTTTTAAACGAAACTCTGCAAAATTATTTTAAAATCAGTAGCGACTAGCTTGCCCAAATTTGCGATGGCCCAGATGATTTTTTTGGCCATATGTTTGACCAAATTTACCTTTTTTCTGCGGTTAGGTCAATTATTTTTGAAGTTCTTATTTTATTTTAATTTTTATTTAATCAGGCAAAGGAGCTCCAAACCAATTTGGTTCACACGAACCTTTTAAGCAAGTGGGTATTATTATGGTATTTCAAAGCAACAATGCTTTTACCTATTAATGTATCAGCGACTGGTATTCCATGGACATATTTGTATGATGTATTGTGCTTAAAATAGTTTTACTAATTAATCCGTGTTCCATTTAAAATTGCAAATTAAATGAAGGGAACAATAACATATAGGTGAAGAGAAGTGCTTTTAAATGTGCTTTAAGAAAATATGAAGGTCATTAGCATTGGGATTGTTTCGAATTTAATAAATGTAGTTAACTGGCCTAGGTCAAATTTATTGTTGAGTGAATGTAGATGTTGACTTTAGTTGTTTCCTTAACAAATTCATTTTTTCTTGCCAGTCTCGATTTGTAAATAATGAGTATGTAGATACAATTTGTGGTAAATTCTTGACCTCTTTATTTTTTGGGGTGAGATGTCTATCTTGATTAGAAATTTTCTTATTTACAACAAAATTTTATTAAATATATACTCTTTAAACATTGTAACTCATATTTTTTTATTTAGATTCATCTTTAAGTATTAAATAATTATACGAGTATTAGTAGTGCCGGAGGCATGGGTTTACCCTAGTATATATATATGGCATATAATAATAATAATAATAATAAGGGTAATATGGTTTGTATGTTTTATTTGTGCATAGTCTGCCAATTAAAACTACGTCGTTTTGACAGATTTTTTTTTTTTAATTGTTTATCTTCTCCTAAATCATAAATCAAAAACAAATTTATCAAAACGACGTAGTTTTGACATAATGTGCATAAATAAAACATATACAGCTGTATATGACTATTATTTCCTAATACTTAATATTTTTGTTTAAAGTTTATATATTAGGCTAATTAGTGACAATAAAATTGAAGCCATATCTACTACTACTATTATGTAGACATGCATGAATAAGAATAATGTATCTGGATGTAACCAGTTTGATTGAAATTTATGATTATTTAATTCATTACGACGTAGTTTTAGGACTAGCGATTGTTTTTTTTTTAATTCATTTTTTGCAATAAATGTTTAATACTTGAGACTATAAAGGAATTATTTTAAGACTATTCTTGTCTCTTCTCAGTTCAAGTTTCACAAGATACTTCTAATGGCATATAGAGAATACTTCTAATGGCAAATATTTGTTAGAGCAGTAATTTTTTCTTTTCAAGATTATTTCCTTTCATTTGCTTAAGAATTGAAAATTATTTTTATTAAAGGTGTGTACGTACGTACTTGATTGAAAATTATTGAATTTTTATATTATCGTACATAATTAGATTATTGGCAATCAATTTATTAAAGGGCTCATAAGTTTAAAATATATGCTTCATAATTTTGTTAAAATTAAGTTTTTCTAATATATATATATATATATATATATATATATATATATATACATATATATATATATATAGAACACGGATCAGGTCCGAGAGTCCGGACTCTATATATATATATATATATATATATATATATATATATATATATATATATATATATATATATAGAGCAAGGATCAAGTGCATACCCCTTATCTTACTCACCCGTGCTTACCCCACTTTAGACGACGTTTCGGTCATACAACCGTCGTTTATACTTTTAGCGACGCTATATGTTTCTCCGTCGCTAAAAGTATAGACGACGGTTGTATGATCGAAACCGTCGCTTAAAGGGGGGTAAGCACGGGTGAGTAAGATAAGGGGTATGCACTTGATCCGGACCGTATATATATATATACAGACAGGATCAGGTAAGGGCTCCCTTATTTTGTTAAAATGCGGACTTTTTTTTTTTTGATTTTTTTTGGTTTTTTTTTTTAAAACAACTAAAAAAAATATTTAATATTTTATGGAACTGAAATTTTTCCATAATATAATGTTTTGGGCGTGTTTTGAATACCTATACCAAAAAGTGGTGGTACAGTCTGCCCAGACTGTACATACATATTTTTGTTATACGTACCCAAATCACATCCAAAACACTGTATTATGAAAAAATTTCAATTCCATAATTTTTTATTTATTTTTTTTTAGTTGTTTTAAAAAAAAAAAAAGCAAAAAAAAAAAATATATAAAGGTCCGTATTTTAACCAGGTGCGGGATCCCGCACCTGATCCGCTCCCTATATATATATATATATATATATATATATATATATATATATATATGGTATAGATGAATAAAAATATAATTCCTTTTTGATGAATCTATAATTTATAACCCAAGGCATTTGTTCAATCTGAGTGATGTCCACTCAGCATTACACTGC
This sequence comes from Panax japonicus, assembly GCA_020205505.1. Lineage (NCBI taxonomy): Eukaryota > Viridiplantae > Streptophyta > Magnoliopsida > Apiales > Araliaceae > Panax > Panax japonicus. Next base: position 49,450,521 of record CM035106.1, read on the forward strand.
TTTAATTTCTTTAAAGTTGCTTCATATTGAGTGATAAATAATGTAATGTAATCTAAACTTTTTCTTAAAAAAAATAAACTTCCTCAGAATTAACTCTTCATATAAGTCATTAGTTGTTCCTCTACTAGAACCAAATTCAATAGTATTACTAGGACTTTTGTACTATATCAACTTCAGGTCCTGGGACATACCTTGTTTCTTGCATTTGCTGAACCCTCACATGCCCATTCACGGTTCTTGAATTTTCTTCAACACTTTCATAATATAATCAGAACTTTTGTGGTTTACCAACTTCAGCTCATGGTCGAGTCCATTCTTCTCAGTAAAGCAATCTATATTAGGAAAGATACACTGCTTCTTGCATATGCTGAAAGGAATTCAGTCATGCCAAAAACCTGAAACACTCTTCCTGGTTCTTGAATTCTCTTCAACCCTTCAGTACGAAGTTTAGTTGGGACTTTTGTACTTCAGCCCCTCATCAAGTGCCATCTTCTGAGCCATGCATCAAACAATCTATATCAGCTTCTTGCATATGCTGAACAAAGATTTCAATAACCTCACACGCTGATACAAAATGGGGACCGACCATATTTCCAACAACAAAATTGTAAACCTGGTCTCGTATCTCCACCGAACTCCTACCAACCTCTTTCTTGTTTCCAATTCCCCTCATCAACTTCCTCATTCTTGCGAAATCCCCCCACTTCCCCTCAGCTGCAAAAATATTTGACAGCATCACATAGCTTCCTGCCATATTAGGCCTTGAATCCAATACCTTCTGAGCTGCCTGTTTGTTCAGATCTGGAAGCCCATTAGCTTTACAACCTCCAAGAAGTGCTCCCAAAACAGACTCATCAGGCTTAAATGGCATAGTTTCTATCAGATCAAGAGCTTCCTCAATTCTACCGCCACGTCCAAGCAAATCAACAACACATCCATAAATCTCCTGATTTGGAGTAATGTTGTAATCACTAGTCATCAATTTGAAATAACTTAAGCCTTCATCAACAAGTCCAGTATGGCTGCAAGCACCCAACACAGCCATACACACGATCCGATCAGGCTTAATACCTAAACTGATCATTTTATCAAACAATTTTACAGCCTCTTTTCCATATCCATGGCTCCCATACCCAATAATCATTGAAGTCCACGAAACCAAATCTCTATAAAACATTTGACCAAAAATTCTGCATGAATCCATTATGCTTCCGCACTTGGCATACATGTCTATAAGGGCATTAGCCAATGCTATGTCCTCTTCAAGGCCTCTCCGAAAGATCCCTCCATGAACTTGCTGCCCACAACCCAAAACTGCTAAATTAGCACAGGCTGCTATAACACTTGAATATGTAAAGTTATTGGGACAAACCCCTTCTATTTCCATTTGAGAAAATATGTACAGGGCCTCATTCGGATGCGACATTTCATATCCAGCAATCAAAATATTCCAAGTAACCGAGTTTCTTTGATCCATATCATGAAAACAATTGTGTGCTTCGCAAAATAAATTACACCTACAGTACATGTCTAGTATAGAATTCATTACAGGAATATTAGAATCAAACCCACTTTTAATTACTGCTGCATGGAGTTGCTTGCCATACGTATGAGAGCCAATTGAGGTGCAAGCTCTAACTGCTATAGAAAAGCTAAATGGGCTTGTTTCAACTTCCTCCTGTTGTTAAAAAACAAAAGAAAATACACATTAGATTGAAAGAACTTCAACAATATAGAATAAAAAGGTGATAATATCCTTAGCTATCAGCCTATCACAATATGAGAGATATAGACACGTCATGATAAATTACTAGAAAAATGGAAAATTACATCAAAAAAATTTAAGTACATACCAATAACATTTGTCTAAAAACTCGAAGAGCTCCATAGCCATCACCCCGATGAGTATATCCAGTGATCAACGTGGTCCACGATACAGCAATCTTCACCCTAATATCTCGAAACACAGAACACGCATCATCCATATTACAGCAACACGTAGCATACATGTCCAACAAAGCATTCTCAACATATGAACAATCAACCAAGCCATGCTTAAGAACCAAACCATGAACCAAAGCACCACAAGTAAGCGATTTCATCCCTTTACAAACTTTCAACGCACTCGACAAAGTAAAAGAATTTGGGTGGACTACATTTTCTCTCAACATATCATAGAACACCATCCAAGCATTGCTGTGGTAGTTGCAAGACGCGTACCCAGATATCATGGCAGTCCAAGCAACAACATCTCTTTCAGACATTTCATCGAACAGTGTACGTGCTTGTTTGATTAGACCCTTTTCGAAGTAGGATTTGATGAGAGCAGTGGACAAGAGTGAGGGGTTTTGGGGTTGAAATGGTGGGGTTAATGGGGTGGTGATTCTGTGGAGAGAGTTAAGCACTATTGGAGGGATTTGATGGTGACGAGAGTTGGGCATTATTTTCATGAAACTCATGTTTCATGTTACATTCGTCTCTTATTGGTTATGTTATTAGTTTATTCGTTTGCAATTGATTTCCAAATTTAAACATACAGTGACCTATGGAGGGAAATTTATAGCTATGCTATTGCTGTAAGCATGTAATACTGTTTATGAGTTTTACACCATTTTGTGAGTTTGGTATAAAAATAGTGAAATGACTGAAGTGCCACTAATAAAAATATAACAATGACATTAATAAATGACTTGTATCCATAAACAAGCTTGATGTAAAATAAATATTTCTTTTCCCCCTTTAAGTATTTTAATACTTCTGGTGGACTTTTATTAAGAAGAGGAATAAAATAATAAAATTGTTCATAATAATATGTCATTAATTATTTTTAATGTAGGTGAGAAAGTGACTTTCTAGCTATTCAATTCAAAATATTCTATCTCTATACTTATTAAATATGGATAGAGAATTAGAATATGAAAAGTATGACATATTTAATGATACGGGTATAATATGAAAAAATATGTAAAAATTTGGTTATTAAAGGAAAGTGGATATTAAATATGACACTATCCAAAATAGTAATAAGGACTTTTATCCTGGGACGGAAGAAGTATATCAATCTAAGTCTTAAATAAATTTTCATCTAAATATTCTCTAAAGCTTGGAAGGAAATTTTAGGAAAAAAATTGATTACAATTTCTCTTATCCTTTCTTCATTCTTCTCAAAATTCACAAACAAGGGGCTTTAAAAGTTTTATTCTCTTCCCAAAATTCTCCTTTCTTTTCTCTCATTTTTAAAACTCATAATAAACACAATGTTAAAAGAGAGAAATTATACCAACACAACTAAACAATACCAACAGACAAGATAATATAAGCACTGGGATGGGTTCCTGTTGTGGAAGGCTTGTTGCCTTAATTATAAGTACAGCATTGGCTTGCACTTTTATTCATATGAAATGAATCTCCAAGATGATTTAGTAACCTCAATCACAAGAAGCCACACAATTAATACCTTCTTGTTCTTGCAGCTTGTTTATTGCAGATAACAACTATATGATTTCACTAAAAATGTAAAGCAAATGAAACAAAGAGTAACCGTTATATTAAATTGTACACGCGTAGGACATAACAAAGGGAGCTGCAAACTAGTTCACAGGCTCGCCTGTTGATTTGAAATTCCTACTCCGATCAACTAGTTTGATTAATCGGACAACATAGCAATATGATTCTATATTAATTCTACACTGAGGTGTAAAAATATATATACTATCTCGCTACATTACATCTCAAGTAAAAGAAACTCTTACAACTCTCTTAGTCTATCTTCACTATCGACTATACAGTATAAAAGGAGTGTTCCTTCACCTTTAAGAGACTAGATTCTCATTACACAAGGATCTGAGACTTGGCAGCACCACGAGAGCACTTTCTCCGGCCAGATTTGCTAAGTGCACAAACACAAATTTCAAGAAGATCATAGTCTTCCTCCCAAAACAAGAGTGAAGCCCTCTCTGGATTCTCCAACAACATTTTGGATGTAAGAAATCCGGCAATTGTCCAAGTTTGATAGAGCCGGGATTGCTTTCCAATAAATTTCCCATTCCTTGTGTCGTAGTATTCAGGCCAATGCTCCACCGGAAGCCTTTTCTCCGCCAAAGCAACTGCTTTCAAGGCTAGTTCTGTTCTTCCCATCTTAATGCAAGCCAACGTGAACTGAAAAAGATAGAGAGAAACAGAGAGCATTTTAGAAGTTAGTGCTAAGGAACGCAGGTTATTAGAATGTGCATGCGAAATGACTTTGCCCAAATAATCTTTAGATCATCTTCTTAGTTCTTATTCTCCAACTTCATCTCAAAATCCAAATAAGGTCAAATTTAATGCTTTCTTAATGGAGCAAACTCTACTACACTTCTACGTTTTTGGAGACTGTGTTGGCAAAAAAGAGCCAAAGGTCTTCTACTTATAATGTTTATCTCATTTATTAAATCCCCCCACAAATGTTCAAAGTTTCTATAAATAGAAGTCGTTTCTCAGCAGCCAGTAGGTATCATCTGGATCTGTGTCCAAAATCAACCAATTTAGCCTGTAGAACGACCGCTTCGGTGGCTATTGGAGCCACACTGAAAGTAACACTAGACTTGCAGCATGAAACAACCCAGTTTAAGAAAGGTATGTCGTTCATTTAGCATGCCAAACATATTCTTATATCTATTGAGGATTACCTGCCACAGAAGTGTTGGCCAAGATCCACCATTATGATATGACCAAGGTCTGCAAAGGCCAACAAAAATAAAGTCAGTTATCAACTTATCATGAGTAATTTTCAATGAACAGATATGCAGCAAGTTATGGCCTCAAACTCTATATAGGTGCATGCATATGCAAGAGGTGCAGACACAAAACAAGCATGAACAGTTTAAAGAAACTTACGTATTCTTTGGGTCGCTACCAGTGATTATACGCCATTCCTCGTACTCCAAAGCAGGATAACATATCTTGAGAGGCATATGCCCAATAAGATCATCCCATTTAGCTTCAATCGTGTTTAAAATAGAATCATTTTGCTTAGGAGTACCTAAAGAAGAAATAATAGACCACAGATTTCCCAGTGTGAAGAATCTAAAATCCATATGAGCTGGCTGTAGATTGCCAATTAAATAACCACCTTCCTCAGGAATCCAATCCATTAACCAATGAGGAATTTGTTCAGGGTAGATATTGAACTTGTTGATGGCATTTGTAGAATATTCTTCTGTCTTATATCTGTAAATCTCATTGATCTTCTTCATATCCACCCAGTAATATTCTCTGATGTGAAATGACAACGCACTGAGTCTATTGTTGATGGCTCTCACCAAATTCTTGGATCCATCATCTAGGGCAAGCATTTCGCGGGAGCACCTTAGAGCTGAGTAGAATAAGGACTGCAATATCAAGTTTGGCAAGCTTAAGATAAGCCAAGGGGAAGAGAAAAGGTGTCTCAAATTGGCAAAGGGAAACAACGTATAACTAACATGGAGACAAGATGCTAATAGACACCAGTGATAACTTGACATCATAAATCATCAAGAAATGGACATCAACACGGTGAAACAAAAAAATAAATAAATTAGGACATGCCATGCATAAAAATTTATAGCATAAATTTTATGTTATATATTTTTTAAATATAATAATAATAAGCAATTTTGATTATTTTTAGCAAAACATGACATTTTTATCTTATGAATACTCAATAATGGGTACCCATGTTGGTGGTGCATCCCAGAAGTGTTGTTCACAAAAACCAAATTTGATATAACCATTTTCACATGTAGTATTGACTTCCATGATGTGTCAGACTAGTCGAGAGAATCCGAAGCCTGTAGGAGTCAACATGTTTGGATGTCTCCTTAGAAGTTTCTTTATTTTTTGGGAAAAAGATGCTTGCACATACTCGTACCAGTAACTTTAAAAGAAAAGGATTGGAATTATCGTAATACATCCATCCAATCCATGGCCAATAGTTATATTCTCCAACAAGCTCATCAAAATTGAACAAGAACCCCAAATTCCTACACATTTATCACTAGAAGATGCTCCATGTGAGGAGAAGTAAGAAAAAGGGTGGAGTGGTGGAGCTTATTGGTTCATGGTGGACACATGCATCACATTCGAAATGTAAGATTGACCTCTCGCAGGAGGACCTTGTAACTTATCTGATAAACCAAACATATTGTTATATCACATCATAAAATTTGAAAAACTGATTTTAAATACATGCCCATGAATGTATCTACCATAAAAAAAGTTGATGACACGTTAATTAGTTCTTCATTAGACAAGCAGATAAAAGTATGATAACAAGATGGAGCCCTAGAGTAGACCCTATCATAACTTTATAAGACTTTTGAAAACATCAACTCACTTGAATCTCTAGAGGGTGACCATGAATACCCATTCTTCGATCTATCATGCAGGAGCCATCGGTGACTAGCAAAGAAGGAAACATATCAAACCCATCAGATAAACACAGGTTTAAAATCAGCTTTATGCCTGTCTGGATGTCCACCCTTTCTTGTAATGCATAGTCACCAGTAATCTTCCCATAAGCTCTCAGTAAGATAATCCACCACAACCCTAAGATGAATTCAATTTGCAAACAAATATTTATTAATATGTGTGCACTAGACTAAGAAAGGCTATATTCCTTTTTCCTATTGAGCATTATAGTATCTACAAGAAAGGCATCGTAAATGAAACAATTGAAGGACACTAATAATGGGCAGTACAGCTATTTTCTTTTTCCTTTTTGTTGATCGAGAACAATGATACTGAAGCCCTGAACTCACCAGCTCAATTTAAATGTCATGTTAGCACTTAATCATAGTTCTATATGGGCATTGGCACATAATGCAGCACCATCACTTCATTTTTATTCTCTGTCTATTATCTTTTCTTTTATTTTTTGCTTTTTTAACAACTACCATCCTATTTACTTCATAAAATTACCAATCCATTGTTGGAACTATATCTCTTTTTATTTTCCACATTTCCTTTTTTTTAATATAATTATCCATTGTTGGTACTATACATCGATAAAGTAGACTCTTACCAGAGTCAACAGGTGCAACACGGCCAATCGCCGACTCCCCAAAGTCCGGGTCTAAAACTTCTTCATACTTGTTCTCATCAAGAGGCACGGTTCTAACTTTGAAACTTGCTGGCATCAACCCCTGCCCAGGACTGTAGCAGTCCACTGTTTTCTCCCAACTCTGGGGGATATACAAGGAAAACGTCAAGAAACATGAAAAGTTCAGACATTCGTAATGATGTCCCACAAGTGTTAACACTGATGGTTAATTAAGATAATTTTATCACTCGTGTCGTTCCTGCTTCAGCAAAAAGGTCAGAGAAGTAGAAATGACCATAGGCAATGGTCCTAACACGGTAATACAATTATGAAAGCACCATTAAAATCACCCTTATACCAAATCTAAGGTTTTAACCACCAACACTCCTAAGTATACATTTCAATATAAAAGCAAAATCTAATCTCCTTGCTAAAATGGAAGGTGCGTCTCTATCTTGGATTATACAACGAGAAATTCTCATAGCTGCATTCCCCGACACATCATATGTAAAAACAAATACATCTAAGAGCAATTAATTTTACAAACAAACAAATAACATTCCTCATAATCTTAGGTTGTGTTTGATAAAACTGAATATTAAGATCTGAACAGTTTAGATATCTGAATAATGTAGAGCATCTGATCTGAATGAAAAAATATTGTTTGATAATTAATTTTTTCAAAATATCTTAATAACAATATTTTACTATATTACCCTCTGAAATATTTTTTCTTTCTCATTCTTTTACTCTCTTATCTGATCTGTTCCAAGGGACGCCATCGGATTCCGTCACCTGTAACAAATTCCGGCCAGTTCAATTCTCAGATTTCTTACTATAATTTACCACAAAAGGATGAGACAACAACTGAGAAGCCGACCACCTTTTACTCGATTCTCTTTGTAAACAACACTCAATAAAATTCCGAAACTCCACTGACTTGGATTTTCTCTAGATCGGCGAAACTGGTGACGGCGGTGGTGGAACTTGTAGTTGTGGTGGTTGGCGGGAAGGATAAGGGGAATCGAGGGCGGCGTTCAGAGGAATCCAGTAAAGGGAGGCAGAGATTGAGCTGGTGGCATTCACGGACAAGCGTCATATTATAATTTGGTCAGGATGGGATAGTTGGGGATCTAGAATTCTAGATTCTATATCCATCTACAGGGAAAGAAGAAATATTGGGTTCATATAAGTGGCAAGAAAGAAACACGTGGGTGGAAGTTGAAAACAAGGTTAAAGGGTGTGCGTGTGGATGAGATTCAATCGGAAGTTAAAGTTATCCGAAATGGAGCAGATGCAGAAGAAAATGGAGCTAAAGAGAGGGGTGAAGGTGAAGGAAGTGGAGATGGAGAATTTGAGGGAGAAGCTGATGGATACTAGAGGAATTTTGTAATATTGAAGAGGTCATTTTTGTCCAAAAAATAGTTAATTTAGTTCAGATCTACCTCTGAATAGTATAGATTTCATTTCATATCTTGCCGATTAAGAGGCATTAAAAGGTAAAAAAAAAAATTACCAAACAAGTTTTGCCTCTGACCGAATCAGAGGCATATCCATTAAGAGGTATTCAGATGTAAACAAACACTACCTTAGTCCATGAGAATGTAAAAGGGCTATTTAGGTTAACTCAGTAGGCCATTAGCAAGTTGATGCAAAAGGTTATTTTATTGCAAACTTTCAAAACTAGGTTATATTAAACTACCTATGAGGTCATATATATTTAAAAGAGTAAAAATGAAAAGAGAGAAAGAAAGGAAACAAACGACTAATATTGCAAAATGGTGCTGGCCTAGCATGTGTCTGCAAGAATAGTTGAGGTGAGGTTCACCATAAAATTCTAAACAATGGCTAACCAATTTCTTACATAATGACCAGATTATTTTTTCCATGCTATCCACCTAATCAAATATGATTCAAGTAAATAGTGTTGGACTTTTATTTAATATAAAAATGTTTGATTATTATTTTGGAAAGATGTGTCTTTATAATTAGACACTAGTAGTGAAAAGTCATATCTTTTTATGTTAAAAGACATCTCTTTGATTATAAATCACATCTATTCATCAAAAGATAAAAAATATTTTAACATCTATTCATCAAAAGATAAAAAATATTTTAAAGAAATGTCTCTTGGAATGGGTATCTCTAGGAATAGATATGAGTAACCAAAAGGTATGATTATTATTGAATAGTCATTACTTTTGAAGGCCTATAAGTATAGTGGCTATCATTCCATTTATACTCACTTCAAATATTGTTTCTTCTCTTCTTTCTTCCTATTACTGCATTTATCTCACTGATTCAAAGCAGAGTTAGTTGAGATATTTTCAATAGTGCTACTTGCAAATATCTACCATGCTTAGTTGTATCTTGGGAGGATTATTTGTCTGGAACCCATAGCAATCTCGTTAGCAAGAGGGGACAAATAAAAGCCTTAAGGAAAGTGTACTGGATACATACCTCTAAGCCTTTATGTTCTTATTTTGCTAAGTTAATGTATTTAGCATCCATTAACAAAGATTGCACTACAAATAGTAATTTCAAATCGACCACCTAAATAATCGTTATAACAACTCAAATCCAACTATACGCAAGTTGCAAGCCTGCAACCAGAATCAGAATACATGCACAGATACAGACACACACAAAAACAAAAAACAGACATCTATATGCATTAATAAAAGAATGTGAATTACCTGCAATTGCAAGGTATGCAGGAGAAAGTTCCTCACAATCTCTCCCTCCCCCTTAAGTAAGAAAGCAAGTGCAGAGGGCACAAAATCACGTATGAAGACCTGATCATAATTCAGCGGTTGCTTATCACCGGGGTCACTAGCAGCTAAAGTTCCCACTGGACTCCCACAATACGACACTATAGCATTCCGCAACAACTTCCACGCCTCCTTCTCGGCCTCTGACTCCTCTATACTGGTACTCACAACCTCAACCTTATCCAAACTCACTGAATTCTCAATGTTTACATCCTCCAGCTCAATTACTACCCTAGATTCATCATCCCTAGCTATATTTTCATCCTTATCAATCTTTTCCACCAGAGGCTTCACATTCAATCCACCTTGAACATAAATCCTCTCAAAGTTCTTGTCATTCACCCGAGTTTCAACTGATGTTGAATTGTTCCTAATATTTGGTGATACCCTAGCAATCAAATTCTCAGTCCTCCCAATAATCCCACCATTACACGTACTAGGGTAAATCCTAGAATTCCCCCAAACTGAATTGGGAGCACAAAATGGCTTCTGGGTACGATCAAAAACGCATTGAAAACCCACAATTCCAGATGGGTAGCTGTGAATTTTACGATTCTGATCCAAATTTGATGAAATTTTGGAAAATGAAGGGTCCCATTTGGGAGATGAAAACCTAAGAAAACCCCAGTTCCGGCGATGAATTAGAATTCTACAACAGGGTCTCATGGTCAGGAAACTAACTGCGTTCATAAAATAAAGTCAATATATATACCCGGGTGAATGAAGAATCTATATATGTAGATATACTGCATAGGTTATATACAGATGAGATTTGGTTCTTCAAGAGAACAAAGAACAAACTTGAATAATATAGAAATTGAGGAGAGAGAGAAAAAAGAGCGAATTGGGAAAGAAGATATCGTCTTAAAGGTTGTTTGGGAATGGTTGAACAAACTTTTCGGGGAGGCGGTCGTCTAAATAGAAGAAAAATAACTTGAGTGAAGGGTTCGATTTATAAATGTTTTTCCATTTATAGTAATCATTCCATTTATATTTCTTTCCTAAAGAAATATTTGGCTTATAAGGTTGTGTTCTAGTTCCATAAATTTTTATTTTTATTTTAATTATTTTAAAAAAAATTAAAAAAAAAATAGGTCCGTATTTTAATAAAATTGGAAATTCCTAACCGGATCCAAATTATATATATATTAATTTAATATATATTTTTCAGTTCAAAAATAAATATTAATTTAATAAATGATATTTTCACATGAATAGTGTCGTTTTTCATGTCAAAAAAATGAAATATTATTTTTTATTGTAAATTTACGATTTCCTATTAATATTTATAGTAATCAAATATGCTAAAAATATACATAATAATTACTTCCTCTATCTAAAAAATGGTAATTAAAGTATATTTTTATGTAATTTAACAAATTTAAAATAAAAAATAGATTGTAAAATAAATTTTATTTTTTACAATACATTACGAATTTTTTTGCGTTTCTTTAAATTACTGTAACTAAATTTTTTTATGGGACATTTTTATTTATTTTTGGGTACTTAGCCAAGTCATTTTTTGACTTTTAATTCAGCCAATAAGGAATTAACAAGTGTCAAGCTTTAGTGAACTTGTTTGCGCGCAACGCAATCCTAAACCTCTCTATCCAATCCAACCCCCAAATTACCAACCAAAATCCACTCCACCGTCTCTGTAAGCTACTCAACATCAATCTAAAGAAAGAAACAATGGCCGCCATTATACTTGAATCGATAATTCCCCCAATTCAACCGGCCGCCTTGAGGCGCCGTCCGTCGCCGTTCACTTCACCGGAGCTACCAGCACTGTTTCACCGGCGAACTGCAGTCGTTTGCTCCATTAATTCTAGTCCTTGCCTATCTAATTCGGCCGAAATACAAGCGGTAAGTCTCCAAAAAGTTGAATTGAGTAATTACTTTTATTACATTAATTAGAACAATGAATAATTTGTTATTTGCTAAGTTATTAGCTGATTGTACCTTAAACTTATATATGTATGTATTACCATAGCTGATTTTGTTAATGCCACAAAAATAGCCTCATCTGTCCAAAAAAAAAAAAATTGTTGCACAAAAAGAATCATTTTTTTTATTGATGGTAGTATAAAATGGCATGAGGACCTCAAATTTGCTATCATAATTTTATTGTCGTGACACCCCTAATAAACTTACAACTTAATATTTTTTTAGGAGGGTGTATTCAACTAAGATTTTTAAAAACTTTAAAAGTATGGTTGTATTCAATCAAGACATTTAAAGAGTTTATAAAAGTTTACTGGTATTCAATTACAACTTTTGTAATGTCTGTAAAAGTTAGGTGGTATTGAATTGAGACTTTTATAAAGTCTATAAAAGTATTTTGGTATTCAAAAAGTCATTGATTTTTCAAATTTCTATTAAATGGTGGAGTTTGACAGACTTTAGAAGAAAACTTATAACTATCAACCCATATCCAAAGTCTGACCTCATCTCTAAAGACTTCCAAATATCAAACACAAAGGTAAAAATTCAAATCGCCAGTAAAAGAATTGCAAAGAGATTTTATGGAAAATTAAAATGTCGCAAAACTCTCTGATAAATTTTAACTTAAAATAAATATAAATTAATCTAATTTTAGAAAATATAGTTATTAATATTATAAACTGTTTATATTTTTTTTTACTAAAATTATTAAAATTAAATAAACTACACAACTTTTATTATAGGAATATCTTGTTATGACTTTGAAAAATCAAACAGTAAATTTTGATTTTTAATATTATATATATATATATATATATATATATATATATATTATATTATATAGATATAGTATATGATATATACGAATCTTGATAAATTCTAAAACTCATCAAAATTAAAAAAATTAGTTAAAAGATGACAACGGTTGATTGTTAAAAAATTAGTTACGTAACATTTTAATTAATTAATTTCTAACATCATAAATAAATTAAAAAGTCGCATAATTGTTTTTTTAACGGACAATTTTGGTTCACTAACAACTATTAATAATTTTAAGAAAAATAAATTTCTCTGATAATTTTGTCTGTGGTTTACCGACGACTAATCTCTCTGGTAAATTTTTTATAACTTGGTGGCAATTTACTCACATGTATGAAGTTTTGTGATCATATAGATTTTCATTATCATATTATTTTGTGAAAAACAGAGTTTGGTACCCCTACTAAAAAATCGTACGCATATATATATAGTATATATATTTCAATGAACAATGAGCTTAATTTTTGTGTTGCGTCTGTAGCTTCTAAAGTTTTATTCGTACTCGAGTATCCAAATTTATCTTGAAATGAGTAGAATAATATGAATGCTTTCAACATATATAAAATCTCATGCCACAATAATTTAATGAAATAATGAGATTTCCTGTAGTTCATGAAAAAAGAGTGAGAGGCTGTACGCATGGGCTAATTAACAATTAATATAAGCTACAAGATATATTAGAAGTATACAAAAGTCTATTAAAATCTTGGTAAAAAGTCTTGGTAAAAAATCTATTAAAGTTTGTCACTTATTTCATGGAGTCTATAAAAATCATTTTAAAAAAGTCTTTAAAGTTTTTAAAAGTCATTAAAATTCACAAACTCTACAAAAGTCTGTCACTTAAAAAAAGTCTTTAAAAGTCTTAATTGAATACACCCCCTTAGGGATAAGGAAACATGAAACAGAAAAATGTATCCTGCATATGCAAATTTTACAAATGGGACATTTTTGCTGAATGGAGGGAGTATTATATTGTGTTATGGATAAAACAGTTATGGCTGTTTTTAAGGGTGGATAATGGATTGAATATAATTCTGGAAATTCTAGGGTTAGAAGTGAAGGTTTTTCAAATGATACCCCATGTCCCAAAATGAGAGATCTTTGCTTAGCTGTTATTGTAATCCTAAATCAGGGTTAGGTATTTGTTAACTTGAATGTGGAATTTGATTAACGAGCAACTGCAATTTTAGTTGTGCAGCTTTTGAAGTCTTCTTCTTGATCTCATATGTTAATGTTAGTGCTATCACTGCAATCTGACACCCATCAACTATAATAACCCTCATAGATATATAGACAACAGAAAATAATCTTAAATAGCTATAAATCAAATTTTTTCTTGAGTCACGAGAAGAATGGAAATTTGTGTCTTATGTGATCCTTGTAATAAATTTCAAAATGGGTAATATTTGAAAATTCTATTTCTGGCATCATTTTTGTGGCCGTTCACATATTGTTTTCGTGTCAAACAGTAACTGATAATTTCTTGTAAATTTCTAGCCTGAACAGTTTCTAGTAGTATTAAGTTCAATGTGAGGCCAATATTTCTTTTGTGTTTTTCTTTTCACCCACAAATCTGCATGGAACTCGATGTGCATTATTAGTGCACTCTGGACAGCATATAACATTTCTTAATCAGCACATGGCTTCTCACAATCAATGTTCTAATATATAATCACACTAAAGCTTTTGCAGTTCCAAGGAGGAAAGCAATGGCTTTACTCCTTTCAAGCTGCATATTCTCACAAGCTGATTTGCTCAATACTGCTTCTGCTCTACAATCGATTGGGTTAAGGGAATACATTGATAGTTTTGATGGCTATTCCTTCAAGTATCCCCAAAACTGGATTCAAGTCCGAGGCGCCAATGCTGACATATTTTTCAGGGATCCTTTTATACTTGATGAGAATCTCTCTTTAGAGTTATCCTCTCCTTCATCCTCCAGATACAAAAGTGTCGAAGATCTGGGTCCACCGGAAGAAGCTGGAAAGAACATTTTAAGGCAGTACTTAACAGAGTTCATGTCTACTAGACTCGGCGTCAAGCGTGAATCCAGTATTCTTTCTACTTCTTCAAGGATAGCTGATGATGGGAAGATGTATTATCAAGTTGAGGTAAGGTCTTCTTGATGTTACAAGTATCAAATGCATGTACTATGCGGCTTATCTGTTGTCGTGATAGTCATAGTAGATCAACACCAGCAATAGGACAAATAATTCACGAATAAGCAACATGTTTCCATACTTATGCAACACATTTCTATATAAAACGACAAATGCTACTATTACAATAGAAAAAGTAGCATTTGTATAGAAAAATGTTGCATTCATGCTTATTTGGGACTTATTTTCGGTGGACATAATAGTACAGTAGTACTCCTAGCAATATATGACTTGCCTCTTCTATATGTTTTCAAAGACCTGTTGAATACAATTTCATCCCTTAGACTACATTGTTAGTAAATGAGGATATTTACTGATTTTATCCTGTTGTAATGTAATTAGGTGAACATAAAGTCATACGCAAACAACAATGAGTTGGCAGTTATGCCAAAAGACCGAGTTGCTCGTTTGGAATGGGATCGTCATTACCTTTCAGTTCTTGGAGTTGAAAACAACCAGTTATACGAATTGAGATTACAAGTCCCTGAAAATGTATTTGTAGAAGAGGAAACTGATCTGCGTCAAGTAATGGATTCCTTTAGAGTAAACAAGGTCTCCGCTTGATCAGTTGTGTACTACAAGGTATTTTCTAATCATTTTGTGATAGTGGTCCTTTTTTTAAAACTCCTGTTTTTTTGTGAGTTGTGATATTGTTTTTCATCTCCTTGAATATTGTCTGGTCTAATTTAGCAAGTTACACTCATCTTGCTCTTTTTATCTATTAGTATAGTATATATTCTTTTGGAATATTTTGTTAAAGCTGAAAAGAGCTAATCTCCACTTGAACTATAATGAACAAATTCCCTGCAGCAAGAATCCAAATATATTGCTCATCATTTCTCAGCAAGATATCTATTACATTTATAAGCCATGTAGGAGTTGAATAAAACACTTGATAGACTTATTCTATGATATTAGTTCTATACTAATTCTATTTTCATATCACAACCACCAGCCGAAGTTAATACTATAATTGTACTTCATAATCTCCTGAGCTCGGAAACCTTAGTAAGGACTGTAGGAAGATTCTACAAATCCAAATCCTGAAAGCCACTTGAAAATGTAGGAGATAAATGGAGGCACTCTAGATCAGTCTCAAGCACCAGTCCAGGTCTGCAAGATAAACAAGAGGCCTTATCAAACCCATAGAAGGAATGGGAAAGAGTAAGATAGCATCTGTATGTAGTGCACATCCAGAGTAATATAAAATCTTACAGAATGGAAATGATATAGTACCAACTAACACAGCAAAAATTGTACTTTCTCTTACTGTCTTGACACATTATCAGTAAAACTTAACTCCATTAATAATCTAGTGTTCCATTGAGGTTATAGTAAGATTCACCCTCAGCACTTAATTGCATCAATAACTGATAATGTGCTATCAAGCAAAGCATTACAAACGCAGAGTAATCATGCAATTCAAGTTGAACTTGGTCCTTGGAAATCTTCTATAAAACAAATTATTATATCAGCCCTCCCCCCTTCCTTTTCCCATACAAGTAATGACAGGTTGCTTATAAAGACGAGTAAATCTTTTCATAAGCTATTGAATAGTCAACTGAGCTATAATCTCATATCACAACAATGTAGAATCTAATGGAAGATTAAGAAGATGAATCCAAATAAGTAGCACACATAATACATAATGTGTCAGATATTAAGTTATTTGGGTACATCATTCATTGACCAAATTATAGCAAAAACTAAACAGAACTCAAAAGCAAAAACTAAATTCAAAGCTCACCTCGATGTTCATCAAAAGCGGCATTTCAGCTTTGATGCAGGCTAAGAATGTGATTCCATCACGAACCATTTGGAAAAGGTAATATGTTGGAGAAGCAATTACCGATACAAACTACAATTCCACGGTAAAATAATTTAAGAAGGCCAAAGAATCAAAACATCAATGATTAACAAAAATTTAATTGAATTACTACTGCTATAATTACATGGTACCTTGAAGAATTCACCATGAGAGATAGCTTGTTCCCAAAATCAAGCACATATCAATTGATCCACTCGAAGTCCGGTTAGCTATTTCTCTAGAATTGCCTCTCTACAAATGTAATTCAGAACAGAAAATTACTTTTCTCAGTTTCAAACCCTGATAAACTTTTGATGCAAATGTTTACTTCTTTTTCTATCGAGTCTAGAGTATGGAATGCTACTACAATCCACTGGATTACTGTACAAAATTGAAATATATGTATTGACCAAAGAACTTTGCCTGGCTTCTTCAAGCTATGTTCAAATATCGAACTCGTGTATCTACTCAGTGAGATCTCCATAATTAGCTTATCAGTTGATTTACATGAAATGATGTCTAAAATTTCAAAGGGGAGACGAGAAAACTACAAGCAAAAATTGATATAGGCATGAGTTCTTGCCTTGACATCTGCACCAAATTATAATTGCTCAATCCAAAAACAGAACACAGCAAAACATAAGCTGGCCACATCAGTAGTTGGTAGGTCAGGACATACCTTTTCCCTGTTAAGTTATACACACTGCTCCCCTTGTTTTGATGCCCAAACAGACTGCAGTCTGGAAAATGGAGACACTTAGCTAATTAAGTGCATAATTGCAAGTGATGCTTAGATCTCACCCTAACCTCACCAGTTTAAGACCAACAAGAAAAACTGAGTTATATCAACACTAATTTTCTTTTGGATCATCGTCTGCTACCAATACTCCTTGCAGGAACAAGAACCCTGCTTAAAGTGGTGAAACCGATGCCGATCCCTTATTATGATTTCACGATTAAAAGCTCTAGAGATGAGTCTTGCTGCTGCATGACAATCATTACATATGCGCAAGTTCTTCATTATTCTTATTGGTGCTGGTGGACTAGTAGCTATAAGCCCAAAAGCAATTGCAAGTTTCTCACTATGTCTAAAGACAGTAGTTTCCTTATCCTCTTCATCAATGTCGAAGGACACCTCATTTGTGTCTGGGGAATAACCCATCAATTTTAATCTCTTAGCCATTTCATTCAACATCTCCTCAATCTCATTTATCTTAGAATGTGTCCTATCTCCTGCTAGGAATTCATGAACAATTCCGGCTGCCTCAATTGTGCTGCAACCTGGGGTTTTAACCACGCCATGTTGTGTCATCATTCCTCTGATGTCTGCAACATCATCCCAGTTACCTTTTGAAGCATAAATATTGGATAATAAGACATGAAACCCATCATGGTCAGGCTGAAGCTCAATAAGCTTCCTTCCTACCCTCTCCCCCATTTCATTGTCACCGTGTTTCTTACAAGCGCCGAGCAAAGCACCCCAAGTAGCAACATCAGGGACCATAGGCATACTTTCAATTAGTTCCTCTGCTTCTTTCAGTAATCCTGCACGCCCAAGTAGATCAACCATGCATCCGTAATGTTTAACATTGGGTAAAATATTGTGTTTTTGAATCATGCAATCAAAGTGCTTGCGCCCCTCTTCAACTAAACCCATATGTCTACAAGCACCAAGAACAGCCACAAATGTGATCTCATTCAGCTCTACACCACATTTCTTCATATCTGAAAACATCTCAAGCGAGCTCTCTACCAAACCATTCATGGCAAGTCCAAGAATTAGAGCATTCCAAGATGAAACTCCTCTTTCTTCCATTCCATTAAAAACTTCCAGTGCATTTTCCACGCATCCACATTTCATGTACATATCTATAAGGGTTGTACCGAGAACTATATTAACCTTTATTCCATTCTTTTTTATGTAGGCATGTACCCACTTACCTTGGTCAAGGGCAGCTAAGTGAGTGCAAGCTGAGATCACACTAACGAAGGTGGTTTCGTCAGGCCTAACGTCTTCATGAAGCATTTTCTGAAATAATGATACAGTCTTGATGAACTGACCGAGTTGGGCATAACCAGATATCATTGCACTCCATGACACGATATCTTTCTCGGGCATGGAGTCAAACAATTCCCTGGCCTTATCACCTAAGCCACATCTCATGTAACCAGAGATCATGGAGTTCCACGATATTTGATCCAATTCGTAGCTCACTTTAAACAGTTTTTCTGCAGCCATTATATTCCCGCATTTTGAGTACATGTGGATCAAAGAATTTGTAAGGTTAACATAAGAATCAATTCCGATTATTAATCCTAAGCCATGGATGATCTCTCCTGTCCTGACAATAGACAAGTGTGCACATGCAGAAAGTACACTAACCACCACAACCTCATCCATTGCAATTCCATTAGCGTTCATTTCTATGAACATAACTAAAGCCTCTTCATACAGCTCATTTTTCTCATAACAAGAAATCAACGCGGTCCATGAAACCAAATCTTTCTCATCCATTTCATCAAACAAATGGCGAGCCTCAGTCAGTCGACCAGACCGACCTAATAATACAATCATAGAATTCGAGGCAATTATATTCCGTTTAGGCATCTGATCAAATATCAACTTCGCCTCTTTTACATCTCCCATCTGAACGTATCCTGCCAAAATCGAATTCCACGAAACCGAGTCTAGAACAGGACTTTTGTCAAACAGTCTGCGAGCATCATCTAAATTCCCACAAAATGCATACAAATTAATCAATGTATTCTGAACATAAACATCCGAATCAAATCCCACCTTCAATACATGATTATGCACCTCTTTTCCCTCAAATATAGATATTCGGGAAGCCATAGCTTGAACCAGAATCGGGTACGTATAATTATCAGGAAACACATTGTTCTGCAACATCAATTTATAGAGAGAAACAGCATTTTGCGGATAATTTCTCTTTAAATAAGCTTTCATCATTGTGTTATAGATAAACCCATTTGGGTTTTCAATGTGATTGAAAACTTTTTCAGAGTAATCAATATGAATAAATTGTGAATCAGTTGAGAATTTAAGAAGCCTACTTGCAGCATATGTGTCTTTAATATACCCAGTGAAGGTCATCTGAGAGAGTATTTGGTTGAATTGCTTGGTATTTTGGCATTGAAGCAAATGGGTATCCAAGATTGATAGATTTGTGGTTGTTTTCAAGATGGGTATGCGATTCAAAGTTGATTTAATGATTGGAGAAAGATTCAGCTTTGACAGATTCATATACACATACAAGTATATATATGGACAGAGAAGATGTAAAGATAAAGGAGGTTGGGTAATAAAGCTTAGGAATCTAGCTCACCAGAGTTGGACAGAGAAGTAGAAGTCTTTCTTCAGGTTTCACTTTCATCAAGTGATCAAAAGTTCAAAACTAGCAAATGCCGGACAGCGGGAGAAAAATTTGTTACTCCTATACATACGGATATTATTATTATTTCAATATCATAAGTGTTTCTAACGGTCTACTTATTAATGTCTTTTTTATATTAAGAGATTTTAATATATAAATATGAGTCTAAACTATTTGGAAGACTTTTTAATATAAAAATATAGGTTGTTAACATGTATTAAGAAGTGAAATGTTAAGATATAATCAAACACAAGTCTCTAATAAAATTCTCTCTCAAATTAGTTAAGTTTGGGATAAAATCATGGACGGAAAGAAAATTGTTTTAAAAAAAATTAAAAAATGATATATATTATGAATCTTTATGTTGATTTTTTTTATTACCTGTTAGTTCCCAGAGGGCACACAATAGATCTAGAAGAGAGGTATTTGAATTGATTCGCAGATCTATTGATTCAGTCACATTATCTGAAATCTTCTTATTATTGCTTGTGGAAGACTTCCCTTAAATGACTTCACTACTCAATCAGGACACTGATTGAATTGGTGTTTCGATCTTTCTGTTTGCTTGCAAGCCATTAGGTGAATGCTCTCAGACTTCTTTTAAGTAGATTGCATCTTTTACAGTTCTGATCAGAGGCTTCATTTTTGGATGCTTTAGGAGTGCTCATGTGTTGAGAATCGTGATATCACTACGATTCTTCGTTGGAGTTGTGAACACTGATAGACCTCGTCGAAGACTTTGTTTTGCAGACTACGATCTAGTTTTGGTTCTGCAGACACAACGACTTCGAGAGCAGATTATACACCAGATTACGATTTCTGCTTTACCATTTGCTATCTTTGTCTGATCTAGCTCAACTACGATCATGATCGTAGTGTCTTGTCATATTCGTGCTTGATTCAGTCTTGATAAAGAGAACACTATGATTTCTCTTAAACATTGGTAGATTACGATCTTGAGTTGCAGACTCTACGCTTCTGAGAACAGACTACGATTCTTGATTTGGCTCGGCAGGCGTTAGGACCAACTCTACGATTCTGAGTGAGACCCTCCAAAGCATACTACGATATATAGCCACTTTCTCGATACTCTACGATTCTGCCTTGGCTTCTGCAATCCCTCAGCTGGCTCGACAGACTACGATTCTGCCTTAATAGTATCCGAATTCTTTGTTTCTCATGGCAGACTTCGAAGACTTGTGTAGTACTCGACGATAAGACAGGCTTATTTATTACATCATATGAGATCTACCTAACAAACTTGATCTTTCTATATATATAGTCCTTGTACATCATATTTTTTTAAGGACTTTAAAAATCTATTTTGTTCATGTAGAATCAACCTAACATATTTGATCATTTCAGTCTAAGTCCTTGTACATATATTCTTATTATCTATTCAAAGACTTTACAACTTATTTTAATGCAGACATATTTGCATATTCATTCATTAAGATCATAATCAAATCTTTATAAATAGAAATATCATTCACACGCTTATTCCTAACATTACCAATTATAAGAAGACACATAATAAGTGGAACTTTCTATAATTCATAAGTTTAAGAATTGTAATTCGACGTAAATTTTTTCATTTTTTATTTTCTTTTCTTTTTCTCCTAATAAACTTATTGACATTCATTTTGTAAGTGTTCCGCGCGTGCGGCCCAAAACATCTAACAAACTCGCTCCTAAGAAACTAAAATACAAAGAGGACGGAATTTACAAATCAAAATTATGCGTGTATGTATAGAAGGCTGTATTGAAAAGCCTAAAAAAACATTGTTTCGAGTGGCAACCAATAAATAACACATCTGAAATTTTTAAGCAAAATTGACATTTCATCGTATGGACATAGTCAGCCAAGCAATTTGTCTCACCTGGACTTAATTATATTGTAAAAATGGTGACAGAGGACTTGATATGAAATACGAAGAATTCTTAGAGGCAAGTTCCTAGTAGATGATATGAAAGCAGCAGCAAAATCAAACTCTTTCGAACTCCATTGTTACTCAGAGAGTAATGCTTGGTGATTGTTCAACATCATGTTAAGTCCTAAGCAATCGACAACCCTTACATTACTCTTACCAGTTTGCCGAGAAGTCACATTTACAGCAACAATCTCAAAGCATATTCACATTTATAAAGAAATAATTAGCACATAATGAAAACATTCAAACTTCTACTTGAACGAAATTTGACAAAACCACTAGCATGGGAGAGAGAGTAAATGACAGTCATAATGAAAAGATGAAAGTTTAACCATCCCCAATGGAGAATAAGAACTATCTAGCTGTTGCCACAAAACCATGTCATGGATATAAAACTACAATCTTTTGAATGCTCAAAGCAATCGCATACACAATGTATAGGACAAGACAGACGGTTAATAGGACAGTTTTTAATCATAGCACACTTTACGGTTGCCTTTTCTTCACAACACCTTCAAAGATCCCATCAGTTCCAAAAACAGCATTTATCTGTTGAGGATCTATTGGCCCTGGTAGCTGGAATGAGATGGAAAATTCTCCCGGTGGGCAAAGATTTTGTGTCAGCATCTCAAATACCATATTGTGCTTGTAAACTTTTTTCTCGCCAGTTGTTGTTACTCCCTTTATAAAAATTTTCCCATTAGGTTCAATATACCAACTGAATGTTTCTGCAATCACAAAGACGGTCACCAAAGTTGTCTATAGCAAAACATATAATGTACTGAGCATCTGAATAATGCATCAAAAGAAAATGAGTCAATGATATTTTCAGAAATCAAAATGGGAATGTCATGTCATCTTGGAGAAAATTATTAATCCCTATTAATTGACCTACTAAAGACCTTATTCATAAAGCACTTAATACACACAGAAATATGTTTCTAGATCTTGCATAAAAAAAACCTCCTTTTATTAAAATATACAACGGTTACAGACATACAATGAGCTGTAATATGCAGTTAAGTACCGCTTATAGTTGCAAAACATTTAAAAGCGGTATATAAAAGCAAAGTAATAGTATGTTCTTCAAATGTTGAAATGGCTAGATATTAAGAGTATATTCGATCCCAGAAAAAAAAATATTGCTCGGGTTATCCATTATCCTATGTATATCATTATAAATGATTTCATGTCCTAAGGTTTCAATGCAAGTCCTATCAATTATTTGTGATAAGCAACCAATCTAATAGTTAAATTATTCAATATCATTAAATTCTCCCAACATTGTAAAATCAGACCACTCTCAACTTAATAACTAGAGTCTTTTGTTTTAGTACACCAATTTTCAATCTCAAGAACACAATTCTCTACAATAGTAAATTCCAGAAGCAATAATGGAAATTGAAATTGCAAAAAAAAGAAGAAAAAAGAAATGTAGGTCTAATATGCAACTTACTTTCATCCCTCGCCACACCTGGAAGAGCGACACGAAACAGGTAAGTATCCTTGGATTCAGAAATGTCAATTGATCCTATAGGACGTCCCACCCTTCCTAGTGCAGCACTTCCAGTTACAGCAACTCCATGACTGGTGGCCGCTACAACTCTCTCCAACTCTTCCTCGCTTGAATGAGAAGGTAGAAATACCATTGCTGGCTGATTCTGTATAGGAGGACTAGGATTGCTGCTATGAGATAGAGGTGGACCATAGTACGGTACACTGTTAAGTGGCATTACAGAAAGAAAAGGTTGTTTGGGATCCAACGATCTTGCAGCATAATCTTCACTTCCTTGTACCCAAGCTGGGAGAAAAGATCTGTGTTTAATAGTTGAAAGCACATGTTAGATCCAGATCAGAAAGTATCATTTTCTCACAGATATAAAAATTGAATTTCCATAAACAGTTCGAACTCAGCAAAATATTATCATATCCTACCACAATCTCACATAGTAAAGAAACAATGTAAGCAGAATATCACTTACCATAGACTGTTTGAAATCACACAGATAAAGTCAAGATTGATCATAGATAAAAATGTTAATAGCGGTTCTTTCCATTTATTTTTTGTGGAATTAAAATTTGTAAGAAGAAACCTTACTAAAGTTCTGCATTACCAATGGATCATAATGTATCATCCTGTGGATAAGTATGGATACTAATGTATTTGATTGTGTCCTAAACAAACTGAACTTGGAAAAAAAAATCATTAAAGGGTAACAGTTGTACCGAAAAAGATAAGTTATTGACTCATCGCTATTTAACTACTCCATTGATTACTTTTGATGAATCAGAAATGTTCAAGGCTTGTATACCAATAGCTCAACTTAGTCTTGAACTTGAGCCAAAAGAAATCATTAACGTATAGGGATCCCGGATCTCTCTCGTAAAAAAATTGAAAAACAAGTGAAATTTGAATGTTAAGGAAAGAAGTAACCTACAAATGTTCACACTACTGTAGACAATCACAGTAAATGAGAAATCATATGTGCTAACTAAAAGAAAGGCAAAAGAAAATTTTAGATAAATAAAAATAATAAAAAAATCCATAAGTTTGAAGGCCTTGATCTCAGCTTCTTCAACTGGAAACCTTTTATTTCATGTCTTCCGAAAGGCTTTCATATTAATTTTGCTCGTGCTCTTTACGCTAATATCAATCTTTTACAAGTTTCTAGTGGCTTGTTATTACAGTGATGCTCCTCCTTGACAAGAAGAGTTTGATCAAGTCTTTGTAACCCTTTCCTCTTCTATTTCTTCATTTATATCTTTCATCTTATTCTAAATTGTTGCATCATCAACATTTCCCAGATGCTTCAATTCCTGTCAATTCCCTTTATATTCTTCAATTTTCAACCACAGCTCCCATTTAAATTTAAAAGGAAAAACCTATAGGTGATGAAGCATCAGGAATTTGAAGATGATGCAGCAGTTCACAGGAGAACTGGACAAGATGAAGGAAGAATTTAAATAGAAAATGGTGACAGATTCAGAAAAATTAAATCAAACTCTTCTTGCCACGAAGAGTCAGCGTAATAACTAGCTGCAAGAAGCTTGTAAAGAACTGATTGAGAGCTTGCGCAAAATGGCCCACAAAAATATCATCATAAAGGAAATGAGAAAAACTGATACAATAACCTTTCAGGAAATATACAAAGAACAGCTTTAACCTGAAGTAGCTAAGATCAAAGCCTTAGCACTGTGCTCCTTGTAGTAGAATTGACTGAAGAAACTAAACTGGCTTCCATTTAAGATTATCATGGTTGAAGGTATTATCAATAAAGATGATGAAATGCCAAGAAACCTTTACGGATGAATGCGTAATGAAACGTGTGATGCAATAATTAAAGCTTCACAGAAACCAGTTTGCTATACTGTTTGGGAGACAGATTAAAAAAAATAAATTGAAGTGTAGCCATCCATGATTTCTTTGAACGGCCATAAATGGGTTGGCTAAAATAGGTATCTAACCAGCAATGGCTACTGATCAGTCCCCAATATCTAAATATATACTTGCTTGAATTCATAGTAGTCATGATGCAACAACGGCCCAAACACAAAAAAAAGTCACAACTTTAATAGGAAATAACAGAAAAATGCTCAAAAACATTTTAAAAAATACATATATACAAATATATTTACTGATATAATGAATCACATAAGATATATATATATAAGATAAAAGTTTAATAACCATTATCCAACAAAACAAGTATCCATGAATTCAGTAACAAATATGGAATATCAATGACCAATCATGCATAATAGAAAACCACTGATTAATAAGGTTGGAACATTATAATAGGAAACCCAAAGAATTGATGAAGATATCCTTACCATGAGTAAGAATGGCTAACAATCAATTGCGTCAAATATGATTATACAAATGCAGACAATTTCTGCAAATGACATCAATATATTTTTCTGTTTCTATTTTTGATAACTGAAATAACGTCAATATATAAAGGAAGTGTGTGAGACATTACAATTTTACTCTTTTAATAGCACATAGATAAGTGGAGTAAAAAAATTGGGGAAAAGGGGATAAGAAATCAAAACAGAGGAAAGAACAAGACGGGCATAAAAATTAAAAAACAAAACAAACAAAAGAGAAGGAAGAAGATGTAAAAGAAAAGGTATAATAGGAAAAACAGAGAGGGAAGAAGATGGGGGACAAAGGAGAGGAGAAGAAAAGAGGAAGTGTACCTATTTGGAGACGACTGGAGAAGGAAGTGCGGGTGAAGTGTGAAATCCTGTAAGCCCTAATGCTTCCCCACAACCACTTTAATATTTGATTTATTTTTTTCACGTCTTTTTCTTTTCTTTTCTTTTTTTTGTGCCACACTGCGTAATTATTAGAGACTCACCTTTCCTACCTGGCGTGGTGACACCTGCAATTCACACCGCACTATTCGCCATTGCACGCACTTAACTTCAATGCTTAATTTTAATATTGGCATACATTATACTCCGTAAACAAATGAAGTAAAAATATTATATAACATTAATCCATATTAATATAGACATTTGCAAAGGCGCTCCGTACTCTATGAATTGTCAAATAACCTATTTCATGCTCTAGTGACTTAGTTCTCAACTACAACATGAGCTATTTCCCCAAAAAATATGGAGTCATTACAACCTCCTAGATTTTTTGGTAATTAGGGTTGCTCTGGTATTGGGGTCTAATTTTACATCCTTACTGTATGTTCATTTCGTTGGTAGAAAAGATTCAATCTGGTTGTGGATTCAGGGAACCTAAGAAAGAGACCTTTAAGTTATTTATAGCTAGAATCAATGATACATACATATATATATAAGTATAGCCTTCCAACCCATCTTGAACCGTCCAAATAATAAATAAATTGCTAGAATAAATGCAATCCGCACAACAGTTATTAGGAGTGTTGATGATTTTGGCCATCTGCAATTCTGCACAACTGCTATGCAAATTGGATAGAATAAATTTGAATGGTAGGGTCACCGTTAGCATAACTGTTGTGCGGATTGCATTTATCCGAGGCTTTTATTTTGATCTGGACGGTCCAAGATAAGTTGCAAGGCTATAGCCTCCAATCTAACATCGGAGGTGAATCATTCTCCTATATATATATATATATATATATATATATATATATATATATATATATATAAGAGGTATAAAATAAACATATAAAGGGTATGTTGATGTACACGTTATCATCTCCTTATTCTCTGCTTATTATTGTTACAAACTTACAATGATCTACTCTCTCTAAATTTGTGGTGAGATGAGGAGGCAATAGATCCTTTCTTGTTGGAGTCCACAAGTTACTCAAGAAAGAATAAAACCAAAGGATTAGGTGGGATACATGTCCTAAAGTTTATTTACTTAGAATCTAATTTTAAAGCTTCCAACATGTTGAAAAAGCTTTTATATGTAAAGTTAAAGTAATTTGTGTCTTTATAATGGTCACGAGCCTTTTATTCTTTCCAAATTAGTCATTGTGGGCAAGGAAATCGTGTCTTGCTAGGGTTAGGGTTAGGGTTTCGTGTTGGCTGAAGAGAAGAGAAGAAGAGCACGGAATTGATTGATTGATTGAAGAGGGGAGAAGAACAGGCGAGCAGTTACTCCAATGAAACGTGGCAGAACTCTCAAAACCCTGAAACCTTGTTAGGGTAGCAGGGATTCCAAGAGCCTTCTTGAAGACTTCGAGTTAAGTTGAGTTGAGAGAATGTCCAAGTCATGAGTCCAAAGAGAGCCCCCCCCTTCATAGAACAGAACGGAACGGAAGGGGTATTTATAGAGTTTCCTGGCACTTAAGTAGTCACATATCAGGCACATGTCTTCAGGAAAATTTCAAAATACCCTTTAGTCATTAAAATAATACCCATATCGTCGTGTCCTTCTAGCCACCAATCCAATTCCTCAATCAATTCTCAAAACGAGTTGCCTTCATGAGCCTTCTGCCTCGGGACACGTGGAGGCTTCTCTCGGGTCTATCATATTTATTTTCGACTTTTCTGTCTTCATTTAATTAGGTTATGTGATCCCTAATTTGTACATTTGATTCAATTAGGTCATGTGAACCCTAATTTGCACTTAGGCCACAGTCATTATATATGTTCATTAGTAATCGGTACAAGTTTAGTCTTTCTGCCTTTCAATTGAGTCCTTAAATGGAGTCAAAGGTTAATTTGAAGGTCTAAACTTCTGGAGTCCTCCCTCTAGGAAGCCGAACCCTAGGGGACCAAATCCGGGTAGTCCTCGCCCCTCCGACACTGGCCATTTTGAATCAAACAAAGGAAATAGTAGAATCTTCATACAGAATTTCATTCAAGAGGTGAATAAGGAGAGACTACTGCTTCGGGAATCAGGATAGACCACAACCTCAGGATCAACCTCAATGAATTATGGCATAACAGGCTGCGTAGTGCATATAGATTTCAAGTAATTAATCTCTCACCTTCATCTTCACAAGTCTACCGCTAGATTGACTCTTCCTTTACTAAAATCTCTATCTACTACATACCATCAAAGATTAGTAATGCATCTTTTTTAAGTTTAGTTCAAGAGAAATGAATTAAAGCCAAAGAACATCTAGTGTCATCCAAATTGATATCTCCCTTCAGTCATGGGCAGTAACAAACTCAATTGCTAATCTAATTTTACCTCATTCAACGTTCAATAAACAGGTAGAATATGAAACATGCAACGCAGAAAATTACGCTATGAAATGATGAAGTAACAGCAGTGAGAAATGTTGAAACAATTGTAGCAGACACAGCAACACAGATTGGAAACTTTGACCAAGAGAGAAATGCTAAAAGCTCCAAAAAGTGAAAATTTATAATCAAAAGATTCTGTCTTTTATACCTCGTCGGCAAGAAATGGCATTATTTAGTCTCTGATAGCAGATTTCTTGGAGAGAGTACCA
The DNA here is from genome assembly GCA_020205505.1 of Panax japonicus. NCBI lineage: Eukaryota > Viridiplantae > Streptophyta > Magnoliopsida > Apiales > Araliaceae > Panax > Panax japonicus. The sequence continues at coordinate 49,479,315 of CM035106.1, forward strand.
AATATAAATCTAACTGGTGGCAATATTTAAACAAAGGGATGCTCTCTCTCTCTCTCTCTCTGGACTCACACAGCAAGACATATAATCCCATTCTTGGGCACCACATAACCAAAACATGGCCACAAATACCCGATGTCAAATCATTTATCCAAAAAAAGAAAAAACATCAAGAATAGATAACTCTTTTCCAATCCAATAATTATGACAAACTTAAGCTACAGAAGAACAATAAGAAAAGATTCCATTTTATAACTTTTTGAAAGAAAGAGACTACACTAGACTCTTGTTCTGGCTTATCTATTATTTTAAGAATCAAAAGATTACAATTTTCAATAGCATCCAGACATTAAAAAATTTAGAACACCCGAGTAAATAAATTTGAACTCCTTTCAAAAAAAATCCTAGTCTAGAACACCTGAGGCACTTCACACAGTTTCCACATTTAAAAAAAAAAAAAAAAACTCTTTTGCCACTCCCAAATTACATAACAAAGCTGTCCAAAAATTCAAACAGACACTCCTCAGTCCACAAAAATGGAAATTTTAAAACTAACCTACGTATCAAAATTAGGGTTATGCCCAAACCCTTCCCAATCAAACGATAAATAAAAAGATCTAGAAAAATTATTTTTCAATCAGTTCAAGTTTGTGTCTTTAAAAGTGAGCATTCACTAGGAAAATCGAAACAACATATACATATACACTGTACACATTCATAGAGGGAGAGATGGAGAGAGAAAGGAACCTGTTATTAGACGCCATGGAAAAGCTAATAGAGCAAATAGATGATAGAGATCATGTAATGTGTATGCATTTTTGTAGTCGGCATTTATAGGAGTACTCGGAATCAGAGAATCTGGGTTTCCAGGTGTGTTCATATCTGTGTATTTAAAATTCAGACCAAAATATACCTTGAGCGGCGAATGAACATATTCTCATTTAATATTCCACCTTTCTCATTTTGTGTCTAGTTTTTCACTTTCTTTTATATATAAAATTTTGGAATAGATATAATTTTATATTTTTTTTGAGAAAAAATATTATAATTTACAAAAAAAAATTATCTCAAAAAGATAAATAAAGTAGATAAAGTGAACGATAAAGATGTCATTTAGTGGGGTACTAAAAAATACTCAAACGCTTTATATTATTAAAAAATATGTTTTTTCCACTATTTTTATTTTTTATAATATACTAGTTGTGTCTCGTGCTTCCGGCACTACATGAACGGTAGGATTTATTTTAAATTTTGGACAGCCCAAATGATTTATTAGAGTGAACGAGAAATTTAAAATCAGATATATTTTTTGTTAAATAGATATGCAAATTGTATTTTGTTTATCATTTTGGGTAGGGAAATAGTGTTATGTCTAAATATATCTTTAAAAAATATTAATATAAATACAAATCAAAGTAGTCAAAGAGTTAAATATGATTTTCTTTTTACATAGTGAATTTGAAAAGATGAAGAGGACAAATGAGTAGTTAAGATGAACTTGTTAAAAATAAGGGCAAAATTGTTAAAAGAACATGAATTATCTTCTACCTATTTTTATTGTCCTATTAATATTTAAAGCATTTATTATAATTTAATTTCTTCTAATCGTTCCTATTTATTTAGAAGAATGAATATATAATTAAATAAAATAGATATAAAGATAAATATATGAAATAATAACAAGTCCCCATATGAAAAAAATACATATTTAGATATACCAACTTTGTAGAGTTTAACCAACTTTTTCTTTTTAAATATCCATAGTGTTAACGCCAGGATCTTTCTCCACGTCCCAATCACGTAAGACGTCCTGATCATGCACAGTAAACACGATAAACACCACAAGCTTGACGGCTGTTCCATCGGGGGATAGCTCAGGCGTGAGAGTCAGTATACATGTTCACAAAGTTAACTCAAGAGGATGATAATATCTAGTGTATTGAGAGAGAGAGAGCCCTATTCTCAGTTGTGTGTGTGTATATATGAATGTAAAACGTACATGTTTTACGAAGACTTCCTTGCTATAATACAAGACTCGGTTCCTTGTGCCACTGACCCTCCTGACCCTACCCACTGCAGGTAGCTTTCCTGTTAATCTTATCCCCTCTGTTCCCCGCTGACCAACTGTCCAATCCTCATTAATGCCATGTAAGATACCAGTCAGTTATATCTTTGTCATCATCACTGGTCAAAGATGTAGATATTTAAATATCTGATGGGTCGACCCACTGATTTGGTCTGATATTAGAAGGACTTAACAAAGATAATAAAGTGACTAGGCCCAATAATGTCAACACCCAATAGTGAAGACCCAATGGACTAACTGAATAAGTAGGCCCAATCCATTCAGCCCAATAGGAGAAATATCACGACCCAACATTGCCCCCTAGTTTTTTATTAAACAGGAGGTTTAATAGGAAACTATAAATGGCACCGGTTCAGGACAAAAGGATTTATAATAAGATCAATAAAAGCCCAAGATACGGTTTACCGAAGCCCATCTGGTGAACATCAAATAGCGGCATAAATTAAGATCGAAAGTCCAATTGAGGAGCCTGCTCCAGCCGAACATATAACAACAAATATTTCATCGCCTCCCGATCAATTCAGACCTTTGCCACAAAAACCATTTTCTTATGAATCTAGGCCCGAAGCTGTGGCGACACCGATGATCATCGGTTCGGCAATAATTCCATCATGGAACCGATGGGTGAAGGAGTGAAATACCAAACTAAAGGAACTTGAGATTTGACCATCAATCTGAACTAATCAATTAATATTGGTCATCTGCAAGTAAACACTATCTTCGGGTACCTCCGTCTCAAATACAAAGAAGCCGAAAAAGATACCGAAGAGATAACGCCATCCGGAAGTCCGTGTTGGCAAAAGAAAGAAGCAACCTTGACATTATTTTTCTCAATCCGAGCTTTAGCAAAATAGAGGCTCCGAGTTCAAATCCCAAATCGAGAGGCGACCACTAATGGACACTCTTTTCGAGCAACCAAAGATGGCATAAGGAGTAATTTTTTGTCAAAGGACCCGAAGTCTCCTCCATATCTAACTGGACCACTTCCCATCGAATCTCTGCAAACTTCGGAAATATTTTAACAGAACGAGTGAGAAAAATGACGAGCCTTCTAGAGAAGATTCACATTAAGGAATGGAGCTTCGAACTTCCGAGTAAACAAGCATGGTTGTAAGACCATGACTGTAAGTCTCGAACCCACTTTATTGTTTAACTCCCATTTTCTATCAGTAGTTATCGTGAACAATTGTTCCTTATCTTCGCCAACCTCTGCCGATGAACCAACTGAAGAGCTTCAAGCCACAGAATTAACCCCTACCGAAGGGAGAAGCCAACCTCACCGAAGAAAGCAAGCTGGCCGAAATCCCAAACACATCCCGACGCAAAATCACATCGAGTGCCTCCTCGATACGCCCTCTGACGAACGGACCCGAATCCTTCGCGCCAAAAAGAGGAAAACCCAAGCAAATTCCCCGACTTCCGAAGAACCACAAGTACTTCTAACAGAAACCGATCCTCCGCCAACCACCCTGGTTGAAACCGTTGATTCTGACGAAGAGCCCGAAGAACAAGTGAAGTGATCATCCAAAATTGCTCGGAAAAGATAACCAACCTCCTCGAACTTCAGGTCTGAAAACCCGGAATCCCCCACTCACCAGCCAGAATCAGAAGAGAATTTCTCACTTGAGCTCTACAACTCCTTCGTCCGTAATATCGACAACCACCGGTTCAGCAACAGCTCTATCATGGACACTGATCATCCGGAGGCAAACACTGTCTTCGGACGCCTCTGTGCCAAATACCAAGAGACCGAAGCTGGAGAGAAGGCTACTCGAAGAGAGAATACCATGCTTAAATCTGCTTTGATGAAAGATAAAAGTAGTCTCACAGTTGCTCTTCATGACAATGAGTGCCTTCAGAAAGACCTTGCCCAAACCAGAGAAGATTTGAAAATGTCCCGGGCCACTCATCAAGTCATCGCTGATATAAATATCAATCTGTCAAGCTAAAGGATCAAAGCATCTGGTACATCGTCAGAAGCTCGAAGAAGAGCTCAAAGAGCTTCGGGCCCTTAAGAATTTGAGTCCGCCACTAATCGAAGACTTTCGTAAGGATATCCAGGCAGAATACAGAAAATCCGCCGAGCTGAACAATAAGATCATCCATATATATGTGAAAGGATATGAAATCTGCCGAAGTAAAGGCAAGAAAAAGCTCGGGCCAAGATAGATCCATCTCTTATAGACTCTTTAGATGGTGACGATGACAAGGAAGAAGCCTGAAGATGACCTCTCTTTATCTTTAGCTGTAGAATTTTCTATGAAAATTCTAACTTTATGTGAACAGTTAATATTTAATGAAATATCAACTTCATGCCTTATTACTTCTGTGTGAACATTTCTTGTCAATAATTCAGTATCAATTAATCTGTATGAACCTAACTTAAGACATGAACTAGATAAGGCGTATGACAGTTAATTTATGAAATAAAGTGAACTGAATTTAATGGATAGAATTTAATAAACAGTATTGAATGAGCTGAACTAAACACTTGAACAAAATAAAGTAATGTATACTTATCGTTTCCGAAGTGTGAGATCGGTCATGTGTGAAGTGAATTCGGCTGATCCTCCTTGCACCATCAAAATCTTGCTTACCACTCGGGGTATAACAAGTATATAAGGACATTTGTTTACCACTCGGGGTGAAACAATTATATAAGGGCCAAGATATAAGGATCAAGATATAAGGATCAAGATATAAGGACCAATTGTGACCATTGATTTACCACCCGGGTAGAATCAATATAGGATCCTTTGTCTACCACTCGGGGTAGAACAACAAATGGGCTGCCATCGAATGGCCAGCGAGTCCTACCATACCTCCTTATACCATAGTGACCATAGGACAAATAGGACCAGGATTAATAGTGACCATTGATTTACCACCCGGGTAGAATCAATATAGGATCCTTTGTCTACCACTCGGGGTAGAACAACAAATGGGCTGCCATCGAATGGCCAGCGAGTCCTACCATACCTCCTTACACCATAGTGACCATAGGACAAATAGAACCAGGATTAATAGTGACCATTGATTTACCACCCGGGTAGAATCAATATAGGATCCTTTGTCTACCACTCGGGGTAGAACAACAAATGGGCTGCCATCGAATGGCCAGCGAGTCCTACTATACCTCCTTACACCATAGTGACCATAGGACAAATAGAACCAGGATTAATTGTGAAAAAGTGTGTGGATGAGCCACCGAAGCCTTTCTGTGCTGAATCCCCAGTTCTTTCAAGAATATCGCTGCCGAAGTGCTTTGGAGGTCAACAACTTCAAGCCAAATAATCAGCACAAATGTCTTTGTGAACTTCCCGAAGAACATACTCTGCTTCGGACGGAGCCAAATGTCTGAGCAATGATGACGAAAAAGGTCTTTCGATAAAGATTCTCATCAATGAGAGCAAATTTGACACTCTTGTATTTGGACTACTTTGCCAGCATCTAATCCGAGGGAAAGACGCCGTCTGCCATCAAAGTTATAAGCATCTGTAGTGGTCAACTTCGATAATGCATCAGCAATGGAATTGTTATTGTGATCGACCCCTTGATAGTCTGCTGTACTGATGTCCGAAACGGAATATCCATCTGCATGCAATGTCCACGAGCTCTGCTTTTGCTGAAGTACTGCAACGGCTTTATCGGACTCCTCAGCTGCTTTCCATCTGGATGTGCAACTTTAGATGGATTTCCCCGAAGACAAGTGCCCACAGGGCGGTGTGCCCTTAATGGACTCTCGGGAGTGTGATTTCTGGATCTACTTCGGTGAAACTTCTGTCACTGTGGTGAGGATACTCGAGGCAGAATGCCTTATTTGTATTCTGAGGTGCATACTCCCTGGATCAGTTTCTTCGTCTGCTGCGACCATGATCCCGAAGACCAATACGGTGGAGTACCCTCTTCGGTCAATCAAGAAAATGGCTGTTGGGTCTTCATCTACTCTGCTTCGACCATAATCCCGAAGACCAATAGGGCGGAGTACCCTTTTCGGTCAATCAAGAAAATGACTGTTGGGTCTTCATCAACTCTGTTTCGACCATAATCCCGAAGTCCAATAGGGCGGAGTACCCTCTTCGGTCAATCAAGAAAATGGTTGTTGGGTCTTCATCAACTCTGCTTCGACCATAATCACGAAGACCAATAGGGCGGAGTACCCTCTTCGGTCAATCAAGAAAATGGCTGTTGGGTCTTCATCTACTCTGCTTCGACCATAATTCCGAAGACCAATAGGGCGGAGTACCCTCTTCGGTCAATCAAGAAAATGGCTCTTTGGTCTTCTTTTGTCATGAGGATCACCTTGAGACATGTCCTCAAAGTGTATAGACTGCTTTCCAACTCACGGTTGTCCATCTTTAGGCTTACCACATCTTTCAAACTGGACATAATTGAATGCTTTGTCCCTCAGCTTGGCAATTCGAAGAATCTGCACAACTATATCCTTGCTCTGCTCAGCTACATCCTTGCTCCGCTCCAAGAGAACCTCCAAAGCTCTATCTGCTTCGTCCACCATCTTCATTCGCCTGACCTCTTCGGTGCCGAGTTCTAGGCGGGATACCTTTTACTTGCCTTCAGTCATGATCATGTTCTTTGTCAGCAGCAAAGACCAACTATCTTCGGGCTTCGCCGGGGGATCTCGAACGAGAACCCCCTGATTCGTGCCATAACTTTCGATGTAAAACAATTGAAAATATTGTGATTGATAACTCAAGAATACTAGAAAAGCCCTCCTTCTAGCGCCAATGTTAACGCCAAGATCTTTCTTCACGTTCCAATCACTAAAGACGTCCTGATCCTGCACAGTAAACACGACAAACACCACAAGCTTTACGGCCGGACCGCCGGAGGATAGCTCAGGCGTGAGAGTAAGTATGTCTGTTCACAAAGTTAACTCAAGAGGATGATAGAATCTAGTGTAATGAGAGAGATAATAATCTTTAGTTGTGTGTGTGTATGAAATACCTACCTCCTCGTGAAGACTTAGTTGATAGATTATACTCTCTTTGCCCGGTTTTCCGTGCCACCCACTACCTCTGACACAGCCCCCGTGATCTGATGGTTTCTGTCAGGTGTGTACAGTTCACCCACTACTTCTGACCTCTGTTTTCTACCGACGGCCGTCATCTGATCCCATCCACATTAATGCATTGCAGTAATAGCAGTCAACCATCATGCTTTTTCATCATCACAAGTCAAAGATGGAGATATTTAAACATCTGTTGAGTTAGCTCACTGATCCGACCCAACAAAGAGGACCCAACTGATCGAGCCCAACTGAAATGACCCGGTAGATTAACCAAGTAACTCGGCTCAAACCCTTTGGCCCAATACCTAAAATATCATGCCCCAACACATAGCATGTATTTGCTATAGATCAAAAATTGACAAATATATTTCTATCTTCTATTACAATAATCGAGAGGTAGGATTAAAAAACAAAATCGTCATCCGCTAAAATAACCAGCGAAGTGATTATTATCACAATTCTGCCCACACTATGGATGTTGGTGATGATACTTTCTCCTTGCCAGAGTTTGAGTACATCTCCATGTGGATCAAGGCTTATTGACTCCATTATACATGTTTCAATCAGGCTCCTACTCATATTTAGTCCATCCGATGGGACATGTTCGTCTGACATTAGACGGGTCATGGATGCACTGTCAAAGAAATTTGCTACAATGATCTATTTGACTCTGCTTCAAATTTATGCATAATTTTCCAAAAATTTCTTTAATACAGTCCACTAGTTATTCCAGCGGACCCCTTGATAATTGTAATCCATAACAAATACATACTACTACGAATTATACATGCCATATATATAACTGAACTTTTACTACTAGAATCTCAAACCAAACCCAAGATTTCACTCATCTGATATTTGCTCATTGGACCCTTGGAAGGTCCAAAAGAGCTACATTAATTATTTGCCCTGTAGTAATTACATAAGCCATCCCAAGTAATATTCTCAAACTTTTAGCTACTCCCTTTTTTTGTTTTTCCTTTTTCCTCTTCTCCATTCAGTCTCTTTTGTTACACAACACAAGTTCCTCCATTTTGATGAATAAAAAGTTCTTCACTTAAAAAATATGCAGGGTTATCAAAAAACCAAATAATCGAATCCTAACTTCTGTAAGTTCTTATTCAGCATGTACAAGCCACTAGTAGAGTATAATCCAAAATGTATTATAGGGCCTTCAAAAAACCCTGTAAAACCTCTACAGAAGAGTTGCCAAAATTAACTCCAGTATCATCCACTATATTGATTACCAACGTAAGATCAACGGTTCTTGGCAACGATTTACTTGTGCATTCTCTTCTGTTCCCATCTTCCTGTACGAGTAATAACTCAGACAACAGTGAATGCAGACTGTAGTGTGGATGAGAATCGAGATGCAATGGTCTGGGAGGCAAACGCTTGAATTTGCTTCTTAGCATCTGAAAAGAACACCAAATATTGTTATTTACGAACTCATTATTTAAGAATACATATCCACGGATATAAAGTTACAAAAAAAGTCATCAATGAGTTACTTTTTGACAAGTCATCGAAAAGTACTACCCACCTGATCCGAGTTCTCCATGTTCATAAGAGATTAAGAAAAACTCAAATAAAGTGATGATAAAGGGGAAAAAATTATGACATTATAGGAACACATGGGCTACCACAAACTCAAAAGTGAAAGGCTTTTGTACCTACTCTCAAGTATAAATCATTAGACACTAGACTCAATTGCTTTTATACACAAGCTTAACCTAATTGATGGTTTATGCATTCACAAGAACCTAAATATACTTTGTCAATCTTAACTTTTATCTGACAGAAAAACATATTGGAGACTTCTTCTCCCTTGCAATAATGCAACCTACTTGCAACTTATGAAACCCGGAGTTCATAATGTATATAGTTTTTATTTTCTTTTGGTCAACCTGAAAGAGAAGATTATCTGTTCTAGCTCATATGATGAGACTCCTATAATTCCTAAATTAGCAGAAGACATTGACATATAATTATATTATTCAGACTTCCAAAAACCAAAAACCAAAAACCAAATAAAGAATGCAATGAAGAAATAAATGGTGTGCACACCTTTGCGGCATTTAGTGAAGCCAACAATATTGGCAATGCTGAGGGTCAAACACACTCCTACAACGAGGAGATAATCAGCTTGAAACCTGATGAGGGAGAATATTCCAAGGATGAACCACAATACCGCCTGCGCACAAAAGAAAAATTATTTAATGCACACATATCAACCCATGGAAAAATAAAAAATAAATCTCCAAATTAATAGTTGTGAAATACATGACCTAGCCTCGCTTAAAACAATCAGAAGAACATAGAAGCTTTAAGGTTTGAAGAAATTTACCCATAAATATGAGGACTATTCTAAGGCTCCATTTTGTTTAGTGTTCAAAATTATTGACATTGCAGACACTCAAGAAAAATAAACCATTTATCTTGATTATTCAAAATGTGAAATGATGTTTTACTTCATATGTAACTAGTTCTCTAGCTGACTTTAGAAATACTTCCATGACATGCTTTTCTCTTTTTTCTTTTTCTTTTTACAGAAGTGATATGCCTTGCTCTTTTAATGAGAACACTATGGTTACTATTGGCATGTAAAATGCTGCATCGAAAGATTTAACTTACGGAAAGGTAAATAGTCCACCAGAACAGCCACGAATCCTTCTTGTTCATTCGAGCCAATGACTATTACAAGAACAAGGGTAAATATGTGTGAGAACCAGTCACCCAGGTTAGTTTAAAGTCATGATTATAAGACTAAATTACACTCAAATACAAAGTCAACAAGTTATACATGAAAGGCAATCACCTACCTCCTGATCAAGGCATTCAAATTTCCACAAGCTCTCACCCTCGTCATTTATTTCATTCCACCACCTCAAACCAACTAAAATGCGCCCACTGACATTCTTGACTACCCAAAAATCAAGTGCAGCTAGAAGAACAGTTACCACAAAAATTATGACAAAACTATCAAAAAATAGAGCTGAAAGTATGTAAAACGCCAAAGCTGAAGCCTGTCACAGAGAAAATACAATGTCGGATAAGCAAAATGAGTTATCCACAAAAACAAGAAACTTGTAGATGAATATCAAATCACAGACCTTGAAGAGCACGTGAAAGAAACAGATCTTTGGGTTGGCATAATTTTCGCCTGCAGGCTGAGCATAGTAGCAATATGTCAAGACAGATTTACATGGAGAGAGATAATATGTACATTACAAATCATTCAAGTAATGCAATCTACTGCAACAAACAAGCAATTTCTAATATCATATGCTCATATAGAGAGAGGGCCCCAAACTAGCTCATGTTTCATGTTCTAGTAGGAAGGTCAATCATAGCATCCATCCTTTTGATTGGATAACTTTAAATTTTGGCAAAAGAAACGACAATCAAAAAGCTAATTCTTCTTTTTCTTTCTTAGTTAGAGAATTTGTTTTCCAGATGGAATATGTTGTGAACAAGATAATTAAACATATTGATGTGCAAAGGAAGATAGAACAGGCCAGATATTATTTTAGTAATTTACATGTAAAATACAAAAAGGGGGGAAGTGGGAACTATCAAGTAATTCACTGATGAAAACTCCAAATAAAGCAATAATACAAAGAGCATAAAATCAACCCTTTAAGCACAATAGGACCAATGTTTACATAAATAGATCAACATAAAACACCATATTACACTTCTCCACAATTCAAAACAAACAACTACTCAATAACAACTTCCCACTACGTATAGATTCTTTGCACTTCTATTAAAGTAACTGAAATAATGAATCATAGTTACCTATAGTTACATAAAAAATACAGGTTATATGTGCCGCTTGACAAGTCATAATTACATCTTATGACTGGGAGGGTCCACTACTCCACTTATCCTGGCATTAACATTCTTACTTTTACACCTCTCACCAACTTTTTGTGCATCTCATATTTGATCAAACTAACCTTTGAAGTTTGAACTGGATACTCATCTCATCACCACTGTGCTTGTCCAATTTCAACGATCAAATGTCACAAAAATTCAAAACTAAACTACTTTTATATGTTCAAATTTCTTAAGATTAATTAACTATACTTTTGAGCAAGAATGTAAATGAAGTATCTTCTAGACTCCAATGGAGTTGCCAATCAATTGGAGCTGAAATTGGCAATTACAACATATGTAATGCAATTTGACAATACAACGACTGATTTGACAAAATATTAACCCCAAACAAAACTACCTAGAGGTGTAAGAATAAGAAGTTCTACACCTGATACCAGTAATCTTTCCCCTACATCTATTTTGAACTAGAAAAAACAAGGTAAAGGAAAAACAAAACTAAAATCTAAACAAAAAGAAAAACCCCACTAAAAAATATTCACAAGTTCAATGATAAATGCCCAAAAAATGTAATTAGTAAGGATCTAAGATTAAGTCTAATACCATTAACAATGCTCATATTTTTTTAATATTTCATTTTCTTTCCTCTATCCAAATTCCAAACAAAACCTAAGAATCTCTACGCTCTCAGTCCTAGAATATCAAAATTTCTGATCATAAAACCAAAATAAACCATTTCTACTGAAACTGAAATGGAATTAAAATTGGTATATAATGGAACAATTTATAACAAAAACAACCATTCACTAAAGATTATGCAATTTCATAAACAGATCTATATTATTACCCCATCATGATCCCAAAGACTTCAAATATATTCAACTACCTAGTAAAACATAAACGTACAATGAACATTGATTAATATTTTGTACCTCACTAGCTGCGTCATTGCCCCAAGCAAAGCAGGAGGTCCTAGGTTCGAATCTTGGCAGTGGCCAAGTAGGGTGTGTGTGTTTAAAATTCAGTCAAAAACTAGCAAAAAAAATGATTAATATTTTGTGTTTGTTGAAGATGGCGCAGCTAATTGTCATGTGAGGCAATTGGAATGGAATTCAAATATTAGCTATGCACATGTCATACTCTGGTGTTGGGCACATGTCATGGAATCATTTCTGTTACACACTCGGTTAGAGTAAGAGAGTGATTAAAATATAGAGGCTATGTACTACAATTGCTGCTTATGAAAATGAATGAATGAATTTACTTTTTCTTCTTATTTTTCTCATCATTTCTCACCTTTATTTCTTCTCTTTACTTTCTAGTTTAATCTATATCAAGTCCAGATTTGTTGTGTTATCTCCATCTAGGAGCATACCACATGAGTGCTTCAGCTCCAATCATTTACTACGATGATGCTATGAGATTTTGGTGTCCAGAACGTGACAAAATGGTATCAGAGCAGAGGTTCCTCGGTGACTTCCAACCATGGGAAAGGGAATATGATCCTCCAGTGGTAATTTTTGAATCCCATCCTTCAATTCAACACTCCCACATCCAAAATATTAGTTCATTATCCACTTATTTACCACCAACTTTGCTCCCATGACTACATCACCAATTCCAGTCTTCAATTACACATGGCATGTACCTAATTACTTTATAACACCAAGAAATCAACCAACCACTTCACCTTACATCTTCAATTCATCTCACCAAGTTGTTCTTACCTCAGTTATTGAAAACCCCTTTATCTCTTCATCACAATCACTGCAATTGCCATCTTTTACATCTCATACTACTACACCAACAACACAAACTATTGGTCACAAACAATGAGCCTAAAGTGTTTGATGAAATGCCTGAAAGTACTTTCACTAAGAAGGTACTAATTACAAGTTATAGTCACGATGAGGATTCCTTGTATTTTGAAGACTCTATTGCTCTACCACAATCCATCACAACTGCCGTCACCAATTCACATTTTCATATCCCAAATCACTCCTCTATTTCACCATCATCTCAGCTTCCTACTTCCTTTCACAAATCAGTTATCTCAGTCACCCGAACTTGAATTGTCCTCCATGGTCACAATTGATACTAAAACCAAAAACATAGCTATGTCTGACGTTCGTGAAGCCTTAGTAGTTGGAAAGGAAGATTTAGAGATGGAGGTGTATATGCGGGAGCAAGAGCTATTAGGGATGGTTATTATTATCTAAAAATAATCAAGTTATTAATGATTGGACGAAACCAAGAAATAACCCCCCACGTGCAAAATTATAGAAGATCTCCTTTCAGATCAAACAATTGCATTGAATTGCGTATGATTGTATGTGTGATAGCATCTACTATACTAGGAATATCAATAAACCTCGTCCCAAGCTGCAGGGGAAGAATGATATTTTGTTCCTACACTCGTTTTCAGCCCTGAGAACAACTGGAACTAAGGACCATAATGGAATTTCAGAGCTCTCACGCTTGCTATCTAAAGAATGAAGAAACAGCTACTGAACGGGAGCGAATGAAGTGTGTAACCCCTCATTCCACCAATGGAGATAGCAAGGATTAAAAAAATATTAGACTCTGCTTTGGTTGTTGACAATGGGTTGAGAAATGAGATTGAGAGTATAGGGGTTGAAATTAATCTCAATGTGTCGAATGAGGAAAATTATGATGAAAAATTGGAGAATATTGGGAAGGATATTCCCATAAATATGGAGATTCATTATGCCTTAGAAAAGGGAACGTATCTTGGAAATGGTGTTAGTAGAGCTAATAGGAATATCAATGAGAAAATATGTAAGACTTTGGTTAGTATGAATCTAACCCTTCAGTCCCAGATTGATCAGGCTATGATAGACTTAGACAAGAAGTAAAATAAGGGTGAACTTGGAGCAAATGCAATTTTAGCTAAGAACCGAAGCTGCTAAAAACGAGGTTCCTCTTTACAAGCACATTGTTGATCTTTATGGTAAAACCAACTTGTTATTTCTGGTACCTGTATTTACTCTCATAAATAGTGGTAAAACATGTTAGTACCAATCTGGTAGTTCAGGAAATTATGATTCTTCCCGTTGAAGCAAGAAGATTTGAGGAGGCAATGCAAATGGGGTCTGAGACTTATAATCATCTAAAGACTATTATTACAAAGAAATATAATATACCAGGATACAATATTGGTGAAGATGGTGCCTCCGCTCCAAACATCTCTAGCAATAAAGGAGGCTTAGATCTTGTTAAGGAGGCAATTGGCAGAACATGTTATAATTAGAGAATAAAAATTACAATCAATGTTGTTGCTACTGATTTCTGCATCGATATTTTTTTGGTCATGGAGTTTGTCAGGTTGTGGGAGATGACTTGTTGATGTCAAATCCAAAATGTATTAAAATAACTATTAGGGAGACTGCTTGCAATGCGTTACTTCTCGAGGTCAATCATAGTTGTTAAGGCGACACATATGCGTCTAGTCGGTCGGATAAAGGCAAGACGGCAGGACGACTTGGTGGAGAGGCTTGCAAGTCGGGCGCCTACAAGTCGTCGCCATACGCCTAGTCGACGACTTAGACGAGCTGAGCGAGTGCCTTGCTCTGTTGTGGGTATGGACTGACCCAAAGGCCAACTGGCTTAAAAAAACAAAACGTCGTCGTTCAGATTTGCAGTTGGCCCTAACAACTACTTGCAGCGATCAATCAATCGATCGAAGAGCAGAGGTAGAGGTAGAAGAGTAGAAGGGGGAGCTAGCGAGCGAGAGAGAGATTACATGTCCATAGCTCTAACCGAGAACGAACGATGACCACAACTTCGATCGCGACTCGCAAGGACTCCGACCGACTATCAGGTATGCTCTTCTTTCTTAGTTTATTCTCTTTCTTCTTCTCTGGTCTGGTCTGGTCGCGACTCGCAACTCGTTTTCTCTCTGGATGCGACTCGGTTCTTTCTTCTTCTCATCTTCTCGTTCTGGTCGGCTAACAGAGCTTCAAAGCTTTCATATATATTCTCTGCTTCTAGTCGCTTATTTATCTCTACTTTTACTGATTTTCTTTATATTGCACTTCCTCCCCAGTCTTATTTTAATATATATATATATATATATATGTAATTATATATTTACATAAATATAAATATATATTTATAGAAGTATATATTTACATAAATATAAATATATATTTATATATATATTATCCATTAACAGTGGGTTATGGGCTTATGGTTACTACTAGTTGCCATATTATTTAAGTTTCATAATTGTTGAAAAATCAAAATAATTTAACTTACTAACTTCATCTAATTTAGTGTACATCTAGTGCATTCCTACTGCAAAATTATGCTTTTAATGTTTACATAATTATGCTTTTAATGTTATTCTAGTGTTATGTTTTGAGTTTTAATGTATATGAAATTTTATTGTCAATATATTAGTCAAGTAAAATAAATAATATATAAATTGCACATTGTAAACGATTTGTCGCCATACGTTGACGCCTAGGTGTCCTGGTAGTCGACTACCGCCACGACTCGCCTTGGCGCCGTAACAATTATGAGGTCAGTCAAATTGGGAATGTTACAGAGTTTGTTGAAGTAGGTGAGTTGATGGACATGTTCATAGCGAAATGGAGTCGAATGAGACAGTTTACTTGAATAATTTAATTTCGAGGTATGCTCAAAACAGGTATGGCAAAGAGGTAATCAAGTTATTTTGTTGGGTGGTTGAGGAAGACTTTAGGTGAAATGAGCACACAAGTGCTAGTGAGTGGTGTGGGTGTTTATGGCCTCAATATTATTCTGGATTCTATCAATTTAGTGGTCTTCAGTAGTTTGGATGTCGTGGTTTGTGCTGCTAAGGGCTTCCCTACATCGTTCAATCCCATCAAGTACATTGAATATGATGCCTCAATGTGGAAAATGGAGAAAAAGAGTATCGAAACATTGAATGAGACTAGCTTCTGTGATACATTTAGAAAAATTCTAATTGAAGGTCCGTCTGGAAGCGATGAACATCCAATATTGATAAGTTAGCATGGTTCTATGCAAATCCTTTTATTTTTAAAATTCTTTTGTGTAGTCCTGATGCTTTGAGTGCTACAAAGGCAGCTGTTAAAAAAAGGATTGTTAAGAGGAGCTTGAACAGCTGCAGATTGTCAACTTTGATCTAAAGATGGGTATTCAAATTATCCAGAATGCTCTTAAGGCACATGTACATGCCATTGCGTCTAATGCTGGAGTATATAGAGCTACTGTGCTTAGCAAGCTGTTGAAGCGGGGAACTTAATCTTGGTTATGGTACAACACCCTTGGTGTTTGCCCGGGGAAGTTTGGAAGTTTTGCAGATTTTTGCAGATCATGAAAGACAGCTCTGTGCAGTATCATAACATCAATGCTCACATGAAAATTAGGCAACGGGGATAGACTTGAAGAAGTAATCCTTGAGGACAAGGATTGTTTGAAGGGGGAGGGAATGTCATGTGAGGCAATTGCAATGGAATTCAGATTTTATTTTCTTGTATTAGCTACGAATGCACGTGTCGTACTCTGGTGTTGGGCACATGTCATGGAATCATTTCTGTTATAAACTTGGTTAGAGTGAGAGAGTGATTATGGCCTTATATATAGAGGCTATGTACTGCAATTGCTGCTTATGAAAATGAATGAATGATTTATCTTTTCTTCTTATTTTCCTCATCTTTTCTCACCTTTATTTCTTCTCTTTACTTTCTAGTTTAATCTATGTCAAGTCCAGATTTGTTGTGTTATCTCCATCCACGACCATACCACATGAGTGTTCCAGCACCAATCATTTACTACGATGATGCTATGAGATTTTGGTGTGCAGAAGGTGACACTAATTAACATTCAATACAGCAGATAATGACCTAATTATTGACATTCTAACTCAATAAATCGGGCCCAAATGATGAAATCAGTAATACGTATATATATATACCTAAATACACATAATATATACCTAAATACACATATAATATACAGAGAGAGTAAAGGAGATTTGAAGACTTACAGGATTCAGATCCATGACGATTAACAATGAAAGTGATGACAACGCAAACAGAAGTCAAATTGAATGGCTTCTGCCCGAGCTCTGTTATTACACCTCTTACTTGACGATGTGGGTTTGGGGATTCTAATTATGAGAATTTCAAAGGAGCCCCTTAAGTTTCATTATTTCTAAAATGGCTCTTGTGATTTCAAAACAGTAACTTAACTAAGGAATATTTAATAACAAGACACAAGTTGATTTCAAAAAACGTTTAAGCTGGTGTATTCAATTAAAGACTTTTAAAGATTTATTTAGATGTTTTAGATATGTCAATTATTAAATAATTTTTTTCATTAACGCTCTATTTTTGAGTTTTAAAATGGATAGAAAAGAAAATAAATGGACGGAAAATTTAAGTTTTATTTCTAATTCTTATGTTTCTGAGTTTTTTAATAAACATAAAAGAAAAGAAATGGATAGTAAACTTTACCACTTTTCGTGCCAAAATTTTTCGTCCAAAATTGACCTGATTTGGACAGAAAAGAATTAGAATAAGTAATATTTTTATAATTCTCATTATCCTCAATTTTTAATATAAGAATATTTAAATTACAACTCATATCCTCAATTTTAAATTTTCTATTCTTTTTTATTAAAAATTCAAAAACGATATAAAAGAAAACTTCAAGTTTTTTATTCTTTTCTAATTTAAGTTTTCTATTATAAAAAAACAGAGTGTAAGATTCAGATCAGATTCATTCGGTATCAAACACCTCTTAAATAGTACACTCTCCGTCCCAAATTATCTGCTGTTCTAGAGTTTCACACAGATACCAATATGTATGATAAAAATACTAAAATACCCTTTGTGCTGACTTTTTTATTAATTGAAGAGAAAGAAAAAAGCAACTAATTAATTGGAGAGAGAGAGAGAAACATTGAAGAGAGAGAGAAAGCAGCACATTAATTGAAGAGAGAGATAGAGAGAAACAATTATTAATTAAAGAGAGAGAGAGGCATGAATGTGGATGTTTAAAAAAGAGGAGAGACATTAATGAGAGTAATGATTATCAACAATTAAGATAAAGGGGCAAATTTGGAAAACAAATGGAAAAAATGCATTGAAATATTAAAAAAACAGATATTGTGGGATAATTTTTTTTTGCTAAAACAGCAAATAATTTGGAACAGAGGGAGTATTTTTTTTATAATGCTTATTTCCTTTGTTTTTATTCAACTTACCTTTAATCTACAAGGCAAAGGTAAACTATAACTTCTAGACATTTATCCTACTCTATCACATTTAATTTTCTTTCTCTTCTTTTCTATTATACTATTTCCAAATTTTCTAAAATTTATTTAAACAATAATATTTTGAAGACTAAAAAAGATTACAAGTGCAATACAAAATAATGTATATAAGTTAGTTATAATACTTGGGTCATTCATGTATTATGTATCAACTAATTACAATTTAATAAATTATTTTATACTTATTTTTTATAATTATATTTAATAATATTATATAAAATTTATATAATTAATATAATTCGTCCGTTATTAATAATATAAATTAGGATGGTTACCTTTTACTAAATAAGAAGGACGGTTGTTTACAGAATTGTTGAAACCTGAACGAGAGGCTGTGAAATTGTGGATATAACCAAAGCTTTTTGGGAGGGAAGGAGTGGGGTCATGGTCTTATCCCAATTGTAAGAATGAGAAAGAATCAACGAAAAGAAGAAGAGATGATGGGGCAGCTGCTTCAAAACCCATTTAAATTTTCATTTCCAACAAAATTCATCAGATCACTACTCCAAAGGCACCATGGCAAGTTTGGCAGTGGTGCACCATAAAGTAAATCCTTCTTTCTCTCTCCTCACTTCATCACTCTCTGACTTCAATGGCATCAGATTGAGCTCCTCAATTCAGGTACAATTTTTTTTTCTCCCTCCATATTTTTGTATCTATAAACCATAAAGGTGAAGTCTTTGATTGGAAATTGAGGGTTTTATAATCTGATTTATTGCAAATAGAAGTACCAAACCCATATGCTAGTATTTGGAAACTCACAGGCTTGACTGTATGTTTGACAATTGGCACTCAATACTAAGCTCCGGAAGGAATTGTAATTGCAATTCCATGAAATTGGAATTGTCTTGCCAAACATGACTTGAGTATTCAAGTCATTAGTGTGTCCACCAGAATGAAGTTTCAAATCCATTTTACAATTGTTTGATAAGATTTATGATACTTTCTCCGTCTGGAAAAATGAGAGTTCTATTTATTTTTCGAATATTATGTATCCATGCTATAGGATTATGATAGAGACAGAATTCGGATTGCCGTTCACTCAGTCATCTTTCTATGTGCTGATGATGCATTTAAATATGCACTTGGCATATTTAAAAGTACATTTCTTGGACAAATTTTTTATTTTGTTTTGCCTTTTTCTCTGAGCATGAAAATTGTACTTGCAAAATGTCAAGTCAATGCTACAGCAAGCCCTTTATGCTCTCAATATGCCTGGATATGAATAATGTATTTCTTTAATGTATGGTTGTAGTATAAAAGGAAAGTATGGCAGCCGAAAGGAGCATTGCATGTTACAGCATCAAGTGCCAAGAAAATTCTTATAATGGGAGGCACCCGATTCATTGGTGTCTTTCTGTCCAGGCTTCTGGTCAAAGAAGGCCATCAGGTTTTACACATACTGTTGGAACCTCTCCTATAAATTGCTTTTGGTAGCTTTTACATCATTTGAAGTTTATAGTTATTAATTTCTACCTTGTGGCATGATGATTAGTAATCGACAACCATCGTACGAGTCTTTCCATCTTTCAAGATGACTTTAAAACTTTTATCAACTGTACATATATCCTATTACAGGTGACTCTGTTCACTAGAGGGAAAGCGCCTATTACCCAACTCTTGCCTGGTGAATCAGATGTGGAGTATAATGATTTTAAATCCAAGGTACAGAGCAAGTAGTAAATATCTATTTCTACTATGACCTGTTGCTGCTGGATTTTATATTTCTTGGTTTCTTAATCTTTTTATAATTAGAGTCGAAATACTATTTCTTAAGGAGTGAAAAGTGTCTTTTAATTGCAGATCTTTCACTTGAAAGGAGACCGAAAGGATTTTGATTTTGTGAGAACCAGTTTGGCTGCGGAAGGCTTTGATGTTGTTTATGATATTAATGGTGTATTTATTGTATGCTCTTTATTCGTCATTCCCTTAACTAGCATAAAAGTATTGTTTTCTTAACATTGTCGTTCTATTTCAGGACGTGAGGCAGATGAAGTAGAGCCCATACTGGATGCATTGCCAAATCTAGATCAGTAAGCTATAAACATGATCGTTGATCATATTTATGCAGTTGACAAAATTTACTACTTAAGGATAGAGGTGTAACTGTTGCTTTGGTAGGATCAATGAAAAGTGCGTTAGGTTGTCGTCTTTGGCGCTTATATTGATTTTTTTACCTATAAAAAAGAAAGTGTTATTGATGGTGATGGATTGGAGTAGGTGGTAACCGTGTTATACTGTTATTACTCCAAATAGTTGGAACTCTGCACTCTTCATGGCATAATAAAGTTAAAATTTATCTCTCTTTTTTTTCATCCAATTGATTTTCTTGCTCTCTTTGAATCGCAGGTACATATACTGCTCTTCAGCTGGTGTTTACCTCAAATCTGATATCTTACCACATTTTGAGGTCAGTACATCATACATATACTCTTGAAAAGCACTTGCTTCAACATTCATTGCTATAAAGCTGAAGTTTAACTATGTACTCACAAAGTAACATACTATGGTTTCCCCTGTTTTGTTTCGCTGTTTTACAAATTTGAAAATCTGGTTAGCTTTACAAATTGGGAACTAGTCCTACAAACCTGGTTTATCACCCGCACCACTTGTTCATAGTGTTATGTCTGTTTTTTATCCCTGGGAGGGGAGCGGAGCTGTTAGACCATCATTGCTTGAAAATATTCTGGACTATACTCTATAGAGAACTTGTACTTCAGTCCAGTAATACTTACCATGCATTTTCACATCACTATTTTCGCTTTTACTAGTCTACTTTAACTTCTCTTCTTTTGGGGGATAGAGTGATGCAGTTGATCCGAAGAGCAGGCACAAGGGAAAGCTTAACACAGAGTCCTTGCTGCAATCAAGGGATGTTAACTGGACTTCTCTGAGACCAGTCTATATCTACGGACCATTAAACTACAATCCTATTGAAGAGTGGTTTTTCCACCGGTTGTCAGCAGGTCGCCCAGTTCCAATTCCTGGCTCAGGATTGCAAGTAACTCAACTTGGTCATGTACAGGTTAGTAAATCGATTTCTTCTTCTTATTATTATTATATTAATGAACACCTCCTTTAAGGTTTAGTAAGAAATAACTGATAATAATCAACGAGGAGACATAAATCTTACATGCTACAATCTTTATCGGTTAGTGTATCATAGAGGTAAACAAAAACAAAACTCTTAAGCTGCTAATTCTATGCAAGGCTAAAGAGAATCTAACACTAAAGAGCACCTCAGTCTATGTTTAAACAATTCACGTCTATCATCACCATCATCATCATCATCCTAAGGTTGCATTCATGTTGGTGGTAAATCTGCTGCACTTTATACCTGGATCCTTTCATTAGTATGACCAAGTTTGTCTCAACACATTATCCAAACTGCTACCTTCACAAAAAATGTGATGAGAAAGAACTTGAAGCATTCTCTTGCATAACTTGATCTCATAAACTATCTGCCAAGGAGTGTCCGTATTATCTCACAAGATACCCACAAGAATCTTTGAGTCACATCCAACTTGAGGGAAAGTCGAGTAATATTGTCTCTGTTGCATCTTTGGGCCATCACAAAAATAAGGCTGACCAAGCCATAATTACGTTGCCAGTCGTATTTCCAAACAGTAATCAATCCACTACCAGTAGCTTGATCTTAGTGGGATGAAGCGTCAGTATTGAGTTTGAATACATCTGTATAGACTAAGAAGTATCTTATTTTCCACGTTAAATAGGCACATAATTAACTGGAAGCGGGAGAGTCTGAATAGAGATGGTGTCTTGAAATTTATAGCAGATTTGGGAATTTAATTAGGTAGTTTCACAATTTCCATTGATGCTGCAACTCTCCTGAAGCAAGCAGCTGTAATCTTCTTTTGGAAACAAACACTTTCAATTTGAGCCTTTTTGTATCTTTCTACCTAACTTTCGACGCTGCATAGGTGTGGGACTGCATTATAACTAGTCATAAGGGCTAAATAACGCACACTTCTGATTTCCTTTCAAATAGGCTCAAACACTCTTTCCCAGAAGCACATAGCATATAACATAAGTAGTTACCAAATTATTAAGTTTTGGCTCAACAATTAACGTTATTTTGTTGCACAATACCAGGATCTGGCGAAGGCTTTTGTTAAGGTTCTTGGTAATGAAAAAGCGATCAAACAAATATTCAATATATCCGGAGAAAAATACGTCACGTTTGACGGATTAGCAAAGGCATGTGCTAAGGTAATCTGTTCGGTTTATACTTTAGAGGAGATGTATTTTGCACCTTTAATAAAAAAAATAAAATAATAATTAACGTCTATTAATTCTTTTTCACAGGCTGGTGGATTCCCGGAGCCCGAGATTGTTCACTACAATCCTAAGGAGTTTGATTTTGGTAAAAAGAAGGCCTTTCCATTCCGCGACCAGGTAGATATGGATGCAAAGTTTCCAATTATGTTTGTTGATACTTGATAGCGTGAGATTTTGCTGCATATTAAATTGATTATTTATGTAACAATTGTCTCAACGTATTCAATTTATTTACTGATCATACTCATTTTTTTTCTTGGTTTCTTGAGAAAGTCATAGTAATGGACCAATGGTAAATGATCTTTAGTAGATTACTTCGTGGCTATCATCCTGCCGTAAAGAATATAGTTCAGTGATAATTGTAAAAAAACAACAACAACAACTGGCCATGGCACTGTGTTTACTAAAAAAATGAAGATGAATGGTTAGAACTTAGTTGAGGTAGTAGCTAACAGAGGATTACATCAACTCCTTCATTTTAGAAACTACTTCCTGGCTTGTTGACTTATTCATATTAGTTGTACATAGAAAATATAGGAATTAGTTTGAACAACTCAGATTTATAGGATCAGTAACAAGAAGCTTGTTACTCTTATTGTGTATATATATTACTGTGATCAATAATAAAGTGGTGTGATATTCCTACTCATTCAAACCCTTTTCTGTAGCTACTATTTCATTGTTAAAGAAATTATTGAATCTAATGCTAAGGAGGAGGTTCTTCTTAATATAGAATCAAACATTCTGTTTACTGCAACTTTTGTGGATGAATAATCGGTGTTTTTTGAGTTTAAATGTTCCGTGTATCTAAAAACAGCGACTTGTATTTTAAATTTATTTACTTTTCACTGGTGACTGTGTTATTAACATTATTGTGTTTCCTAATAAATAAATGCAGCATTTCTTTACGTCCGTCGAGAAAGCAAAGAGCGTGCTTGGGTTGACACCAGAATTCGGCCTCGTCGAAGGGTTGGCAAACTCTTACCAGCTAGACTATGAAAGGGGAGTGTTCAGGAAAGAGGCTGATTTCACCACAGATGACTTGGTTCTTGGAAAGAAGCTGGTTCTCCAAAGCTAGAACCATTATTTCTTCAACTATTCTTTTTTTTTTTTTATCGATTTACTTGCATTAATAATTTAATATCATCTTTGTTAGAATAAACACATTCTAGGTGTTATAGTCCCCACAATTGGGTAAAAAAGATTAGAAGAACCTTTTCACCACTGAAGACTGATACTTGTCAACTAACTGGTCTTAACTTAGTTGGTACCCTAGCCCTAGGCCTCTTGTAAAGCAAGAGGTCCTAGTTCAACCCCACTCCTGAATTTTCAAGAGGTCTTGGTTCAACCCCACTCCTGAATTGCTACTATATCTGTCCCAAAAAGAATGTCACATTTAGATAGAATACTGATATTTCTTTATAACTTTTTGATATTTTCACATGAAAACGGTCACCTAACAACTATTTTTACTGTTGTTATATATCTATAGCGACACTTTTTCATGTAAAAATATAAGAAAGTCAAATTTTGTTGACTGGTTATCTACTTTATAAACCAATTTATAACAATATCCTCACAACAATAAACAAATTAAAGATGTAAGAATCCGGCAAATAAAATATTATGAGTTTTGTTGCTAGATGTATGAGGATAAATATTTTATCAACTTTTAAAAGAGCCACAATTATTTTGCTACCAAAAAAGAAAATTCAATTGAGATGTTTGACCAGAATAGTCAAGAGTTCCCGTGGGACCCACACTCCTTTTAAAGGTTAAAAATAAAATGAAATAAAAAAGGTCGGTTATTACATTATCCAAACAGGTTGGAAAATCCCAACAAACAAAACTGAACAAGTTGGAAAATTGGACCGCTCTCAATTTTTTTCTTTTCTTGTAATTTTCAAAAAAATGTATATTATTTATTTTAATTAAAATTTTTATAAATACAGTATTTTTAAGTGTAATTTAGATATATATAAAAAATAGGGATTGTACAGTCTGTACAAATCTCCATGTTCTTGTATGTGTATTCAAATTATATTCAAAATATTATATTTTATAAAATTCTAATTAAAATAAATATTATATATTTTTTAAAAATAACCAAAAAAACAAAAAAAAATAACAAAAAGAACTACTGCTACCATAAAAGTTGGAAAAAGAAGTCAAAAAATAGAGCAGACGTGAAGGTGGTCAAGTTTACACTTAACCTTAACACGTGGCACATTCACAAACGATGTGGTGGGGTCCAACACGCAAAATCCTACCATATCTATTGGGCCCACTTTCTTGGATTTCTTTCATTATCTTATTTTAGTACTCCCTCTATTTAGTGTTGATTAAGGTTTTTATATATGGATTAAAAAAAATTATTTAATATTATCATTTAATAATTAAAATGTGTATAAAATTTTATTATTATTTTTTTATGAAAAATTAAAAATTATTAAATACTAAGGGTGAGAATTTCTTGGGATAATGAGAGAAGGTAGGGGTAATATAGGAAAATAAATAATTTATTTTTCTCGCAATTTATAAACGACAAATAAATTAAAATAAATATTTTCTTTTAAAATGTCATTTATTTAGGAACGGAGGAGTATCATTTTACAAAATATAGTTCTTTGAAAAAGAAAAATATACTCAAAATTATTGTATAGTAACCACATTGTGTTGGGCCACGTGGCTTTCTGGGTGTCCAATGTCGAGTGAGGTAATTACTTGGCATAAATTTGATCAATAAGTCTTGGCTAACAGTTTTTTTGAACCAGAATATTAAATTTTAATTTTCTTTTTGCTTGTGACTCAAAAAATATATAATATTTATTTTAATCGAAATTTTTATAAAATATAGTATTTTAAGAATAATTTGGATACATATACATAAACAAGATTGTATAATCTGTATAATCTTATTTTGTATATATATATATATATTCAAATTATACCTAAAAATACTGTATTTTATAAAAAAAAAATTAATTAAAATAAATAAGTATTATATTTTTTTTGAAAATCATAAGAAAAGTAAAAAAAAAAATACGAAAATGTTCAATATTTCAAACCAAGAAAACTGTCTGTGTAGAACTAATCAAATTTGATAGGGTTAGGTGGGCTACACTTGCAGTGACCCCTTATTTATAGTATTAAATACATTACCCATCTTCTGATATTTGACTAAGGAAGCTCTATCAGTCGCTATTCTAAAGTAAAGAATTGGTATATTGAGTAACAATAATATTACATCCATAAATTATTTTATAAATTATTGATGTAGTATATTTAATTTTAATTTTTTATGTGGAGTCAAAAAATATATTAAAATAATTTATTAATCAATATACTGAGGTAAAATATGTTATATCAGTAATTTATAAAATATTTATAGAATAGTTCGTATCTGTAGTATTATTTATTGAATAAAAGTGTACTAAAATTTTTACTAAACATTTTTCATCCACTAGTTTCTTTACACTCTCCATCTCAATATTAGAGCAAGTTGCCAACAATTAAGTGTCCTATTTTTTTTCTTATAAATAAATAAAAAGTTTCATAATCTTATCATTTTTTTTAAATAAAAAAAAACTAGTTCTTTTGAATTAGTTCAAATAGTAATAAGCAAAGTAGCCATAGGTGAAATCAAACAATAATATATTAAATTTTAAAATTAGTATATAACTCATAAAAATATAAAATTGAAATAATTTAATAATAATAATTTTTTATATATTATACAATTATAAAAATATATTAATTAAAATTAAATAAATTTATATTAATTTAAAATTTAATATATTATTATTTGATCTTAATAATTAAATTATATTTTTAATTTTGAAACAAAAACAGTATTAAGCAGTAGTTATAATCATCGGACCCAAAAGAGTGATTCTGTAAACCTAATAAAAGAAGTGGGCCCATGAATCTTCTAAAATATCCTATATTCTCCCTTTCTTTAATTTTTTTAATTTAATAATTCCACCGACTAATTTCCGGAAATTTCCCTTCACCAACAAACCAACCGTCAGATCCAAAAATCCCGCCACGCGTACACCCTGATTTCCTCGGGTCAACATTTCCAGATTCCAACTACAAAAATCACCAAACTTCTAACACAACATCTTCTAACACAACATCGGATTCAAGACCATAAACTCCATACGACGCCGTACTAACAGACTTTCGCTTGTCCTAAACTCATCCCAACCATTAGATTCACCAACTGAACAAAACTAACGCCTCGGGATTCCCACCAACGCCTATATAACCACCCCCACCCCTCCGTTTCTTAATCACAATTTCCTCAACAAATTGCTTGTATAAAAAATACCACTCTCTCTCTCTAGAAATTCTTGTTAATTTTCCACCCTCCGCTTCCTATAAACAAACCCAAATGGCTTCTAATCTTTCTACTGCTGCTGCTGCTGGTACCCTAGTGAAGGCCGCTAGCCTGCCGAGCCGTGCTTATGTCACGTTCTTGGCCGGCAACGGCGACTATTGGAAAGGGGTGGTGGGTTTGGCCAAAGGGCTGAGAAAGGTCAAATCTGCGTACCCACTTGTGGTGGCGGTTCTGCCTGATGTGCCGGAGGAGCACCGCCGTATACTGGTGTCTCAGGGATGTGTTATCCGTGAGATTGAGCCGGTGTACCCGCCGGAGAACCAGACTCAGTTTGCTATGGCATACTATGTCATTAACTACTCCAAGCTTCGTATTTGGGAGGTCAGTTTTTTTAGGCGTCTGTTATTTACGTTATATGTTTCATATTTTGTGCTGCTGAAATATTGTTTTGATTTGTTTTTGGTGGACGTAATTAATTGCATGCAGTTTGTGGAGTATAGCAAGATGATATATTTAGATGGGGACATTCAAGTGTTTGAGAATATAGACCACCTATTTGACATGCCAGATGGCTATTTCTATGCCGTGATGGACTGTTTCTGTGAGAAAACATGGAGTCACAGCCCACAATACAAGATTGGGTACTGCCAGCAGTGCCCCAACAAGGTCCAGTGGCCTGCTAAGTCTGAGTTGGGGCCCAAGCCCCCTCTTTACTTCAATGCTGGCATGTTTGTCTATGAGCCCAATCTATCCACCTATGATGATCTCCTCAGTTCTGTCAAGACTACCCCTCCTACCTCCTTTGCTGAACAGGTAGTACTTTCAAGGCTAATTCAGTCATTTTCCTTTTCATCAAAGGCTAGCTAGAAAGTCAGCATGCATGTTTTATAATTAATTGGTTAATTATTTGTGCATGCAGGACTTTTTGAACATGTTCTTTAGGGATATTTACAAGCCTATCCCACCAGTATACAACTTGGTTTTGGCCATGCTATGGCGCCACCCGGAGAACATAGAGGTAGACCAAGTGAAAGTGGTTCACTATTGTGCTGCCGGCTCGAAGCCATGGAGGTACACCGGAAAAGAAGAGAACATGGGCAGAAAAGACATCAAAATGGTAGTGAAAATGTGGTGGGATATATACAACGACGAGTCTTTGGATTACCAGGCAAATAACTTGGCACCGGCGGTGGAAACTGAAGGCGCCGAAGCCGATGCCGTAGAGAAATTTATGGCGAAGTTTGTTTCCGCCCCATCTGCTGCTTAGTTTTATGTTGGTTGTATATATATGCATGCATGTCTAATTAATGTTTTGGGTTGTTTTTTCAAGCTTGTCTTCCTTAATTTTTGAAGTGGAAGATGGGTTCATTATTTTAAGTTTATAGCTAGGAATAGGATACATACATACATACATACTGGTGATGATATATATTGTTGGGTTTGAAGTAGTATATGTTTGTATTGGATTAACCTACATGCAGTTATTGTAATCACAATCATTTATCTGTACGTGCTAAAAGTTTGTTTCCTCTTGTTTACTTTGAGTGCCATGATGTATATGACGGGTTAAAAGTTTTTTTTTTAACATTCAAACAATAAATTTTAGAATTATATATATATATATATATAGTTGATTTTAACTCAAAAAAAATAATAAAATAAACCTTAATGGTAGAAACATAATTTAACCTTTTTTTTCTACCCCGGAAAGGGTATCCAAAGTTTGTAAGGAATAAAGTAAAGAATATTCCTAGTGAAGACAAAGCAGTAATTAATCTGAAGTTTGCCCCCCAAAATAGTCAAGAACTCCCCGACTCCTTTTAAAGGTTAAAAATGGAATAAAAAATAAAGGGTCGGTGTTACATTATCCAAATCATAGGAAGGAAAAGACAATACAGTCCCAACAAACAAAATCACTAGTACTACCATAAACGTAAGAAAAAGAAGAGGAAGAAAAAGAGCTAAAATGGCGGTCAAGTTGACAGTTCACAGGTGGCACATTCCCAAACGATGTGGTGTACAGTCCGGGTTCAACACGCAATATCCTACAATTTCATGGGCCCATTTTTCTAGATTTTTTATAAAAAACAAAATATATAAATTAATAAATATTCAACCGTAAAAAATATATGTGATATGATAAAATAAATTAATATAATTTAATTAAAAATTGTAACAAGATTTTTTTTTATCTTTTATTTTTGGGTGGAAGAAAAGTAATTACTTTCATTCGCCTCATTTTTTTCAGATAAGTGAAATAAAAATAAAAGAATTTGTGAATTTATCTAATAAAATACAAATGATTTTGAATTTTTCGCTCACTCAATAAATCATCTGGGTCGTCCAAAGTTTGAGATAAATCCCACCGTTCATACATCTATCTAATAAAATACATCTATCTATCTAATAATCTAATAATAATTTAATCTATCTAATAAAATACAAATGATTTTGAATTTCCCGCTCACTCAATAAATCATCTGGGCCGTCCAAAGTTTGAGATAAATCCCACCGTTCATACATCTATCTAATAAAATACATCTATCTATCTAATAATCTAATAATAATTTAATAAAATACAAATGACTTTAAATTTTCCTTTCACTCAATAAATTATTTTGGTCGTTTAAAGTTTGAGATAAATCATATTGTCCATACAGTGCCGGAGGCACGGGACCCATCTAGTCTATCTAATAAAACACAAATGATTTTGAATCTCCCGCTCACTCAATAAATCATCTGAGTCGTCCAAAATTTGAGATAAATCCCACCGTCCGTACATTTATCTAATAAAATACATCTATCTATCTAATCTATCTAATCTATCAGAAAAAAATGATGAATTATAAGGCATATTGTTAATAGATCCACTTCGAGTAAAAAGTTTTTAAAATTTTAAATAGACATTTTTATTATTGGTTTGCACAATATTCTTAATCCACTGTCTAATTATGGATTTGATAAGAATGACGTTAGTAATCTGTCATTATTTCGAAAAAGTAATTATCCAGGGAATAGCAACTTACTTGACTGTTAAAGAGATTAGTATTAATAATGATAGAACAACCTTGCTGGTTTTGTTTTCCAATATAAGGATTTAAAGTAGTTAAAACCTTAAGATGGATACGGAATAATATGACAAGAAGAGGAGATCCAGTAAAATATTCATAACCATGGGATAAAATCCTCATTTCTAATTTTTTTGACAAATTATTATCTGTTAAGGCAATACTTAAATTAGGATAAATATTGAAATCTATCTAATAAAATACAAATGATTTTGAATTTCCCGCTCACTCAATAAATCATCTGGGCCGTCCAAAGTTTGAGATAAATCCCACCGTTCATACATCTATCTAATAAAATACATCTATCTATCTAATAATCTAATAATAATTTAATAAAATACAAATGACTTTAAATTTTCCTTTCACTCAATAAATTATTTTGGTCGTTTAAAGTTTGAGATAAATCATATTGTCCATACAGTGCCGGAGGCACGGGACCCATCTAGTCTATCTAATAAAACACAAATGATTTTGAATCTCCCGCTCACTCAATAAATCATCTGAGTCGTCCAAAATTTGAGATAAATCCCACCGTCCGTACATCTATCTAATAAAATACATCTATCTATCTAATCTATCTAATCTATCAGAAAAAAATGATGAATTATAAGGCATATTGTTAATAGATCCACTTCGAGTAAAAAGTTTTTAAAATTTTAAATAGACATTTTTATTATTGGTTTGCACAATATTCTTAATCCACTGTCTAATTATGGATTTGATAAGAATGACGTTAGTAATCTGTCATTATTTCGAAAAAGTAATTATCCAGGGAATAGCAACTTACTTGACTGTTAAAGAGATTAGTATTAATAATGATAGAACAACCTTGCTGGTTTTGTTTTCCAATATAAGGATTTAAAGTAGTTAAAACCTTAAGATGGATACGGAATAATATGACAAGAAGAGGAGATCCAGTAAAATATTCATAACCATGGGATAAAATCCTCATTTCTAATTTTTTTGACAAATTATTATCTGTTAAGGCAATACTTAAATTAGGATAAATATTGAAATATACGGGTCAATAGCACCCATTAAAAAAGTATTTCAGTTTAAACACCTATCATCTCTAAGTGTGCATTGAATACTGGTATTTTGACCAAGTAAAGTTAAAGGTTTGAAAGAAACTTAGACAAGTCCTATATGAACATATTTATATTTTTGCAAAAAAGGATATAAATCTTCAATATGCAATAAATATAAAATTTCATCATTATTCTGTAAAGGAAAAGCATGTTCAAAAGTTTTAATATTCCTTTTACTGATGAAATCAAAAGTTCTAATTTTATAAATCGTTTCTGATTTGATTTTAGGTCTGAACTTTTTTATTAAATTTTAATGGGTGCTAGTTTTAATAGCACCCATCAAAGAAGTTTTCCAGTTTAAACATTTACCATTTCTAAGTGTGCACTGAATACTGATATTTTGACCAAGTAAAGTTAAAGGTTTGAAAGCAACTTGGACAAGTCCTATATGAATATATTTATATTTTTACAAAAAAGATATAAATTTTCAATATACAATAAATATAAAATTTCATCAATATTCTGTAAAGGAACAACATGTTCAAAAGTTTTAATAATCCTTTTACTGATGAAATCAAAAGTTCTAATTTTTAAAATCGTTTCTGATTTGATTTTAGGTCTGAACTTTCTTATTAAATTTTTATCTTTTTATTTCGGAGTACTATTCATTCGGGATACTTTTCATGCCAGAGTACTATTCATCTGAGGTACTATTCATGTTGGAGTTGTATGACCCCAACTTTTTTATGAATAAAGATTTAATTTTCTCTAAATATTATTTTGAATAATAAGGTGTTGATTTGATATAATGTTATAATAATGGGTGATATGTACAAATTTTACAAAGTAAGCAAATTGTCATAAAATATTCGTTTTTCAGGGAATATTTTTTTGTCGGGGAATATTCGTACGATGGCGCAATCATTGGTGGACCAAATAACGGAATAACAGTCGGATATAGAAAGCGACATAAATAACCTTTTTATAAAAAAAAACGGCAAAATTTTTACCGTTAACTGTTGAAATACCCGGTGATAAAAGTATAATATAGTGTGGTTGCACAGTAGCACACGGTATTACTCAATATTTTTGATTATAGATTCTTACGTAAGAAGTCACTCAGTATTCAATAATTACCACAGTAGTTGTTGCATAATATCTTATATCATTGATTCAATAATTGTTATAGTAACATATGCACAATATTTTATATTATTTGAATAATATTATTAGTAAGCATTATTGGTAATGTCTAGAAAGTTTTGTCGAGAAAAAGGGTTATTTTGGTTTTGAATTCCTTTTCCAAAATAATTGCGTGCACAATTCTCTTGCAAATATTTTGTTGCAAAATTATGGGCCCTCAACCATTAGAAAATGAGAAGTTAGGCAGAGAAGAAAGTGAAGGTTAGGCGGAGAAAAAAAAAGAAAGTTAGGCAACTTTATTTAATCTTTTCCTCGGAGGTTGCACTATAAAAATGGGGTAACCCTCCCTCTTAAACACACAAAAAATCTCAAACATTCCTACTGCAATTTTGTGAGTATTTCTTTTGAGTATAAGAATATTTTGAGTGTAGCTTTTAGTGCAATATTTTCTCAGGATCCGATATTCCGAGTCGAATCTAGTTTCTACTCTGGTAAAGGATATTATTTATTTCATATTCATACAAGATATTATTTATTTCATATTCGTAAAGGATATTATTTAATTTCAATACTCATAAGAAATATCATTTTCTTTTATACTTCATATTATGTAAGTGATATTATTTCATTTCATATTCCTAAATTTAAACTTACTATGGTAAGTATTGCTTATATAATTTCTGAAATGATTAGAAATTCCTTAAGGTTTGTGCTTCATCTAATATCATTTCACTGAAATATTGGTATGAACTTTCTTATTAAATTTTAATCATTTCAGGCCGGGGTACTATTCATACGATATTATTCATGGGAACTATTCATACAGTATTATTCACAACAAAATTTAATTTTTTTCTGGCCAAATTATTTTTGATACATGGATATCATTCTTGAATTTTACTTCACAATTAGTTATCATGTTGAAAATTTATACATTTTTAAACTCTGGATAAATTGAATTATAAATCTCTAATATTTATGTAAGACCCCAACTTTTATGAATAAAGATAAATTTTCTATAATTATCATTTTTAAATATTATAGAATGAATTTGAAATAATGTTATAGTTTGGGTAATATTTAGAAATTTTACAAAGTACGCAAGTTGTATATAATATTTGATTGGTCGGGGAATATTCGTACGACGACACAATCATTGGTGGACCCCATAAGGGAATTATTGTCGGATTAAAAAAATGTCAAAAATATTTTTATGAAAATAACAGCGAAAGTTTTATCGTTAGCTGTTGAAACACCCGGTGTTAAAAGTACAGGAATACGCGTGGTTGCATAGTAGCATACGGTATTGATTATTGATGCTTACGTGAGAAGTCACTCAGTTTTGTTCAATTATTGCTTCAGTAATTGTTGCATAATATCTCACGTTAATTGATTCAATTATTGTTGATATTTTATATTGAGATGACGAAGTTATTATTAATATTATTATTTGCAATATTAACAATGTCTAGAAGTTCAGCCAAGGAGATGTTTGGTCACCTAATTGCGCGCCAATAGGGAGAAATCCTTATGGGAAAATCTCCTTTTTCCTGAGAACGACCTGGTCCATTAATAGTGTAAATAATAATAATAATGATGAAGTTTTGTTTTATTAGTATTATTAATGTAATAAAACAGAAAAGCTTTTTATATAAAACAGAATACTTTTATAAAGTTATTCGTTTTATTAGGCTAATAGTAAAATCTTTTTATATAAAACAGAATACTTTTATAAAGTTATTCATTTTATTAGACAATAATTAAAATATATTATATTTTATTATGCATGGTGTTTGCATAGTGCCTGCATAGTATTTGCATAGTAAAATCTTTTTAAAAGTTATTCGTTTTATTAGATTATAAATATAATATATTATATTTTATTGTAAACCAATCTGGACCGTCTGTTTAAAGTAAATCGATCTGGAACGTTCATGGTTTGGTTACTATTCAATCCATTCTTCTATAAATAGAAGCTCGTTCCTTCATTATTTCTTACGAATTCACTGAAACTCTAGAGAGAGAAACTGTAGAGAGAATTATTCTTCTATCTGGAGCGTATTTCTTTAGCGTTTAAGAAAGCTTTGAGCGTAGTGCAAGTTTCTTCAAGTATATTCCCGCCCTACCGTCGGAGTACTCTTCTTTATAAGGTAAGGGGTATTTTTTTTCATATTCATGAAGAGAACTTCTGTTATTCCAATCTTTATTATTCTGTTGGAATAACTTGTATACGCGGTCTACCCTATACTTTGTGAAATTCTTTTGTTATTCAATTATTTATTATTCTGCTGGAATAACCTATCTATGCGAAGTACCGCATATATGGTGAAATTCTGTTATTACTCTATTATTTATTATTCTGTTGGAATATCATGTCTGTACGTTTTACGCTGGACCTAGTTCTGTCTTTATTATTCTGTTGGAATATCCTGTCTGTGCATTTTACGCCGGACTTGATTCCGTTATTTATTATTATGTTGGAATAACCTGTCTATGCGAAGTACCGCATGCATGGTGATTTCTGTTGTTATTCCATTCTTTATTATTCTGTTGGAATATCATGTCGGTGTGTGTTACGCCTGACCTGGTTCCGTTATTTATTATTCTATTAGAATAATCTGTCTATGCGAAGTACCGCATGCATGGTGATTTTTTTTGTTATCCCATTCTTTATTATACTCAGTTGGTTAAAGTTTTGACTTCTATACTCCATGAAATTAGTGAAATAACCTTGATATTTGCGCTTCATCTAGTATCTTTTCGTGGAAATATTCTTCTGAGCGTTCTTGAATTTTACTCTATAAAGAAGTATCATGTTGACAATTTGGACGTTATTAGTTCCTGAATAAATTAATTCTTGAACTTGTTTTATTAAATTCTTATATCATTGTCATCATCCTCATATTTATATTTTGTTGAAAGTCATCTGTGGCCTGTAGTGCATAGATGGACTTGGTACGATTATGACAAGGGATTATTCAGTGTAATCATGACCGTAATGTTACAAATGATGTGATAAAAGTCTTCATTGGCCCGTAGTGCACTGATAGACAATTGTTGGCATGATCATGACCATTAATGAATACACAAATATCCTTGGCCCGTAGTGCATGGATAAATTGTGGTTGTGATACTAATGAATATCCTTGGCCGTAGTGCAGGGATGATGCGGATTATTTATTAAGTTGAGTCCCAGCGATAAAAGTGATGAAAACCTTTTAAATCATAAAAGATAATAGATTTTATTCTCTACTTGGCTCGTTTAATGGATTGCATGTTCCGTTGCAGTTAAACTTGATGTCTATTATATTTTATCAGTTTAACATTATTGATGTTTAATGATAATTTATTCTGCATTATCTTAGTCATAATATTTCTTACTGGGCTAGTTGAGCTCACCCTTTCTTTCACTGTTCTCTTTAGGAAATGAGAACGTAGCCGGGACTAGTCGGGGAACGGAGTGACGGTCCAGATGATAGTATTAGTAGTCATCATTATTCTGTTAAATAGTGTGTTAATAAATGTAATAAGGACTTATTCTGAGAGTGGATATTGTCTAGAAGACAATGTTTGTATTAAAACTCACAGCTCTCTTGTTGTATATTTAAAATTGTATTTGTATTCTGTACTATGTACTTGATGACTCAGAATAGGTGATGTATACCTATTTTGGGGGTGTCATAGTTGGTATCAAAGCTTAGGGATATGATCACTGGCTGAGATGTGAGATAAGAACTAGGAGGGGAGAGACGAGGAATTCCTTCGCTAGTATGACCTACCTAAGTTTATTTGATATTTAATTGGTTGGTCAAAGTATAGGGATTATATGTGATATGTTAATTAACCCTTGTTTTGTGGCAGTATTTGAAAATGGCATCCGAGAATGTTGAGAACATCAATGGAGCACAGGAGACCGTTGAGTCTCCACAGATCAATAATCAGGATAATATGCATCAGGAAGGTGACAATCCTAATGCAAACAACGACACTGACCAAATGATGAATGATGGAATGTTCCGAGGCTTCATACAATTCATGCAATATCAGGCGAGAATGGCTCCTGTCCAAAATGCAGGTGGAAACACTGGCAACTCTCGGACGATCACCGCCAAACAATTCAAGGAGCTGGGACCACCAGAGTTTTTTGGAGAGCCAAAACCACTTAAGGCGGAGACGTGGATAAAGCAGATCAACAAGATATTTGATGTCTTGGGACGCTCCGAGGAGCAAAAGGTTTCCTTTGCCACCTTCATGTTGCGGGCAGAGACAGATTACTGGTGGGAATCTTGCGGGCACCGAAGCAAGACTTTCTGTAGGCGACGTCGTGAATGACGATGGCAAGTTGATAGGTACCAATTGTAAGACCCAGATTTTATGAAATAAAAGTATTCAATTTTTCTTATAATTATTATTCAGTAAATGGTTAAATTGATATAAAAGTTTAAAGTTAAGGGTGATATATGAAAATTTTTAAAATACGCAAGTGGTTATAAAATATTCATTTCTGTCGGGGAATATTCGTTTGGTCGTGGAATATTCCTGTTGTCAGGAAATATTCGTACGACGGCGCATGTGACGCCCCCAAAATTAGGTATACATCACCTATCTTGGGTCGCCAGATACATGGTACAGAATTCAAATATAACTTACTAATACAACTGTCGTGTACAATACGACAAAACATAAACTGTGAGTTTGAATACAAATATTGTCTACTAGAGATTATACAAACTCAAAAGGAGTCCTCATTACAATTATTATCACACTATTTCACAGAATAGTGAGGACTACTAATGCTATCCTCTGGACCATTACTCCGTTCCCCGACTAGTCCCAGCTATATTCTCATTTCCTGAAGAGAACAATGAAAGAAAGGGTGAGCTCAACTAGCCCAGTAAGAAATATTATGACTAAGATAATGCAGAATAAATTATCATTAGCCTTCAACAGTGTTAAACTGATAAAATATAATAAACATCAAGTTTAACAGCAGCGGATCAAGCAATCCATTAAAAGAGTCAAGTAGAAAATAAAATCTACTATCTTTTATGATTTAAAAGGTTTTTCATCACTGTTATAGCTGAGACTCAGCTTAATAAATATTCCACATCATCGAATCACCCCTACACTACGGCCAAGGATATTCTTTAGTATCACAACCACAATTATTCATGCACTACGGGCCAAGAATATTTGTGTATTCATTAATGGTCATGATCATGCCAACAACTGTCCATCAATGCACTACGGGCCAATGAGGATTTTTAATTTTTACATCATTTGTAATATTACGGTCATGATTACACCGAATAATCCCTGATCATAATCATACCAAGTCCATCTATGCACTACAGGCCACAGATGACTTTCAACAAAATATAAACATGAGGATGATGATAATGATATAAGAATTCAATAAAACAAGTTCAAGAATTATTTTATCCAGAAATTATTAACGTCCAAATTGTCAACATGATACTGTTTTGTAGAGTAAAATTCAAGAATGATCAGAAGAATATTTCCATGAAAGGATACTGGATGAAGCGCAAATATCAAGGATATTCCACTAATTTCATGGAGTATAGAAGTCAAAATTTTAATCAACTGAGTAATACCGAATACAATAACAAAAGATATCACCATGCATGCGATAGAGATCGCACAGACATGTTATTCCAACAGAATAATAATAACGGAACCAGGTCAGATGAAATTCACCAACAGGATGTTCCAACAGAATAATTAATACAGAATAGTAAATGATGGAACCAGCTCCGGCGTATAGCACAGACAGGATATTCTGACAGAAATGTAAAGACGGAATAGTAAATGGATGTCACCAAGTATAGGGTATTCCGCGTATACAGGTTATTCCAACAGAATAATAATGAATGGAATAACATAAGGATTTCACCAAGTATAGGGTATACCGCGTATACAGGTTATGTATAGGGTATGCCACTTTTACAGGTTATTCCAACAGAATAACAAAGAATGGAATAACATAAGTTCTCTTCAAAAAGAAAGAATAACACCCCTTACTTTATTAGGAGATTGAATACTGCATTAGTGTAGTAACCGAATACTCTTCTTCTTTCTCTCTTATTCTCTCTATACTTTCTCTCTCTATAGCTTGAATGAATTCGTGAAAAATAATGAAGCAATAGGCCTCTATTTATAGAAAATTTCTAGCTTAGCACTTGCCATGTGAAAAGGCAAGTGGCTTGACGACTGGTGATGTGAAAAGAAAAGTGGTTTGATGCCTGTAATGTGAAACAACAATTGGTTCGACGCCTGTAATGTGAAACGACAATTGGTTTGACATCTGGTAAAGGTAATTACTATTTACGAAGGTAATTACTATTGACGAAGATAATTACTATTGACAAAAATAATTACTATTGATGAAAATAATTACTATTGACGAAGGCAATTACTATTGACGAAAATAATTATTATTGACGAAGGTAATTACTATTGACGAAGGTAATTACTATTGAATAGTCCGAGTAGTTCAACAGTTTTAACGGTAACACCTCCGCCGTTATTTTTATAGAAAGATAATTTTGTCGTTTTCTAACTACGACAATACTTCCGTTGTGGGGTCCACCAATGATTGTGCCGTCGTATGAATATTCCCCGATAAAAAGAATATTCCCCGACCAAACTAATATTTTATAACAACTTGCGTACTTTGTAAAATTTATAAATATTACCCACAACTATAACATTATATCAAATTTATTCCATAATATTCAAAAATAATAATTATAGAAAATTCATCTTTATTTATAAAAATTGGGGTCTTACAGCGCAGCCATTTATGGGCTCCATAAAAGAATAACTGTCGGATGAAGAAAATGACAAGTTTGAGTTTTTATAAATAACGGCGTAGTTGTTACCGTTAACACTGTTGGAATACCTGGTGGTTAAAATACAGTAATACGCGTGGTTGCCCAGTAGAACACGGTATTGCACAGTATTTTTGGATTATTGATTCTTACGTAAGAAGGACATTACTCAATAATTATTACAGTAGTTACTGTTCAATATTTTATTTTATTGATTCAATAATTGCTACGTTGATAGTTTATATTATTGTTGTTGCAATAATTGTCACTGCACAGTATTTCTCATTATCAGATCAATAATTCATATTATTTGAATAATATTATTAGATAGCATTATTGGCAATGTCTAGAATGTTCTGTCAAGGAGAGGTTTGGTCACCTAATTGCGCACCAGTAAGGAGAAATCCTTATTGAAAAGCCCCCACTTTCCTAGGAACTGCCTGATTGTCATAATTATGATTCTGTAATATTATTTGTGAATAATTAATTATTAATTTATATGATAAGGGAATATTTATTTGATGTGGATATAAATGATGGATTTATTTATGTGGTTATAAATGAAGGAATTAATGTTGAGGTATTTTTATCAGTTTTTATCGGATTGGAGATATTAAAAACTCAAATCGGTGTTCTTAAAGCTTTATTGTGTGAGTTTTAATTTTAATCCGACCGTTGGATCGTTGTGATTTTTGGATATGTTATACATATATGAGTTGAGTATATGTCCACAAATTTTGAACCGTTGAAAATTAACGCATGATTTGTTATGAATTTTAAAAGGTGTTGAAACGGTGTTGAAAATCATCCGTTTGTGGATTTTGGATATTTTCTGTTTGGAATTTGGAAAAACTCAAAGCTACAAAGTTGTAGAGAATTCGATTTTGTGCGGAATGGACATAAAGTTCGTATTTTTCTGATAAACGGGCTATTTTCTATGAATTACTGAAGTTTCAGAAAATAAAATAATTTTTATTAAAAAGGGGTGGGACCCACTTTTGTTTTAACACATGTGGGCTGCTGGGATTTTTTTTCCGGACTTGGCATGATTTGATGGCTGATGGTTGGTGCGTAGAAAATAGAGAATAAATAATATTAATTTATTATTTTAGTCTTCTTTGGCGTTCTAGTAATTTTCTATAAATAGGCGCTTAAGTTAGAATTGAAAATCACACCAGAAACTGAAGTTTTCTCTCTCTATATTCTCGAACGTATTTTTGTGAGTATTTAGATACTTAGAGAGTTGCTATTCAGTGCAAGTTTTCTTTGATTTTTCATCCGATATTCCAGTCAGAAATACTGCTCTTTTTAGGTAAGGGATTTTAAGGGTTGTTATGTTTTCATGTTTCGTAATTTTTCCGACCTTCAAAAATTCTGGAAAAATTTGAAATGATAATTTGTTGAGTTTTCTTGATTGTGTCTAAAAATGTCGATTTTTGGATGTATAGATTAGGAGTTATGAATTTTATGGGAAAAAATCATTTTAAAAGTAAACCCTTATAACTCCTTGTGGTTAACTCCAAAATTGGTGAAATTTTTATTGGGATTACATCTATATAACATCAGTATATTCTGTAAATTTCGGATTTTTGGACAAAAGTACAATTTATGATAAATGTCTAAATATTCTACAGTTTTGGCCATGTGAAAAATAGTAAATGAATTTTAAAAATTTCGAGAAAAATATATGTTTAATATTGGATCATATTATGCTAAATTCCAGAAAAGAAATATTTTTGGAATTGATTTAGTATTTTTCATGAAAATGGATTAGTTATGAATAAATAAATTAAATATGTTATGTGAAGTAACAAAATTGAAAAATAGTTTTTTATGGCTTAGGAATCCTATATATGGTATATGCAGATTTTTGATGAGGTTGTTGGTTATTGGTGATGAAATCTTATGAGTTTGGCATTTTAGTATGATTAAATGCATTAATTAGTAAAGTGTAAACAATTAAAATAAATTGTTTATAAGTTTAAGAAATGGTTAAGATATTGTGGTAATATTAATAATATTATATTATGATATTAT
Source organism: Panax japonicus (assembly GCA_020205505.1). NCBI lineage: Eukaryota > Viridiplantae > Streptophyta > Magnoliopsida > Apiales > Araliaceae > Panax > Panax japonicus. The sequence goes on from CM035106.1 coordinate 49,520,341, forward strand.
TAAGTGATTTATAACATTTGGATTAAGGTGTTATGAAATCATTGATTCATGAATATTACTTTTGAAATTAAATGTTGTTGTTGATCGTATTTTTTTTATTATCATATATAACATTTTTATAATCCCAGTGATGAAATTTCTCTTTGACTTAAGTGTAAAGATGAGTAAATTATTGGTATGATCGTGACGATGGGTTCTCTTTGGCCAGTAGTGCAAAGATGAATTGTTGAATGGTATGATCATGACCATTGAATTTATAATTGAATATTTTTAGCTTAAATGCAAATGTGAATTGATCAACATGGTTATAATTATTATTTATATAAATTCTGAAATGATTATATATTTCTTTGAGATATGAATATTTTTGGCCCGTAGTGCAAAGATGACCTGTTGTTGAATATCTTTAGCTTGTAGTGCAAAGATGAACTGTTAATGAATATCTTTGGTCCGTAGTGCAAAGATGAACTTATTAGTATGATTATGAACAGGAACTATGATTTGGTATAACCATGATCTTTGATGTTTCAGGTAAAGACATGTGATGAAAAATATCTTCGCCTTGGATGAGAAGAGAAAATTAGAACTACAATTATGATTATGAGTTATTCACATGACTGTGAACAGGATCTGTTGATTAATATTACAGGGGTTAAAGCATTGTTGGTGGACTTTTAACATGGAGAAGATAATAGACTTTATGGTCTATTTGACTCTTCTAATGGATTGCTCGTTCCGCTGCAACTATGGTTGAAAAGTTTTATCATCTACCATATGTTCTAAATCTCTGAATTATTATTGATGAAGGCTATTGATAATTTAATTATCTTTAGTTATGATATTCTTTACTGGGCTAGTTGTGCTCACCCTTTTTGCTTCATAATTCTTTTCAGGTAATATGAGTGTAGCTGGGTCTAGCGGGGATAATATGGGAATAGTGTGGTGGTCCGAGACTATCAAAGTTTCTCAAAACATTATAAAACGGCATGACATACAATATATAATTGTATTGAGGACCTAATATGTGTGTCATATATTATACATCACTTAATAATTGATTTTGGTGAACAACAATAGGGTGAGGTGAACCCAACTTTGGAAAGGTGTTTTGCCACTATCATACAAGATGTCTAATGACATAAAATCTCGTGTTATCATAAAAAAGGGTTGTACATATCCACTTGCTGAGTATATCTACGAGCACTACCTATATGATCTTGGAGTTGGGTTGAAACATAATGTTCAATCGCAGACGGTGGAGATAGTTATATGTCAAAAGAAGACTCACCATTGAAAGAAACATAATAGTAATCTTCTTGTTTTTCTTTGGGGTCTATTGGATCAACCAAGGATAATTCTCTGGACATATGATATCTATCATAACTTAGATTCATGGCCTCCTATGTACGAAGGTTTCCTTGAGCACTTCCCAAAGATTTTAATTTCTAAAACAGTTCTAGATTGTACCTTTATGTAAGGTATCACTGTGAGATGCTGTCCATAGTTGGAACATGAGTCACAATTGGTATTAAAGCTCACAGTATATGTGTTGTTGTATTTTGTACGACAATTGTAGTAATAAAGTTGTAGTTATTTTCTGTACCATGTATTTGGCGACTCAGAATAGGTTGGATGGATTGGACCTATTTTGGGGGCGTCACATCAATGTGACGTACTATCCAAGTCATGGATGAGAGTCACAGTTTTGAATGATATTTCTATTGTTAATAAATTTCTAAAGTATTCTTGAAGACTTCTTAGCCTACCCTAGAGCGTGAAATCAAATTTTGTATTGACCCCAATACAAAACCCATTTCTAAAACCCTTAAATATTTCTTCAACTAAAACAAACGTATCATGCGCCAAAGACGTTGGCTCGAGCTTCTGAAGATTACGATCGTTCCATTAAATATCATCGTGGAAGAACGAACGTGGTAGCTGACGCGTTGAGTAGAAGATCGTATGCGTTTACAAGTGTGATGTTGTTAAAAAAAACCCATTTCGTATAACTTACAAATGATGAAGATAGAGTTAAAGACTCTAGGGACCCACGTGAAGATAACAAATATACGAGTAGAATCGACTTTAATCGATAAAGTTAAAGTCGCCCAAGCTACACACCCGAATATGATGAATATGAAGAAGAAGGTTCAAGAAGGCGTTATCTCAACCCTCGATTTAATTGGCCCATTTGAAATCCTAGATCGAGTAGGAGCTGTGGCATATAGACTCATTTTACCGCCAAATATGTCGCGTGTTCATAACGTTTTTCACGTATCGTTGTTAGTAAAAACTTAGTCTTGGGGGACTTTGGAGCCAAATTTTGGAATAATTAATGAATATAAAAAATTATGAAATCATTGGGGTTTTATAAAGCATGTTACAAGCTTTCCATAGCCTCGAAAATGGACTAATTCCGATAACGGACGAAGAAGTTATGAAGATTTGAAGTATGTGTGCCAAAAATTACAAAATCTAGAAAATTGGAGTTAAGTGCCAAGGGTCGAGCACCTAGGCACTAGGCTCGGTGCTTAGATTCTGCTCTTGGGTGCTTAGGCGCTTGCCCAAGGCCAAATCTGGGCGCCTAGGTGCTGGTCAAGTGTTAAGCCAAAATCTGTCCGGACGTCCTTTAGTAAATTGCGAATAACGTTTTCATACAAACTCCGATTGAGGATATTCAGGATGATTCAGAAAGATAACGAGTAGACCTATAATTTTCATTATTTATATTTTGAGATTTGAGATCGTTATCAAGGCCTAAAATGGCTATTTTAGGGACTAATGTGCATTCAGAGGCAATCAGAAGACATCAGACATGCACGTATGCAACGCGTAATGTTTTCGACGATAAAGGTATTCAAGGTTATACCTCAAGAGTTGGAATATGAAATGAAGTCAAGGTATTCACACCTCTTCGGCATACCAGGTACGTACGTAAATTTCTAGGGCAAAATTTCATAAGGATGGGAGATTGTGAGACCCCAAAGTTTATGAATAAAGATTTAAATTTCTCGAAATATTTTTTTTAATATTATGGTGTGGATTTGATATAATGTTATATTTATAGATAATATTTATAAATTTTGCAACATACGCAAGTTGTTATATAATATTCGATTGGTCGGGGAATATTCGTTTTAACAGAGAATATTCGTATGACGGCACAATCATTGGTGGACCCCACAACGGAATTATTGTCGGATTGAGAAAACGATAAAAAATTTTATGAAAATAACGACGGAAGTTTTACCGTTAACTTTTGAAACACCCAGTGTTAAAAGTACAGAAATACGCGTGGTTGCATAATAACACACGGTATTGATTAATGATGCTTACGTGAGAAGTCACTCAGTTTTGTTCAATTATTGCTTCAGTAATTGTTACATAGTATCTCACATTAATTGATTAATTATAGTCGATTTTTTATATATTATTAAATCAATAATTGAGATGACGAAGTTATTAATATTATTATTTGCAATATTAACGAAGTCTAGAAGTTCTGCCAAGGAGAGGTTTGGTCACCTAATTGCGCGCCAATAGGGAGAAATCCTTATTGGAAAGCCCCTTTTTTCCTGAGAACGAACTGGTCGATTAATAGTGTGAATTATGATAATGATGATGAAGTTTTGTTTTATTAGTATTATTAATGTAATAAAACAGAAAAACTTTTTATATAAAACAGAATACTTTTATAAAGTTATTCGTTTTATTAGGCTAATAGTAAAATCTTTTTATATAAAACAGAATACTTTTATAAAGTTATCTGTTTTATTAGACAATAATTAGAATATATTATATTTTATTATGCATAGTATTTGCATAGTACCTGCATAGTGTTTGCATAGTAAAATCTTTTTATATAAAACAGAATAATTTTATAAAGTTATTCATTTTATTAGATTATAAATAGAATATATTATATTTTATTGTAAGCCAATATGGACTGTCCGTTTAAAAGTAAATCAATCTGGACCGTTCATGGATTGGTTAGTATTCAGTCCATTCTTCTATAAATAGAAGCTCATTCCTTCATTATTTCTTACGAATTCACTGAAATTCTAGAGAGAGAAACTGTAGAGAGAATTCTTCTTCTATAATTTTGAGCGTATTTCTTTAGCGTTTAAGAAAGCTTTGAGCGTAGTGCAAGTTTCTTCAAGTATATCCCCACCCTACCGTCGGAGCTACTCTTCTTTATAAGGTAAGGGATATTATTTGTTGTACTCGTAAGGGGTATTATTTCTTTCGTATTCATGAAGAGAACTTCTGTTATTCCATTTTTTTATTCTATTGAAATAACCTGGATACGCGTGCTAACCTATACTTGGTGAAATTCTTCTACTATTCCATTATTTATTATTATGCTGGAATAACCTGTCTATGCGAAGTACCTCATACATGGTGAAATTTTGTTGTTATTCCATTCTTTATTATTCTGTTGGAATATCCTGTCTGTGCGTTTTACGTCGGACCTGGTTCCGTCTTTATTATTCTGTTGGAATATCTTGTCTATGCATTTTACGCCGGACCTAGTTCCGTCTTTATTATTCTGTTGGAATATCATGTCTGTTCGTTTTACGCTGGACCTGGTTCCGTTATTTATTATTATGTTGGAATAACCTGTTTATGCGAAGTACCGCATGCATGGTGATTTCTTTTGTTATTCCATTCTTTATTATACTCAGTTGGTTAAAGTTTTGACTTCTATACTCCATGAAATTAGTGGAATATCCTTGATATTTGCGCTTCATCCAGTATCTTTCATGAAAATATTCTTCTGAGCATTCTTAAATTTTACTCTACAAAGAGGTATCATGTTGACAATTTGGACGTTATTAGTTCCTGAATAAATTAATTTTTGAACTTGTTTTATTGAATTCTGATATCATTGTCATCATCCTCATGTTTATATTTTGTTAAAAGTCATATGTGGCCTGTAGTGCATAGATGGACTTGGTATGATTATGACTAGAGATTATTCGGAGTAATCATGACCGTAATGTTACAAATGATGTGATAAAAGTCCTCATTGGCCCGTAGTGCATTGATGGATAGTTGTTTGCATGATCATGACCATTGATGAATACACAAATATCCTTGGCCCGTAGTGCATGGATAATTTATGGTTGTGATACTAATGAATATCCTTGGCCGTAGTGCAGGGATGATGTGGATTATTTATTAAGTTGAGTCCCAGCGATAAAAATGATGAAAAACCTTTTAAATCATAAAAGATAGTAGATTTTATTCTCTAGTTGACTCTTTTAATGGATTGTATGTTCCGCTGCTGTTAAACTTGATGTCTATTGTATTTTATTAGTTTAACATTGTTGAAGACTAATGATAATTTATTCTGCATTATCTTAGTCATAATATTTCTTACTGAGCTAGTTGAGCTCACCCTTTCTTTCACTGTTCTTTTCAGGAAATGAGATCGTAACCAGGACTAGTCGGGGAACGGAGTGATAGTCCAAATGATAGTATTAGTAGTCTTCACTATTCTGTTAAATATTTTGGTAATAAATGTAATGAGGACTTATTCTGAGAGTGAATATTGTCTAGAAGACAATATTTGTATTAAAACTCACAGCTCTCTTGTTGTATATTAAAGATTGTATTTGTATTCTGTACCATATTTTTGGCGACTCAGAATAGGTGATGTATACCTATTTTGGGGGCGTCACACATAGTGCATAGATGGACATGTGTTTGACATGATCATGACCACTAGTGATACACACGATTATCTTTGGTCCGTAGTGCATAGATAATTCATTGATTGAAAATAATTATTGATTGGTGTTACATGAATAAAATATTGATTATGACCTTTAAAATCATATAAAATAGTAGACATCATGCTCTACTTGACTCTTATAGTGGATTGTTATTTACGTTGCAGTTGTTGATCTAAAACTTGTTGTCTATTGTATTCTATCAGATTTTGTCCTGTTGAGAACTAATGATAATTTGTTTTACATTATCTTAGTCATAATATTTTTTACTGAGCTAGTTGAGTTCACCATTTTCTTTCATTATTTTTTTTAAGAAATGAGAATATAGTTGGGACTAGTCAGAGAATGGAGTTATAGTCCAAGATGGTTACTATAATAGTGCTCACTATTTTATAATGTGACAATAATTGTAATGAAGATTTTATTTGAGTTTGGATATTGTTTACGAGACAATATTTGCATTGAAACTGTTTATGTTTTGTCTTATTTTACACGACAATTAATAATTGTAAATAGAAAATTTGTATTTAAATTCTGTATCATGTATTTGGCAACTAAAAATAAGTTGTGTAGACCTATTTTGAGAGCGTCATATTTACATTTTGCAAATTTTATGAAAATATTTTCTTTTTGTTTATAAGATTAATTTGATAATGATGAGATGATATTAAACTTATATGTTAAGTTTGAAGGCACTATGATATTTTATATGATCAAGACAATAAAAAGAACATATTTTTTTTTTATAAAACATGTATATATTTTCCACAAATTATATTGAAAATGATAATTTTATATGTTGATTTTTTTATTTCCAATTATGTATATAATTATATTTGATAATCAATATTTTAATAATATATTTAATATAATAAGTCAAACTTTATAATCTTGCCTCATATCGTAATTATTTTCACAATACATAACATAATTCTTTTTATATTATTATTAAAAAGGAAAGACTATTTATCCAAACCAAAAATGTGTCCCTTCAATTCTAAACAAACGTGTCCCTTACGTATACGTGCCACATAGTAATTAATTTATTGAAACTACATTCTTTTGGGTAGGATATGGTCGTCGGCAAAGTTTCATTGGCTGTGATCATTTATATATTTAATTAATCATACCCTGACCTTCCCACCAGATAATTTTTATTTATATTTATATTTTATATTTTTTAATAAAGAGAATAAATTTTAATTTATTAAAATTTTATCTTTAATTTAAAAGTATATTTTTATTAAAATTTTATCTTTAATTTATTAAATATTTAATATAATAATAATAATAATATTTAATTTTTTTTGGTCTCAATATAAATTTATAATAATGTTTTGAGAAATCTTTGAAATAGGAAATTTATTTTTGATAAAGATATTAATAATAAATAAATACTTGACAAATCATATCATAGTGACAATGCACAATAGGTGGTCTTTAAATAGGTACGTGGTGAGAAGAAAGTCCCATTTTAAACAAGTGGATTTGTATAATGGATGAAGATATATATACTGTATTAGGGATTTGGTTACTTAATCCTCTAGAAGTAATGAATTTATATTGCAGTGAATATTTATGTTAATTTTTTAATTGTCAGTGAACATATAGGAAATTGATATTTCTACATATATTTTTGATATTTATATATATAGTAGGTCTACGTTCATGTGAGAAGAAACTATATAGAAATATCAAAAACACGTGTAAAAATAATGATCCCCTTAATTGTAATGCATGCATGCAAAGAATATTAATACAATTAGCGACCGAAAATTGTGATCGTTGAAAGTTTTGGTCACTGTTGGACTATTTTTTTGTAGTGAAGCTAAAAATTAATGTTATTTTTAAAAAAATTATTACTAACATTAATAGTATTAGTATAACTTTATTAGTAATTAGTAATATTATTAATAAGTTGTTAGTAATTATTTATTAGTCATTCGTAATTCTGTTTAACATGATGTTGCTTACTTGAATAAATACTTATAATATATTATCTTAATATCATCACTTATTAGATATTAATATATATTAATGGTATTAGTAACATTAATATTCTAATAGCATTACTGTTATAGTCTACATTAAAGTTAAAAAAATGAACCTTATTTTATTTTATTTATTTATTAACAAAAATAATAATTGAAATATTGTATGCTAATAAGAATGATTTATGATAATAACAATAATAAAATAATTATAATAAATAAATAATTTAATCTTGTGGCCGCATATTTTGTAAATTAATAAGTACTTTATTAATTTAATATATTTAAATGATTTTTCAAATTTCATCTTTTGCAATAAATAACTCGAGTGAAGTTGGAGAGGTAGAGTTAATACAATAACAAATAAATAAACAAATAATAAAAACCTTAAGACTCTTATTCACGGTCTTGACTCTTCCTATCAGAAACTAGACAAAGAGAAAGAAAAATTAGATTTATCTCTTCCTTTTGTCAAAATTATCTTATTTTTTCTTTAACATAATATATACTAATAACAATAGTATTGTACGTATATTGATATTATTATTAATAACACTAATATATCATAATATCTAATAAGTAATATTATTAAGATAATATATTTTATATTTAGCTAAGAAGTATAATTATGTTAATTTTTTTTACTAATACCTAATAAATAATTAAGTTTATTACTAATATTACTAATAAGTTATATTAATATTATTATATATTGTTAATAGAATAATTTTCTAAGAGATAATATTAATATTCTTAACTTAGTTGGTTATCAAATGTAGGGATGAGCCTAGTGCGGTTTAAAATCTAAACCGCACCCGAAACTGCTTAGGTGCGGGTTGAAAAATTAAAAATCGCACATGAAACCACTTATAATTGGTGCGGTGCGATTTTAAAGTGTGCGATGCGCTTTTAATTGATGCGGTTTCTGTGACGCCCCCTAAAATAGGTATACATCATCCATTATGAGTCGTCAAAAATATGGTACAGAAAATAACTACAATTTTATTAATACAATCATCGTGCAAAATACGACAACACATACTGTGAGTTTAAATACAATATTATCTTTTAGACAATATCCACACCCAAATAAAGTTCTCATTACAATTATTGATGCACTATTTTATAAAAAATAGTGAGAACTGCTAAAATAACTGTCTAGGACCATCACTCTATACCCCGACTGGTTCCTACTATGTTCTCGCTTCCTGAGAAAAAAAATGGAACAAAAAGGAAAAGAGTGAGCTCAACTAGCCCAATAAAGAATATTATGACTAAAATAATATATAACAAATTATCCTTAGTCTTTAACAGGAAAAAATCTGATAGAATATAATAGACAACAAGTTTTAGATCAACAACTACAGCGGAAACTAACAATTCATTAGAAGAGTTCAGGTAAGAGAATGAAATCTACTATCATCTATGAATTTAAAAGTCCATCATCAATATTTTATCACTGTAACATCAATCAATATACATCTTGCATCAAATATTCATCTTTGCACTACGGGTCAAAGATATTCATTTGTATCACTAGTTGTTTATGTTTATCTCAACACCTGTTCATCTTTGTACTACGGGCCAAAGATATTCATCAGGTAATCATTCATCTTTGCACTATAGGCCAAAGATATTCATCAAGTATCACCGTTAAGAACTGAGTATGATGAAAAACATTTTAGAGAACGAATCCAGTGAAATAAAAGGATAAAGTTTAGAGATTCGTACTTTAGATAACTCAAGTTTAAAAATACTCCATAATAAACCATAATGGAGTAAAATTAGAGAATAAAGACCAAAAACATAGATACAATCAAAGATAATAACCATAATAGACATCTGGGACAAAGAAGAAATTTTTTTATTTTTTGGTGAATAGTGTCGTATTTGTGAATAGTGTCGTATACGTGAATAGTAACCCCAATACAAAAAGGTAGAAATTCCACAATCAAACTTATTTTAATATTTCAGCATAATGATATTGAAGAAAATAATACTCCATTCTTTCAAAATTAATTGCTCAGTTTTGACTTTTTAAAGTCAAATTGACTTTTTTTAGATTTAATAATTAAGCATATATAAATATATTTTTTAAATTATAAAAATTGGGGTTAGTAATAAATTGTATATACTTTCTTTTGGTTATAATCTCTTCACTTATATTTTAGCAAAAATAGTAAAAAGATTAGTTTTAAAATTGGTCAATTTGACTTTAAAAAGTTAAAACTGAGCAATTAATTTGGGATGGAGGGAATATCATTTAAGAAGAAATAACATCCCTTATTTCAAAATAACAGTATTTCTGATCGAAATATCTGATGTAAAGCCGAAGGAAACTTGTACTGAATAGAAACTCTCAAACTATCTAAATACTCACAAAAATAAGCTCGACAGTATAGAGGGAGAAAACTTATGTTTTTGGTGTGATTTTTAATTATAACTTAAGCACCTATTTATAGGAAAATATTAGAATGCCATAGAAGACTAAATAATAAAATAATAATATAATCTTTTTTTTCTATGCATGCTTTGTTGAATAAGCTTGCATGCCATTTTGGAAAAAAACTAGCAGCCCGCATGTTTTCAAAAAACAAAAGTGGGTCCCACCCAATTTTAATACAAATATTTAATTTTTAAAACTTCAATAATTTATAATAAATAGTCATTTTATCAGAAAAATATAAATTTTGTGTCCATTCCATACGAAATCGAATTCTCTACAACTTTGTAGCTTTAAATTTTTCCAAATTCCAAACAGAAAATATCCAAAATCCACAAACGAACGATTTTCAATACCTCATAAAATTCATAATAAATCATACGTTAATTTTTAACGGTTCAAAATTTGTGGACATATACTCAAATTATATATGTATAACATATCCAAAAATTACAACGTATCCAACAGTCGGATTATAAATCACGCAATAGAGCTTTAAGAACACCGATTTAATTATTTAATACCTCTATTCCGACAAAATACTGTTAAAATATCTCAGCTTTAATTCCTTCATTTATAACCACATAAAATAAATATACCCATCAAATATATCCACAAAAATAAATATTTTCTTATCATATAAATTAATAAATAATTATTCACAAATAATATTACAGAATCACAATAATGACAACCAGGTGACCAAACCTCTCCTTGACAGAACTTTCTAAACATTGCCAATAATGCTATCTAATAATATTATTCAAATAATATGAATTATTGATCGAAAATACTGTGCAGTGAAAATTATTGAAACAACAATAATATAAAATATCAACGCAGCAATTATTGAATCAATAAAATAAAATATTAAACAGTAATTACTGTAACAATAATTGAGTAGTGCCTTCTTACGTAAGAATAAATAATTCACAAAAACTGTGCAATACCGTGTGCTATTGTGCAACCACGCGTATTAATATATTTTAACCACCGGATATTCTAACAGTGTTAACGGTAACAACTACGCCGTTATTTATAAAAACTCAAACTTGTCGTTTTCTTCATCCAACAGTTATTCTGTTATGGGGCCCACAAATGGCTGCGCCGTAATACGAATATTCCCCGACAATAAGAATATTCCACGACCAAACGAATATTTCCCGACAACAATGAATATTTTATAAGCACTTGATTATTTTATAAAATTTACACATTTCACCCATAATCAAAGTATTATATCAAAGTATCACCTTATTATTTCAAGATAATAAATAGAGAAAATTTAATTTTATTTATAATTAGTTGGGGTCGTACAGTTTTGGTTCCAAAATCAATTGAAACAACAAAAATTTCTAAGCCTTCAATAAAATATAATATAGAACTTACATCGAGCAATTAACTTAGTGACAGAGTCAGCAATGAGAATTATATCAAGCATAGAACCAAAGTTTCTTTTGTCAAACATGTCAAATTCACCATCAAATCATAGAATAATGAGACACGTAAAATAATTTTAGTTTATAATAGAGGAATTGTGACGCTCCCTAAAATAGGTCAAATCCATCCAACCTATTCTGAGTCGCGAAATACATGGTACATAAAACAACTACAACTTTATTACTACAATTGTTGTACAAAATACAACAACACATATACTGTGAGTTTTAATACCAACTGTGACTCATGTCCTAACTATGGACAACATCTCACAGTGATACCTTACATAAAGGTACAATCTAAAACTGTTTTAGAAATTAAAATCTTTGGGAAGTGCTCAAGGAAACCTTCGTACATAGGAGGCCATGAATCTAAGTTATGATAGATATCATATGTCCAGAGAATTATCCTTAGTTGATCCAATAGACCCCAAAGAAAAAGGAGAAGATTACTATCATGTTCCTTCCAATGGTGAGTCTTCTCTTGACATATAACTATCTCCACCATCTGCGATTGAACATTATGTTTCAACCCAACTCCAAGATCATATAGGTAGTGCTCGTAGATATACTCAGTAAGTGGATGTGCACAACTCTTTATTATGATAATACGAGATTGTATGTCATTAGACATCTTGTATGATAGTGGCAAAATACCTTTCCAAAGTTGGGTTCACCTCACCCTATTGTTGTTCACCAAAATCAATTATTAAGTGACGTATAATATACGACACACACATCTTAGGTCCTCAATACAATTATATATTTTATGTCATGCCGTTTTATAATGTGTTGAGAAACTTTGATAGTCTCGGACCACCATACTATTCCCATGTTATCCCCGCTCGACCCAGCTACATTCCTATTACCTGAAAGGAATTGTGAAGCAAAGAGGGTGAGTACAACTAGCCCAGTAAAGAATATCATAACTAAAGATAATTAAATTATCAATAGCCTTCATCAGTTATAATTCAGAGATTTAGAACATATGATAGGTGATAAAACTTTTCAACCATAGTTGCAGCGGAACGAGCAATCCATTAGAAGAGTCAAATAGACCATAAAGTCTATTATCTTCTCCATGTTAAAAGTCCACCAAAAATGTTTTAACACTGTAACATTAATCAACAGATCCTTTTCACAGTCATGTGAATAACTCATAATCATAATTGTAGTTCTAATTTTCTCTTCTCATCAAAGACGAAGATATTTTTCATCACATATCTTTAACTGAAACATCAAAGATCATGGTTATACCAAATCACAGTTCCTGTTCATAATCATACTAATAAGTTAATCTTTGTACTATGGGCCACAGATATTCATTAACAGTTCATCTTTGCACTACATGCCAAAGATACTCAACAACAGGTCATCTTTGCACTACGGGCCAAAGATATTCAACAACAGGTCATCTTTGCACTACGGGCCAAAGATGTTCATCATCAATTCATATTTACACTACGGGCCAAAGATATTCATATCTCAAAGAAATATATAATCATTTCAGAATTTATATAAACAATAATTATAACCATGTTGATCAATTCACCTTTGCACTTAAACTAAAAATATTCAATTGTAAATTCAATGGTCATGATCACACCAGTTAATAATTCATCTTTGCACTACTGGCCAAAGAGAACCCATAGTCACGATCATACCAATAATCTACCCATCTTTACACTTAAGTCAAAGAGAAATTTCATCACTGGGATTATAAAAATGTTATATATGATAATAAAATCAATACGATCAACAACTGCATTTAATTTCAAAAGTAATATTCATGAATTAATGATTTCATAACACCTTAATCCAAATGTTATAAATCACTTAATAATCTCATAATCTAATATTATTAATATTACCACAATATCTTAACCATTTCTTAAACTTATAAACAATTTATTTTAATTGTTTACACTTTACTAATTAATGCATTTAATCATACTAAAATGCCAAACTCATAAGATTTCATCACTAATAACCAACAACCTCATCAAAAATCCGCATATACCATATATAGGATTTCCAAGCCATAAAATTCTATTTTTCAATTTTGTTACTTCACATAACATATTTAATTTATTTATTCATAACTAATCCATTTTCATGAAAAATACCAAATCAGTTCCAAAAATATTTCTTTTCTGAGATTTAGCATAATATGGTCCCATAATAAACATATATTTTTCTCGAAATTTTTAAAATTCATTTACAATATTTCACATGGCCAAAACAGTCGAATATTTTGACATTTATCATAAATTATATTTTTGTCCAAAAATTCCGAAATTTACAGAATATACTGATGTTATATAAATGTAATCCCAATAAAAATTTCACCAATTATCATTTCAAATTTTTCCGAAATTTTTGAAGGTCGAAAAAATTACGAAACATGAAAAACATAACAACCCTTAAAATCCCTTACCTCAAAAGAGCAGTATTTCTGACTGGAATATCGGATGAAAAATCAAAGGAAACTTGCACTAAATAACAACTATCTAAGTATCTAAATACTCACAAAAATACGCTCGAGAATATAGAGAGAGAAAACTTCAGTTTCTGGTGTAATTTTCAATTCTAACTTAAGCGCCTATTTATAGGAAAATACCAGAACGCCAAAGGAGACCAAAATAATAAATTAATATTATTTATTCTCTATTTTCTACGCACCAACCATCAGCCATCAAAGTATGCCAAGTCCGAAAAAAAATCCCAGCAGCCCACACGTGTTAAAACAAAAGTGGGTCCCATCCCTTTTTTAATAAAAATAATTTTATTTTCCGAAACTTCAGTAATTCACAAAAAATAGCCCGTTTATCAGAAAAATACGAATTTTATGTCCATTCCGCACGAAATCGAATTCTCTACAACTTTGTAGCTTTGAGTTTTTCCAAATTCCAAACAGAAAATATCCAAAATTCACAAATGGATGATTTTCAACACCGTTTCACAACACATTTTAAAATTCATAACAAATCATGCGTTAATTTTCAACGGTTCAAAATTTGTGGACATATAATCAACTCATATATGTATAACATATCCAAAAATCACAACGATCCAACGGTCGGAATAAAATTACAACTCACGCAATAAAGCTTTAAGAACACCGATTTGAGTTTTTAATATCTCCAATCCGATAAAATACTGATAAAACACCTCAATATTAATTCCTTCATTTATAACCACATAAATAAATCCATCATTTATATCCACATCAAATAAATATTTCCTTATCATATAAATTAATAATTAATTATTCACAAACAATATTATAGAATCACAATTATGACAACCAGACAGTTTCCAGGAAAGAGGGGGCTTTCCAATAAGGATTTGTCCTTACTGGCGCGCAATTAGGTGACCAAACCTCTTCTTGACAGAACTTTCTAGACATTGTCAATAATGCTATCTAATAATATTATTCAAATAATATGAATTATTGATCTGATAATGAGAAATACTGTGCAGTGATAATTATTGCAACAACAATAATATAAACTATCAACACAGCAATTATTGAATCAATAAAATAAAATATTAAACAGTAACTACTGTAACAATTATTGAGTAGTGCCTTATTACGTAAGAATCAATAATTCAAAAATACGGTGCAATACCGTGTTCTACTGTGCAACCACGCGTATTACTGTATTTTAACCACCAGGTATTCCAACAGTGTTAACGGTAATAACTACTCCGTTATTTATAAAAACTCAAACTTGTCGTTTTCTTCATCTGACATTTATTCTGTTATGGGGCCCACAAATGGCTACGCCGTCGTACGAATATTCCCCGACAACAAGAATATTCCATGACCAAACGAATATTTCCCGACAGAATTGAATATTTTATAACCACTTGCGTATTTTGAAAAATTTCATATATCACCCTTAACTTTAAACTTTTATTAATTTAACCATTTACTGAATAATAATTATAAGAAAAATTGAATACTTTTATTTCATAAAATCTGGGGTCTTACAGGAATGATGCTTTAAAACTAAAATATACACTATATAAAACAACGAATACCATATATTCAATAACAAGCAAGAAGGTTTATCTAAATCCCCAAAAATTAACAGCATATACCGGAGATAGAATGAAATTCAATCTTATATATTGCATGGAGGACTTATAGAATATAATCCTAACTATACCTAATTTGAAAAATAATCTATTAGACTATTACTATTATAGTATTGACCTTAACCAATGCATCAAGTGCTTGAACCAACGAATTTGGCCCCTCAGCTATGAGCCCCTCCAATAACGCATCAAACAAATTCAAAATTTCAAAACTCAATTGATTAATTTTTGACTCTATAACCTCTAACAATTTTCTTTTAATTGGTGAAAAAATGACAATGCAAGACTGAGGTTTTCTCTGAGCGTGTTCAAGTGAAAAGTAACTTTAGAATTTACTAGAGATAATACATACATATACACACATGGTGCGGTTTCGGTTTTATGCGTGCGGTTTTGACTAGTAACCAAACCGGAACCGTAAATATGGTTATTCAATTTACCTAAAACCGCCACATACACCAGAACCGTTGGTACGGTTTTAATTGGTGCGGTTCATACGATTTTTGGTTCAATTTCGGTTCCAATTTGGTTATTTGCTAAGCCCTAATCAAATGTGTTGTTAGTTTTGAGATTGAGGTTTTAGGTTCAAATTTTGAGATAATAGATTTTTTTAACTAAAAAGTATTAAATGGACATGTCAACGTGTCATGTGTACAAGTCAACGCCAGATGACACAATAGAGTTCATAATCCAAATTTTCAAATAATGAAGAATTCGTTTTATATTGACTATATAATCACAATATCTAATTACGCAATAGGGGAAATAGTGTGTGAGATCCCAAATTTTATGAAATGAAAGTAATCAATTTTCTTATAATTATTATTTTATTAAAATTGATAAAAGGCTAAAGTTAAGGGTGATATTTGAAATTTTTTCAAAGTAAGTAAGTTATCATAAAATAATCGGTGGTAAAAGTACAGTAATACGCGTGATTGCATAGTAGCACACGGTATTGATTATTGATGTTTACGTAAGAAGTCACTCAATTATACTCAATTATTGCTACAGTAATTGCTGCATCATATCTCTCATATTATTGATTCAATTATTGTCACAGTATCATCTGAATAATATTATTAAATCAATAATTGAGACGACAAAGTTATTCATATTATTATTTGTAGTATTAAAAATGTCTAGAAGTTCTGTCAAGGAGAGGTTTGGTCACCTAATTGCGCACTAATAAGAAGAAATCCTTATCTAAAAGCCCCCTCTTTCCTGGGAATGATCTGGTTATTAAATATTGTGAGTTATAATATTAATGATGAATAAGTTCGTATTGATTAAAGATGAAATTGATAGTTCCATTGTGTTGTGATTATTAGTGTTAGCGGAAATCAATATTTATTTCGATAATAATTGATGTCTGAAAGTTATATTGACTAATCGGATAATTAATCGGATAAATAAGTAATTAATTGCTATTAATTCACAAGCTTATAACTATGTGTTTACTATTGATTCACATTCATTTACAATTAGGGGAGTTGGTGCAAGAATGATAATACTTGCAAGACTAAGTTAAAAATAGAGGTATAGATGGATGTACTATACTGTAATTCTTATTTTCACTTGTTTAGAACTATTGATTCACATGATTTACTATTAGGGGAGATGGTGCAAGTTTGATAATACTTGCAGGACTAAATTAAAAATGAAAGAAAAGAGGAAGGTATTATACTGTAATATTTTGAGCCCCAAAACGTGCAATTTTTGAAACTATATTTTCCTAAAAATAGAAGCTCATTCCTTCATTATTTTTCACCAATTCAATAAATCTATAGAGCAATTATTATAGAGAGAAATTATAGAGAGAAAGAAGAAGAGAAGTCTGCTACCTAACTATTCTTGTATCCAGTTTTCTTTTGAGGTAAAAGATATTATTATTATATTAAGGGGTATTATTTTTTCGTATTCATGAAGTGAATTATTTTCTTTCAATACTCATAAGGGTTGTTATTCCATTCTTTATTATTATGTTGGAATAACCTGTCTATGCAAAGTACCGCATACATGGTGAAATTCTTCTGTTATTCTATTCTTTATTATTCTGTTGGAATAACCTGTCTGTGCGGTCTATCGCATGCCTGGTGAATTCTGTTGTTATTCCATTCTTTATTATTCTATTGGAATATCCTGTCTGTGCGGATTACGCATGACCTGGTTCCATTCTTTATTATTCGGTTGGAATATCCTGTCTGTACGGATTACGCATGACCTGGTTCCATTCTTTATTATTCTGTTGGGATAACCTGTCTGTGTGAACTACCGCATGCATGGTGAAAGATCCTGCGTATTCATTCCTTATTAAATTGTGGAAATGATTTGTCTACATGGATTACCGCATGGCGGGTGAAAATCTATTTGCAGTTTCGTATATTCTATTATACTCGTCTGAGATATCATTTCTTTTGTACTCGTCATGGAATATCATTTTCTTTGGTATTTTTTACGAGTTACTATTCATGGGTTACTATTCACCCGGTTACTATTTACTCTGGTATTATTCACTCGGGTATTCGGGATACTTTTCGTGCCAGAGTACTGTTCACGAGTTACTATTCACCCGATTACTATTCATTTTAGTATCATTCACTCGGGTATTTGGGACACTTTTTATGTCGGGGTACTATTTACGGGGTACTATTCCCGAATTACTATTCACGGGGTACTATTCACCCAAAAAATATATTTTTTCTGTGCAAATTATTTTTGGTACATGAATATTATTATTGAATTTTACTCTACAAAGCAGTATCATGTTGACAATTTGGACATTATTAATTTCTGGATAAATTAAATTATAAATCTTTAAAATTTATCCTTGAACTTGTTTTATTGAATTATTATGTCACTGTCATCATCCTCATGCTTATATTGTGATGAAAGTCATCTTTGGCTTACGTGCATAGATGGACTTGGTATGATTATGACCATGGATTATTCGGTATAATCATGATCGTAATGTAACGAATGATGTGGTAAAAGTCCTCATTGGCCTGTAGTTCATTGATGAACAGTTGTTGGTATGATTATTGTGAAGCCCCAAAAGCAGGTATATATCAACCATCTTGAGTCGTCAGATACATGGTACATAAATTCAAATACAACTTAATTATACAACAGTCGTATAAAATACGATAAAACATAGCTGAGAGTTTAAACAAGAATATTGTCATCTAGACAATATCCACACTCAATGATGTCCTCATTACAATTATTATCACATTATTCCTTAGAATACTGAGAACTACTAAAGTCATTTATCCTGGACCATCACTCCATTCCCCGACTCGTCCAAGCTATATTCTCATTTTTTGAAGAGAACAATGAAAGAAAGGGTGAGATCAACTAGCCCAATAAGAAATATTATGACTAAGATAATGTAGAATAAATTATCATTTGACTTCAACAGTATAACAACTGATAGAATACAATAGACAACAAGTTTTAGATCAACAACTACAGCGAAAATAAGCAATTCATTAGAAGAGTTAAGTAGAGCATAAAATCTATTATCTTCTATGATTTAAAAAGTTTTTCATTAACTTTATCGCTGAGACTGAGTTTAATAAATAAACCACATCATTTAATTATCCCTGCACCACGGCCAAGGATATTCATGTATCATTAATGGTCATGATTATACCGAATAATCCCTGGTCATAATTGTGACGCCCCTAAAATAGGTATACATCACCCAACTTGAGTCGCCAAATATATGGTACAAAATCCAAATACAACTTAATTATACAACAGTCGTGTAAAATACGACAAAACATAATCTAAGAGTTTTAATAAGAATATTGTCATCTAGACAATATCCACACTCAATGGAGTCCTCATTACATTTATTGTCACGCTATTTAAGAGAATAGTGAGGATTACTAATGCTATCATCTGGACCGTTACTCCGTTCCCCAACTAGTCCCGACTACGTTCTCATTTCCTGAAGAGAAAAGTGAAAGAAAGGGTGAGCTCAACTAGCCCAGTAAGAAATATTATGACTAAGATAATGCTGAATAAATTATCATTAGTCTTCAACAATGTTAAACTGATAAAATACAATTGACATCAAGTTTAACTGCAGCGGAAAAAGCAATGCATTAGAAGAGGCAAGTAGAGCATGATATCTACTATCTTCTATGATTTAAAATGTTTTAATCAATTTTTATCACTGAGACTCATCTTAATAAATAACCCACATCATCGAGTCATCCCTGCACTACGGGCCAAGGATATTTATTAAATCATCAATGGTCATGACTATAACGAAAAATCCCTGGTCATAATCATACCAAAAACTGTCCATCAATGCACTACAAGCTACTGAGGAATTTTACCACATCATTTATAACATTACAGGTTATGATTATACCGAATAATCCCTGGTCATAATCATACCAAGTCCATCTATGCACGTAAGCCAAAGATGACTTTCATCACAATATAAGCATGAGGATGATGACAATGATATAATAATTCAATAAAACAAGTTCAAGAATAAATTTTAAATATTTATAAGTTAATTTATCTTGAAATCAATTACGTCCAAATTGTCAACATGATACTGCTTTGTGGAGTAAAATTCAAGAATGCTCAGAAGAATATTTCTATGAAAAGATACCAGATGAAGCACAAATATCCAGGATATTCTACTAATTTCATGGAGTATAGAAGCTAAAACTTTAATCAAATGAGTATCATAGAATATATGAAACTGCAAATGGATTTTCACCCATCATACGGTAATCCACGTAGACAAGATCATTTCCATAATTTAATAAGGAATGAATACGAAGGATCATTCACCATGCATGTGATAATCCACATAGACAGGTTATTCTAACAGAATAATAAAGAATGGAACCAGGTCATGCATAATCTGCACAGACAGGATATTCCAACAGAATAATAAAGAATGGAATAACAAAAGAATTCACCATGCATGCGATAGACCGCACAGACAGGTTATTCCAACAGAATAATAAAGAATGGAACCAGGTCTAGCATAATCCGCACAGACAGGATATTCCAACAGAATAATAAAGAATGGAATAACAAAGAATTAACCATGCATGCGATAGACCTCACATACAGGTTATTCCAACAAAATAATAAAGAATGGAACCAGGTCTAGCTTAATCCGCACAGACATGATATTTCAACAGAATAATAAAGAATGGAATAACAGAAGAATTTCACTATGTATGCGATAATTCACATAGACAGGTTATTCCAACATAATAATAAATAATGGAATAATAGAAGCTCTCTTCATGATTACTAAAGAAATAATACCCCTTACCTTAGAATGAAACTGGATATTGGAGTAGAGAGGTAGTAGACTTCTCTTCTTCTTTCTCTCTATAATTTCTCTCTATAATAATTGCTCTATAGCTTTAGTGAATTGGTGAGAAATGAAGGAAGAATGAGCTTCTATTTATAGGAAAATATAGTTTCGATAATTGCACGTTTTGGGGCTCGAAATATTACAGTACAATACCTTCAACTTTTCTTTCATTTTTAATTTAGTTCTGCAAGTATTATCAAACTTGCACCACCTCACCTAATAGTAAATAATGTGAATCAATAGTTCAATCATGTGAATCCATAGTTATAATCATGTGAAAATACGAATTACAGTATAATACATCCATCTATATGTCCATTTTTAACTTAGTCATGCAAGTATTATCAATCTTGCACCAATTCCCCTAAAAGTACAAGAATGTGAATCAATAGTACACACATGTGAACAAATAGTTATAATCATGTTAATTAATAACAATTAATTACTCATTTATCCGGTTAATTACCCGACTGGTTAGTATAACTTCCAGACATCAATTATTATCGAAATAAATGTCGATTTCCACTAACACTAATAATTCCAACACAATGGAACTATCAATTTCATCTTTAATCAACACGAACTTATTCATCATTAATATTATAACTCATAATATTTAACAACCAGGTCGTTCCCAGGAAAGAGGGGGCTTTCAGGTAAGGATTTCTCCTTATTAACGCATAATTAGATGACCAAACCTCTCTTTGACAGAAATTCTAGACATTGTAAATATTGCAATTTAATAATATGAATAACTTTTTCGTCTCAACTATTGATTTAATAATATATCATATAATGCAGATGATACTGTGACAATAATCGAATCAATAATATGAGAGATATGATGCAGCAATTACTGTAGCAATAATTGAGTATAACTGAGTGACTTCTCACGTAAGCATCAATAATCAATATCGTGCGCTACTATGCAACCATGCGTATTACTGTACTTTTACTACCGGGTAGTTCAACAGTTTAACAGTAAAACTTCCGCCGTTATTTTTATAAAATGATAATTATGTCGTTTTCTAACTACGAAAATACTTCCGTTGTGAGGTCCACCAATGATTGTGCCTTCGTACGAATATTCCCTGTTAAAACAAATATTCCCCGACCAATCGAATATTATATAACCACTTTCTTACTTTGCAAAATTTATAAATATTACCCACAACTATAATTTATATCAAATTCTCACCATAATATTCAAAAATATATTCCGAGAAAATAATTCTTTATTCATAAAAGTTGGGGTCTTACAACCTCCCCTTGTTATGAAATTTTGTTCTTGAAATTAGTGTGCGTACCTGGTATGTCGAAGAGGTAAAGATACCTTGATTTCATCTCACATTCTAACTCCCAGGTCATTTCCTCCACATCATGGTTTTCCACAAAACTTTGACTTGAGGTATAACTTTAGAGCGTAGAATATGATCCTTCTTATCAAAGATTTTAACAGGTAACTCTTCATACGTTAAATCTTCCTCTATCTCGTCTGATTCTAACTCAATAATATGGTTCGAGTCTTTCACATATTTACATAACATAGATATGTGAAAAATGTTATTAACATAGACATACTTGGCGGTAAAACGAGTCTATATGCCTCAGTTCCTACTCGATCGAGGATTAAAAATGGGCTATTGAATCGAGGATTGAGCTTTCCTCTCTTTCCAAATCTTTTAACTCCTTTCCATGGAGCAACACGTAACAACACATGATCTCCAATATTGAATTTCACATCTTTTTGATGAAGATCAACATAACTCTTTTGTCGATCTTGTGAGATTTTTATACGTTGTTGGATAGTTTGAATCTTTTCCGTAGTCATACGTACCAAATTCGGTCCCAACAACGTTGCTTCACCCACCTCATCCCATCATACTGGAGAACGTCACTTTCTTCCATATAACTCTTCAAATGGAGCCATGCCAATACTTGTTTGATAACTATTGTTGTAGGAAAACTCCAACAATGGTAAGAAATTGTCCCAACTTCCCTTGAAGTCAAGGACATGGAGTCTTAATAAATCTTCAAGAGTTTGAATAGTCCTTTCCGACTGTCCATCCGTTTGAGGATGATATGTCGAACTAAATCGTAAATCTGTGCCCATAGATTTTTGCAAACTAACCCAAAATCTTGAAGTGAATCTTGGGTCTCGATCAGAAACTATGGATACTGGTATACCATGTAATCTTACGATCTCGTTTATGTACATACTAACAAGACGTTCAAGTGTAAAAGTTTTTCGTATTGGTAAGAAATGAGCAGACTTGGTCAATCTATCAACAA
Organism: Panax japonicus; assembly: GCA_020205505.1. Taxonomy (NCBI): domain Eukaryota; kingdom Viridiplantae; phylum Streptophyta; class Magnoliopsida; order Apiales; family Araliaceae; genus Panax; species Panax japonicus. Next base: position 49,543,701 of record CM035106.1, read on the forward strand.
TGACCCAAATCGCATTTATGCCTTGAGAAACCTTGGGAAGACCAGTAATGAAATCCATGGTAATGTGTGCCAACTTCCATTCTAGAATTTCAAGTGGTTGTAATGGACCTTTTGGCACTTGATGCTCCGCCTTGACTCGTTGACAAGTTAGACATCTTGAGATAAACCCCGCTATCTCTCTCTTCATATTTCTCCACCAAAATGTATGTTGAAGATCACGATACATTTTTGTACTCCCAGGATGGATTGTAAATGGTGTGTTGTGCGCCTCCATCATGATTTTATACTTCAAGTCAGAATTGTTAGGAACACAAAATCTGGATTTGACTCAAAGTATTCCTTCTTCATCGATTCTTGCTTCCGGAATAACACCTTCTTGCACTTTTTTCTTCTACGCATCAGCTTCAGGTCTGTAGTTTGAGCAGCTTTAACTTTATCGATTAAAGTCGGTTCCATTCTTATATTCGCCATCATCACATGGGTCCCTGGAGTCTTTAACTCTATTTTCATCCTTTCCAAGTCATATAAAATGGGTCTTTACGTTGACAATATTGCACTCGTACCCGCATATGATCTTCTACTCAATGCGTCAGCTACTACGTTCGCTTTTCCAGGATGTTATTAGATGGTATGATCATAATCTTTCAACAACTCAAGCCATCTTTGTTTCCGCATGTTGAGTTCCTTTTGAGTGAAGAAATATTTTAGGCTTTTATGATCCGTATAGATCTCCACATTCTCTCCATACAGGTAATGCCTCCAAATCTTAAGCGCAAAAACGACTGCTGCCAACTCTAGATCATGAGTAAGATAATTCCTCTCATATTCTTTGAGTTCCTGAGAGGCATAGGCTATGACTTTCCCATGTTGCATGAGAACATATCCTAACCCTTTGCCTGAAGCATCACTGTAGATAACAAATCCCTCCGAGCCAGATGGTATTGTCAGAACAGGTGCTGAAATTAGTCTCCTCTTGAGTTATTAAAAAAACTTTTTACATTCCTCGCTCCAACCGAATTTTGTATCTTTTCGAGTCAGCTGAGTTAATGGAGTAGCGATTCGAGAAAACCCTTCTACGAATCTCCGATAATAACCAGCTAAGCCGAGAAAGCTACGTACTTTGGTCACTGACTTAGGTTGCTCCCAGCTTTGAATTGCTTCAATCTTTGCCTGGTCAACAGATATTCCATGATTTGATATCACGTTCCCAAGGAATTCAACTTCTTCAAGCCAGAACTTGCATTTATTTAACTTGACATAAAGCTTATTTTCAGGAAGCTTTTAAGTATCAGCCTCAAGTGTTGCTCATGGTCTTCGCGGGTTTTGGAGTATATGTGGATGTCATCAATAAAGACGACCACAAAGTGATCCAAATATTCCTTGAATGCTCGGTTCATCATATCCATGAAGGCAGCAGGAGCATTAGTCAATCCAAAAGACATGACTAGGAATTCATAATTCCCGTACTTTGTTCTGAAAGCACTCTTTGGAATGTCATCAGTTTTAATCTTCAACTGATGATATCTGGAACGAAGATCAATCTTTGAAAAGAATTTGGCTCCTTACAACTAATCAAACAGGTCATCAATGCGAGGCAACGGGTACCTATTTTTGATGGTGACATGATTTAACTCCCGATAATCAATACAAAGTCGCATACTTCCATCTTTCTTCTTTACAAATAGAATAAGAGCACCCCAAGGAGACGTACTAGGACGAATGAAACCGATGTCTAATAATTCCTGTAGTTGGGTTTTTAAATCCTAAAGTTCAATAGGAGCCATTCGATATGAGGCTTTAGAAATGGGTTTTATACCGGATTCAAGGTCGATACAAAATTTAATTTCACGCTCTCGGGGTAGGCCAGGAAGTTCTTCAGGGAATACGACAGGAAATTTATTAACAATAGAAATATCATTCAAATCTGACGTATCTTTATTTAAATCCGTGACATGGGCTAAGAAATCTTGACATCCGTTTTTCAATAAATGAATAGCTTTATGACTTGATATGGCAGTGATTGATTTTAGTGGTTTTGTTGCTTGAATTCGCATAATAGGTTGGTTAGGAATATGAAATCTAACAACCTTATAAAAATAATCGATTTTAGCATAATGAGTAGTTAACCAATCAACCCCTAAAATCACATCAAATGCAAGTATTTTCAAAGAAATAAGATCGACAGGTAACGTGAGGTTACCGATTTGAATCAAACAAGACTTATAAACAGTGGATGTAATGAAGGTTTCTCCCAACGGAGTTTCAACAGATAAGTCAAAGTCTAATTTCTCTGGAGTCAAATTTAAACGTTGAGCGCAAGTAGGAGAAATAAAGGAATGGGTAGAACCAGTATCAAATAAAGAATAAACTTCGCTAGAGTTTATGATTAGCTTACCCGTGATCACCTCGTTCGGATTCCTCACTTTTTGGGAGGTTACGACAAACGGTCTCCCTTGAACTACCAGTTTTGTCTTGTCTGGGACACCCTTTGATGCCTCCATCCCAGCTGGACTTAACTTTGGTGCACGACAAAATCAGGCTAGGTGACCTTCTTTTTCACAATTATAAGACGTTTTGGACTGCATCATGCAGATTGGACTTATGTGTCCTTCCCCTCAACATTTGTAACATACGACCGGTAGTCATTCTCCTTCCTTATCAACAGGTGCTGGTGCTGACGTCTTTCTATCCTTGTTGAATCTCCTCTTCTTGAAATGTCCACTCTTATTGTCATGGCCATGATTACCACCGAAGTGATTATCATTTCTGGTATGTTGATTCCCTCCACTTTTGTTGTCACCGCTTCGATGACTGCTACCACTGGTATTATCGACTTGTCGGTTGCTCTCTCTTGGTTAGGTTGACTCATTATCGCTCTCCAAAAACTGAGCCCTATTCACAACATCTGAATACAAACACAATTTGTTAGAAATTAGGTATTGACGTATCTCGGGTTTGAAACCTCTAAGAAACATCCGCGTCATTCTCTCCTCATTATCAACCAAGTGGGACGCAAATCGAGATAACTCGGCAAACTTAGCTTCGTACTACGCCACGGTCATATTGTTTCGCTCAAGCTTGATGAACTCTACCTCCTTCATGTGATGAATACTTTCAGGAAAGTACTTGTCATTGAACAGCTCTTGCATTTTTTAACTTAGTCATGCAAGTATTATTAATCTTGCACCAACTCCCCTAATAGTACAAGAATATGAATCAATAGTACACATATGTGAATTAATAGTTATAATCATGTGAATTAATAGCAATTAATTGCTCATTTATCTGGTTAATTACCCGAATGGTTAGTATAACTTCCAGACATCAATTAGTATCGAAATAAATATCGATTTCCACTAACACTAATAATTCCAACACAATAGAACTATCAATTTCATCTTTAATCAACATGAACTTATTCAAAATTAATATTATAACTCATAATATTTAACAACCAAGACGTTCCCAGGAAAGAGGGGGCTTTTTGATAAGAATTTCTCCTTATTGGCGCACAATTAGATGACCAAACCTCTCCTTGACAGAACTTCTAGACATTGTAAATATTGCAATTTAATAATATGAATAAATTTGTCGTCTCAATTATTGATTTAATAATATATCATATAATGCAGATGATACTGTGATAATAATCGAATCAATAATATGAGAGATATGATGCAACAATTACTGTAGCAATAATTGACTATAACTGAGTGACTTCTCACGTAAGCATCAATAATCAATATCATGTGCTACTATGCAACCACGCATATTACTGTACTTTTACTACCGGGTAGTTCAACAGTTTAACGGTAAAACTTCTGCCGTTATTTTTATAAAAAGATAATTATGTCATTTTCTATCTACAACAATACTTCCGTTGTGGGGTCCACCAATGATTGTGTCGTGTTACGAATATTTCTTGTTAAAATGAATATTTTCCGACCAATCGAATATTATATATTTCAAGAGAATTATTCTTTATTCATAAAAGTTGGGGTTTTACAATAATCATACCAACAACTGTCCATCAATGAACGACAGACCAATGAGGACTTTCACCACATCATTCGCCACATTACGGTCATGATTATACCGAATAATCTTTGGTCAAAATCATACCAAGTCCATCTATGCACGTAAGCCAAAGATGACTTTCACCACAATATAAGCATGAGGATGATGACAATGATATAATAATTCAATAAAATAAGTTCAAGGATAAACTTTAAAGATTTATAAGTTAATTTATACAGAAATCAATAACGTCCAAATTGTCAACATGATACTGCTTTGTAGAGTAAAATTCAATAATAATATTCATGTACCCAAAATAATTTGGACATAAAAGAAATATATTTTTCGGGTGAATAGTACCCCGTGAATAGTACTTCGAGAATAGTACACCGTGAATAGTACCCCGACACGAAAAGTGTCCCGAATACCCGAGTGAATGATACTAGAGTGAATAGTAACCCGTGAATAGTAACTCGTGAATAGTACTCCGGCACAAAAAGTGCCCCAAATACCCGAGTGAATAATACCAGAGTGAATAGTAACTCGTGAATAGTAACTGAGTGAATAGTAACTCGTAAATAGTAACCCGCGAACGTATGGCACTTAGCTCGTCTGTCCAGCACATTTTTGTGCCAGAAAGTAGAAGGAGAGAGCAGCGTCATGAGCACTCTCACCGTGATGACAGGGCCACACGCCGAAGTAAATCCAGAAGCCCATCGAGGGCGGTGGTTTTCGTTTGAGATGGTCGATCCATTCTGAAAAGGAAGGAGTCGCCGGAGAAAGAAGTCTCTTCTCAACCAGAAGGTGTGGATTTTCTGGTGAAGGAATTGAAGGAGCTCCAGAAGCAGTTGGCTGAGGTGCAACAGGTGAAGGACACTCCGGGAAAGAAGGCGTCCCCTTTTTCCTCTGACATTCTTAAGGAGAAGGCAGACACCACCAAGAAGTTACTTCACATAGAGAGTTATGATGGGTTTGGGGACCCTTATGACCATAGCCAGGTGTTCGACCGGCTGATGGATTATTATGATTTCACAAATGCTGCTAAGTGTCATACGTTCGTCACAACGTTAAGGAAGGATGCGAGGAAGTGGATGGGGACTTTTCCAGCAGATTAAGTATTTTCATGGACCGATCTTTGTGACAAGTTCCATGCTCGTTTTGGGAGCAACCGGAGAAGAGGGAAGCCTACAGGTTCTTTGGCACAGGTCCAACAATTCACCAATGAATCCTTAGGTCAGTATGTGAAGAGGTTCAGGGAGGCAGTTGGTTAGGTGTCCGAACTTAATGATCTTCAGGCTGTAGGGTTGTTTCAAAACGGCCTGGATCTGGTGAAGTCTGAGAAACTGGTGAAAAAGCTGATGTTTCACCATCCGAAGAGCTTAGCAAGCTTTTGATAAAGCAGAAGGCTACATTGTGGTAGAGGAGGCTATGAATAGTCTAAAACGTCCTTTTTCAGACCGAATGAAGTAGGCAGATGCTCCAAAAGTTGAAGGCGATCATAAAAAGGCTGGAGGGTACAATGATAGGCCAGAGGGCAGTTCGAAAAAGTACAACAACTCGTGGCGACAGGGAAGTAGTCGCCCACTTGTTCCCACCCCGAAGGTGAATAAGGTTTACACCAAACTTAATACGGATAGGTCAGTGATTTCAGATCAAATCAGGGGCCAGCCATTCTTTGAACCGCCTCGTGATAACTATAAGACAGGACAGGGCAATGGTCGAAAGTATTGTGGCTATCATCAAGCCGTAGGTCACGACACTAATGAGTGTTGCAATTTGAAGGACTTTGTGGAAAGGAAGGTTCATAGCGGTTTGCTGGTTCAATATGTGGCCGGGAAGGATCAACAGGATCAGCAAAATGTTGGCCATACTGTTCAGACGATTCAAATGGTTCCACCCGTCCAAAATTTTCCAACACCACCACCAAGGCACGTCGTTGATTTAATAACCGGTGGGACGGTAGGGAAATTAGTAGGGAAGAAGAGGAGAGGATATCTGGATTCGCTCATGTCCGTGGCGGGTGCTACCCCGAAGATAGACAGACCGTTCCCAGGGACTGTTATATCATTCACCGATGCAGATTATCCTTCAGAGCCCATCAAACCTCATGAAGGGGCATTGATAATCACTGCACAAGTAGGTTCGATGGACGTGAAACGTGTGATGATAGACAACGGATCTTCTGTGGAAATTCTATATGCTCAACCTTATCAGAGGATGCATCTTGATGGGTGAAAGATGGAGGTTGGACAGGAGGCTCCCCTATTCTGCTTCAGCAACGATCCAGTCAAAGTGGCAGGAACTATTGAGCTACCAGTCATCTTCGGTGCTGTTCCACAACAGGTAGAAATAATATGTAAATTTTATGTTGTGCATGTAGATTTGGCCCACAACGCCATACTGGGAAGACCTACCTTGGCTGCTCTCCAAGCAGTGACATTCATCCCTCATTTTAAAATCAAGTTCCCCATGACCCATGGAGTTAGAGAGGTAGTAGGGGATTTAGATTTGGAAAAATGATGTTATAGGAATTCTGTGATCGCCTCGGAAGTAGGGGTCACCAAGATAAAACAAACCATGGCAATTGAGATCGAGCCCTTAACTGAAAGCAGTTCGGAGCCATTGGTTGTTCCTGCATGAGAGACAAAGGAGATCGAGCTGGTCCTCGAAAAGAAAGACAAAATAGTGAAGATTGGTTCGGGTCTGCCGAAACCTCTCCGGACAAACCTTATGGAACTACTTCGCTGCAATGCGGATATCTTTGCATAGGATCCACAAGACATGCTGGGAATTAGCCGAAAGATTGTCAAGCATCGACTGAATGTGGATCCTTTGAAGAAGCCAGTTCGACAGAAAAGGCAGATCTTTGCACCTGAGCGTCAGAGGATTATTGATGAGGAGATCGCGAAGCTGATAGCTGCCGACTTCATCTTTGATATTTACTACCCGGAGTGGATGGCTAATGTAGTGTTGGTACAGAAGTAGAATGGAAAGTGGCGGGTTTGCATCGACTACACGAACCTGAACAAAGCTTGTCCGAAGGACTTCTATCCTTTGCCCCATATTGATCAGCTCATCGATGCCACTTCGGGATATACATTACTAAGCTTTATGGATGCTTTTTCAGGTTATCATCAAATCTCTATGTGCAAGGGAGACATTCCGAAGACAGCTTTCATCACACACCGTTCGGTGTACGCTTATAAAAAGATGACCTTTGGCCTGATAAATGCTGGAGCCACTTACCAGAGAATGATGAACTTCATCTTCGAGAGGCAGCTGGGGAGGAACATGGAGGTGTACGTGGATGATATGATCGTGAAGAGCACGAATGTTCAGAAGCATTTGGATGATCTGGAGGAATGCTTTTAGACTGCCCGTCATCGTAAGTTGAGGCTCAATACTATAAAGTGTACCTTCGGGCTCGGTGCAGGGAAGTTCTTGGGTTATCTGGTCAGTTAAAGGGGTATTGAGGCCAATTCGGAGAAGATCCAGGCTATTCTCGACATGAAGACTCCTCAGTCTTTCAAAGACGTTCAACGTCTAACTGGTAGGATTGCAGCTTTAAGGAGGTTCATGTCCAAGTCTGCAGAGAGATACTTGCCATTCTTCGGTACACTGAAGGGACCGAAGAATGCAAAGACGTTCTAGTGGACTTTGGAGTGTGATGACGCCTTCCGAGGCATAAAGACATATTTGTCTTCGGCTCCTTTATTGGTGAAACCTGCTCCAACTGAGACCTTGTATTTATATCTGGCAGCTAGTTCGTTGGCAGTTGGAGCGGTACTGGTTTGAGAGGTCGGTGGGAAGCAGCATCCGATTTATTATGCCAGCCATATTCTAAGAGATGCTGAAACCAGGTATCCAAATATTGAAAATTTTGACTTTTCTTTGATAATTACTAGTCGAAAGCTTCGTCAATATATTCAAGGTCGGCTCCTGGTTGTCTACACGGATCAACCGTTGAAGAAGGTGATGAGCAAGCCAGAAGTTTCGGGAAGACTAGCAGCATGGACGATGGAATTATCCCAAATTTTTATTGAATATTGTCCCCGAACTGCTATTAAAGGGCAAGCCTTGGCCGATTTCATGGTGGAATGCTCATTCTCCGAAGCAGATGCTGAGCTTTCAGAAGCTGAGACGTCCAATTGAGCAGTTGCAGTTCTTCAGCATAGCCATAATTCATGGACACTGTATGCAGATAGGTCTTCTACTGTGAATGTCAGTGGGGTAGGAATTATTTTGACAAGTCCAGAGGGATTCAAGGTGCAGCATGCCATCATATTTGGTTTCAAAGCAACGAACAACGAGGCTGAGTACGAAGCAGTGCTAGTAGGAGTTCAACTGGCGAAGAGTCTAAAAGTTCAGAAGCTGATCATTTACAGTGACTCTCAGTTGGTCATCAAGCAGTTTTCAGGAGATTATGAAGCTCGTGGGACGAGTATGATCAAATATTTGGCAGAGTTGAAAGACCGGATTCAGTACTTAATCTTTTATGAGTTTCAGGGCATAAAACGTAACGACAATTCCATTGCCGATGCATTATCAAAGCTGGCCACTACGGATGCGGATGTTTTTAACGGGTCAGTTTATTTGGAGGTTTTGTAGCAGCCGAGTATTCAGCATGAAGCCGTGATGTGCATTGAACGTTCTAACTGTTGGATGACTCCCTACATTGAATATCTGGCAGATGGCATCCTTCCTTTGGATCAGATGCTGGCAAAGAAGATCAAGTACAAGAGTGCCAACTTCATTTTTATTGATGGGGATCTTTATCGAAGGTCATTTTCGTCACCATTGTTGAAATGTCTGGTTCCATCTGAAGCTGAGTATGCTCATCGGGAGGTTTATAAGGGTATTTGCGGTGACCATATGGCTGTTAAATCACTAGCCTATAAAGTACTTCGGCAAGGGTACTACTGGCTTACGATCTTCATGGAAGCTATAGAATATGTGAAAAAGTGTGAGAAGTGTCAGCTCAATAGTCCGATCCCACATCAGCCACCAGAAGAACTATACTCGATCTTATCTCCTATACCCTTTACTGTCTGGGGGTAGATATACTGGGTCCGTTGCCGAAAGCTAAAGGTCAGGTCAATTTTGTCATAGTTGCTATCGATTATTTGACCAAATGGGTAGAAGCGAAGCCACTTCGGTTGATAACAGAGCAAGAGTGCTTGAAGTTCATGAAGGAGTCCGTAGTATTCCGATTCGGAATTCCCAAGGTGGTGATATCGGACAACGGACGCCAGTTCGTGGGATCGAAGTTTGAAGGATTTCTAAAGGAGCTGGGAGTTCAGCACAAGAAGACTTCGGTGGCTCATCCACAGTCGAATGGGCAAGTTGAGGTGACCAACAGAACGCTACTGAATGGGATTAAGCGCAGACTGGATGAAGCTAAAGTAAGATTGCCAGAGGAGCTACTCAGTGTATTGTGGGCTTATCGGACTACACCGAGGACTACCACAGGGGATTCACCTTTCAGATTGTCCTATGGTACTGATGCCTTAGTCCCAGTTGAAATTGGATCCCTAAGTCTTCGGGTTAGTCAGTTTAAAGAGATCTACAATGATGAATGATTGAAGGTCAACTTAGATCTGTTGGAAGAAGTCAAAGAGGTGGCTTTAATCAAGCTGACAGCATATCAACGAAGAGTAGCCAAGCATTACAACAAAGGGTTTAAGCTTCGTAAATTTGAAGTGGGGGACTTCGTCCTCAGAGAAGTCGAAGCGTCTACACCTCAGAACATGGGAAAGCTGATGCCGAATTGGGAAGGGCCGTATGAATTAATTGAAGTACCGAAGCCCGGGACTTATCGGTTAAAGGCATTGGACGGATCCGAGATCCAGAACACTTGGCATGCTGGCAGACTTCGTAAATACTTTCAATAGAGATTGAGTCAGTTTATTGGAAGTCTGTAAATGGTGGTTCATCATCAATAAAAGATTCATTTTTTTGCAAATTGATCTTCTTCATACTGGTCCTAAGTTCACAATGGTGTAAGGAGGACGGGGGGGACTCGCTGACCATTCGATGGTAGCCTTTTTGGCAGGTGGTCCTTATGAATTTGTCAGGCCCTTCGGGGTAGGCAAACTTCATCGGTGTAAAGAGGACGGGGTGGACTCGCTGGCCATTCGATGGTAGCCTTTTCGGTAGGAGTGTCCTCATGGGTTTGTTTCACCGCGAGTGGTATACAAATTCCATAGTCCTTTTAATTTTGCTTTACCGCGAGTGGTAAACAAAATGCACCGAAGTAAGGAGGTATGTTCGGACTCGCTGGCCATTCGATGACAACCTTATTGTCATGTGTGTCCTTATGAATTTGTTTTACCGCGAGTGGTAAACAAATTCCATGGTCCTTATAAAATTGTTCTACCCCGAGTGGTAAACAAATGTCCTTATATCTTTGTTCTACCACGAGTGGTAAACAAATGTCCTTATATACTTGTTTCACCCCGAGTGGTAAACAAGATCTTGATGGTGCAAGGAGGATCAACCGAATTCACCTTATACAGGACCTGTCTGACACTTCAGAAATGATAAGTATGCATTACTTTATTTTGTTCAAGTGTTGAGTTCGGTTCATTCAGTTCAGTTTATTGAATTCAGATCATTTCATTTTTTAACTTAACTGTTATATGCCTTATCTGATTCATAGCCTAAGTTAAGTTTATACAGGTCATTGATGCTGAATTATTGACAAGAAACGAATCCAAACAGAAGCCATGATAAAGAAAGTTGAAAATTTATCAATAAGCTCACCACTCATCCATCCATTCAATCCTAATATTAAACTATTACATAAAATTAAAAAAAAATTGATAAAGTTCTTAAAAAACAACTCCCAAAAAGATAGAAATTTTCACAAATATTCTTAAACAATTTCGGAGAAAACAAGAGCATTCACTGCAGGCATTATCCTCGCCCTTTGAAGAGTCGAGCAGAGCCGGGTCCACCTTGGTTGATATCAGCTTTTCTTTACCGCGACTTCAACAAAGCTCATAGCCTTCAGAGTATATTTTCATTATCTCTCCATTAATCTCGTCTAATTTCTGATATTTTTCGCAGATCTTCTTGCGGAGATCATCGGTTAAGGGAGGTCCCAGATCCCGAAGAGCCCGGAGTTCCCTGATTTCTTCTTCGAGCTTCTGACACCTATTCAGATGACGAGTCTCTTGTAACTCCAGCTTTTCAATTGATTTGGCCAGGATCTTATTGCTAGCCTTTAGCTCTTTAACTTTCTCCATCCTTATTTGATTCCTCTGAACCAAGTCAACGTTCATCTTGACGATATCTTGGTACTGGGCCTTGGTTGACTTCAGTTCTTCATTGGACGTTTTCACATCCTCTTTAGTCTGGGCCAACTCCGTTCGAAGACCTTCATTAGTGTGAAGAACGCTTTCATGTTGAGTCCTTTTCTGAGCCAAAGCCGACTTCAGGATGGCGTTCTCCTTTCTTATTGCCCCTTCTTCGGCTTCAGCTTCAGCTTCAATAGACTTTGGACGTAGACGTACGAATACAGCATTAGCCTACACATGTTCGACATTATTTGATCAGTTCCAAATATCTAAGTATAAAGATAAATACAAAAATTAAAGAGAAAACCATTTACCTTCGCCAGATAGCTCATGTCTTCCTTAAGCAGATCCATGTTCGAACTGTTACCAAATCCATGATCGTCGGTCTCACGTACGAAGGCATCGAACAGTCAAAAGGGGAAGTTGGCGTTAAACCGAGGCCACATGGTTGGAGATGCCATGGCATCATGTTGAAACTCTGAAGATGATTGTCTTGGATGGGAGGGCATGGATTGATCGAGAGTTGGTGACGGATCCATATATATGTTTTCAGTAGACGGGGATCGAGTAGGATTAGGTTCATGGACCGATGAATGGATAGAAGATGAACCTGGATGACTGTCTGTTGGTTGTTTCCTTTTTTGAGAAAGTATGGGGATGGGTTCAATCGGCTCGTCATCAGACACTTGGATTTCAGTGGGGATTATTGGGGGAATGTCAGTCGAGGATGGAGGAACTCGAAGCTCATCAGCGATTAAGGGAGTAATCTTTGTCCTCAACTTTTTGACACGAAGGACTTTCGTCCGTTCGTGCAGAGGTATGTCAAAAAGACTTCTCTTGGTTGGAGAGAATTCAGGAGGTACAGAAGTGGGATTGTATGATGGGCTTGCTACTGGGTTTGCTTCTAGAATTGTCTCTGGATCTATCTCAGGGTCTGTATCTGGGCGGATTGATTTAGATCTCCTAGCAGCTCTCCTTTTTTGTCGGGGTTTAAGGGATTCTTCAGGTATAATGGGCTCGTCAACGTGTGGTTCATTAATCTGAGGGTTGACGATGGGTGTTTCAGTGGTGGGAGGATTGGCTTGAGGGGATTCTTCTGTTGGAAACTCTTCATTTGCATCTGTAATCTTCCCAGCAAAAAAACTTTAAACTCTTTTACCTCTGAAGAGTTCGGTCTAATCAAAGACACTACAAAGATTATATAACGACAGATCAGAACCAATATTATCAAAGGTTTCACAGAAATATACACAATGGTAGTTAGATACTTACGTTTATGATCATATAGTCATGCCTGCTTATAAAGGAGTCCATGTTTCCATTCCTCCTTCGGGAAATTACTCAAGAATTCAATTAGTTCGGCTACACGTTCTTCGGATATATCACCAAAATTAGCAGAAGTCTTTTCATCAGTGGTCCAGTTCGGTAAAGAGGTGATTTCTGGTCCCTTGACGAAAAACCGTTTCTCATGTCATCCTCTATTGCTCGAAGGAGTATTTATCAGCGACCGCCTCTCAAACTTTTTACCGGCCTTTTGTACGTGCTTTCCCAGAACTTTGAATCCCTTTCCTATGGTTTGGGCAATCTTGTATACAGTAAAGAAGAAGTCGAGAGTAGATTCGACTCTTAATTCATGACAGAACGCGATAAAAGCCAAAATGTGAATGTAGGAGTTTGGTACCAGTTGGGCAAACCCTACCCCAATAAACCCTAGGAGGGTAACCATACAGACATGAAAAGGAAACCTAACCTCTTTTTCGAGAAGGGTCACCGGAACAGCCGTCCAACCGTCTGGACGTTGATACATCTTTTCATTAGATTTGGGGGCTCTTATCAAATGGGTATCAGGGATGTGATAACGAGCCTTAATCTTGCGTAATTCAGTCTCAGAAATGATGGAGGGTGTGTTGGCGTGAGGATATTGTTCTTTGTTTTTGAAGAAGTCGGAGGGGTTAGGTATGGGTTTCGGAGGCACAGATTTTCCGCTGGGGGTGGCAGTTTTGGGGTTTGAGCTCGATGCTTCTTCAGTAAGATTGGGGCTAGGATGAATGGTGGTGATAGGGGTTACGCGAAGGGGAGAGTTCTGGTTCGATTTCAGAGTCACCATTGTTGAGACACCAGTACAAAGTACCTAATAGACAACGCTTAATAGACAACGTTTTTTATAAAAACGTTGTGGTTTTTTTTTTACAACGTTTTTATAAAAAACGTTGTAGATATATATGCAAAAACGTTATCTATTTAGAAGGATATTATTTTTATTTTAATTAGATAACGTTTTTTTAAAAAAACGTTATTTATTAAGAAAAACACGGAGCTTGAATATTAAAACACGTCTTTTTCTCTCTCAAAGGGCTCGAATCAGTGCAGTGCAGAGGAGATAGACCTTCGATCGATTTCCTTCAAAGTTGCAGTGCAGAGTTTTCGTTAGTGCAGAGGCCTGCTCGTTCGTTCCTTCTCTTCTCTCCAAGGGCTCGAATCGGACAAAGTTAGGGCTTCTCACTTCCTGGAAGGATGCAGAAGGTCAAGTTATTAGCAACACCACCACTAGAGAAACTGCCGTCTCTCAGTTAGGGCTTCGCGATGGTGATCTCAGTCAGTATATTTACCTCCAGTTAGGGTTTTATTGATCTGTATTTGGCTTATTTTTTATATATGAATGCTTGCGTGAGGCTGAGTTCGGCTCCAAGTCTGTGTAGATCTAGAGAAAGACTCCGAAAATTAACGTGTAGTTCGGCTTTCATATTTTCTGCAGTGGTAATCATGAGCGTGACTGGCCTGGTCCTGGGACAGGATCCTTTTAAGAGTACATCAAGAGTTAAGTTTGATAACATACTCGCATCTACATCTCCTCCCTTGCCTTTATCTTTTTCTTTGGTTGTGTTTGATTGTTAATGGTTCTCTTTCATCTCGTGCAGGTTACTGGAAAACTTACAGCCTTAAAGGGACTGGATGCACGGCTATAGGAGATAGGTTATTATCTTGATCTTGTTGTTGATGGGAAGCTTCCATTAAATCATGAGATTTTGTACCACTTGCAGGTAACCTTTGTATATACATTTGCATTCTACTTTTGGGCTTCATGTATTAACATATATCTGTCTGTACGTGCAAAATTGTATAATGCTATACCTGACTACCAGAGTACAATGGGGACACTTGTTTTAGTTATACACCAGATTAAATTATTTGATCATTTTTTCAAGATAAAAGTAGTCAAAAGTTTCAAATAAACATTCTCATTTCACCCAAATTTGAGAGCTTGGTTCCGTCTCTGAGTTGGCTTCAAATGGCAGTAGCTTTGACACATGAAATTTATGTGGACAACAATGATAATACACTAATGCTAGCCTATTTCTTTCTTATTTAATTGTGGTAGGCATGTATGAATCCATAGATAGCTAGTTTATTAATCAATGAAAAGGAGGGAAAAGAAATGATGTGTTTGAGGTGCAATATACTCTTAACAATGCTTATCTAGTAAATCAGTGCTAGATTATGTAAGTTATAAGACTCCCTTGCCACTTTTTCTGAATCAATCATATTCTACACCTGCTAACTAGAAAAGTTTCAGGGTCTCAGTTTCAAGGGAGAGTTGGTAGGTGTTTGGAGATCGGTAAGTTTGTTTTAATTCTGGTTTGTGCACAGCTGTTGAACTAACTGACCAAAGAACAGATATGCTATCTGATACATATGATTGTGATGGTTTGATTGCTAACAGCTTGAATATATAAGTAAAATATTAGTGATTGTTAAGCGGTATCTGCTAATGTTCCATGTTTACTTCTTTTTGATTTCGTCTCTGCAGCTTTTATTTGATCAAGCTGCCACTTGTTTGCCCGATTACTTAATTCTTAAAAAGAATAGTAACTGTATTGTACATGTAATGATAATTTACATAATCCTCTGTTTTCACATTTGAGGCTTAAATACACTTTAAACCTTGAAAAGGAACTTAAATAGCTGTTTGTTTCAATGTATTTTAAGTAGGTGATTTCATTTTGATAATTCAGTATTATTATTATTATTATTATTAGTTATTAGCAAGAATTGGTTAGTGCAGTTATTAGCAATATAATTGCACATATTCTATGCAGGGAGTTGGGGTTAACTTGTTTGATCCAAAGCAAAAACTTTACCCCTTGCCACTGGAGCTGATGTAGCCAAGAACTCAAAAAACAAGGACAGTGCAGGGTACTATTAGTTTGATATCATTAATCAAGCTAAACCCCAACTAATGATAATTAAATTAATTGCACAATCTTTTTTTATACAGGTATTGTATTGAAGATTCAATGGATGCTAAAAAAGTAAAGGGAAAGCTTGTTCATTGCAAGCTATCATCATGGGGTATTGATTCAGTTGTCAAAGGCCTTGGCCGGTGCATGATTTTATACCTATTATGAAACACCATCATCAATTATTGTTTGCCTGCCTAAATTACCTTGGTGTTGGCCTGTCTTCATATGTAGATCACTCATGAACTTGGTGCAAAAATTTTCATGAACCCTAATTTATTCTATAGGTTATCAATATTAGTGGGTTTGATTGATTTAAGGAGTGTACTCCCAAGTGCAAACTTTACTCGATTAATGTCTCATGTAGATTACTTCTTGGTTAATATATACTTTTCTAAAAGCAGTATAATGTTTGCTTGCATTGCTATTCCATAATATATGTTCTTGTTGTCTTCCTCTTAAATTCTTAATGATACTTTTGTTGATATTTGCAGACACTCCCCCCCACTAGATATTACTCGATTAATGATGTTTCAAATTACTACACCACCGAAAACTATTACGAGCAGATTCTTCTCATTTTTCAATGAGACATTTAACAAAATTAAAAATTGCGGCAAGTATTTTTTACACCTCAACCTGTATGCATACTGACTTGCAACAGACAACAATATTCACTCCATGAGCCAATTGTATAATTTAGAGGCCAATCTTTTGATAACATGCAACCTCTATTCTGGTTATGTGACATAGGGTCTACTCTTATGCAGCAGAGTTTTGCTTTTATGAGTTGCTAACTTATTTTGATTTTCTGATCACAGGTTATCAGTGGCTTAAATATGGGTAGCAACTGTTGTTATCACATGTTAGTAACACCTTTTATCTTTTGTGCCATGTTGGCCTTGATATGGTTAGATATCTCATTACTGCCTGAATTGAGATATAAGTGTCAATTTACAACGCAATAGTCACTCTTATCTTCTGTACATGATGTTATGTGTATATGTGTGTGTAAATGAAAAAAGTTAGCTGCTGAACAATTAGCTTGTGTGGATGTTATTTGAGAAACAAATAAAAGTATTTATATCATTGTAATTCTTTGTTCTCTTCTTCACAAATAGTTTTCGTGGATGTAGTAATTTGAAACTGTAAACGAATGATATTATTGGGATGTATTTTGAATGGTTGATATATTTTGGCTATATATCATGGCATTAGCATATTGCAGGTGCATTGGTAATTTTGGTAAACCACGTCTTTTTTTTTCTTTTTTATCTACAACGTTTAAAAAACGTTGTCTGATATACTAAACAACAACGTTTTTATTCAAAAAACGTTGTGGAATCATACCTTCTACAACGTTTTTAAGCATCTGCTAATTTTTAAAAAATAAATCTACAACGTTTTTTTCCTAAAAAACGTTGTCTATGGTTCTTAACTACAAATTTTTAAAAACGTTGTGTAAGGGTGTCAAATAGACAACACCCTTAACCACGACGTTTTTCTGACTGAAACCACAACGTTTTTTCTGCGTTGTCTATTTACTGTTTTGTAGTGGTGAGATTTTGCAAAACTGAGAAGGAAGTTCGAGAGAGAAGGGAAGAGCTCAAAGGTTCAAAATTCAAATTGATAGGTAAAAATATCAATTTGGACAGAAATTACTTTTTATACTGACAGTTACACGAGTTACGAAGGTGACACATTTAATTTCTGGCAATGATGGGGAAGTTGAATGGGAAGCGTCTGGTTTAAGCCTAACATATTTATCAGATTGGGCATCTCAATTGAACTTTCGGTCTCAGTCCATCTCATTACCTTAACTCTCCACCGTTTGGGCTTTGGTAAATTTCAGTTTAGGCTTATTTCAATCCTATCAGGTCCTATAATATCATGAATCGTTTATAGTTTTCTATTAAATGTCCTATTTAATAAAAAAATTAGGGGGCAATGTTGGGTCATAATATTTCTCCTATTGGGCCGAGTAGATTGAGCCTACTTATTTGTTTAGTCCATTAGGTCCTCATTATTGAGTCTTAAAGTCACTGGGCCTGGTCATTATATTATTCCTGTTGGGTCCTTTTAAGATCTGGTCGAATCAGTGGATCGGCCCATTAGATATTTTAATATCTCTATCTTTGACTTGTAATGATGAAAAAGGAAGGCCGTTGATTGTTGTAACTGCAATGCATTAATGTGGATGGAAATATAACTGGCCGGCGACATAAACAGTGCATGAAAAAGGTGACAGCCTGCATGCAATCGCCAGAAATCACTGAGTAGTGGGAGGTTGTGTCAGACGATAGTGGGTGACACGGTAAACCAGGTAAGAGAGTATAACCTAGCAAGGAAGTCTTCAAGAGAAGGTACACACATTCAACTAAGATTTTTTATCTCTCAAGAGGCTAGATATTTTATCCTCCATTGTTAACCTTTGTGATTGTCTTTATTGACTTTTACGTCTGAGCTATCCCCCGACGGTCGAAATCGTCAAACATGTAATGTTGATTGTATTTAGTATATAGAATCAAAATGTCTTATGTGATTGGGAAGTCGGAAAAAATCTTGCGTTAACAATGGGCATTGGAAATTGGAATAGGTGACAGAAAAGAGATTTGTGTGTGTTAGTTTGTTAAGAAAACATAAAGAAAGAGAAATTGTGTGGCATAGAATTAGAAACAAATATCTTGCCGGAATAACTTTCTTGGGAAAATAACATCAAACCATATCCTAGTAGTCACAATCGTAGGACTAAAAGGGCGATTCTGTAAAGAAAATTTGTGGGCCCCATCAGTCTTTCAAAATATCCTACATTCTTTCCTTTGTTTTTTTTCCTTTTTTTAAATTTAATTTAATAATTTCACCGACTAAACCCATACCACCCACTAGGAGTCTGTTCCGAATTTATAAATTATTTTAAGTTGTTATTTATAAACATTAATTTACTTTATAAATAAAAAATAAAGTTAAAATAAATTATAAAGGTGTCATAATTATTTATAAGTTAAAATTAAATATAATAATTATTAAAACAGATATTAATAAATAGGAATTAAGATCCTCTTTATTTTATTTTCATGATCTATATTTAAAATGTATTAGAACGTAACATTATGATATTGATGGGAAATAAAAAAAATCAAAATAGATATTATATTTTGTTAAAATAATTTATAAATTATTTTAAAATAAATTATAAATATTTGTTTATTTTTTTTGACTTAAAAATTAACTTATAAATAAAAAAATAAATTATTGTGAAACGCAAATAATTTGATAAGTCACTGACGAACAGGCTGTAGATTCATCAACTGAACAAAATCTATATAAACACCCCAAACCCTTCACTCCAAAATCACAATTCCTACAACAAACTCTCTCTACTAAGAAAAATCACTCTCTCTCTCTTGAAATCCTTGTTAATTATAAACAATTCCCCAAATGGCTTCTACTCTTTCTACTGCTGCTGCTGCTGGTACCCTAGTGAAGGCCGCTAGCCTGCCGAGCCGTGCTTATGTCACTTTCTTGGCCGGCAACGGCGACTATTGGAAAGGGGTGGTGGGTTTGGCCAAAGGGCTGAGAAAGGTCAAATCTGCGTACCCACTTGTGGTGGCGGTTCTGCCTGATGTGCCGGAGGAGCACCGCCGTATACTGGTGTCTCAGGGATGTGTTATCCGTGAGATTGAGCCGGTGTACCCGCCGGAGAACCAGACTCAGTTTGCTATGG
Source organism: Panax japonicus (assembly GCA_020205505.1). NCBI lineage: Eukaryota > Viridiplantae > Streptophyta > Magnoliopsida > Apiales > Araliaceae > Panax > Panax japonicus. The sequence goes on from CM035106.1 coordinate 49,562,978, forward strand.
CATACTATGTCATTAACTACTCCAAGCTTCGTATTTGGGAGGTCAGTTTTTTTAGGCGTCTGTTATTTACGTTATATGTTTCATATTTTGTGCTGCTGAAATATTGTTTTGATTTGTTTTTGGTGGACGTAATTAATTGCATGCAGTTTGTGGAGTATAGTAAGATGATATATTTAGATGGGGACATTCAAGTGTTTGAGAATATAGACCACCTATTTGACATGCCGGATGGCTATTTCTATGCCGTGATGGACTGTTTCTGTGAGAAAACATGGAGTCACAGCCCACAATACAAGATTGGGTACTGCCAGCAGTGCCCCAACAAGGTCCAGTGGCCTGCTAAGTCTGAATTGGGGCCCAAGCCCCCTCTTTACTTCAATGCTGGCATGTTTGTCTATGAGCCCAATCTATCCACCTATGATGATCTCCTCAGTTCTGTCAAGACTACCCCTCCTACCTCCTTTGCTGAACAGGTAGTACTTTCAAGGCTAATTCAGTCATTTTCCTTTTCATCAAAGGCTAGCTAGAAAGTCATCATGCATGTTTTATAATTAATTGGTTAATTATTTGTGCATGCAGGACTTTTTGAACATGTTCTTTAGGGATATTTACAAGCCTATCCCACCAGTATACAACTTGGTTTTGGCCATGCTATGGCGCCACCCGGAGAACATAGAGGTAGACCAAGTGAAAGTGGTTCACTATTGTGCTGCCGGATCGAAGCCATGGAGGTACACCGGAAAAGAAGAGAACATGGGCAGAAAAGACATCAAAATGGTAGTGACAATGTGGTGGGATATATACAACGACGAGTCTTTGGATTACCAGGCAAATAACTTGGCACCGGCGGTGGAAACTGAAGCTGATGCCGTAGAGAAATTTATGGCATCGTTATCAGAGGGTGGAATTGTGAAGTTTATTTCAGCCCCATCTGCAGCTTAGTTTCTTAGTTTTATGTTGGTGGTTATGTTTAATGTTTTGGGTTTTATTTTTAATCTCGTCTTCCTTTGTTTTTAAATTTTTTGAGGAAGATGAGATTAAAAATAAAACTCAAAACATTAAACATAACCACCAACATAAAATAAAAAAAAAACTCCCAAACAGACAAAGCAAAAATCTCTCCAGAGATGATAATATAATTCCTTAACAAAAAAAATAAAAAAATCAGTCATATAAACAATTAGTCCGACGAAAAGGAAAATAAACTTCACATAAGCGAAAAATAATTTATTTGATTAAAAGAAGAGATCGACATGTCATGGTTATCAGAGGGTGGAATTGTGAAGTTTACTTAGGGGGTGTTTGATAAAAATTGAATGAATCTGAATCTGAATGAGCTGAATCTGAATCTGAATCTGAATCTGAATGAGCTGAATCTGAATGGAAAAAACAGTTTGATAACTGACATATCTTAAAAATTTGAATGACATATTTTTAATATTTTACCCCTCTGAAAAAATTCAAAGTTGTTGTAAATTTATTTAATATTACATAATATAATAGTTAATATTTTTTTTTATTTTTATTATTATTTTTATTTTTTTTTACTTCATTCAGCCAACCATTCAGCCATTCAGACCAAAAATTCGGACTTAACCATTCAGCCAACGCATCTGACCGATTCAGCCATTCAGACGATTTTTTTTTCAAAACAAACACACTTAATGATTCAGCCACTTACCGATTCAGTCATTCAGACCCATTACGTTCTAAACAAACAGCCCCTTAAGTTTCTTAGTTTTTCAAGTTTTTGAAGAGGAAGATGGGTGAATTATTTGAAGTTTTCAGGTAGGATATATTGGTAATATTGTTGGGTTTGAAGTATAATTGTGTACCAAAATTAGCCTGCAGCTATTATAATTAATGACAATCTCGTGTGTTATACAAAAGAATAAACTATTATTTCCTGTGTCAACTTTTGAGTGCCATGATTTATAATGATGTGCTAAATTTTTTTTACAACGTTTAAAAAATATGCTCACTTCTGTCACAAATTAAATTTTTTTTATTAGTTTTAGTACGTTAATTAATTAATAAATTATTTTTTTTATTATTTATATTTATAATAAGTATTAAAAGTTGGAATGAATAGAAAAAAAAAGTCTGTAAAGTCGTTAAATAAAAGACATATATTATACTGGTAATATAGTATTATGATTCATTAGTTTCTAATATAAATCTTTTCTCATTTCTTTAATTTTTAATAAAAATTGAGTAAAAGAATTTTGAGAGTATAAGTAAAAAAAAATAGGATAAAAGAGTTTAAGAATTATATGTATATTGAGTTGCTTTTTAGCTTCAATAGTCAGTTAATTTTAAACCAAAAGATATAAGAAAATAAATTTTAAAGTATGAAAGACATACATAATTATTCGAGTACTGTTAGAGACACAAATTATTTTATAAATATTTTATAAATTGTTAATGTTGCATACTTCATCTCAGTATATTGATCAATAAATTGTTTCAATATAATTTTCGGCCCCATAAAATATGCTGAGGTGGAGTATGTCACATCAGCAGTTTATAAAATATTTGTAGAATAATTTGTATATCTAACATTATTCTAATCATAAATATCGTATGCATACATGCTTTTAGATTACAATACAATACAAATTTAGTGAATTTATAAGTAAAGAAAAGTGATGCTTGTAGATTTTTACTGCTTACGTTTTAAAATTAAAGATATATTTTTTCTTATTTATATTTTCTAACAAACGATAAGAATATTAATTAAAAATTATTATTTTTTCCATAAAAATTGTCGTTTCAAAGAAAAAGCATATAATTTCTGTCATTAAAGAAAAGGGTAACCACTGTATGCTCATGGTTTGTCTTTTCTCTTTTTAAGTAGTCATCCATTTTCAGATATGGAAATTAAATTCAACAAAAAGAAGGCAGAGAGCAAATTTAATTAGCCTTATTTAGAAGGAAAGTCATCCTCAAGATTAAGGTGTAAACGAATCGAGTCGATCAGAGTATTGAGTTACTCAGATTTGGTTCATAAAATTTATCGAGTATAAAATAAAATTTGATTGAGGCTCATTTAGCTACCGAGTCGAGCACGATTCCGAATCGAGCTCGAGCAGTTTGGATTTTTCCAACGAATATGATCCGAGTATCAATAGAAAATTATAATTTCAGGAATTTCGAGTAATTTATCGAACTTTAAAATGTGCTCATATTTGACTCATTTATATTTCGAGTCGAGCTCGAATCGAACTTTTACTCGAACGAGTACGAATCAAGCCCGAACTGTTTGTTTATTTTACGGCCTTACTGTAAGACCCCGAATTTTATGAAATAAAAGTATTCAAATTTTCTTATAATTACTATTCATGAGTTACTATTCATGAGTTACTATTTACGAGTTACTATTCATGAGTTACTATTCATGAGTTATTATTCACCAGTTACTATTCACGAATACTATTCTTGAAGCATGATAATTTTTGTTATAGTAATTACTGTTCAATATTTTATTTTATTGATTCAATAATTGCTACGTTGATATTTTATATTATTGTTGTTTAAATAATTGTCAGGGCACATTATTTTCCATTATCGGATTAATAATTCATATTATTTGGATAATATTATTAGATGACATTGTTGGAAATGTCTAGAAAATTCTGTCAAAGAAAAGTTTGGTCATCTAATTGCGCGCCAGTAAGGAGAAATCCTTATTGGAAAGCCCCCTATTTTTTGGGAACTACCTGATTGTCAGTATTGTGATTCTGTAATATTATTTGTGAATAATTAATTATTGATTTATATGATAAGGAAAATATTAATTTTATGTGGATATAGATGGAGAAAATTTTTAATGTGACAATTGTTGAAAATTAATATTTATCTTTTTCTGATAAAATAATTCATTTAAATATATTATTTTAATAATATATTAATGGTGATATTTTTACAATGAATGTGGGATATATGAGTATATGAGGAGGAAGAGTATTTTTGTGGCATTAAATGATTAACACATGTTTTGTGTGTCGGTGGACAACAATTCTTGACCGAAATTTGATTATAGCCTGTAAAATCGTCCGTTTGTGGATTTCGGTCAATATCTGTTTGGAATTTGGAAAAACTTTCTTCTGCAAAGTTGTAGATAATGGAATTTCCTATGAAAAGACGTGAGTTTCGAATTTTTTTAATAAAAGAGCTATTTATTGTGAATTATTGAAGTTTCGAAGTTCCGAAATAATTAATTTTTGGAAGTTTTATTTATTTTTTTGATGAAAAACATTTTTTTTTGTTTTGTGAGCCCCATGAAACATGTGTTAATGGATGAATTCAGATGGTCAAGGTGGGCTAAGGAAAATTATATTTATATATATATATATATATAAATTAATATTATATTAAATTTTCTACTTTAGTGTTCTAAGTAATTTTCTATAAATAGGTGCTTAGGTTAGAATTGAAAATCACACCAGAAACTGAAGTTTTCTCTCTATTTCTCTCTCTATATTATCAAGTGTATTTTTATAAGTATTTTGATATCTTGAGTGTTGCTATACGGTGCAAGTTCGTTCGACGTTATTTCAGTCAGAAGTACTGCTCTTTTGAGGTAAGGGATAGTAAGGGATTTTTAAGGGTGGTTATGTTTTTCAGTTTTGCATTTTTTCGGACCTTCAAAAATTTTGGAAAAATTTGAAATGATATTTTGATGAATTTTGTAGATTGTGTCCAAAAATGACGATTTTTGGATGTATATATTAGGAGTTATGGATTTTATGAGAAAAAACTATTTTAAAAGTAACCGCTTATAACTCCTTGTGATTAACTCCAAAATTGATGAAATTTTTATTGGGAGAATATCTATATAATATAAGTATAACGTGTAAATTTCAGAATTTTTGGAAAAAAGTAAAATTTATGATAAATATTTTAATATTCGGCGGTTTTGGCCATATGAAAATAGTAAATGAATTTTAAAAATTCTGAGAAAAATATATGTTCAATATGGAAATATATTCTGCTAAATCCCAGAAAAGAAATATTTTTGGAACTGATTTGGTATTTTTCATGAAAATGGTCTAGTTATGAGTAAATAAATTAAATATGTTATATGAAGGAAGAAAATTGGAAAATATGATTTTATGGCTTGAGAATCATATATGAGGTATATGCAGATTTTTAATGAGAGTTTTGGTTATTAGTAATAAAATCTTATGAGTTTGGTATTTTATGGTGATTGAATGCATTAATTAGTAAAGTGTAAACAATTTAATTAAATTATTTATAAGTTTAAGAAATTATTAAATATTGTTGTAATATTAAGAATATTAAGATTTTGATATTATTAAGTGATTTATAACATTTGGATTAAGGTGTTATAAATATTGATATGGATTTTATTGTGAAATTTTATCTCTTTGTGTTGGGATTACTATTCACGTATACGACACTATTCACCAAAAAATATAATTTTTCTTTTTATCCAAGATGTTTATTATGGTTATTATCTTTGATTGAATCCATATTTTTATAATATTATTTTTATTATCATATATAACATTTTTATAATCCTGGTGAAGAAATTTCTCTTTGACTTGAGTGTAAAGATGGGTAGATTATTGGTATGATCGTGATTATGAGTTCTCTTTGGCCGGTAGTGCAAAGTTAAATTGTTGACTGGTATGATCATGACCAATGAATTTATAATTGAATATCTTTAGCTTAAGTGCAAATGTGAATTGATCAACATATATGGTTATAATTATGGTTTATATAAATTCTGAAATGATTATATATTTCTTTGAGATATGAATATCTTTGGCATGTAGTGCAAAGATCAATTATTGATGAATATCTTTGGTCCATAGTGCAAAGATGACTTGTTGTTGAATATCTTTGGCATATAGTGCAAAGATGAACTGTTGATGAATATCTTTGGCCGTGGTGAAAAGATAAATTTATTAGTATGTTTATGAACAGGAACAGTGATTTGGTATAACCATGATCTTTGATGTTTCAGGTAAAGACAGGTGATGAAATATTATCTTCGTCTTGGATGCGAAGAGGAATTTAGAATCACAATTATGATTATTAGTTATTCATATGGTTATGGAAAAGAACTGTTGATTGATGTTACAGGGATAAAATATTATTGGTGGACTTTTAATGTAGAGAAGATAATAGACTTTATGGTCTATTTGACTTTTCTAATGGATTGCTTGTTCCGCTGCAACTATGGTTGAAAATTTTATCATCAACCATATGTTCTAAATCTCTGATTTATTATTGATGAATGCTATTGATAATTTAATTATCTTTAGTCATGATATTATTTACTGAGCTAGTTGTGCTCACCCTTTTGCTTTACAATTCCTTTCAGGTAATAAAAGTGTAGCTGGGTCGAACGGGGGATAAGAAGGGAATAGAACGGTGGTCTATAGATATTGAGGGTGAGGTGAATTTAACTTGGAAGGGTATTTTGTCACTATCATACAAGATGTCTAATGACATACAACCTTGTGTCATCATAAGACAGGGTTGTGCTCATCCACTTGCTGAGTATATTTACAAGCACTACCTATATAATCTTGGTGTTTGTTTGGAGTTTAATTCTCAATTAGAGACGGTGGAGATAATGATAGTAATCTTCTCGTTTTTCTTTGAGGTCTATTGGGTCAACCAAGAATAATTTTGTGGTCATATGATATCTACCATAACCTAAAAGTATGGCCTCCCATGTACGAAGGTTTCTTTGAGCACTTCCCAAAGATTCTAATTTCTAAAACAGTTTTTGACTATACATTTATGTAAGGTGTCATTATGAGGTGCTATCCACGGTTGGGACATGAGTCACAGTTGATATATATTTGTATCCAAACTCACAGCATATGTGTTGTTATATTTTACATGACAATTGTTGTAATAAAGTTGTAGTTATTTTCTGTACCATGTATTTGGCGACTCAGAATGGGTTGGATGGAATGGATCTATTTTGGGTTCATCACAGTTTGTATCAGAGCTTAGGGATATGATCTCTGGCGGAGATCGAGAAATAGAACTAGGAGGGGAGAGACGAGTAAATCCTTCGCTATTGTGTCCTACCTAAGCTGAATTTTCTTTCATAAGTTGACAAATTGTGATATGTCAATGAACCTTTGTTTTGAAGTTGTATTCCAGAATGATATATGAAATACAGGAGATGAGCAATGGAGAAATCATGGGGACATAGAAGATGGAATCTGAAATGAAAGCAAAGCATTCTCAACTCTTTGAAATACCAGGTACGTAAATTTCGGGGACGAAATTTCATAAGGAGGGGAGATTGTAAGACCCCAAATTTTATGAAATAAAAGTATTCAAATTTTTTTATAATTACTATTCATGAGTTACTATTTATTAGTTACTATTCATGAGTTACTATTCACGAGTTACTATTCAGGAGTTACTATTCACGAGTTACTATTCATGAGTTCTAGAATACAACTTCATTGCTCCATTGCTCATCTCCTGTATTTTAGATATCATTCTAGAATACAGCTTCAAAACAAAGGTTAATTGACATATCACAATTTGTCAACTTAAGTAAGAAAATTCAGCTTAGGTAGGACACACACTAGCGAAGGATATTACTCGTCTCTCCCTTCCTAGTTCTAATACCGGATCTCTGCCAGAGATTATATCCCTAAGCTCTGATACCAACTGTGACGTCCCCAAAATAGGTCCAATCCATCCAACCTATTTTGAGTCGCCAAATACATGGTATAGAAAATAACTACGACTTTGTTACTACAATTGTCGTCCAAAATACAACAACACATATACTGTGAGTTTTAATACCAACTGTGACTCGTGTCCCAACTATGGACAGCACATCACAGTGATACCTTACATAAAGGTACAATCTAGAACTGTTTTAGAAATTAAAATCTTTGGGAAGTGCTCAAGAAAACCTTCGTACATAGGAGGCCATGAATCTAAGTTATGATAGATATCATATGTCCAGAAAATTATCCTTGGTTGATCCAATAGACCCCAAAGAAAAAGGAGAAGATTACTATTATGTTCCTTTCAATGGTGAGTCTTCTCTTGACATATAACTATCTCCACCATCTGCGATTGAACATTATGTTTCAACCCAACTCCAAGATCATATAGGTAGTGCTCGTAGATATACTCAGCAAGTGGATGTGCAAAAATCTTTCTTATGATAACACGAGATTGTATGTCATTAGACATCTTGTATGATAGTGACAAAACACCCTTCTAAAGTTGGGTTCGCCTCACTCTATTCAGTTCACCAAAATTAAATATCAAATGACGTATACAATACGACACATTTATCTAAAGTTCTCAATAAAATTATTTTCATACTATTTAAGGAGAACCTCAACAGCTATAGACCATCGTTCTATTCCCCTATTATCCCTGCTCGACCCAGCTACACTCTTATTACCTGAAAGGAATTGTGAAGCAAAAGAGTGAGCACAACTAGCTCAGATATTAGTAAAGAATATCATGACTAATGATAATTAAATTATCAATAGCCTTCATCAGTAATAAATCAGAGATTTAGAACATATGGCAGATGATAAAACTTTTCAACCATAGTTGCAGCGGAATGAGCAATCCATTAGAAGAGTCAAATAGACCATAAAGCCTATTAAATTCTCCATGTTAAAATTCCACTAACAATGCTTTAACCCTGTAACATTAATCAACAGATCTTGTTCACAGTCATGTGAATAACTCATAATCATAATTGTAGTTCTAATTTTCTATTCTCATCCAAGACGAAGATATTTTCATCACCTGTCCTTACCTGTAATATCAAAGATCATGGTTACACCAAATCACAGTTTGTGTTCATAATCATACTAATAAATTCATCTTTGCACTATGGGCCAAAGATATTCATCAACAGTTCATCTTTGCACTACAGGCCAAAGATATTCAACAACAGAACATCTTTGCACTACGGGCCAAAGATATTCAACAACAGGTCATCTTTGCACTTACATGCCAAATATATTCATTAATAATTCATCATTGCACTACGGGCCAAAGATATTCATATCTCAAAGAAATATACAATCATTTCAGAATTTATATAAACCATAATTATAATCATGTTGATCAATTCATCTTTGCATTTAAGCTAAAAATATTCAATTGTAAATTCAATGGTCATGATCATACTAGTCAACGATTCAACTTTGCACTACTGGCAAAAGAGAACCCATAGTCACAATCATATCAATAATCTACCAATCTTTACACTCAAGTCAAAGAGAAATTCCATCACCAGGGTTATAAAAATGTTATATATGATAATAAAAATAATATGATCAAAACATGGATTTAATTTCAAGAGTAAGATTCATAAACCAACGATAATTTGGTCGAAAAAAGAATCAAATTTTGTCGTGAATAGTACCCCGTAAATAGTAACTCGTGAATAGTAACCCTGACACAAAAAAATAAACTTTCACAATAAAATCCATATCAATATTTATAACACATTAATCCAAATGTTATAAATCACTTAATAATCTCATAATCTAATATTATTAATATTACCACAATATTTTAATCTTTTCTTAAACTTATAAATAATTTATTTTAATTGTTTACACTTTACTAATTAATGTATTTAATCATTCTAAAATGCCAAACTCATAAAATTTCATCACCAATAACCAAAATCCTCATCAAAAATCTGCATATACCATATATATGATTCTCAAGCCATAAAATCATATTTTCTAATTTTCTTACTTCACATAACGTATTTAATTTATTTACTCATAACTATTCTATTTTCATGAAAAATACTAAATCAGTACCAAAAATATTTCTTTTCTTGTATTTAGCATAAAATAGTCCTATATAAAACATATATTTTTCTCGGAATTTTTAAAATTCAATTACCATTTTTCATGTGGCTAAAACTGTCGAATATTTAGACATTTATCATAAATTGTACTTTTATCCAAAAATTTCAAAATTTACAGGGTATACTAATATTATATATATGTGCTCCCAATAAAAATTTCATCAATTTAGGAGTTAACCACAAGGAGTTATAATGGTTTATTTTTAAAATAGTCTTTTCTCATAAAATCCATAACTCCTAATATATACATCCAAAAATTGCAATTTTTGGACACAGTCTATAAAACTCATCAAATTATCATTTTAAATTTTTCCAAAATTTTTGAAGGTCTGAAAAAAGTACGAAACAGAAAAACATAATAACCCTTAAAATTCCTTACAATCCCTTACCTCGAAAGAGCAGTATTTCTGACCGAAATGGAAAGCCGAAGGAATCTTGCACTGAATAACAACTCTCAAAGTATCTAAATACTCATAAAATATTCTTGATAATATAGAGAGAGAAAGCTTATATTTCTGGTGTGATTTTCAATTCTAACTTAGCCCTCTATTTATAGAAAAATATTAGCACGCCGAAGCAGACTTGACTTGCTACCTGATGGCTTTACCTACTATTATTGCCACCCACCACATTTGAATTAGAATTTCAACACATTTTTTCACCAACCATAGGTGGGGCCCACCAATTCTAGAATTTTCCACCAAAATGATAAATTCGGGTACTTCAACAATTTCTGAACCAGTCACCTCTTAAAATTTATAACAAATTATACGTTCATTTTTAACGGTTCAAAATTTGTGGACATATACTCAACTTATATATGTATAACATATCCAAAAATCACAGCGATCCAACGGTCAGATCAAAAATTATAATTCACGCAATATATCTCAAGAACACTAGTTTGATATTTTAATACTTCCAATCCGACAAAATACTGATAAAACACCTCAACATTAATTCTTTTAATTATATCCACATAAAATAAATATATCCAACAATTATATCCATATCAAATAAATATTTCTTTATCATATAAATCAATAATTAATTATTCTCAAATAATATTACAGAATCACAATTATGACAACCAGGCCGTTCCCAGAAAAGAGGGGGCTTTCCAATAAGGATTTCTCCTTACTAGCGCGTAATTAGGTGACCAAACCTCTCCTTAGACATAACTTTCTAGACATTGCCAATAATGTTATCTAATAATATTATTCAAATAATATAAATTATTGATCTGATAATAGAAACTAATGTATAGTGACAATTATTGAAATAATAATAATATAAAATATCAATGCAGCAATTATTGAATCAATAAAATAAAATATTGAACAGTAATTACCGTAAAAATTATTGAGTAGTGTCTTCTTACGTAAGAATTAATAATTCAAAAATACTGTGTAATACCGTGTGTTACTGTGCAACCACGCGTATTACTGTATTTTAACCACCGGTTATTCCAAAAGTGTTAATGGTAACTACGCCGTTATTTATAAAAACTCAAACTTGTCGTTTTCTTTATCAGACAGTTATTCTGTTATGGGCCCACAAATAACTGCGCCGTCGTACGAATATTCCCCGACAACAAGAATATTCCACGACCAAATGAATATTTCCCGACATAAATTGTATTTTTATCCAAAAATTCTAAAATTTACAGGGTATACTAATATTATATAGATGTACTCCCAATAAAAATTTTATCAATTTTAGAGTTAACCACAAGGAGTTATAAGGGTTTACTTTTAAAATAGTCTTTTCTCATAAAATCCATAACTCCTAATATATACATCCAAAAATTGCCATTTTTGGACACAATCTATAAAACTCATCAAATTATTATTTCAAATTTTTTCAAAATTTTTGAAGGTCCGAAAAAAGTACGAAACTAAAAAACATAATAACCTTTAAAATCCCTTACAATCCCTTACCTCGAAAGAGCAGTATTTCAGACCGGAATGAAAAGCCGAAGGAACCTTGCACTGAATAACAACTCTCAAAGTATTTAAATACTCACAAAATATGTTTGATAATATAGAGAGAGAAAGAGAGAAATCTTATATTTCTTGTGTGATTTTTAATTCTAACTTAGCCCTCTATTTATAGGAAAATGTTAGCACATCGAAGCAGACTTGACCTGCTACATGATGGCTTTACCTGCTACTATTTCCACCCACCACATTTGAATTAGAATTTCAGTACATTTCTTCACCAACCATAGGTGGGGACCACCAATTCTAGAATTTTCTACCAAAATAATAAATTCGGATACTTCAATAATTTTTAAACTAGTCACCTCTTAAAATTCATAACAAATCATACGTTGTTTTTTAACGGTTCAAAATTTGTGGATAAATACTCAACTTCTATATGTATAACATATCCAAAAATCATAGCGATCCAACGGTCGAATCAAAAATTATAACTCACGCAATATATCTCAATAACACTGGTTTGATATTTTAATACCTCCAACCCGACAAAATACTAATAAAACACCTCAACATTAATTCTTTCAATTATATCCAGATAAAATAAATATATCCAACAATTATATCCATATCAAATAAATATTTCCTTATCATATAAATTAATAATTAATTATTCACAAATAATATTACAGAATCATAATTATGACAACTAGGCTGTTCCCAGGAAAGAGGGGGCTTTCCAATAAGAATTTCTTCTTACTGGCGCGCAATTAGGTGACCAAATCTCTCCTTAGACAGAACTTTATAGACATTGCCAATAATGTTATCTAATAATATTATTCAAATAATATGAATTATTGATCTGATAATAGAAAATATTGTGCAGTGATAATTATTGAAACAACAATAATATAAAATATCAATGCAGCAATTATTGAATCAATAAAATAAAATATTGAACAGTAATTACTGTAACAATTATTGAGTAGTGTCTTCTTACGTAAGAATTAATAATTCAAAAATACTGTGCAATACCGTGTTACTGTGCAACCACGCGTATTACTGTATTTTAACCACCGGGTATTCCAACAGTGTTAACGGTAACAACTACGTCGTTATTTATAAAAACTCAAACTTGTCATTTTCTTCATCCGACAGTTATTATGTTATGGGGCCCACAAATGACTGCGCCGTCGTACAAATATTCTCCGACAACAAGAATATTCCACGACCAAACGAATATTCTCCGACAGAAATGAGTATTTTATAACCACTTGCGTATTTTGAAAATTTTACATATATCACCCTTAACTTTAAACTTTTATCAATTTAACCATTTACTGAATAATAATTATAAGAAAAATTGAATACTTTTATTTCATAAAATCCGGGGTCTTACATGTAACATGTTCGAGTTTGACTAACAGTATTCAAGTTCGATTTGAGTCCGACAAAATTCAAATCGGTTCGATTCGCTTGCACACCTAATTGTAACTATCTAGCTAGTCCTATTTACTGACTCAACTTATATAACAAAACTCAGTTAATAAATAGTTAGTATAGTTTAATTTTTAACAAATACCTTCAAACGGATCTGTCAAATTTTTTAATTATCATTATGAATTTTTTTGTTGCATTTGTTATAGTAAATATTGAATTTTAACTCTAAAATTATATTTGAGGGCTAGCACAAATATAATTGTTAAAGGCTCCATGCATGTTTAATTTGATGATGATATGATTAATGTATATTTGAATTAGTAATTCCTTTAAAATCCTTAATAAGAGTATGATGTAAAAGGACTTGAAATAGAAAGATTAAACTTATTAAGTTGATTTTATGAATTGAACTGATGTGTATGTATGATAGGATTAAGTCGATCGTTTAGTTAAGTTGATCGATCATAGAGCTACTCCTGCCAAATCATAAAGTATATTGAATGGACGATTGCAGAGTCTGTCAAAAGTTTTCAGAGTTATCTCAAGATCGTAGAGTTCGCTCTAAGATTGTATAGTGAAGAAAGATCGCAGAGTCTGCTTAAGGATCGTTAAGTGCATATTGATTCGTAGAGCACATCAATAACCGTAAAACAATTCGTAGAGTAAGAGTTATTGTAGAGTATGTTTTACCAAACACTCTACGATCTTCATTTAAGTCTACGATCAAGCAATTCGTAGAGCATGTCAGGTCTAACATTAGACCGACATAAAGAATACTTGCAGAGTAAGGATTTCAAAAAGTTGTCGATGATTCTAAAGTTTGAAATGAAGATCAGATAACATTGTGTCTAAGAGCTAGTTTGGCGATATGACAAGCACTCAAATAGTTGGTGGTGCAGCAGTCTGATGTAACATCTTAGAGTCGAAATTATGCTAACACGGTAACCCCTGAAAGTCAATGTCATAGATCTTCTAGGATCTGAGCATTTAATGTAGGAGCATCAACTTTCCAATGGGAACATTATAAAGGAAGCCTATAAAAGAGTACGAGTATTCAAATACAAGTACGAATCTATAACAAAAAAATATTGGACTTCTGTCAAAGTCAAAAGAGTCTCACTCTACGAAAAGAGAACAATTGTTTTTTCTGCTATGTTCTTAAGAAGTCTAGCTCAACGCAACTCAACCAGCACCTCAAAAAACAATCATTCAACTGTGATTCGCTGGTCTAATTGACCATCATACAAACTCTAAGTGAGTTAAAGAGTTATTTGTGAACTGGACTAAGGTTGTGTTTGATAAACCTGAGAATAAGATCTGAATGATTATTATGTCTTAATAAATTAGACCATCTAAATGGTTATGAGGTCTGAATTTAAAAAATTGTTTGATAACTAAAAATTAAGTTCTCTTAATGACACTATTTTATCATTTTAAAGGGTAAAATTTTATTTAATAATTTTAAATATTTAATTTAATAAAAATGAGTGCATAATATTGTTGAATATATTTATATATAAAAAAGTATCAAAAAAATTTCATTAGGAGGTACCTCTTAATTATTAAAATTTTATTTTTTGTCTTACCGATTAAAAGGCATTCAGAGGTAACAAAAACAACAACAAACAACATCATGCCTCTTAGCGAATAAGAGGCAATCCATTAAGAGGCAATCAGATGTAAACAAACAGCACCTAAGTGTCTCTTGACTTAGTGTCATATGTCGAGACTTAGTGACTCGAATAAATCTTTATTATTCACTTGTAATAAATCTTAGTGATATGGTCTTAGTGACCATCTGCATACTTAGTGAATTTTCTACTCGTACACTAAAAGAGTGGACTAGGAGTTTTTTATACTCCGAACCACTTAATTAAAACTTCTTGTGTCATTTAAATTTAGTATTTACATTTCTATCAATATCTGTTATATCTATTTGTGTCTTAAATTCACAATAGCTAAACTAAATTCAGACTTGATATTTCATTAAATTTTTAAAGGAGTTTTCAAACTAATATTCCGCTGTGTTTAATTAATTCAATAAATTAATTATCAAGTAATACATTCTTAACAAACGAAAATTTTTAAAGAAACATTTTTAAACTCTTAAATTTTTTAACACATCTGAAAAATAACAATAATAAATACAATAATTAATGTAATAAAAAACTATAAAACGTTATTAATGATGATAAAGAAATGTGACAACTTTATAATTTATTATGAGTGGAGCTAAAGACACAAACTATTTTACAAATATTTTACAAACTGCTGATGTGGCATACTCCACGTCAGTTTATTGATCAACAAATTGTTTAATGTAGTGTTCGATCCCACACAAACTGTTGATGTGGAGTATGCCACATTAACATTTTGTAAAATAGTTTGTGTCTCTAGCATTATTCATTTATTATAACCGGATCCCCTAATTTCAAACGTTTGTTAATTACATCTGTCAACCGAACTTAAACACCCATTATGAGATTATAAATTTCGGTACTCTTTAATTTCTAGCGAACTTTATACAACGAATTACAAACGAATCGACTATAGCGATAATTTTTTATGTCATCATAACTCAAAAACTGTCGCTATAGTCGATTCGTTTTTGATTCGTTCGATGAAGAAGGGAATTGTTAAGGGCAATTTAAGAATAAAAAAAAAAGTTAGCTAAGCTCATTTTTCAATCCTTAGCATCCCTATATATGGTTTTATGGAATGTTTTAGAATCATCATGTAAGTAATTCTATATATACTAGCAAATCAGAATTTAATAGACTATAATTATCAAAGTCATTAACTATAATTAAATCAAATAAATCTTACCATTTCATTTGTCATTCACAATATATTATCATTCATTTTAATCGGAAGTAATTAACACTTTTATTTGTGAACATTATCGTCAATAGTTTGAAAATATATATTTCATTCTTTTTATATTAAAAAATCAAAAAATTAAAAGAAGACTTAACTGGGTACTTAGCGATTAAGGTTATAAAATGAACTAAACGATTCATACTTGATTCGTACGTGTTCAACTAAAAGTTCGATTCGAGCTCAAAACGAAATATAAACTATTAAATATGAGCAAATTTTAAATTTTAATAAATTACTCGAGCCTTTTTAAATTATAATTTTTTATTAAAAATGTATTCTTTGAATTATAATAGAATATGTCATCAATTAAAACTAAAACCTTATTAAAGAAAAAAAATTATAAAGTGAAAGAATATTCCTAGTGTCATATATAATTAGCCAAATAAATATTGTAGCCCCTAAAAATGGTAGCCTAAAATAAATGTCGCTTTGTAGTTGGTAGTACTGTGATAGTACCACTATCTCTTTCTTTATTAGTAATGCTATTTGTCTCCTTGTGAGTATCATACAAAAATCTAAAAAACGACTAGTCCACTCCCCACTACCAAATCCCTATTAAAAATAATATATCTTAGTATAATTTTATATATTATTTTTTAGAAAAAAATAAAAAATATATATGTACACAGATGTGTATTATACAGTAGACTATGACGACGGTTTTTTGAGCTATAGCGACGGTTTCACCCGTCGTAATAGATATTTTGAACTATGTCGACAGTTTACCGTTGTTATAGTCCAAAAAATATGTAGTCATAGCTCTACTGTGTAATACCCAGCTGTGTATATATATATATATCCCTATTTTTTAATTATAAATTATATAAATAATTATAATTGATAATTAATATTTTAATGATATATTTAGTATAATAAATTAACTTTATAATATTATAAATACTTTAATAATAGTACATAATATAACTCTTTTTATATTATTATTGAAAAGGAAAGACTTTATCCAAACCAAAAATGTGTCCCTTCAATTCTAAACAAAAGTGTCCCATACGTTTACGTGCCACATAATGATTATTTATATATTTATTTTATATCATGCAGTAGGTGGTCTTTAAACCTAAACAAGTGGGTTTGGTTACTTCCCCTATAAGTAATGAATTTAAGCTGACATATATTATGTATAAATAATCAACACTACTACTGTATTAGTATAGTTGTTTATTATTATTATTATTATTATTATTATTATTGTATTTTGGTAGGATTTGGTCGGTCTGTGGTCAAGGAAGGAAGGAGCAAGGAATGAGTTATTCATGAACGGTTGTCATGAAGTTAATTTTTTAATAAATTAATTAATTAATTAATATAATACTGACACAAATAGAAAGATTATTTTTTGCTTTTGTTTGTGTGTCATTATTGTATTGATCAATTGACTAAAATTAACTTTATATTAACTATTTCTAAAATATTTATTTAACGGAAATAATATATATTATGAATGTTTATTTCAATTT
This sequence comes from Panax japonicus, assembly GCA_020205505.1. Classification (NCBI taxonomy): domain Eukaryota; kingdom Viridiplantae; phylum Streptophyta; class Magnoliopsida; order Apiales; family Araliaceae; genus Panax; species Panax japonicus. Next base: position 49,580,578 of record CM035106.1, read on the forward strand.
TTTAATTATCAATTACGTTGATAAATATTAGTTGTAATTGTTGGGAAAGAATTGAGGAACTGGTGTGTTGCACATGTGTATATAAAGTAATAATATACATGTTTAGAACTCAATTTAATTTGAAAAATTAAAATTACTATGTATTGATATACCTTTACTTTTTTTATTATTTATGAGACTTCAACTCCTCATAATCTAACTGTATAAAATGATATAATATAGCCTAAGGTACACCTACCTAAGATTTATAACCTACAGCTTTGATACCTACCTGGTGCATTACTATGCAACCTTCATATGAATATTTATAATCTTTATTCATAAAATAATGAATACAATCTCACTTTGATGCCAATTAATAAATTAATTCCTTCTATTTCCAGGATCCGCAACCTTTACATCCTGGTGTTACACTTTCAAAGCATATTGATTCAAATTATACATTTCAAGTTATAAATAATCTTTTTCACTTGGATATATTGATTGTAATTATCCATGAACTCACAACTAGACTTAACTATACTTTTATACAATGTTCTTTGACTATGCAATTACAATATGTCATTTGAACGCTACCTAGCATAGTTAGAGCTATTCGAACAACTTCAATAAGTACTTCTTCCTCTTTCCTTTGTCTATCCCGAATCCTTCGATCCGCTTTGGTTTAGCTGAAAACAATTATTTATAGCAAGGGTGAGCAACTACGTTGCCCAACAAGTTTAACAGTTATCGCATAACACATAGTTCGCATTTTAAACACAACTTAAATTATTCATACTTCGCAGTTTATACATAAATTCATGTTTTTCATACATTGCATTTATTCAGGCATCATAATGCTCATACTCAGCAATTATACCTACTTCGCGCTTATCATGTTCCTCATATCATGAATATAGTAAGTTTCCATAACTCAGTCCACATCAATCATTAACTTGATTCAATAGATTTATATCACAGTATAGCGCATCTCAATTTATTCACAAGGAGTACATATAATACATGGAGTATGTACACATTACAATTAACAAGTTCACATATAAAAACAAGTTCTGAAAAACTTGCTTGTACCGGAGTTTTACCATTACACCAACTTTTGCGTTCCTTGCACAACCTACATTATATGTGGGATTGATAACAAAACATATTATCAGTCAAAGTTTGACTATTAGTGTGATCTTACTTTAAAACCTTATCTTAACTTATTATCTTCCGTGTATCCTTTTTATATCTAATAATATAGACATTCAACTTCATTATTTATATAGCTCGGTTTTATTTCCCTTTTTATCACCACATGTGCTAGCTTATCGCACTTGTAGTTTACGTACTGTGTGTATATCACACCATTACAACATACCATATTTGGTTAAACATTTCTCATCTAGGTTCCTTAGACTTGGATTATGCGGAGAGCATTCGTTCATCACTTTGTAACCATTCACTTAATAGTACCTTACATTAATTTTGTAATATGTCTATCCCAGTTAACAAAATAATAAAAATTTCATTCCAAGTTCACTTTTACACTTTTTGGATTGTCCAAAAAGTGTTACGCAACGATTACATATTTGGACTCTACACGAAAAACTGAGCAACATATAAAAAATTACATGACGCCCAAAAATTGACTCGGCGAACCAAAATGGCTTGGCGTGCCAAAAACAGCACAACCATTGCCCAGACAGCCCACAGACTGCCCAAACTGCAGAACAAAAACTGGAAATTTCAGATTTTGTGATTTTCGGGCTAGTTTTACGAATTTTTATCTCACTCGTTATACATAGGATTAAAGCCATTTTTGGATATGTTCTACCTCATACTACGTAGTATTTTTAAAAAATATAACATTCATGAAAAGAGTTTGGAAAGGCTTCGATACAGTGGCCTGAAACAGCCCATACACAGCAGTTTCAGACTTAAAAAATTTCATGGTTTCTACAGTTTCGGTGATTTTATATGCTACTTTGGGAATTTTTATGAATTTTTGTATTAGGCTTTTAGCTTGGAGATCTGGACATACTTATAGAACATATATCAAACTATTTTTCTACTGGTTTAGGTCATTAAGCAAGCAACTTAAGCTTCCTCAAACTGATGCCCAAACAAGGCTACTCACCACAGTTTTTTAGTATTCTTAACTTTGGTCAATTCTTGCCAAACTCATTTCTGGCCACTTGGGCTCATTCCAACACTTGAGTTACTACTAGTTAAGACTATTTTTAGCATTCCCCTGACCTTGCTATGCATAGATATGGTTTTGACCCTCTAAACCTAGCATTTTTAAGCTTTTACATACTAATTTCTCATTCTCTTGTATAAATTAGCATTCCAACACTTGGAATGGTCTAATATAATTTTAACTCACTTTCTTAAGATGTTAAAACTAATCTTTAAGCAAAATGGCAAAATCTCAAATTTCCGTACTTAGAAAAATCTGCAGAAAACTGCAGTTTGCATGATTTTCTTAGCTTGTTTGGTGATTTTTATGAATTTCTTGATTTTTATGAATTTCTTGGTTAAGCTATTGGCTCAACCACTTGGATGTACTTCTAGATCATACTTCAAGGTATTTTAATCAAGTTTTAGGTTTCTTATTCATTTCATTTAAGCTTCTCAAAACAATGCCTCAAACTGGCCTGTTTTCTAACTTTTTGCAAAAACTGTTATTAACACTTTTATCATTTTTCTCCAGTTTTGGCTACTTGGATAGTCTAGACATGTGTATTTTAGTTAGTTAAGGACAATTTTAGCATCACCACACTTTATTTAATCATCTAGCCAACTTTGACCTATCTAAGCTTACTTTAGGCTTGAAAAAACTTGGTCTTCTTACTAGCTTTGGTCATGGCAATGATTGGCAACCATTATAAGCATCCATTAGCATCTTTATATGAGTGTATTACAGTCCTTTAAGTTCAGGTATTAAAAATTACACAAAACAGTCCACTTTTGGGCTTAAAATGTGATTTTTCACAAGTCTAATGCTCAAAACAGCTTAGGCTTGGTTTCTTTAGCTTGTGTAGCTTACTTATGCCATATTATAACTATTGAAACTTGCCTATATGGTCCAGGTATGGTGGTTCTTCACTTAGGTGCTAATTTCTATTTTAAAGCTTACTTTCATTGGTTTTTATATATGAATTTGAACCCCACATAACATAGACCTTAATTAAATTAAGGAACACCTTTTAAATACCCCTTATGGACATTTCATGGTCTCTTTACTGACTCATAAGTTCAGGTACTGAACTTGACCAAAACAGTCCCCAAATTTGGATTTTAAGCTCAATTTTGCCTATTAAATATTAAACAGTTCCATAACAAGACTAAGGAAACTTCTAGGCATTCAAATAAACTTCACACATCATTAAAACTTATCACCATGAACCTTAATAAGCTTGCACAGTCAGTCTAATATCTGACACCAAAATAGTGCACACACACAAGGAACTTTAGGCATGGTTTTAACACCTCAAGTTCAGGTTCTGGCCTTTTAATTCATTGAGACACATGTATTTTGATCACATGAGACTTGTTATTTCATAACCTTGCCTTGTATAATAGCTTAGCATATTTTTGGCTTTTAAAACATACTTTACATAGCATATACACATGAAGCTCTACAAGTTTGCTAGCTTATGACTTTGCTGCACTTTTACTACCATTTCTGGCATATTTTTATGCCACAATATAAGCTTCTATCTCTCTAATATGGCCAAGTTTAATAGATTGCCATAGCAGTCCCAAACTTAGAATGTTAAGCATGGATTTGTCATGGTAACTCAAAACAGCCTCAAGTTTAGTTAAGATGAATGTTGAAGCACCTTTAGAACATGTAATTGTGAAGAGATATGCATTCACGGCTGGAGTTTAATCAATTCTTAGCTAACACAAAACAGCCCTCTTTTTACTTAAGTTTTAAGCTTGAAGCCTCTTAGCTTTTCAAGTTAAGCATGTCCATTCTCCTTTTAGCATATAAGCATATACATGGGATTATTATCTTAGTATATGACATGATTTTGGACTTTGTTTGCATAGCTAACATGCCTTTAGCACATAGCAGTCAACATTTAGGCATTTTATCAAACATGTAGAGTGCAGTCCATATATATACATATAGTACATATATTTCTAGCTCTTTGACCCCAGCCTTGTGGCTTTAATTTACCTAGCATGACAAAAACAAATCATAGCCACAATTAGGCCTTATGCCAGTTAACATATCAACAAGAAATTTAGAATATCTATCATTATAATAGTAAACAGCCTTGTATGGCAATTCCAGTTTCTCTTCAAAATTGAAGTGGGAATGAAATGAATAAGGATCTAAATTAACTCACCCTTGATAGCTTGATGATTGGGTTGGCTTTGTTGCTGATAATCTCCTCCCTCACCAACTGGAATCACTTTCTCTTCTTCACTAAATATGTTTTTGGAGCTCAAATAAGTGGTGTAACCATCTGAACTTGGGTGAAACATTGGGGTTATGTGGCTGAGTTCTCTATCTTCAGTCAGTCACCTTCCTGACCACTTATAAGTTTGGCCCCTATTCTTCTCCATCATTACCCTACCCGGTATTAGCTTCAATTTAGCCCCTCTAACTTACCTCCTATCAGTCTACTCATAGCAGTTAGTTGGCCCCTATAACTACCTGACACCCTTGGTCTTTGCAGTGTACTTGACCCTTAATAGCCAACCTATGCACTCTAGGCTCAACCTATGCACTCTAGGTTCCAACTAACTTGCTAACCACTTGCTAATTGACTAAACTAGTAATTAGCTTCTAACTGGTAGCTCATTTTAACTAACTAATTGGCTGACTAATGTTTTAACTAACCAAATTGCCAAAGCCATCTATTGCTATTTAAATAACACTAAAACAGCCCCCTTTGCTATCCCCGTGAGGTTGCTGATAGCAACAGGGCTGAGCATAGTTTTATATTTGGGCTCAAAAATAGTCTCCTTATGACACACAATGAGGCTGCTGAATTGAACATACGAAAGGGGATGAGCATGGCTTTAGATTGGGCCTAATAAACTATTTTAATCCTAGCAAAAGTCCATAACTCTAGAAAATAATAGAGAAGGCTTGTAAGCATATATAATAAAATTAAGTTGGCCCAATTTATATAACTTGGACTCTCATTACATATTTTTAAGTAAGGCAAGGGTACATAATATCATAATTGATGCAGTACATTTGCAAGTATACATTGTAAGACCCCAGTTTTTATAAATAAAGATGAATTTTCATAATTATTATTTTTGAATATTATGGAATAAATTTGATAAAATATATAGTTGTGGGTAATATTTATAAATTTTGCAAAGTACGCAAGTTGTTATAAAATATTCGTTTGGTCGGGGAATATTCTTTTTGTCGGGGAATATTCGTACGACGGCACAATCATTGGTGGACCCCACAACGGAAGTATTGTTGTAGTTAGAAAACGACAAAATTATCTTTCTATAAAATAACGGCGGAGGTGTTACCGTTAAAACTGTTGAACTACTCGGTAGTAAAAGTACAGTAATACGCGTTGTTGCATAGTAGCACACGGTATTGATTATTGATGCTTACGTGAGAAGTTCTTCAGCTATACTCAATTATTGCTACAGTAATTGCTGCATCATATCTTTTATATTATTGATTCAATTATTGTCACAGTATCATCTGTATAATATGTTATATTATCTAAACAATAATTGAGACGACAAGTTATAATGATTAATAATTGTGGAAAGATTAAATATGTGTTGATTAAAATAAAATAAAATGATTTCTGGTAATTTTTATTCAATCCTTGATGTATATAAAGAGTCTAGTATTAGACGTTTGTGGTAAGTTGAATTATTTATGGGGGGCCATATGTCATCATCTAAGAGTCTCTTTCATAAATAGTAATTACTTTCGTAAATAGTAATTACCTTCGTAAATAGTAATTATTTTCGTAAATAGTAATTACCTTCGTAAATAGTAATTACCTTCGTAAATAGTAATTACCTTCGTAAATAGTAATTATTTTCGTAAATAGTAATTACCTTCATAAATAGTAATTACCTCGTAAATAGTAATTACCTTCGTAAATAGTAAATACTTTCGTAAATAGTAATAAATCTTCTATAAATAGAGGCCTAGGGCTTCATTATTTTTCACGAATTCGCTCAAGCTATAGAGAGAGAAAGTATAGAGAAAATAAGAGAGAAAGAAGAAGAGTATTCGGTTATTACACTGCTGCAGTATTCAATCTCCTAAATAAAGTAAGGGGTGTTATTCTTTCTTCTTGAAGAGAACTTATGTTATTCCATTCCTTGTTGTTCTGTTGGAATAACCTGTAAAAGTGGCATACCCTATACATGACCTGTATACGCGGTACACCCTATACTTGGTGAAATCCTTATGTTATTCCATTCATTATTATTCTGTTGGAATAACTGGTATACGCGGAATACCCTATACTTGGTGACATCCATTTACTATTCTGTCTTTATATTTCTGTGGGAATATCATGTCTGTGCTATACGCCGGACCTGGTTCCATTCTTTATTATTCTGTTGGAATATCCTGTCTGTGTGTTTTACACCGGACCTGGTTCCATTCTTTATTATTCTGTTGGAATATCCTGTCTGTGTGTTTTACACCGGACCTGGTCCCATTCTTTATTATTCTGTTGGAATATCCTGTCTGTGCGTTTTACGTCGGACCTGGTTTCGTTATTTATTATTTTGTTGGAATAACCTGCTTGTGCGGTCTATCGCATGCATGGTGATTTCTTTTGTTATCTCATTCTTTATTATACTCAGTTGGTTAAAACTTTGACTTCTATACTCCATGAAATTAGTGGAATATCCTTGATATTTGCGCTTCATCCAGTATCCTTTCATGAAAATCTTCTTCTGATCATTCTTGAATTTTACACCACAAAACAGTATCGTGTTGACAAATTTGGACGTTAATAATTCCTGGATAAAATAATTCTTGAACTTGTTTTATTGAATTTTTATATCATTGTCACCATCCTCATGTTTATATTTTGTTGAAAGTCATCTGTGGCCTGTAGTGCATAGATGGACTTGGTGTGATTATAACCAGGGATTATTCGGTGAAATCATGACCGTAATATTACAAATGATGTAAAAATTAAAAATCCTCATTGGCCCGTAGTGCATTGATGGACAGTTGTTGGCATGATCATGACCATTAATGAATACACAAATATTCTTGGCCGTAGTGCATGAATAATTGTGGTCGTGATACTAAAGAATATCCTTGGCCGTAGTGCGGGGGTGATTCGATGATGTGGAATATTTATTAAGCTGAGTCTCAGCTATAACGATGATGAAAAACATTTTAAATCATAAAAGATAGTAGATTTTATTTTCTACTTGACTCTTTTAATGGATTGCTGGTTCCGCTGTAGTTAAACTTGATGTTTATTGTATTTTATCAGTTTAACACTGTTGAAGGCTAATGATAATTTATTCTGCATTATCTTAGTCATAATATTTCTTACTGGGCTAGTTGAGCTCACCCTTTCTTTCACTGTTCTCTTCAGGAAATGAGAATATAGCTGGGACGAGTCGGGGAGCGGAGTGATGAACCAGAGAATAGTATTAGTAGTCCTCATTATTCTGTTAAATAGTGTGACAATAATTGTATTGAGGACTCCTTTTGAGTTTGTATGATCTCTAGTAGACAATTATTGTATTCAAACTCACAGTTGTATTTTGTCGTATTATGCACGACAGTGGTATTAGTAAGTTGTATTTGAATTCTGTACCATGTATCTGACGACTCAAGATGGGTGATGTATACCTAATTTTGGGGGCGTCACATACATAGCTAATTTAACGTGGTCCAATATTTAAACATGGACTCACATTACACATTAATACGCAAGGTTTTTTTTTATCTACTATATTTATTTAGGCTTGGCAAACCTAGTTAGCACATACATCCTTAAAATGATGGCTCTATGAAATTTACATACCCATGGTAGCACACCAATTTCCTTATTTTCTCACTAAATAATACTTTTGAATGAAATTAATTATATTATAATATAATTATTTCATTGATCTCATAGGTAGATTTTATATTAAAAGTCTCGCTTCCCAATAATTTTATACCCTATAGGCATAAAAAAAATTTAATCCACTCTTTTCACATTTCATTTATTAATAATTAGGTTAAATCTCTAATCTTTATTTAATCAATTAATATTTCCCTTAAAAGAAATATTACTAATATTCGGGATATCACAATCCTTGTGGACATTTTCTTCTGTTCCTGTCTTCCTGTACAAGTAATTCAATACAAATGAATCATCTATCTGTATTACAATAAAACTTCGTATGACATAAGTAAATTGGAGCTACACGAAACCAGGAATTAAAATATGAACATTTTACTATTCTTATCAAACTTTAAGCATGTTGTTGCTTCAGCTTTGTATCTAAAGATTATTGTATTGTGAAAGTGATTTGCGCACTGTCAAATGCAATGACATAAAATTTGATCTAATCTTCATGAAACATCCAGTTCCAAACGAGTTGGTAAACATCATTGACAAAAGATAACTCATACAACACAGAAATGAAATCCTTATCTAGCAAGCGACGCTAACAAAGTTTAACATTTCTTATGGAAACCTTCAATCCTTCATATAGATATTAAGATATATGGAAAATTATGAAAACAATGAGCTTGCTCAAAGGATTCGGTTAAGGATGGCATCCTTGTTTCTTCTTATTTTTTTGCTTCTTTCCCTTAAGGTTGTTAAAGATAATGTTCTACGGGGTCCATTTTCTAACGACATTTAGGAAAAGCAAGAAACAAATACTGAAAGAAAGATATGAACAAAACACCTCAAATTGAAGACATAAATGGTCATTGAAGTGGGAAGAAATCCTCTCAAACTTGAATGCAGGTGCTTAGTACATTCGTGTGTCTGCACTGCGTGTGGGCGTGCTTAAAAGAGAGAGCTAGGGATAGAATCAAACCTTGTGAACGAGAAAAGTTCCAGCATGCATATCCTCCGGCTAGAGTTGTAAAGCGCAAAAGCTTTTAACAATTATTATCTACAAAACATTTGCAATGTGAAAAGATATAGTAGATGTGTATTAACTTATGTATACTAATACATATTCTCACCAAAAATGCATAAAATAAATAAAATGAAAGTTCAATATATTTATAATTTTGATAAGTAGTTCAAATAGACATATACCTCCATTGTCGACCTTCAGATTGCTTGCTCAGCACAAACTTGTTCTGTGAAAACCCAGACATCAGAACTGTAACTGGTCGTACACTTAACTGTAAGATGGCAGGAAATCATATTGCAAGAATTGAATGAATAGGCAGAAAGAAGAATCATCTCTGCAGATAGCTTCCATCAGCATCCCTTCTCCCACAAATATTCAATGGGTAAACTCATGGCAACTTCCACCTAACTTATCGCGAATAAACCAATATTTCAAAGCCATTTGAGACGCTAGAAATATCCACAATCTTTATTAAATGCTTAAAAACATATATCCAAGTTAAAACTTAACATCCTGCCTAGTTCAAAAGTGACATAGAAAACACATCATACATAATAAAATATTTTTTGGTTTGTATAGTGTTAAAGAAATGCCAACAAAAATTACTAGGTATGACTCATGAGAGAACCAATATGAGGATAATAGTACTTCAAATATGAGTTAAACTAATTATATCTTCTTATAAGAAAATATACTAACAATATCTAAAGCAACCAACACAAAAGTCCATATCTTCCCTAAAATGCAAGCAGTAGGCAGCTCACTGTATCTACTTGCACCTAAGGCAGTAGCTGTTTTTCCAACAAGTACAATTATTATAGACAACAGCACCAAAAGGGGGAGCCATCCCAGTACATACGGCCGAATAATAGCTACAACACTTATGATTGTTGCCCTTACCACAAAACATCTTCCTAACAGAAAAATTGCACGACTTTCTAACATATAGCATGTTACATGATATTCCAATGTACGATTAAAACGTAAATACATGGAATGCTTAAAATCTAGCATAACCATAATTGTCATACATTGCACTTGAAACATTAGATGCTAACACAATGTTGACCTACTTTTGTATATTTAGGAAGATTGAGCAAAATTATACTTTAATGTCATACATAAAGCTAGATTTGTTTGTAAAAGGCACAAAATTATGTAAAATTAGTTAATTCTGGAAAAACATCTACAAAACTCAAGCCCGTGATAAGTTTCTACATGACCCTGGGCGAACTGGTTAACACAAATGTTACCCAGCAACAAAAACAATTCAGCATGATAATATATGTAAAGCTCCAGTGGGCCATTGAGAAAACAGAGGCTCATCAAGTAAAGACTAAAACTACACAAAACTAAACATAACTCCTTTAACAACAATACACGAGAGAAGGAAGTTATCGCAAGCACTAAATTTAAAACTCCATCAGTCCAGAAAAATGTTACTCTTTTCCTGGACAGAGGGAGTATTGTTTTGTGGTTATGTATATAAAAAGGCACAAAAAATTTGTGAGACAATTAGTTCAAGTAAAAACAACAGGAAATATAAGGTTATCCTTTTTTCCATTTTCTTTTATGTACTTATTGTCCTTCCCAACAATTTCTCAGAAACCAAACAGAACCATAATACTTGTGCATATTAAAGAATGAATCTATTGCTAATCCTACAACACTAACAAGTAACAAGAGATGCAATTCACCTAATCAATAATATATAATTGAACTTCGAAGCAACACAAACATCAAAGAACATCGAAAATTTAAATTAAATTTTGAGCTAGAGATAATCTTTAAGACAATGCATCTGATTCACAATTAGATTAGAGGGAGAAGCTTCAGATATTTGTAGAATGACTGGCTACTGAACTTGTACATGATGTATGTTTTGGACGCCATTTTCCCATCTTTTAGATGCATATGCAACAGAAAGCAAATGAAATTATAAATGTATGCCCCCCTTGGATTATTTGGTTAACACAACAAAAGGATTTTATTAATATTCCCTGGTTTGATACAAAATTGATAATATTTCTTTCCTCAAATTAATCCTGCATAATATTTCTCTTCAAGCTAGAATAGCTTTGTATACTTCCTTACAAAACCAAGAAAAGAAATGTACATAAAACTCCAAATGAAAAGAAAAAATAAACAACACAAAAGAAGATGCTACATGCCAGAATTTGAGAACCCTGTCAGGATAAAAAGGATAACCATAATCACAGTTTTTGTTTTTGGAAGCTGGACCTATTCACATTAAAGCTTTCTTGGAATTTCTTTTGTTGTCCAATGAAATATTTGAACTCGGTAGGCAAAAATTCAATGGGACGATCATAAAACCTCAACTCTGTTGGACATATGGTATCAAGAACTTCTGGTCTGAGCATATCCATTTTGTCATTGGAGACAACCTCCTTCAGACTTTTTCTATGAATAAAGGTGGAATAGTTAGCATTCTCATAAGTAGAACTCTCTGGTGTAGGATCCCCAATGCAGATTTTATTATAGCATGCAACTGGCTCATATAGAGACAAATGATTCCCTTTTTTCAGAGCCGTAACACATGTCATCTCTGTCATCAACAAGGGAAACAACATGGTCACTGTCATCGGCAAGGGAAATGGCATGGTCAGCATGATGCTCAGACACAGAATCTGGTACAGTAACTTCATTGACCATCTGCATGACTTTACTGCACCGAAGTTCAAGTTCACAGTTAGCTGATAGTCCAACTGCTTCCCCCTCCATATAAAGCTTGTTGAAAGTAACCAGAAAATGAAGAGGAGCTACTGGGCCTACAAATGCATTACTAGGCTGCAGCTTGTTTGACCACTTAGTACTACGGTGCGAAGGGTTCCGAAAGGAAAAAGGAGGCAAGTGAGGTTGGTCCGGAACATCTAAGAACTCCAAGGAAACATTCTTCTGTTTAATGAGGATACTCACTAATTCTAAGTAGGTTACAAAACTCATACGCAAGAGAACTGGTGGCAAACTCGCCCAAATATTCATTACAGCGATCTCCAGTATGCTCATTGGGGATCTAATGTCTCTAAGCACATAACTAACTGCAGCAGATGATCTGAATTTACTAATCCCACATGCCTTTAACTTCTGGCATATATCTTGGTGGAAGTCTGACTTAGAAGAAGATATGTCAGGAGGACTAACAGTGGTCTCATTCTTTTTTCTAACTAAAACTTTACTGAGATTATCATTAAGATACCCAAAAAGGTAGTCAAGCTTGAGGTACTGAAATTTCTTGGGGAATTTATATTCCGCATCACCAGTTGCATAGAGAAGAGATTCTTCAAAAAGAAGAGATGACTCTTTGTGTGATTTTTCAGAGAAGTTTACAAATTCCCACGAGGCAAAGTATCTCTGTAATTCAAGCTTCCCTGAGGACATTAACCTAATCAAAGTAAAGCCGCCAAAATTATCTGGCTCAGACAACTGGACAGAAAGGTCTTTATCAAGGATGCCAAAGCCCAAAACTATTTCTTTCTTTTGTTGCCAATCAATCCACTCGGGAAGAGCATCCTTTGAGAACTCTTCACTTACAAGGCAACTTCCGCAATAACATTGATGAGCTGACAGTGAGAACTCAGAAGGGAGTTCCCATGCATAAAAGGAGTTGCAGAATTTTGAAATTTCTGAAGCAACAGATTTTCTAGTATCTGGCCCGTAGCAAAAGAGACTGAACTCACAGTTCCAAAAAGATCCCATCAAAATACAGTAACCTGATTCCGAAGCCCACATAAATTTATCATTCTTTGAATGTGACCTCAATTCAGACAATCTGACCACAGTAATATAGCGAGGGTTATCAATACCATGAACCCATTGCAACACTGGCATCAGTGGCTTCCGCACATCACAGAGAAGGAGCAAATGGTTGGAAGCTACAGTGAAGTGAAAATCATCAGAAACGGCCCTAGAAAGTGCAACAAAACAATCATTTTCTAATGGATTACCAATTACCAACATATCAATTCTTAATAAACAGCTCACATTGCATCTCTCGGACCTTGAATCAACTAAAAATACAGCACCAGAATGAGCAACAATCAAAATTCTCGGATGCCAACTAAATTCACAGCTCAACCACGAACCCTTCTCCGGCACAATCAAATCATTCCACAAAACCCTCAGCTTCTTCCCTTTAAACCTCGTATCCAAACTCGGGGTCCTAGAGCAAAAATCCAAATCAAACAGGAACAAATCCCCACTTTCTAACAACACCACACATTCTTCCTCCAAATGACGACTCCAACAAGCATGAACAACAGCACTACTCTTAAACAACTTGCTACCAAGAAAATCTAACTTCGGTGTCTCCGAATCCGAACCCAACCCATTAATCCTAACACAATACCAATAAACAGAATACATTGTGCATACCAATAAATATCCAACAGTAGTATAACAAGAATTACCTGAAACTAAAGAAGAATCAGCAACTGGGTTCACCAATAACTTAACAATCCGATGATTCAAAGCACTGCTGCCACTAGACACCTTAACACCTAAATGGGCACCTTTAACTGACAACAAAACAAACCCCACTTGATCAGAATTTTTCCCAGTTGGGTAGAATGCAAAAACCCAACTTGAGCCGGGGCAGCGGAGTAACTGAAGGGAGTTTTGGGGCAAAGGGGTGCGAGAAATTTGTGGGCCAAATAGAGAGCCAATGGAGGAGCTGGTGGATGGGAGGATTGAGACAGAGGATTCGAGGAATCTAGATACAGAGAGATGAGGAAAAGGGGAAGGAATTGGAGAATAGAGAGACGGGGAGATGGCGAGATGGGTTAGCGTTTCTGGAGAAGGGTTAAAGATTAAAGGTCCAATTTCTTCAGATTTTATTGGGGAAGAGTCAGAACCACCGGCGGCGGCGGCGTCTGATAGGAGGAGAGGTGCTGAGCAAACCGAAGAGATGGGCCATAAGGACTTCCATTCTTCTGAGAAATCCATACTTGTTTCTGTGCTGCTCTTCTTCTACTAGTTTCGAAGTAAACAAAAAGCTGAATTCAAACAAAATAATCCGACTATAAATTCAAACGATTTCTTAATCAAAACGCGGGATTCCAACTTGTTCGGCTAACCAAACGCAGCAACTAATCTATTAGACTAGTCTACAATCGCACCCACCAAATGACCAAAAGGAAAAACATAAAGTAAGTGCCCTACAAATTACTAATAAAATACTAAAATAAAACAAGGGGTCGGTCAATTTCCTCTCTCTCATGACCGTATTATTGAATTGAATTCTTATTGACAATAAAAAAATAATTAAAAGAAGAAGAAAAGTTTCATTTGTTTGATGTGAATATAAAATGACATTGGTCATTATTAAACTAGACTAGAAATTCAATACTCCCTCCGTCCCAAATTAATTGTTCAGTTTTGACTTTTTAAAGTCAAATTGACAATTTTTAAAAATAATCTTTTTACTATTTTTGTTAAAATATAGGTGAAGAGATTATAACCAAAAGAAAGTATATACAATTTATTACTAATCCCAATTTTTATAATATTAGAAATATATTTATATATGCTTAATTATTAATTCTAAAAAAAATCAATTTGACTTAAAAAGGTCAAAATTGAGCAGTTAATTTGGGACAGAGGAAGTAATATATAAAAATAAAATAATATATTCTTAAGGAGAAAATATAATACCACCAAAATTCAAAGAAAAACGCACAAATTTGGACCGGACTGGTGGTGTTATTTTATTTATTAATGTGTTGCCAAAATTTCTTAACATTACATTACTTGGTCTTTCAGCCTTCAAAATACTAGTACTCTTATAGATTTTGATCCGACTAGTATGAAGTTTATTTGTTGATAAGTTGGTCAATTGATCAATAGAATATTGATACACATAGTATCTCATCTGCGTGTCAGTACTCTATTGACACACATAGTATCTCATCTGGTAGGTTGGGGTGGCTGGGTGGGGGTAGATGGGGTAGGTGGGGTGGGGTGGGTTGGTAAGTAGGGTAGGTGGGTTGGGATGGCTGGGTGGGGGTAGGTGGGGTAGGTTGGTAGGGGGTAAGGGTAGGTGGGTAGGTAGGTAAGTGGGGTAGGGTGGGTTAGTAGATAGAGTAGGTGGGTTGGGGTGGCTGGATGGGGGTAGGTTGGTAGGGGGTTGGGGTGGGTAAGTAGAGTGAGGTGAGGTTAGGTTGGGTGGGGTGGGGTGGGGTGGGGTGGGGTGGAGTGGGGTGGAGTGGGGGGGGTGGGGTGGGGGGTGGGTGGATGGGTATGTGGGGGTACGGGGTGGGTGGGGTGAGGTGGGGTGAGTGGGGTGTGGTGGGGTAAGTGGGTAGGTGGGTAAGGGGTGGGGTGAGAGTGGGGGTAGGGGGTAGGGTAGGTTGGTAGGGGGTGGGGGTGTGAGTAGGTGAGTAAGTGAATGGGTGGGTGGGGGTAGGTGGTAGGGGTGGGGGTAGGTGGGGTGGGGTGGCTGGGTGAGGGTAAGTGGGGTAAGGGCTGGGTGGCTGGGTGGGGGTAAGGGGGGTAGGGTGAGGTGGGGGTGGGGTAGGTGGGGGTAGGGTGGGGTGAGTGGGTAGGAGTAGGGTGAGTGGGATGGGGTAGGTGGGGTGGGGTGGGGTAGATGGGTTTGGGTGGGTGTAGGTGGGGGTAGAGGGTTTGGGTGGGGTAGGTGATAGGGTAGGTGGTAGGGGTGGGGTGGATGGGATGGGGGGGTGGGGTGGGGTGGGGTGGGTGGGGTGGGTGGGGTGGGTGGGGTGGGGTCAGGTGGAGTGACTAGGGTGGGGTGGGTGGGTGGGGTTGGTGGGGTGGGGTAGGGTGGGGTGAGTGGGATGGGGTGGTGTAGGTGGGTAGGTGGGTAAGAGGTGGGGTGGGACTGGGGGTAGGTGGGGTGGGGTTGTTGGGGGTAGGTGGGGTGGGGTGGGTGGAGGTAGGTGGGGTGGGGTGGCGGGGTGGGGGTAAGTGGGGTAAATTACGAAGAAATAGAAATATGAAAATTCCGAAAAAATTATCAAATCTCGGCCCCTTCTTTCGTCGTTCTCAGATCGATCGAATTGAATGAATATGTAAAAAAACCCTACTATATTTTTAGGGGTATATTTGTCAATTACTTAAAAATAATGGATGGAATGATTTATTCCTGGCGGTCCTTAAGGAATGAAAATTAAAATTTTAAGTTAACTATCTTTTCAGGAGGAATACATTATTCCGTTGGAATAAACAAACCAAACAATATTTTTATCATTCCAATGGAATGATTCATTCCATTCTCCCTCCTATTCCATCGATCCAAACGTAGCATTACTTTTGATTATGCTTTCCAAATTTCATGAAGAATATCATCCCCGCATTTAAACATTTATATTTCTTGAAGAAAAATAAATGAAGATATATTATTAAGTCAATTTTTAAATGAAGATATATATATACTAATTGTGTCTCGTGCCTCCGACACTTTATGGACCGTGAGATTTATTCCAAACACTTTAGATGGTCGAGATGATTTATTAGGGTGAACGAAAAATTTAAAATCAGTTGTATTTTGTTAGATAAATACCTACATATATAAATAAAAATTAACATATTAAATAAAAATATATTTATAAAACTAATAAATTTAGAATAAAAATAATATTTTATCATGTAAAAATATGAAAAATAGTTGTATTAAATAACATGGTACTCTTAATTTAATTCCTCTCAGCTTTGTGACAAAAGGAGAGACCTAAACCCCTCCACGATACCCCTTTGGTTCCCCTCCAACGATGCTTAATTTCCCGGCACCAACAACCCACCATAACTAATTTCTCACTCTCAGCTCACCCCCTTTAAATCCTTTCTTTCACACCCACACATTCTCATACTCTGCAAAAATGGTGGAGAATCAGGATACCTCCAATTCCACCCCGACGGTGGTGATAAACAAGCTCCAATTCACCTACCCTGGAA
The DNA here is from genome assembly GCA_020205505.1 of Panax japonicus. NCBI lineage: Eukaryota > Viridiplantae > Streptophyta > Magnoliopsida > Apiales > Araliaceae > Panax > Panax japonicus. The sequence continues at coordinate 49,597,558 of CM035106.1, forward strand.
TCGACGGCCACCCACCGCCTGGCTCCACCCCTCTCATCCAAGATTTCTCTCTTACACTCAACCCCGGTGATCGCTGCCTTCTCGTCGGATCTAATGGCGCTGGTAATTTTCATTTCGCTTAGTTACCCATTAAACGATTCCTGTTTGGTAGCCGAGAAAATGTACAGCATTTCCGTTTTCTTGTAAAAAGAGAAACTTTTTGTTGAATTTGTGTTTTTGATATGAATGTGAATCAGGGAAAACGACAATTCTGAAGATATTGGGAGGGAAGCATATGGTGGAGCCGGATATGGTCCGGGTTATGGGAAGATCCGCTTTTCATGATACTGCTCTTACTTCTTCTGCTCAACTCTGCTATCTTGGAGGAGAGGTTTGTTTTTATAAAGAATGTTCATTTTATTTTGCTTAGATGCAGTGTAATTTGTGGTTTTAAAGATTGTTGAATGTGAACTATATAACTTAAACTGAATATTTGCTTGCCAATATTAAAGTAAAGTGAGTGAAACTAGTATGAGAAAAGTTGAAAAAAAAATTCATTATTGTAAATATTTCCAGATGACATAAAATCTACTAGGATGTGAATTTACTATTTTCAGGCATAGTATTTTAGAATTCATGGAATGAGTATCTGTATTTGGAAAATATTCATCAGACAGATTTTGAGTCAGTTGGGTGATTTCCAGAAAGGATGTGGACTAGTGTTGTGAAGTTGCAAGTAAATTAGATTTGTGTGTTCAATTTGGAAAAGGGAATTTACTTCTTTTGAGCATACATATGTGGATTTTGGGTAATACTGGTTCTGAATTGATCAAAATATTCTTTTGTAGTGGAGACGTGAAGTTGCTTTTGCTGGATTTGATGTTCCAATACAAATGGATATTTCTGCTGAGAAGATGATTTTTGGGGTAACTGGGGTTGATCCGCAAAGACGAGATGAACTAATTAAGGTATTATGTGATACTGATTAGTCTTTTCCTTAGAGTGATGCAATAAATTTGTTGAGCTTAGCTTTACATTGTGTGATAAAGATATCTGTCCGAATTCCTTTTCCTCATTTGAAATGTTTCTTTTCTTTTTGTAAAGTTAAGTAATATAAAGTCTTATGATACTCCAAATATACCATCTAAAACAAGCATTCTTATACAATAAGTTAATCGTTGAATACTTAAATTTAACATAATCAAATGCCAAGATCATAACTTACCTAGATATAATGAAACTTGGTACATTAATTTGTGGAAGTGGACTATCATTTTGGTACCAAAAAGAGAGAGTGGACTCTCATTTTGGGATAAAGGAAATATTAATTTTCAGATGCAAATTTTTATTTTTAGCTGAAAGGAAGAATTACAGAAGAAAATTATACAAAAAATTGAGTTGCTAGTAAGCTGGGTCAGCCTTTCTCTGGACTGAAAGGACTAATATATCTCGGTTTTATTTATCACGTTTCTTTTTGGTGGTTAAAGCTAACCATTAGAAGTATTATCTACCTCGAGTTCTGATTACTTATAAGTAATTTTCTATGAATAATAAAAAAAAGAAGGAAAGATGATGGAATTATGTAATGATAGAATTTTAAGAAAAGATGGATTATCTAATAATAATTCAGTTATGGCAAACACAGTTTTTCGCCTGCGTACTCAAATTCGAGAATGTTAAGGAAAGTGAAGATTTAAATACTTAACGGTTATGTATACTAAGGAAATTATTATACGGGAAAGGGTACGAGTATAATACATGGTATTGTACAAATATATACGAAAGATAATATAACATATAAGAAAAATGTTATACGAACTAGCATACAAGAATTTTACGGTAAGAGCACAAATCATTATTGTTGGAGTAGTGAAACTTGAATGTGAACTTTGGCAGGCCTAAGTGAGAGATGTTTTAGGCCCAATGACAAAATAAATCAAGGCCCAAAGATAATTTAATTCAAGCCCAAGGTTAGGCCTGAATTAAATTAAACCTAAGCCCGAACCAAGAACCGAACCCGTGGATCAAACCGTTGAGTCACCGGATGAGTAAAACCTATGGGGCAACCCATGTGGGCCCCCCATGGTGAGTCATGGCCGGCCATTTGGTGGCCAAGCAAGAGGAGTGGCTTCTTTTGCAAGCTTGGAATAGTAAGGAGGTGGAATAGTAAGGAGGTTGTGTGGCCTTTTGACCATTTTACCCCCACTTTGCAAATTCTATAAATAGAAAGCTTAAGTTGTCATTTGTTGATTGTTTGATTCACCAACACCTAAATCATTATATTGAGAGAGAAGAGAGAGCTATTTCAAGTAATCAAAGAAAAAGAAGAAAGCTAGAACATTAAAAGGTAATGAAACTTGAACCTTTAATCTTCATCTCTTCAATTTGAATCTTGATAGAGAAGTGATTATTGGTGGAGCATGTATCATAAGAAGTAACAAGGATGGCTATTAGTGGACTTTAAACATTAATAACAATATTACAAGTGGAATTATAATCAAATAAATAAGAAATAAAGAAAGGCGGGCCTAGGCGGAGATTTTTTTTTTTAAAAATTACTACCAAAACCATATCTTGATATATTTATTTTTCTAATGATTTTCCATATTCTTAATGCAAGTTGTAGCATATCAAATCACAACAAGAAGTAAACAAGATCAAGTCAAAATGGATAATTTTATTATATTTGTAATTTTTTGAACTTATACCAACTTGAAATTATATAAATGATGATACATTTGTAATATTTATTTTAATTAAATATAATTCTTAAATTTATGTTTAGTTTCTTAAGTTTTAATATTGAATTAAATTCTTAAAATTTTAAATTTTATTATTTAATACCAATTTTGTTTATGAATAAAACTAATACGTCAAAGATATGTTAGTCATACTTGGTATATGGTATTTGTCATTTTCTTTAAGTCCTCAATTTTGAAAATTACACAAATTAAAATAATTTCATAATTAATAATATCAAATGTCTCATTCCACTAATTTTTAAAAATATCATTTATTTAAATTTTTGAGAGAGAATAAGTACGTATATAATTATATATATGAAGATATCAAGATACTAATTACTAGTAACACTAATTCTATAATTTAATTATTTCAAGCAATGGATATATATCTTACTACTTAAGTGCAATTACTACTAATTCTATAATTTAATTATTATCTTTATTATAGATTATTTTACTTTATATTATTATTTTGTTAGAATAATGTAAGATAATTATTAAAATTGTCTTAAGATAAAAAATGCCGCCTAGGCCCCCTAGGCGCTAGACCCTGGCCGCCCGCCTAGAGCCTTTTAGAACATTGTGCGATGGGTACATCGAACATTAGTCACATTCCTTCCGAGTTACACACATGACTAAATCAAGATAGCCGATATCTATTTGAAAGTGAAGGTCTTAATTTTGGTTGCTCAACCTCTTAACAAAGTACCGATTCTCGGTATATATTATGGTGCTCCTGCTTTCTCTTGGCAATGTAGGTTTTAGATGTCGATCTAGCATGGAGACTACACAAGGTATCTGATGGTCAAAGAAGAAGAGTGCAAATATGTATGGGACTTCTAAGGCCATTTAAGGTATCAGTTTCTAACGCATCTGTTTAAATTTGTTCTTTTGGAATTAACAGTTTTACGCTGTGAAATGAATGCTGATACAAGCCACTCAATTTGTTTAGGTTCTTCTTCTGGATGAGATTACAGTTGATCTAGATGTGCTTGCCAGGGCTGACCTTCTGAGCTTTCTCAAGAAGGATTGTCAACAGCGAGGTGCTACGATTATCTATGCAACACATATATTCGATGGTCTTGAGGATTGGCCATCTCATATCGTAATCATTCAATTATTCTCAAGTTTATAAGGTGGGTTATATGTCCTACAACTGTGAAAGTGATTTTTAACATTTTTCAGGTGTACGTGGCTAATGGAAAGTTGCAATTAGCAATGCCAATGGATAAAGTTAAGGAAATCAGCAAATTGTCACTAATGGTCAGTTTTCTTACTATTAAAAAGTGAAACTCTAAATTATCTCCCTAAGCAACTTGCTGTTTGAATTTAAATACAATTGTTCTATGCAATTTACTTGTTTGATTTGATTTAATAAGGACTGGCCACTTGGGTTTCTTGCAGTTTTGTTTGTCCTTGACGAATTACTTGCAAAGTTCTTCTATTAGATACTTAGGTATATTCTCTTTAATAATTGATGAAAAACTTGTTTGGTGATACTGAAAGAATTTCAAGGAAAATAAAATGCCAAAAAATTGTGTATATCATTGATGGAAGAGGAGATTATATGGAGTATTAGATATGGGGATAAACACGAGAATCACTCACTCGAAGAGAGGGACTCGCTCACCTCTCTGATGGTCTACTTGGGGACTCGCTCACCCAAGAGTTGCCCTTGGGACTAACTTACCAACTAGAGGAGCACCAACTCAAAATGGAAGCACTCAAAAAGCTTATACCAGGGGATTATCTCTTGGACAAAATCTGCCCTCGAGTTCATCCGACTATGATTTTCTAAGCAGCTTCTCCATCCTGTTATATTTTTGCATTTGCTCCTTCCACAAAATTCTGATTGATTAACTGCTTCTTGCATTGCAACCCAGAATCGGGTATCTTTCTAATGGTATAAAAAATTGTTACCTGACTGTTGATAATAGGCAACAACTTCTTTTGTGTGTATACCTTTCGGCAGCTAATGGAACTCACTCGGATACCACTTGATGCCGGACAGAATTTTAAGGAAAAAGAAATGCCAATAATGTGTATTATATTGATGAATTAGAGGAGGATTACAGATCAACTAGGCTGGTAAACTCACTCACCTCTCTGTTGATTCACATAGAGAATCACTCACGATTCACTCACCAACTAGAGAACCACAAACTCAAAACAAAAGCACTCAAAAGCTTGAACCAATGGATTTTCAGTTCTCACAAAATCTGCTTCTTCCCTTATTTTATTAAGCTTTATATAGTATAAGAGATTACTTAGAGAGTATAAATTCATGTACTGTGTAAATATGTTCATTGTATACGCTAAATGCATAGATCTGATGTAACTTTACTACTTGAGCTTTGGATTCAATGTGTCATTCATGGGCTGCCTCATCCACTGCATTATGCCTCCATTAATTTCATCTTTCTCTCTTACATTATTTCGTTTGTTGCTTTTTCTTGAGGCTAATTGTGATTGGAAATACAGAGAACTGTAGAGACTTGGCTGAGAAAAGATAGAGACGAGGTTAGGAGAGCTAGGAAGGAAAGGAAGGCAAAGGGTCTTCCAGAATTTGAAAATCAAGTGGAGGGCACTCGTGTTATTGGGGATCCGGCCCATCCATTAAACAATGGCTGGGCTGCTGGAAGACTTAATTCCACAATTGCTGGTGAAGAGAATTTTGTCTTGAGCTCAAACAGAGTTATCAGACAGTAGGTATACAACCTAAACACAATACACAACCCAAAATAGATTCTTACGCTTTATGGCCATATTGGTAAAACAGTCTGTTGTAGATCCTCATGGCTGATGCATTCTTTGAACTTTTATCATAATGATATAATATGATTTTCTGTTGTAACTAGCTTGTGCTATTTGTAGTTTGTATTGTTATTGCCAATCTGGTAAACTTCTGAGTTAATGAAATTTATTAAGTTCATTTACAAACCCTATTGTAATGCAAATTCATATTAAATAAAACTGTTGTGTAGCATGCATGCTGTTATAGTAAAGGCCATTAGCAGAATTGCCACAGGTGTTGAAACTTTGTCTGAATTTTACAATTAATTAATGGAGATTGTTAAATCCACAACAGAAAATGTTATTTCCACAATAAAAGTGTTGCTATTGGATTTAACAATTCCCTTAATTAAGGATGACTGCATTCTTTCTCTTGCAAAATGTACCAAAGAAGGTTAAGGCTAGCCTTGTTGCTGAGTAAACTACTAAACTTGCTGATGGATGTTCTGAGCTTTAAATTACCTCAACTCTGTTACCAAAACTAAAGCTTCTCCATAAAAGCCATATATCCTTGTGAGCAGTGGCGGAGTTGGGATTGATTTTTCATCACTGGGAGTCAAAATGTACTATATTGATAGCGGATGTATGGATTCTCGACAAGAGTGGAGTCTTTCCTAGTTTTCACGAGTGAATCAAAAGTTGAATTATCTTCCCTATTATATTTGTTGCTGTAACATTATAAACTATATTGTTACTCTTTCTATCGGATTGGCAAGGGTTAGTTCAAAACCCTCGGTCCATTAGCAAGTGTCAACAAAAATCAAACAAAATAGCAATAATAAATTTTATTGCCTGCATTGTGTTTGTATATATTGACAAAATATTGATTGTCATAGGGAACTAATATTTCCGTATAATTCTCTCTCACATAAACATAGAGTGAGTCTCACCTTCACGAAGAAACCGTGTAAAAATATCAAAAACATGTGTGAAAATAGTGCTCCCCTATTGTATATATACACTGTATACACACAATAACTCAGCTGAAATATTGTGTAATAAGCATATACAGAGAGGGGAAAGAACTAATGCTGCTGCCATTGAAGATTGCTTTAAGCTCTTCAAACAGTGGATAAAATACTTTCCTCCCATAGCAAACCCTACTGTGAGTAGTAGGATTTAATGTTTAAGCAGCAATACAGAACAAGGTCCAATATCATTCAGAGTTTCAATAGAATCTCCATCACCAATGAAGGGTTCTATTATGCACCATCAAAGAGTGAACATTGTTGTAAGTTTTTCAGATGTGTACAAAGACCAAATTCATAACTTCATAATACTTGAGATTAAATATTATGTTGGTTCAAATGGAACAAAAGAGCTTCATTTCATTTACTAATAATAACCTCAACACAATAGCAAATGCTTAGACAAACTCATGCATTAAGCACCACTGTACTTGTCCTAACCCTATGAAGAATAAACATGAATATAAATCAACAAAAGTCTGTGCAAAACTAACAAGAACCAATAAACTGAACACGATAAAAATATCATTCACGGGAAGTAAGAAGAATAAATTACAAACTGCCAAGAAACACAATAGTAACTCCATTTAGCCGTAACTTCCGCTCAAAATGTCATGGAAAATCATGCCATCAAGCCTGCCACATTGGAATTTTTTTTTGAATCAGGCCTATATTCAAAAGGAAATGAAGCCATTATAATATGTGCTTCTATAAAGCACTCAAGTATAGCCTCATACCTTGTTAGCAATATTGTTGGAGAGCCAGTCCAGCCCCTCGTACAGCCCTTCCCCAGAGGTGGCACATGTGCTCTGGATATACCTACAACAGATGAATAGGACCAGTTATTAGTTGTGATTTGGTACCCCACACAAAATATACACACAGAAAAGATAGACGGTATGTAGACAGAGAGATACCAGTGACGTTGCCTAAGGGAGTGAAGACCTAGCTTGTCAGTTATCTCAGCAGCGTTCATGGCATTTGGAAGATCTTGTTTGTTAGCAAATACAAGCAGAACAGCATCCCTCAACTCATCCTACTCATGCATACAAGCAAAAAATAAGTAAATAAAAATTGATAGGCGAAATACAAGCAAAATAGTTATTGAATAGATAGTTTATCCAAAAAAAATTATAATGAACACCTGCATCTCATGCATATCCTTTTTAACTCATGTTTAGAGTCCAGATAGTGATTTTTTTTCATAGATGCAATTGGATTAAGAATGTGCCTATGCTGATGGTAATTATGTAACTATTGTTGAATTACGTTAATGTGACCTATAACTAAGGGAATTGTTATTTCCAAAAGACTTTTTAGTAGTAGAGGCGGGCTCTCGCATTTGACTCGGCTCCACTTACTATTAATGCGAAAGAGACCTCATCTCCTATCAAAAAGGCTTATGGAAAAGCAACAATCTAAATAAATAAAATCAGGTGCACTACACAAGTAACACAATTATTCATATAAATGTTTCAACAATTATCAGTTTCTAGTACTCAATATTATTTTTAAATCTATGGTCCATTTTCTAGTTCTTAAAGAAACATATCAAGTTAAATTCAATGTGGTTATTATGTGTTTCATTTCATTCCAGACAATAAACTTTGACCAAGGAAAACATTGAAACTAATATAAAGTTTGCAGTTACCTCATTCAACATCCTGTGCAACTCATCCCTAGCCTCAACCACACGTTCCCTGTCATTGCTGTCAACCACAAAGATAAGCCCTTGAGTATTCTGAAAGTAGTGTCTCCACAAGGGTCGAATCTGCATATGTACACAATAGGTAATAAGATGAAAGAATTTCTCAGATTGACCTTCAAAACCGCAAAAAGAGCATTTCCAATCATTCTAATACACATTTGTAACTTGAGATTTTTTTATAAAAAGAACTGACATCAATTAATCACAATTCACAAATGACTTTAATAAGCCAAAATGTGGTCTGGGAAAATATCAGACTGCACGGTAAACAAGTTTACCACATATAAAGTCAAAACTCCAGTAAAAAATAATTTTAATAATAAAAATAACTTATTTTGGACAGCACAAGATGAGATAAGAACTACACTTGCATCAGATTAACTAAAAGACTGAACACCATGAACCATCAATCAAAAGACTGGCTCTGTATATAAGCAATAATGTGTATTGCTTTCTTAAAATTATAAAAAATAATAAAGGAAAAAAATTATCAGAAAACACAGCTTGGGATTTTTATCTTCTGATGACGAGGAATCAAAATTAAGGGCATTCTATTCAGCAAAAAAAAACATCAAAAGTATATTTTTTCATTGGGTCATGAAAATGAGGAATCCCGACAAGACATGGAGTACCATTAAACCCCTAGAGCAAGAAACTTGATTTTGTTTTCTGTCCAAATGACCCCTTGGTCCTATCATCAAATAAGCTTCCAAAAAAAGTCAAAATTAATTTATCTGTCATTGGAACACTGGGAAAAGCCTAAAATACATTGTCCGGAATCAAACTGAAGTTGCTAAAATACACTGTCCGGTTCTAAGATTTAGAAGCGTACACTACGAGGGTTTTGAAAAAACTGAGAATTTAAAGATTGTTATCATAATTAAATGCCAAAATCATGTTTTTGCTTTGAAAAATGCATGTGTCAAACTGCCAATATATATGTGAAGAAGAACACCCATATTAAGGTATATGAGCATGTATTTATTGACACATTATTGAATTCTTGGCATCTTGCAATGTCAGTTTCCTATCTCAATAATTTAATATTGTGGACAACCATTTTTTAAGCCTGACATATGGGCACTCGAATCATTTTGTCACAACATAATCTATTGAGTGTAAAGTGTAGCAAGGACCTCTGCACCTCAATGACAGTTAATATTTTTTTTGTTATTGAATATAGAATGTTGTGTACCTTGTCTTGACCACCAACGTCCCAAACGGTGAAGCTGATGTTCTTGTATTCCACAGTCTCCACATTAAACCCTGAGCAAATATACATATAAGCTCCAATGTTCAATTTGCCAAACTAAAATAAGAAATGTGGTCCATATATACTAAATAATGGTAGTGGTAGTGTTGAATTGGGTGGAATTGAAAAGAGAAGCATAAGGAGAAAATAAATGTTAGTCAAAATGATGAAACTAAAGTAACTTCTACTTCCTTGTGTTAGAATGTCAATTTTGTCCTCCAACTACTTCCACTTTTAGCAGTAGAATTTGGACATTAATGTTGCTCATTGTATCATTGTAAGTGCTACCTAACGAGAAGATTAACATGAGTTCATCCACAATCCCACTAACAAAGAAGGCCTACTTGCATCCGCATTCAATTATACCACATTTTTTAGTTTTTCTTTTCTTTGCATTTCATGTGTGACTATGCCTGTGGTTTTGTGAACAAAAAGGAGTTTCTTTCTCTCCCCAGGGGATGGGGGTGCAACAGCTCTTTGAGCTTACGTGTTTTTTGCTGAAATTGCAGGATAAGTTGGAAAGGCAACTAAGATAAGGAATAAGTGTACAGACTAAATGATCCAAAATAAATCACAAATAGGAAAAACAAAAAAATAAAAAAGACGAACAGAAAAAAAAACATCCATACCAATCGTAGGAATGGTGGTAACAATCTCTCCCAGTTTGAGCTTGTACAATATGGTGGTCTTACCAGCAGCATCAAGACCCACCATAAGTATACGCATCTCCTTCTTCGCAAACAGCCGACTAAAGAGCTTGCCGAACGACAAACCCATTTTTCCTAATGTCTGTTTGAGCCAGTAATATAAGTCAGACCCATAATCTAAACTGAATAACATTATTTATTTTTCATACATAAACATTCAGTCAAATTTTCCTAAATTCGAAATATTGAATTAACAAAAAATGTTGTATAAGTTTATTATTTTATAAATAATGTTGTGTAATCATTATTATACCTAAAAATTGACACAAACAAATCTACTCTCCTTCAGGAAACATAATAAGTATAAACACAAGCACTATATATATATATATATGAAAACTGATCAGGTCCGGACTCCCGGACCTGATCAAAATCCGGACCCCATTTTTTTTTTTTGTAGAACTAAAAAAAAATTATGGAACTAAATTTTTTTCATAATACAGTGTTTTGGGTGTGTTTTTAATACCTACACCAACCAATGTATGTACAGTCTGCCCAGACTGTACAGAAATATTTTGGTATAGGCATCCAAATCACGCCAAAAACACTGTATTATGTAAAAATTTTAGTAACATAATTTTTTTTTAGTTGTTTCAAAAAAAAAAGCAAAAAATAAAGTCTGGATTTTAATAGAGTCTAAGATCCCGGACTGGATCCGGACTCATATATATATATATATATATATATATATATATATATATATATATATATATATATATATATATATATATATATAACAAGTATCATCCTATGAAATGCAGATATCAATTGAATTTAAAAATGAGAAAATAACATTTCCACATATCAAATACAAATCTAAGCACATAATCAACGGCTTCAAACAAAAAGCTAAATCAGAGAATCCTTATCTAGCACAGAAAATAACAAAACATCAACAACTGAAACAGAAATCCTACAAACAAATTGCTAATCAGATTAATCACCTATTCATCTTAATAACAAAATCAACAAATGAAAAAACGGAACGGATCTGAATCCAGATAAGAAAAGCAAATAACGAGTCAGATCCAAACCCAAATACAGATCTAGAAACAACTAATTACAGATAAACAGATAAATGAATACAAAATGTGCAGAAATTGAATGGAAATCATAAATTCTTACATGATGATCAACAGATAATTTGGACGGCGACGAGAGAGAAAGGGGCAGATCTTTTGAGACTGCCCTTACAATACCAAGTTCCAAGGTGACTATGAATATGAATCCGTTATTTATATACTGTGGTCCAAACGAAAGACTCCCGTCGCATTTGACATTCCTAATTTAAATACTAATTTAAGGGGTAACATGATTGTGATGATTTTATTACTATTAATTTTATTTATCATATTTATTTGTTATAAAATTATGCTATTAAATATTAATAATTTTTATTAAATAATTTTTTAATTTAATTATATATATAGAACACATTACTCCCTCCATTAAAAATTAAAAATATATTTACTTTTTTTAGTACGATTTAGAATTAGATATACATTTATATTTCTAGCTATAAAATCACATGAAATTTTGTCCAAAAATAAGTTTTATATTTCATCCAAAATTCAAAATTGATGTGTTCATCTTAATTTGAAACAATAAATTATGCTATTAAATATTAATAATATTTTACTAAATATTTTGTAATTTAAATTATATTGGTTAAAGTACAAAAAAAAATCGTGTTGATATTAATTTAAAAGTACAAATTTACTGAATAGAGTCAAAATAGAACCTTTTTGGAAAGGCAGGGGTAATTTTATTTATTTTTTATAAAAAACTTTCATTATAAAATATAAAAAAATATTCACATTTTTAGGATGAGGAAATATATATATATATATATATAGAATAAAGATCAGGTCCGGACTCCCGGACGGGAGAAAATCCGGACCTGAAATTTTTTTTTTTTTTTTTTTTTTTTTTTTTGTAGAACAACTAAAAAAAAAAAAAAAAAAATTTATGGAAGTGAAATTTTTCCAAAATAAAGTGTTTTGGGTGTGTTTTTAACACCCACACCAACCAATGTATGTACAGTCTGCCCAGACTGTACAGACATGTTTTGTTATAGGCATCCAAATCACGCCCAAAACACTGTATAATGTAAAAATTCCAATTCCATAAATTTTTTTTTTTTTTTTTTAGTTGTTTCAAAAAAAAAAAAGCAAAAAAAAAAAAAAAAAAAAAAAGTCCGGATTTTACACCTGTCCGGGAGTCCGGACAGGATCCGGACCCTATATATATATATATATATATATAGGGAGCGGATCAGGTGCGGACTCCCGCACCTGGTTAAAATGCGGACTTTTATATTTTTTTTTTTTTTTGCTTTTTTTTTCAAAATAACTAAAAAAAAATAAATAAAAAATTATGGAATTGAAATTTTTTCATAATACAGTGTTTTGGATGTGATTTGGGTACGTATAACAAAAATATGTACAGTCTGGACAGACTGTACCACCACTTTTTGGTATAGGTATTCAAAACACGCCCAAAACATTATATTATGGAAAAATTTCAGTTCCATAAAATATTAAATATTTTTTTTTAGTTGTTTTAAAAAAAAAACCAAAAAAAATCAAAAAAAAAAAAGTCCGCATTTTAACAAAATAAGGGCTCCCTTACCTGATCCTGTCTGTATATATATATATATGTAACTCTTGTTTATTTTGAATATTTCTTCACTCTTGAGAGGGTATTTTTTTGGGGTTATTTACATTTCAATTCCTAGTACACTTTAAAAAAAAATTATAACAAAAGTGTATCCAGAAAATATTTATAGAATTAATACATTTTCAATATTTTATTTATAAAATTATATAGTGCATTTGGTATCTCTTTAATTTAATTGGATGTTTTAATTAGTTGTTGATGTTGCAAATCAGTTCTGCAATGGTAACGGTTCCTAGTTGGTTGTCTAATATGTGACAATTTGAATTGCATGTTTTTCCCCTTTGTCGTTTCTCTCTCTTTTTTATTGAAGGTTTTTTTAGTTGGAAACCTTTATTTTTTAATTTGCGAACTTGAAAATCAAATTTCTCTTCTTTTCATTTTGATTTCTAACGGCATTCTTTTCGTTCGTGTCGGTGTTGATCTCCTGTTGCCGTCGTTGTCCGCTCCATCTTTGCCGGCGCTCATCTGCACTCGCCGTCGATACATTCTTTTGCCTGTTTTCGCCGCTCAGTTTTCGAGTTCAGTGCGCCGTCGCTCTGTTTCTAAGTTTTCAGTCGCCGCTGCTTCGTTTGGTTCGTTTGTGGTCGTCGTCACTGCTTCATTTGGTTACTGTTATATTCTGAGTTGGTTACTAGGTACTTTTTGACAATATGGAGGTTGATTAAATTAGTTTTGAAAACATGTTGATTGTGTTTTGGTTACTAGTGCTTATATATTTGAATACTGTTGATTGGTCTTTGATTGTATTACTAATAGTTTGACATTATTTGTTTGTTCATATTGAATTTTTTGGACTGCATGTTTACTTTTGAGGTAACCAAATGCGTATTAGTGAGTGACAGAAGTTCATCATGTTGGATACTATTTACCTTTTGATTATTTTAACACATTGAACATATTGAGCAATTCCATTATTACTTATCCAATTTATAATGTTTTTTGAATTTTAATTTGAAAGTATCCAGATATGGTATGTCGAAGTTTCAATGTATTATATACTCAAGTTAGACAGCGCAATAAATAGGTGTCCAATATGTAGTGACTAATAAATCTTATTGGGGTATCCCGAATGATCAATTAATTTATAGTGATGGTAATGTTATGATTAATTTTTTTTTTAACAGAACGTGCAGATGGTATTCGAAATGCCATGTAAGAGTTACCATTTATGTAACTGTTTGTTACTTATAAATAACCTTTTAAAAATAAAATTATTTTGAATATGTTGTAATTGGTAGCCAAAACTTCATATAAAGGTAATCAATTTAGTTTTTGTGGGTAACCAAATAGTCTTAAAAAAAATCAGTCTTCAGAAATCAGAATGTCGGTTTTCAAATCCTTCGATCTTTCCGTGAATGTCGGTTTTGAATTTTCACTTTGCGGGATTCGGCTACTATGGCTTCTTCTTTTTTCGTGATTTTAAATAAACTAGTCGATTTTGTGGTTGGATTGTCGGTCTCTCTTCAGTTTGGATGATCGATTTATTTAGGTTGCTCGATCGTAGAACCTTTGCAAAGAATTGGTAACTGCCGCAGATAACAGTAACTTCTCCTTGATTTCACGGTTTCTTTATTTTTGTGAAATTGAATGATCTGATGTGATTATTGTGTTACACTCTTTTTGTAATTATTTTGTGGATGTACTAATCTTGTAATTACTTTCTAATTATTGTATAGTAGTATAAAAAAATTTCTTTTTTATCACTTTAATTTTAAAAATGAATACACTAGCTATAACACGAAAAACGAAAAATTAAATTAAAAATCGAAAAAATATTACTCAATCATCAATACACTAGCTATAACCCGTGCCTGAAGGCACGGTGTGACGAAAAACGAAAAATTAAATTAAAAATCGAAAAAATATTACTCAATCATCAATACATATCCAACCACCAAAATATCGAGCTAGTCGGTACTAATTTCAAAAAATTTAGGCAAAATTTCCTTTAAAAATAGATATCCAAAAAATTCTAAACCTGTCTATAAAACTTACAATCATCGATACATATTCAAACCACCAAAAAAACCATCAATCCACATCCAAAATCATCATAACCGTGAATAATTAGTTAACTTTAGGGTTACATGCTTCCTAAGTCACTGTACTATATGTTGACTTATAAATGGGTCACTGAACTTTTTTTTCTTACAGTCAACTCACTGAACTTTAATTTACTAACACTCCGTTACAAAAACCGTTAAGTCAAAGTTGACTTAACGGAAATAATGATGTGGCAGCTGACTTGTCTTAAAAAAAACCTATGTGGCAGTTAGCATGCGATGTGGCAATGATGATGTGGATATAGATGAAAATTTTGATGAAAAAATAGAAAAAAAATATTTTAAAATATAATAAAAATTATAAAAATCAGCAAAAAAATAAGAAAATAAATAAATAAAAATAATTATATTTCATAAAAATTTAAAAAAAAATAGTTTTTTTTCAATTTTTATTAAAAAAAATTTAAAAAGCATTTTTTTAATAAAAATAATTGGTTTTTTTAAAAAAAAGTAAAACACAATTTTTAAAAAAAATGCAATTTTTTTAATAAAATTATTTTTTTATATAAAATGCAGTTTTTTTTAATAAAAATAAAAAAATACTGTTTTTTAAACTGTTTTTTTTAAAATAATGCGGTTTTTTATTAAAATAAAAATGCTGTTATTTAATAACACTGTTTTTAATAATAATGCTGTTATTTTTAATAACAACTCTTTTTTTAATAAAAAACAGCCTTTTTTTATTAAAAAAACAGCATTTTTTTATTAAAAAAATGAATTTTTTTATTTTTATTAAAAAAAACTGTATTTTATATTAAAAAAATAATTTTATTAAAAAAAACTGCATTTTTTTATTAAAAAAACTGCATTTTATTTTATTTTTATTAAAAATATTTATTATTTGTTTTAAAAATTACGTTTTATTTTTTTAAAATAAAAAAAAACCCAATTATTTTTATTAAAAAGAATGCGTTTTAATTTTTTTAAAATAAAAATTGAAAAAAAACTACTTTTTTTAATTTTTATTACATAATTCTTGTTGGCTGGGTGTGAGAGATAGAGCTTCGCGTGTTTCTCTTCGCGTGTTTTGTTTTCATTTTTCAAGCTCTTTGTTATCTCTCAGCTATTGTGTGTAGGACAGACAGATAGAGGGTTTGAATTTTGAAACGGGAGGAATGAGAGACAGCAGCTGACATGGATTTTTGATGTGACATTTGTCTATTTTCTCTCTCCGCTCTCTTTTATATTATAGATAGATTCGGCCCATTATATGATTATATTTCGCCCAAAATATGATTATATTTTCATAATAATTTAGTTAGACGGAAGGAAACTCCTTTTATTTTTCAATTTAATTAAGAACAAATAAAATATGTTTGGAGAACTATTTGTTAAATATATTGTCTATTTCACCCAAGCTTTGTGCTAGTTTTTAAGTATGGTGTCAAATATGTCATCTCCCACTGTTTGGATGGAATATTTTAATTAGCACCGTTCATTTTCTGGAGTTTTATTAGTAATGATATTAGGGATTGTTATAATTATTTGATTATTTTATATTATTCTAAATTTATAAGCATTTTAGATATTATAAACAATTTTTATTGTCTCATGGTTTCATGCATGCAATAATTCATGTCATCACGTGTGATGTTCCACATGCATGCATGTCCCAAAATAATATCCCACTTCTAAAAGTTGAAAATTTTAGATCCGGTTATCGTGAAGTTAACTTCATCGTAAGTTGATCAATTGACTAATACAGTGTTGACAAGTACAGAGATCACTTCCCGATCTGTATGTCGACACTGTATTAGTCAATTGGCCAAAATTAATTTTATGCTAACCACTCCTGATTTTTTTTATAGAAATTTTAGAGTTGTGCACAAGTATTAAAGAAATAATTGTATACCAGTAAATATAATATCAATTGTCTACATTATATGAGAAAAAGAGGGTGTTATTTATTGGGGAGAAAATAGCGAGAAAATCAAAGTTATATTTAATACATTGGGTAATTAATACTTATTTAAAATTCTCAAACGACAAATATTTAGAGATAAAAAATATTTTTTAAAATAACTTATATTAAATAACGAAAGGAGTAAGTAATTAATTAGAGGCTCTGTTTCTGTTTCTTTTTCTTATGGTTTTTCTTTTCTAGTGACAATTACTTGGCCACCAAACACCATTTATGTTCTTCACATAATAAAAAAATATACCACAATAATATACTAATTTTGTTCGAGCTAGAAATGTATCTATCTATAATTTTAGAGAACAATTACATTTTCTATTATTTTTTTAAAAATAATTACAAAAAAAGTGCCCTCGTAAAATTTTTATGCAACTAATACGCTTTCATATTTATTTACATATTCTAGTGCATTTAGGATTCCTTAATTTAAGGAATTAATATCAATTAGGATTCTTTAATTTAGGGTTTCTTCTCTCTCCTTATCTATAACAACTGCAACATGCAATCCCATTCTGTTTCTGACGTTGCCATAAAATATCTCTTTCTCTCTCTTCTGCTAAACTTAAAAAAATGGCAACATCAATAATGGAGTAACCGCCTTCTTCTTCCCCTTCCTCCGCCTCCCTTCTCCCGCCCCCGCCCCGGCCCCGGCCTCCGCCTCCGCCTCCCGCCCCAGCCCATCTTCTTCTCCTTCATCCGCCTCCCTTCTCCTCCCCCAAATACCCAAATACTTATTTTGGCACTATTGCTGGATCAGCCCTATTGTGTTCACTTCTGTGCATAACTACTTCTACCCTTGGATCAAATTATTAAGGCTCTTCATTGCTATAGCTCTAGTGTTGGGTAGAGTTCCTTTGAAAATAGAGCCAAAGCTGCCTTCGCCAAGTTTTTGGGAGAAATCCCTTGTTGCATTTCGAATTTCTTTATACTTGAATACCATCAAAGCATCCTCAAGTGTCCCACTAGATGTGCGAACTTTTTGTTTCCTCCGCCGAATAATTACCAAGAATGCCACAACTATGAAAACTATGAAGGGTTGGTTACCTTAGTATGAAGGTAACCAATTCAATTTTATTAGGTTACCAATGTAGTTTGAATGTGATGCAGTTTGGTAACCAAACTTCATGCAGTTGGTTACCAAACAGTCATACCAAGGTAACCGAATCTTAATATGAAGGTTTCCCTGTTATCAAGGTTTGGTTACCTTGGTATGAAGGTAACCAATTCTGTTTTATTTTATTACCAATTTTATTTTAAATGTGATGTAGTTGGTAGCCAAACTTTGTATAAAGGTAACCATTTTAATTTTTGTAGGTAACCAAATCGTCAAAAAAATCAGAATAACAACTCCGGTTAGATAGCGGTGGTGGTGGCGTAGTCGATCTAGCGGCGGCGGGAGACGAATCTAGACAACGGAGATTCGCGGCGGTGTAGCGGTGGTGTAGCGGAAGAATCAGCGACTTGGCCATTTTCGGATACTTTTCTCTCTCTACAAAGTCACTCTCTATAGTGAGGAAATAAATACTTTTGATGAATAAAGTTCATGATGTTCCTGGATCAGAATTTTTTGTTGTTAGATTTCAAATTTTTGAATTTGAATTTGAATTATTAACAGTTATTTCTCCTTGATTTTAGGTTTCCTAATTAATGTGAATTGTACTATTTTTATAATATGAGTCCTAAGTACACTATTTTTGTAATTATTTAGTTGATGCACTTTTCTTGTAAATACTTTTTATTTGTTGTATACTTATGTAAAGGACCCATAAAAAAATATACCACAATAATATACTAATTTTGTTCGAGCTAGAAATGCATCTATCTATAATTTTAGAACAGATAAAAAAGAAAATGTATTTTTAATTTTGAAACAGAGATAGTATATAAATTGTGTGACAAATTACAAATATCTCTTCCACTTGTTCTTTCTGTTGCATAATTAGCCTCTCTTTCTTTCCCTAAATTAAAGTTTATTCTTACTCCTCCAGGCTCCAACCTCTTGGAATATTGGTACAATATATCCTCAACCATACTATATATATATATATATATATATATATATATATATATATATATATATATATATATATATATATATATATATATGGCTTAATTAATTCATGCTTGGGAGCTAGCTAGCTGGTATTTCATTTAATTTATTTTTTTTGGAACCGGCAATCGCCATTTTCAAGCTCAGGTAAATCCAATTCTACGTCATTGATCTTGGCGGCGGCGATGTTTTTAGGGCTCATCGTCTCCTTATTCTTGCCCCATAGAACAGCATAGAGTCCCATAACAATCAAAATAGACCCTGCAACACTGCATTTATGTGTAACATACATGCATAATTATATACGTCACCTTCTTGGGTACCATCAAATTATATAAGCTTAATTAATTAATTTTTTACACAATGTATATAGAGAGAGACAGTTTTTTATGTGGGTAGTGACCACTTTTAGCGATAGATAAAACTGTCGCAAAACTTGTCGTCATAGGTGGTCTGTCGTCAGAACCTATGGCGACGAATTTAACGACGATTTTGTCCGTCGCTTAAGGTGGTCCGGACTATCCGCGCAAAAATGGGACTGTATATATGTAACACCCTAGTTCCTCATCAAAAGATAGGAAAAAATTTTGTCTACATATAAGGAAATAAGTTACTACCAATAGTACCTTCAAGTCATGACCTTTTGGGAGCCTGTGGTGGGCTAGATAACCCAAGAAGATACTATTGTACCAGTGGTTTGAGACCTTATTTGGATGGATTTGATTCGATTCGGACTTGGGATTTGACCCAAGATTTATTCCGGACTCGGGATTTGACCCGGGTTGTTTCAATATATATATATATATACATATATATATATATATATACACACACATAGTAAGAATTGAAATTGTTTTAGGTAAGGTAAGTAAATTGAGGAATTAATTAGGGCATGAATGAAGTACTTACGTGCCGACGTATAATTGTTCTTGAAGCAAAGCCCAGCTGAGAATTGCAACAATAACCAGCAAAAAGGGGCTGAAGACGGAAACGTAGAGAGGTCCTTTTCTTTCTATGCACCACGACATAAGGCAATAAGCTACTGCCGTACACACAATTCCCTAAGAAAAAGAAAATCAAACACATATATATATATATATATATAATTTCATTTTAATACAACAGTTTAGTACAACTATTTATGCACAAATTACAAGATTGATGATGATATTGTCATCTGAGTATCTCGATCTAATATTTTTATACCGCAAAAATAGTAGAGACAGCTCTGATGCCAGGAAACAATGACCATGCCGATACGTCGTGGTCTACCCCTAATCCGATAATCACACACTGGAAACTTGCCATAACGAACACTAAAGCCGAGCTTGAGTATGGAGCTGGATACAAATGACTCATTCTAGCCTGAAATTAATCATAATTCATGCAGATGGAGGATACTATTATTAGTAACTTAATTCTTGTAATCATGCATGGGAGTGGGGTGTTACAATTAAATAAATTACCTGAATAATGAACCATACTGCCCAAGAAATAGGACTAGCTATGAGTAGAAAAGGGCCAAACATGAAGTTTCCATTGTTAGTTTGATTTGTAGGTGCAGAATTTTGTTCAATATAACTCCAGTGAATTCTTGATTTGCCTATGGGAACGACGGATCCATGGTAAAATGACAGTAACATTGCACCACCAACACAGACTACTGTTCCCACTAATTTGGCTTGCCCTGCCCTACTGTTGATTCCAATGCTTTCTAACCTAACAAACACAACACAACACAACCCAAATAAATAAATAAAAATAATAATAATTAGATTTCTTTTCTTTTCAAGCTAATTTCAAACAAGAGAGAATTAAAATATAATTAAGAAGAAATTACCGGAAAGGGACAGCCATGAGATAAGTTACTGCAGGCAGTAAATTTGTCAATGCGCATGCGACCGTTGGAGTGGAGTTTTTTAACCCAACAAAGTAAGTAATCTGGTTTAGTGTTATCCTGCACCAATATTCAATCAAATTAAATATATAATAATAATTTGACACAAAAACTAAAGGATAAATATATAATATGTAATTTAATTTAATCGAGACGTTGAGTTCTTAATTACCCGAATACGGAAGATAAGAAAATCTGGAAGAAAATTGGCAGTGTCATTTTAGGCCTTGTCTTCCTGCATATATAGTTAAAGCAAGCTAGCATGAGAGATTAAATTATTTAACAATTTATCATTTATATATACTACAGTACTTTAATTCAAAGTGATTTTCTTTTTCTTGATTTATGAGTGGGCTAAGTTATGCAGTACTTACTTTTCATCAGCACAGCAGGGTGAACTTTTTTGGCATTATTATGTATCACATTAATAGACAATCATTTTCATGAGAAAATGCAAAATTAATTAATGTTATAACACACACACACACACACATATATATATATATGTGTGTGTGTGTGGATTTGGATCCCCTTCATTACACATTTATTTTGATTTCATCCAATATACCAATTATTTTATCTTAATAATTTTGTTAGTAATGATCAAAATATGTTAATAGATACTTGATGATATTAAGATCAATTCTACAAAAAATTAAAATCATAAAAAATACTATTTTCATCGTTAAGAGGTATATATATATATATATATATATATATATATATATATATATATATATATATATATATAAATGGAAACTTGAATTTTTTTTTGCATTCACTCCTTAAATATAGTAAAAGTTTCTGCGTATGAAACAATAATACTCCATTTGAGGTTTAGATAAAATGCTATATATATAGACAGAAAAAGAAAACAATGTTTATTTGTGATGGATCGATCTACGTTTCTCTTTTCTATTTTTTTCGTAATGTATTATCATAGTTATTTTTTTTATTGGGTATTTCTTTTTATATTAAACTAATTAATGATTAAAATTAATTATACCAACAAGAAACGGAAAGTACTTCATAATTAATTAATTAATTATTCAACTAGCAGCTTGTTCTTTCAGTAAGTTAATGCGTACGTGTAAATAACTGCACAACAAATGTATATTATGTCGGTAGTCCATAGAAATGCAGCAGACAGAAGAAAAGAAAATCCCATATATATATATATATATATACAAACACACATACACATACGTACATACATACAAAAAACCCTTGAATAATTGATATTCTTATATTTATTAATCTTTACTATTTACTCCCTCTGATTTTATTTTTTTCAAATTTGTTTTATATAATCTAGGAGAATTAACTATAATCTTTCTAAAATTATCCCTCATGCAAAATATTATAGATGAGAGATAGAGTATAAGATAAGTATGATAATTATGAGAATTTATAAATATTATAGACAATTGATATTATATTTAATACTATACAATAATTTTGAGTATATTTTTCTTTTTCAAAGAGCTATAACTTTGTAAAATGATACCTAGACAATCTTCTATATATAGTGTAATAGAATATATAAATAAAATATTATTTTTGCAAATAATAAATATATAGCTTAAAATATATAATCACAAATTAACGTATGTACACTTTGTTAGTTTAGCTGTTCATGCAAAGATTTGCTTTCATTTTCAAACTGATAGAACTAACTTTTCCGAACTAATTAATTAAGAAATTAAAACCTAAGAAAAGAAGCTTGCTCGCCTCCCTCCATATAAAAAGGTGCCAAATAAAATGAAAGAAATTAAATAAGTTGAACTACTTCATCAGCGGTTGGGAAGACCTATATATATATATATATATATATATATATATATATATATATATATATATATATATATATATATATAGAACAAGGATCAAGAACATTTTTCTTAAATAACATTTCTCCTTAAATATCACTAATTTATTAAAACTATGTCGTTTTGAAGTCTTTTTAAAAAAACAAGTGGGGCCGTGGGTGATATTTTTATAAATAAAAGAAAAACAAGTGGGACCACTCTCTTTTAAAAGACTCCAAAACGACGTAATTTTAATAAAGGAGTGCTATTTAAGAAAGAATGTTATTGAATGAGAATGCTTTTGATCCTTGCTATATATATATATATATTCAAAAAAATCGTCGTTATAACATGTTCGTTCTTAATTCGCCCCATTCAATTCGTTAGAGAGAGTCGGAGTATATATATATATACACACACGTACAAGTTTTACCTAGTTAATTACTATGTATCTTAGGTTTTGTATACGTAAAATGACCTAGTTTTATTTGATGAAAGGGTGAAATGACAAAAGCGTGGTGATTGGTGAAATAACAAAACTACCCTTAGATTAATACATGCTTGGTTGACACAACTATTATATAGTTGAAAGGGTTATAACAGTACTATATACCTCTCCGAGAAGTAAGCAAAGGGGGTGATGACAACAGAAGCAAAGATTTGCCGGTAAGCGACATAGATGAAAGGGTTCATGCCGGAGTCCATGGCAAGCTTGGATATAATGTTCATACAAGCATAGGCCACTTGTACAAGAACCATGGCCAATAAAGGCAAAGAACCACCAGCTGCCGCCATTATATGTATATATATAGATTGATATATATATATATATACTAAAGCTGGAGGATCATCAGGAGAATTCTCTCTCTTCTCTCTATATATACATGAAGTGTCTATATATATATATATATATATAGAGAGAGAGAGAGAGAGAGAAGTGGAGAAGAGAGTAAGAGAGGTGGAGGGTATTTATAGATATTGATGGTGGAGAGCTTAACAGAAAGATCAAAAAAAGCGAAAATAATAAATAAAGAAAAGAGAAAACGGCTCAAGATTTCTTGTACCAATTGAGTTCTCATTAAATTAATTTATGCATGCATGGGATGAATGCTAAGGTAGAAAAGCTACTTTTTTCAGTTAAGGAAAATGTTTTGGCATCCAAGTGGAGTATATATTTTGCCAGCTTTGGCGCCGCCTTTCCAAATTATTTTGTTACAACCAAATTCCATGCATTTCCATGCATGCATGTTGCCATGCATGTAATATGGTGGGGCCCACTTGATGTGCTGGATCCAATTTAATTGGTGGTGGTACTGGTTCCTTAATTAATTCCACCGGATTATTATTAATAATTACACTTTAAATATATGCCAAGAATTTAGATTTATTAGAATTGTAGAAACTACATATAAATTAGCAAAATAGAATAAAAAGGGAAAAGAAAGAAGCCAAGAAGTGAAGAAATTAAAGTTTGATCCATCAACATATTAATTCCCTAACCGGCCTGTACTTGTAGGGACCAGATTTTCTGTTTCCATTTTCTCTGTTCTCCACTTAAATGTTGACACATGGCCTCTTATTTAATTTTAGAGTTAATTGATGTTAAGTAAGAGACTATGTGTCAAACATTTAAGTGGGATCGGAGACACAAGGAGAACAGAGAAAATGAGGACAGAAAATCTGCTCATTACATACGATCATCTAATTTAATGAACCAAACTAATGTAATAATATTACAATTACTATACAAATATTAACCTATTATCATTACATTACGTACGTAGACTATTACATTATATCAAATGCATATATTCGGGCAACCAAACCCCACCTATGTTCAATATTTACTCATTCTAATAAAGTTGTTAATTAATTAAGTAATTGTAAAATATATGATAATGATATTTGAAGACAAACTTAATATTGTGTCATTTTATTTTGTTAGCTCTTAAAATTATGTTTGTTTACCAGAATTACACTTGGAATAGAATTATTAATCTCAAGTGTGTCTTATTTATTTTTCAATTTGAGTTTGGGATTATTAGTCCTGAGATTATAAATTAACTTAAGATGAGGGGTTATTTAATACTCCACTATATATGTTCTACCTAGTATTATAATTTATACCATTTGGGATTAAAAATTACTAGATAAAATTAACCTCAACTTTTTTCTAAAATGACCATAAAATCCTGTAATTTCTGTTATTATTACTAGCAACTTAAAACTTACTAGTACAAAGACTAAATATTATTATTATTTTTTGGGTTTTGGGGTTTAGGAATATATATAATTACTTAATATTATTTTTTTGGGAAGGGTGGGAGGTGGGCGAGTCGGGGTGTATACCTAATCAATAAATATTTTTTTTGGGGGTGAGGGTGGGGCTAGGGGCTGATTTATGAGTAGTGGATTTGACTTCTTTTTATTATATATTTTCATTAATTTTATCTAATATCTTAATAATTTTATTAATAATAATTAAAATGTATTTATAAATGATTGATGATATTAGGATCAATGTATAAAAAAATTTAATCAAATTGGTAAAAAATGTTGAATTATTTTTATTTTAAAAATAATTATGTTATTGGATGTAAAAAATTATTTGACTAGTATAGATTTTAATTATATTATTTATAATTATAAAAATATGGAATGAAATTGGATGCAATAAGTTTAGGGGGATATTTTTCTAGTGACATTCTAACGACCCTTTTTTTTGGTTTCTTTTTTGTAGTACCTCCCAAAACATATATAGGATTTATTCCAACTTGATTTTTTTATAGAAAAAAGTGTTTTAGGTGTAATTTGAATACATACAAAAAACAGGATTGTACAGACTATACATACTTGTTTCTTGTATATATCTAAATTACACTTAAAACACTGTTTTTTATAAAAATTTCCGTTGCAATAAATATTATACATTTTTTAGAAAATATTAAAAAAAAAAACTAAAAAAACCAAAAAAAAGAATCACTAGAATGTTACTAAAAAAAGGGATAAGGTCCAAAAATAACCCATGATGTTTACACGGATGTCCCACTTCCACCATAAACTATTTTTTTCCAAAAGTACCCTAAACGTTACAAAATTCAGCCCAATTATGCCCCTCCCCTTAACAATACTGTCAACTAGACAAACAAATGTAAAGCCTATCTGATGTGGCTGACACGTGGCACCTTTCTCTTTTGTCTACTTTTCTTTCTCCTCCAAAAACAGAGCAAGAAAATGGATTAAAAAAAAAACAACACCATAACTATAGATCTTAAATTTGAACACCCAAAAGAGATCAATTTGAACATGTATTTGTCTAAAAAAATAAATAAATATAGATTTTACAAATTCTATAAAGACAAACATACCCACCATAACTGACAAGGAATTAAAATCACAGCTTAACTTAACATGTGATGACAATCACAACAGTCTATCAATCAATCAAGACTCATAGAGGTTGGATCTAACTTGTAAATTTTCAGCGCTATAAACCCTTCTCATTTGGCCAGAAGAGGAGGAGCTGTTTTTAGGTGAGCTCAACACTTGGCTTTGAAAATTTGAAGACTCCATTAAACTATCAAATTGAGGTTGGATCAAAAAATTGGGTTTCCCCTCAAAATAGTTGCTACTAAAGCTCCTCTGCATCATCTTCGTTGGTCCACCCGTAATTAGGAAGACATGAACTGTTGTTGTTGTAATCAAAAGCACTAAAGTAGAGTAAAAAGGGATTCGAGAATCCTCTGTTTTGACCTGCAGCAGAGCAAAGAAATCTGCATAGCCATTATTAGGCATTTAGCAGAGTGAGAGATTCCCCATTTGGTGACTTGGTGGTGATGAAGATAGAATGGTGGAAGTAATTTGGTCAAACGCAGATTGCTAGGGCTAGGAGTTGGACGGTATTTGGCAGAGTGAAGAGAGAAGGATGTAATTAATTTGGTCAAATAAAGATGGCGCGAGGAATTGAACGGTGATTGCTAGGGTGATTCGTGGGAGATCGGGAAAGTCGTGTAGGTTACGATGGTGTAGTTAGCTCTCGCCGGAGGTGGAGCATCGCGCATTTACGCCGGAGGAGGATGAGATGATTTTGAAAGCTCTCGCGCGATACGGCAACAAATGGGCGACCATCACGAGGATTCTCAACGGTCGTACGGACAACGCGATTAAGAACCACTGGAACTCGACGTTGAAGCGGAAGTTTCCGGCGATTAGCGGCGGCGGAGGTGGAATGGATGAGCGGCCAGTGCAAGTGTTTAGACGTTCAAAAAATGGCGACTTGATGAAGACGATGTCCGGTTTGCGTATGAGTGATGAAAGTCCGTCTTGATCTGATATTAGCGATTCACCTCGTTCATTGATATTAGCGATTCACCTCGGTCAGTCGCCTGTAATGAAGATTTTGTAGCCACCAGGAAATCCTCTAAATCGGTGTTGGAGATTGGTTAACTCGATTCTTGTTTGGGTTTTGTTATTTTAAAACAGAGGAAGAAAAAAGGAGAGAGAGAAAAAAAAGGGAGAAGAAAGGAAGAGGAAAGAGAGAAGAAAAAGAAAAAAAATATTTTTGCTCAGCCAACAAATTTTGTCCACGTGTCTGCTCCGTTTGCTTGGTGGCAAATCTGTTAACGGGAGGGGCATAATTGGGCTAAATTTTGTAATGTAAGGGTACTTTTAGAAGAAAAAAATAGTTTAGGATGAAAGTGGGACATCCGTGTAAACATCAGGGGTATTTTTGGACCTTATCCCAAAAAAAATCCCCCTAGAATTACTCAATTGGATGGATGGAAGGGATCATGAACAGTAGACATGGCAAAAAAGTCTCCAAAATGTCCTAAAACTTAACAAAGCAAAAGCACAAGCCACAGCCCACAAACTGTTGTTGTATCATGGCTAATTCACACTCTCATCCCCCTTCTTCTTCTTCTTCACAGTCTCTCTCCTCCTCCACAGTAATTCTGTTTCTCTATGTTCTTCCTCTTCTCACTCTCCCCCAACAAGCTCTCTCCCAATGTAAAAACCCGCCAGTCATTTTCAATTTCGGAGATTCCAATTCCGACACCGGCGGCCTCGTCGCCGGACTGGGTTTCACCGTCAACTTACCCAATGGTCGGACTTTCTTCCACAGATCCACCGGTCGACTCTCCGACGGACGCCTCGTCATCGATTTCCTCTGTTAGTACTACCCTCGCCATTTCATATACATATTTTTTTTTCTCTTTAATCGGTTAAATTAACCGTTCCAAAATTATAAATACATTTTTATTTTTAAAGGCACTAATAAGTCGGTACTTCTTTTATTAAAAATTATAGGGAACTATTGTCCCACCTCCATGTAGAAATATTATTTTAAGGTAGTTTCAAATTATATATTGCTACTAAAACATGTAACTTTTGTGGTGAGTAGACACATAAATCAGATAGCCATTGTAAAGAGATTTTATTCTTTCTCTTTAATAATGACATTGTAGCACTAGCATGTTCCTTGTTACTTTGAGGTATCTGTTTTTTGTTGTTAAAAGTTATTCAAGTGCAGTATTATTCTTTAGAAAAAGGTAAAATAATTTTATTCATATGGGTAATTTCAATGTATTGGGGGGGGGGGGGGGTTCCTTGATTACTAGTGGAGTGGAAATCACATGTTATTTAGCATAGATGTACCACTTTCTCTTCTAATAACAATTGTTGT
This sequence comes from Panax japonicus, assembly GCA_020205505.1. Taxonomy (NCBI): domain Eukaryota; kingdom Viridiplantae; phylum Streptophyta; class Magnoliopsida; order Apiales; family Araliaceae; genus Panax; species Panax japonicus. Next base: position 49,625,807 of record CM035106.1, read on the forward strand.
TTTGGTAATAGCACACACTCTTTTTTGTTTTCCACTTTTATGACACTCCACAAGTAAATAATTAAGATTATATCTGAATCTAAGCAGAAGAAATTTTTACTTTGTTTTGCTGTAATATTTGTAGTCCTACCCCTACCCCCCAAGTAAATAATTGAGATGTTTTTGTACATAAAAGAACTACATATTTCAGACATGTTTGGTTTCATATCAATTTTCTTTTTCCTGTTGATATTTTAGCAGAGTGTTCGGGAGCGTTTTACCGACCTTCATTTGGGCCGAAGGCTTTCTGTCGGAAGGGTTTGAGAGACCGATGGGTTGAAGCCCATAAAGATGTTGGAGGTGTTCGGGTCGACATCTGAGTCCTTCTGGGTCAGGGCCGACAGTCTTGTGATGATTTGGGGTCGGGTCTTCGAGTCCTTGGGGCCGAAGCCCAGACCAGATTATAGGACCGGTTGGGCCTGCACAGTGGGCTCTCCTGCGTGCAGAGTCCGGGTACCTATTCATACGCATATAAGGTAACTCCAAAGGTAGTGGTAAGATTGGATTCTACTTGCACCTTTTAAGGGGATTGTGTTGGACCCAAGTTATGGTAACTACCATGCACTAGGAGTCCTAATCCGACTGAGAGAAGGATTCTAAGGTGGTGAGCTCTATAAATACAAGGCCTAGGCTAACATTAGAAGGTAATACCTACTTTTGAGCACTAGACACTTAGCCTCCATTGTTTATCCTTGTAACGGCCTGTACTCATTCTCACACCGGAGCTATTCCCCGGCGGCACAAGCTGTCAAGCTTCTGGGTGATCTGTTATTGTGCAGGTTCTAGCGCGTGGATTCTGTGATTGGACGCGCGTGGATTTCAGACATGTTTGGTTTCATATCAATTTTCTTTTTCCTGTTGATATTTTAGCAGAGAATTCAGAACTGTAAAATGATAGAAAATACAGGACTGAAACGACCGTGCCAAACCATTTTGACTTTTTTGAAAATTAATTTAGATATTTCAAACTCAAAAAAGTGATATAGATTCAATTGATTTTGGTAAATACAATAATGAATATTGTAAACTCTAGGAAAATTAAGTTCTACTACTTATAAGATTTTATTTTATTTATTTTTTAATTTTAAATGAATCATATCAAATGTTTCAAATTTTCTAAAAGTTGGTATTGATCTTAGATTTGGAAAGGAGGAAATATATTATTTTGCTAATCTATACATCTGATTATGGATGATAAAGTTTGTGGGCCTTAGTTATATTATATTACTATATCTTCAGATTTAGGTGGAGACAACATTTCTGTGGGCCTGTATTCTCTTGAATGTACTGACATAGTGTCATGATCTCCAGAGGATCCAAAGTTTTAAAGATGCAATACAATTGATTATATTTAGGAATTCAAAATATTGTGTTTGCAGGCCAGAATGTGAACACTAGTTTTCTGAGTCCATACATGGAATCATTGGGGTCCACCTTCTCAAATGGGGCAAACTTTGCAGTGGTGGGTTCATCTACCCTCCCTAGATATATACCCTTTGCACTAAATGTTCAGATTATGCAGTTCCTTCGTTTCAAGGCTCGGTCACTTGAACTTGTTACTGCAGGTAAAGTTTTTTTTTTAAAAATTTTAATTTTATGTATGCTTTTAATTAGTTGCTATCAATAAGCATTTCAAATTAGGAAAACAGATATTTTTAAAAAATTAATTTGATTTCGCAGGGTTGATTACCCGAAAGATATATCTAGCTGCTAAAGATTTGCCAAATAAAGAATCGAACTTCCCAAGATGGGAATTTTTAGTTTGAAAATTTGTCTGGCATATATATCCATTGCTTTTAAACATTAAATTTGGATTAAGACATTTAAGAGGGATGCAAATCTTTGTAAGTTGCATATTAGTTTTTGCATAATTGCGCAATCGAAAGTTTCTATATATATATATATATATATATATATATATATATATATATATATAAGGGGAAAATGGGTATGCACAGCCTTGTAAACTCTCTTTTTACACAGTACATTAAAACGACGTCGTTTTGGCCCATTTATTTTAAAAAAAAACACGGCTCATCTCTCTTCTCTACTCTCCTCCCAAAACGATCGAAGCTCTCAGAAACCCAAATCACAGATCGAAGCCCTCCCCTCCAAAATCGATCGCGCATACCTCTAATTCTCAATTCAGAAATCGCTCAAGAAGAGTTCTTCTCCCCCAAATCAATCGTCGACTCATCAAGTCCCACAAACTACAGGTATGTATTGTATCCCACACGGCTCTCTCTTCGAATTTATTAATTTTGTAAATTTAAGAAATTTAGGGTTTCTCCTTTAGCGAGCTCGTTGATTCATTGGGTTGTTGAAATCGTCTATATGCTTCAAATAAGTATATTTGTCAGCCTTCTTCGAGAAGTATGATATTCTGCTAGGTGAAAGTCAATCCGGTGAAAGCCTTCTTGTGTAGAAGAGTGCGTTGAGGAGGCCTATAAGTTGATTGAAAGAGTTATGCAAAATTTAACACTTGCTTTCTAAAAGTGAAAAGAAAGTGTTGAATTTTTCATTTTCATAAGATATCTTCCTCTTCCTCTTCCTCCCACCCAAACTAATTGGATTGCAGCAGCATAAGACTCTTTATTTTGTTAGTATCCACTCTGTTTAAGTGTACTTGTGTTTAAAAATTAAGAATAGATTGTGTTTCTATTGGTGAAAGCTATAGTTCACTTGTGGTGTCTCTGTTGCGGGTTGGAAAATTCGAGGAGGCTGTGAAGGTTTTCAGGATAATGTTAGCTGGTGCAGTGAATCTCGATGGTTTGGCTTCAAGCCTTTTGATAAAATGGTTTTGTTTGAAGGGACGGGTGTTAGACGGGTTGTGCTTGTTTAATGACATAGAAAACATGGGGTGCATATCTTCCATAGATTTGGATATTTATTCTGTTCTTTTGGCCGGACTTTGTCAAGACAGATATTTGGTGGAAGCTGCAAATCTGGGCTAATGGTGGAGCAAGGGATTCAGCTGAGATATACTTACATGGACAATATAATTGAGCATATGAAGAATTCTGAAGAAATGAAGCTACTGTCGCATTTTACTATGGTTCAGAAGTGATTGTTAACCAAGAATTAATTCATGTACCATGTATCTCTGTTTGTTTTGAATATTTTTTACCAAATGATGTTTTGGCTTGAAGGTCTTTAATGGAGGAGCTTTATGGGAATAGAGTATATGATGTTGTTTAATTCTCCACTCTCCAAGATGTTTTGTCATCTCTCAGACTTATTGCATGTCATGAGCACAGTGGAGTGGGTGATTTCACAAAAAATGTTACCAAATATGTATTTTTCAGATAAAGTCAATCCGGTGGCCACTTTGTGAACTCAGAGCATTCTGCAGACCATAAACCAGAAATGCCTATGTGTTTTACCCATAGATACTCCTCCTTCCTAGTCGAAACTTCTGGTCATTGTAAATTTTAATTTGTGTAGCACAAGTGAGATTAGATGGCTAATTAATTAGCTTAGGTAAAGGCAAGTTTTCTTTTTCAGTACTTTGTTGAATGGGGGAAGATGAATTACATATTTCAATGAAATGAATATTTTCTTATTCTCTTTTGCAATTGCAGTTGCAAACATGTCCGCTCAAGCTTTTTTCTTCAGCTTTATGCAGTTGATTAATTTTTATGGGGTGATCAACTTCCCTATTATTAAAATGCTAATGAGTGTATTGATTTATTATACTTTTGATGTAAGTTGATGCTATGAGAAGTGGTATTCCGGTGAAGATCATTAAAACTACTAGATTAACCATGGTGGCATTTTTTTCCATGGCTGCTTTTGGGTGGTATGGTGAATGTGGGGAATGGTTTTGATAGAGATGAGGCATGGTTAGCAGAAGAAATAGTGTTGCCTAGGAGTAGGGAGATGCTTTTCTTTGTAGCAAGGGATTTCTTGGTGCAAAGTATAATTCGGAGTGTGTGTTGTGGGTAAAGGTATACTTTTTTTTTTCTAATTTTATTGTAAAGAATAATCTTTGTATGTATGATCAAATCTTTTCGATGAGCTTTACAGCTAAATCTTAGCGGACTGCATTCACGCTAACAAAATCACCAATAACCAAGCACAAGAAAGTACATAATAATCATCCTTCAAAAGAAAATAGCAACTATATATTAGACACCATTATAATTATGTCCTTTACATAACCGCCCATGTAACTGTTTGCAAAAATGTAAACCAAAAAGTATGATACATGTTCCTTCCACTGCAATTGATCATTAATATCTAGTTCTCCAAACAGGTTCTCAACATTCAAGTAAGCCCCAACTGAAATCCAGCAACTTGTTCTAGTTTGCAGCAACTTGTTTCCAGCAACTTGTTCTAATTTGCAGTACAAAAAAAATTGTTCTTATATTTTGAAAAAAAAATTGTTCTTATATTTTGAACAAAAAATTGTTCCACCAACTTGTGAATGGATATTTCCAGCAACTTGTTCTAATTTGCAGTACAAAAAAATTGCAGAGCTTTGAAAGCCAAAAAATTTTCAGGAGGTGTTCCACCAGAGTTTTCCAAGCTGCGCCACCTTAAAAGCCTGTAAGAAAAATCCAGTAATACTACATTCACAATGGTATTCAAACTTAAATACATTCTATGTATTAAAAATGCAAAAAAGGAGCTTAGACATTAAGTCTGCCTTTATAACACATAATTTTGCAACTAAGTTTTTGACTCTAAACATGAACTGCAATAGGACAGAGTGGAATAAGAAGAAAGTACCTTTGGTGGTTTTGTCTTTTCCTTTGTTCCCTTTTTCATTATCGTGGTCTTTGTTATGTTGATTTGCTATTAATACACAACAATAAAAATAAAAATTAAATATTTATAGTCTCCAAACAAATATATAAAAAACATAACAAAATGAACAAGTTTGTTTATACCTAGTTTTGGACAAATAGTTCTATAATGGTTGGCTTCTCCACACTCTCCACAATAACGAGTTTGTTTACTCTTTACTTCTTGAGCTACCTCTCTACCCGATTGAAATCTCGAGGCTCCCCTTGGTCTACCTTTAGTACTAACTAGCCCATTGGGATCACACACTGTTATTTCTGGAATGTCAACAAAGGAAACAACTGGATTAGATGTTTGAGTACTTGAATCCATCTGACAAATCACATCTTGCAATTTTTTCTCCTTTATCTTTTTTATTATATCATCCAACAAATATTCAACTTCCTTAAAAATTGTCAAAGATGAAATAGCATCTTGCAACACTTTGGACATTTTTGATTTAAGGGAAAACACCATCATAGGAGTTACATCAACCTCGCTTGATGAACATCTAACAATATCAGGTCGATACTTTGCATCCATAGTCCATCTTTTCAATATATATATATATATATATTTCTGGAATGGAAACAAATTTTTTAAATCTCATAACACAAATGATATGCTTGCATATCATTCCTTCCATCTCGAACTTTGCACAAGAACAATTAAGAGTCTGTCCATCATCATACAAGACAGTTCTCCAATTAGCTTTAGGACTCGTGCTCTTTCCAACTTTGTATTCAATTATGTCTCCATCCTTTCTCACCTTCTCCTTCCAATAGGAATAACTAGCCTTAAATTCAGTGTGAAATATGTCAAACATTTTTCTAGTGTAGAGTTGTCCAGCTTGTTTCTCAATCTCCAACTCAGTCTCGTATATCGGGTGAGAATTTTTTGTCTTGAAATCTTCTTCTTTCTCTGCTTGCCGACGAGATACAAGACCATTTTCATATTGTGTCACAAACTCATTCAATGGAGTTAACGCATGAACAAATCCATCAAAAAATGAATTAATACTCTCACTACGTTGGGTAGATGTCATTTCAGCTGTAAAGATGTCTCTGAAGTATGCAAGAACCCATTGATGCCGCATTTCATACAAGTTCATCAACCAAATATTATTATTCAAGTCATACTTCTTCTTTAAAATTTTCCAACGGCTCTCTGATTCTAATATGGTTTCAGTATAAAACCATGCTTTATACTCATCACAAAATGCTTGATTGCTAGAACGAAGGAGATGAAGTCTCTCTGTGATATGCTTCTCAATGTGCCATGAACAGAATCGGTGTCGAGTATTAGGAAAGACTTTCTTTATAGCATTGCAAATAGCATGATCTTGATCTGTTATAATTACCCCAGGATCTTTTCCACACATGCATTTCTTCCACTCTTGAAACAACCATATAAAAGATTTCTCTTTCTCATTTGCAAGTAAAGCACAACCAAACAAAATAGATTGTCTGTGGTGATTAACCCCCGTGAATGGAGCAAATGGTAATGAAAATTTATTGGTTCGATATGTAACATCAAAAGAAACTACATCACTAAATTGTAAATATGATGATATCGACCTCCCATCGGCCCAAAAAACACTTTTAAGACTGTGATCCTTCTTCAAATCTATGGCAAAAAAAAATAGAGAGAAAACAAGTACACTTATTACGATTGTATTTAATAATTTTTAAACACAAGTACACTTAAACAAAGTGGATACTAACAAAATAAAGAGTCTTATGCTGCTGCAATCCAATTAGTTTGGGTGGGAGGAAGAGGAAGAGGAAGATATCTTATGAAAATGAAAAATTCAACACTTTCTTTTCACTGTTAGAAAGCAAGTGTTAAATTTTGCATAACTCTTTCAATCAACTTATAGGCCTCCTCAACGCACTCTTCTACACAAGAAGGCTTTCACCGGATTGACTTTCACCTAGCAGAATATCATATTCCTCGAAGAAGGCTGACAAATATACTTATTTGAAGCATATAGACGATTTCAACAACCCAATGAATCAACGAGCTCGCTAAAGGAGAAACCCTAAATTTCTTAAATTTACAAAATTAATAAATTCGAAGAGAGAGCCGTGTGGGATACAATACATACCTGTAGTTTGTGGGACTTGATGAGTCGACGATTGATTTGGGGGAGAAGAACTCTTCTTGAGCGATTTCTGAATTGAGAATTAGAGGTATGCGCGATCGATTTTGGAGGGGAGGGATTCGATCTGTGATTTGGGTTTCTGAGAGCTTCGATCGTTTTGGGAGGAGAGTAGAGAAGAGAGATGAGCCGTGTATTTTTTTAAAATAAATGGGCCAAAACAACGTCATTTTAATGTACTGTGTAAAAAGAGAGTTTACAAGGCTGTGCATACCCATTTTCCCCTATATATAATGTAGGTGGATATTTGAAACTTGAAAAAGACAATAGGTTATGTCTTGTGTACTACTTTAACTTGTGTTGGTGTCAAAGCAATGAGAAATCTGAACATTTTCCTTAGCAACCAAACATATAAAATAAGAAAGAATAAAATTAATTCAAAAATGAAAGGAATTGATGGGCCTAAGCAGCTCTAATCCTTACTTCTAACACATATTTAGTTTCATTAAGAAATAGATTTTTGAAACAACCGATTTGACAAGGTTCAAATACTAAATCTCAAGGCTTTACTTGCTTATGTGGCAATACAAACCCTCACATGTTTCCATGTCGAAGCATCCAACTCAAAACTTGCTTATGGGTTGAAGTCACCCTCGAGGTTTTCAAGTCTCAAGGATTGACATGTTAGATTTAAGAGATTTATATTCATAACATGTGGGAGAGAGAGTTCTTACCTTTACTCCTCATGCTCATCTATTTATGTCAATTATAGATCTTCATATTTTATTTTTAGGCATGGTTGCAGCCCTTATTGACCAGATATATGAATAAACTAAGAATGGCCTACTTGACTCTTTTATGTTACATACACCTGCGCATATGTCCTTATACCATCAAAGACGTTGCAAAAACTGAATTTAATTAAGACCATCTAGCATCTTCGGGACTTACCATAGAAAGCTCATGGTTAACTTTTCATGTGGCAAGTTGAAATGTTTTGCTTTTAATCATGAATAATAATATTATAGTTTCTAGATAGAGATATACGCTTGGCTTGTGAAAATCTTCCCTTACCTTCTCTCTACTTAAATGGTTTTAATTTAGGTCTCTATAGACAAATTGCCTAGATTCTTTAACTTGTATCTAGGTTCACAACATATGATCAGTGATGAGGGTTTCCGAGATGCACTTTACATGATTGATATAGGCCAAAACGACCTGGCTGATGCATTTTCTAAGAACCTAACTTATGCAAAAGTTATCGAAAAGATCCCATCTGTAATTACAGAAATCAAGATTGCCATGAAGGTGAGTTGAGTACTTAAAATTCTCACAAGTCATAAGGTATTTAAGGAAAGCAATGTTTCAGGACCATTGATAGAAATCTAGTAGCTTTGTTTCTCACCTCTTCTGGCTTCCCCTTATAAAACACTGAACACTCCTCATCTGTTTCTTGGTATCACCAACAAATATTTCCTTCTTTTTAACTACAATGTTATTTGTACTAACTATACTGCTTATTTGAGGTGTTAAAAATGTTTGCGTCATATCAATTCTAGAAGAAAGGCAACAACATATACTGTCAAAACAAATTTTATTATAGATTGCTAAGGCTTGTTGTTTGAACTTCTTTTAATACTCAAATCATTTTATGATCTAAGATGTGATTTTGTGATAAAAAAACATTGAGTAGCTCAATATGAAGTTGCCAAAAAAAGCCAAGGCAATATCTTCAGTTATGTGCAGGCAATTTTCTGTTAATAATTTAACGCTTTATGCGAAAACTTCCCTTGTGTCAATATACAAGTTAATCTGTTAAATATTTCTTAACCATCTTCGGCATTCTCTTTTGTCATCCACAGACTATATATGATCAAGGTGGCAGGAATTTCTGGGTCCACAACACCTGTAACACCCCCTTCCCGAAAAGGAAAGGGAGGTCACGTGCAAAGCACAACAAACCTCAAAATAAATAAACAGAGCACTAATAGCTTCAAAATATTAATAATGATATCTATCAATAGCATACTTAATACAATTCTCCAAATAAAGTCACAATAATCAAAACTTAAAATTCGAAACAACCTATGTGGTCAAAGACAACTCTCACATCACCCTAGCCCTGAATCACCCCTGCAAACCTGCCGGAAGAAAAACACAGCATGAGCCAATTGCCCAGTACAGATATAAGAATACAAAAGATATACAACTAAAATACGAAATCAACAGAGACAAAATATTGTCTCTGACAAAAACAAAATCTCTGAAGATTTGAATGTAATATATTTGAACCAATAAAATTAACGAAACAAACAGAATAGCAAAAATAACGAACTGAAGTAACTGATCCAATGAATTGAACTGAACAGAAGCCAACGAACTAATACAATAAAATAATAGGCTGAAACAAATGGTTGGAGTTATTTCATACCGAATGAGCTCAGAATATACCTTGCCACACAGGCAAGTCAAAATAATGTCACACATGCAAATCAAATGATGCCACATAGGCAACAAAAATAATACCACACAGGCACATCAAAACAATGCCACACAGGCAAGTCAAAATATATAATGCCACAAAGGCAATCAAAATAATGCCACACAGGCAAATCACACATTGGACCGCGAATCCAAATGTATGCAAATCGGATAGGTGTATTCCGCACAACATCACCAATCCGCAGAACAGAAAACTAGGGTTAACCCATACGCCTCCCACAACAAAACACCAAATGACCCACTTCCTCCGAGGCCCAAAAACGGAGACGCCGTGGGCTAATCACACCGCCACGGAGAGTGTCATGCCTCTCCTGCCAAGACGACATGCATGTGGTACCCCCACAGGTGGTTATAGCTCAGGTATACCCTACGGTATATTCTAACAAAAATATCATGTCACAACACATGCGACATAATACCAACAAAAAGGGTTCTATATGTACATGTTGAACCAAATCAAATTCTAGTCACAAGATTTCAAAAAGAAGGTATCAACATGTACTGCTCTACAATTATCAAAATAAATACTATACATGATCATAACCTTATTCAAAGAGTACAAGTACGAGTCCAATGTGTCGACTCCAAAATGAAACAAATATATCAATTTCACAAGAAATAATTATGTGAAATAATAACAGAAATTCGAAACGAGGAACAAGACGAACAATTTAAATTTAACAAAAGTATCGCTGAAAGAGTACGGAATTCGTACCTGATACCTCTAAACCATTTATAGCAAACTCCACAAAATCTTACCCTCAAATGCCAATGATATCAAATACGAAACATTATTCATCACCTAAACATATTCACCTCAAATTAAAAATAATCCAAACTAATAATTCTAAAATAATTCATAATCTATTTAATATGCCTTTAATCATCGCTTTATATCAATTATTAATACTCCAAAATTTATATTCCAAAAAATTAAAAAAAAACTCTTTAAATTCCCTCCGTTCAATTTAAATAATTTAATAAGATTTTATTACACTCCAATCATTAATAACATAATACTATTAATTTTATTATTAAAACTTTTATAACTATGTCCACAAAATTTATTTAATTCAAATTAATAATATAACTTCAATTGATTTATTAACTCCGTATACAATTCATGGCCAAATATTATTAAAATATAATATATATATATATATATATATATAAATACTAAAATAATCAACACCTGCAGCGCCTGTACCCTCAAAACATTTTTATATATATAAGTGAAATAACCGAATCATGCCAGGAATTAATCAACTTGATGTTTATATAATTCTTACTATAATACTACAGTACATTAGCATTTATACCACTAACGTTTTTTTTTATTTAGGAAAAAGGCACTCATCAATTCATATAAATATTAGTACCAAAAAAGTATCAGTACTTCCGCCCAATAATGAATAATTCATCCATACAAGAATCTATTATATCATCATTAATTTCTTCCTAACGTCTCACATCAAGAGAGGGAGAAAAAAAAGATAAATATTAGCCATACTGAAGTACCTTAAAAAATATTGCACACAATTTCTTCCTTATGTGCTCAAGTTGCCGCCTCCCTTCTTCCCTTTCAATTAGCTCGTATAAGATAGAATGACGTAGTTATTAGGTTTTGCTTATTTATTATATATCTTATTGTGTCTCCTAATTTTAATAGGATTTTAATATTACCCAAATATAAAATAGACCCAATTAGTATAAAAGCCCAAATTAATGTAATCACATACCTATTATTGTTCACACAAATTAAATATAATTTGACTCAGACATAAGAAAAGCCCAATTAAAATATGGATTTAAATATTATATAATTATTTTATTTTATTTTATTTTATTTTTTTACCGGGTATTACAACACTGGTCCACTGGGATGTCTCCTTCAAAAACTTTCATTAGTTCAGAAAACTTCTAAAGATCTGGATCAACATGGATGCCTTTCAAGATACAGTGCCGCTGCGAAGCTGTTTAATGAAGGGCTACACAATCTATGTCAAGAAATGAGATCTGAGTTGAAGGATGCTACTGTTGTATATGTGGATATTTATGCCATCAAGTATGATATCGTTGCCAACTCTAGCAAATATGGTAAGCTTATCAGGCCTTCTTTTTTTCTTTCTAAATTGGTATGATAGTGCTGTGATGATCAATAGAATCTTTTATCATGGGAATTCTGTTTCTGTAACCTGTTATTGACAAGTTGGAGTTCCTGTTTTGGAGTAAAGCATGTTAGAATTGTCCTTTAGCGAAAACAAAGGAAAAGGAAATGAAATCTAATTAAAACTTTGTTACGAGTTTTCACATGAAAATCTCTTTTTCTCTATTCTGTTATGGTGTGTTTTCAATGGATGGCAGGATTCTCAAGTCCATTGATGGCTTGCTGTGGATTCGGAGGATCTCCATACAATTACAACATCAAGATGACATGCGGTCAGGCTGGTGTTCAGGTCTGCAATGAAGGATCTAAATTTGTTAGCTAGGATGGAATCCATTACACTGAAGCGGCTAACACCATTGTAGCCTCTAAAATACTCTCCACTGTTTATTCTACGCCGCGTATTGCCTTTGATTTTTTTTGCCATTGATGAGATTAATTGATTCAGGTATGCAGCTGGCTGGGGTTGCCTTTTGTTGTTGTTGAAAGCTAGATCATCAAATAGCTATAAAATGAGAGAGTTTCTTTTCTGTAAATATATATTTTGTTATAAAATTATAGTGGATGTCTAGATTCATAGGATGTCTAGACTCGTTCTTATCTTGTAACTCCCATGTTCATGAGTTATAAAACTCATGACCTTTGAGTTTTATAACCTCCTAGTATTGATGTTAGTACATCTATAAATAATATCATTTGTAAAGTGAATGTGATATACAAGAAGATTATGCAAACTCTCTCTTTTCTCTAATAATCCTTGTTCTTGTCATCTTTGTTCATAATATTAATTATCTTTTATAACATGTTATCAGCACGAGTTGCTCCTCACCTTCATCTTGAAGATAATCATTTTTTTGTTTTGAAGTAGAAGAAGGTATTGGGATGTTGGTTTTTCCATACAAAATTATGTCACTGCTTGTTTTCATGACTGATTAAGTGGGATATAAAAAATCTAATCAATGCATGTATTATGTACTGCTTGTTTGCATGTTATGTGAATGGCTGTGGGTCGTTCTTGGATGTTGAAGTTGTGTTAGAAGTATAAATTTGGGAGTTGAAAGTTTGAGATTTATATTCTCCAAAGCCTTCGAGAGAAAGAAATCTAGGAATAGGTGGATTATCCACTTCTGATATTCCCTCTAGAATCTTAACAACAAGTCTCATTTCAAATGCATGCAAGTTTAATAGATGGGTTTTCATTCATTGCATTTCATTCTATACTTACTATTATTTTTGTTTTGCACTCACTTCCAACTATAAATATGCAAACATGATTGTTAGTTTTTGTTCGATTGCCAAATCTGTTTCTGTCATGTTATACTTGATTCACGATTCTACCTTGCAATATATATATAGAGATATATAAATATTTGTTCATATGTTTATATACATGTGAATAGTTATATGTGGATAGTTATAATAATTTAAATTTCTAATAATTTTTTGATATTTTTTGTATGAAGTTACAATGACAAATATATTTAGTAGTGTTGGTTTGTTATTTAGTTTTAGTGGACAAATTTAGTTTCGTGTTTTACTACATTTCTATAAATTGTTTCATTACAATTAAATCTGAACATATATAATTATTTAATTTGATGGGAAATATGTGTAGTTATTTAATATTCAAATCTTATAAATTTGAATTTGTTGCCCTTGATTTATATCGAGCAAGAATTGTTTGTAATAGAATCTTGATGTTGAGATTCATATAAAGGCAAAGAACCTTGGAGATACAATTATAGTTGACAATCATGCATCCCTGCAGGATCATGCAAAATTAATTATTTTTATTCGCTATCATCTCCATAAAAAATTAAAAGTTAAGTACATTACAGTAAAAGACTCACTTGTCTTATAAAATGATTTTAAAGGAAAGATATGCGAATAAAAAAATTTGTAATTCTCCCAAAAGCTCATTATAATTGGTTGCACCTGAAGTTGTAAGTTTTTAAAAGTGTTGAGTGAGAACAATTCTACATTTTTCTAAAAAAATAATCTCACTATTAAAATTATGTGGGAAAAAAATACTAATGAAGACATGTTAGATATAATATTTATTATATTATATGCCTCGAATATGCTCCTGCAGTAGCAATATCGAGAGCATAAGTTTACAAAATATTTTTTGAAGCGATAAAGAAAACTGTGTTCCCAGAAGTAATATTATGCCTTCTAATGGATATACAAAATAATGAGTTTTTGTTGAAAATCCAACAATCTCGGTCGACCGAGATTCTATTACATTCCCTGAAGTGAATGGTACCTCATTTGATAATCATAGAGGAAATTATAGTTGTAGTTGTGGTAGTGGACTTGAAAAGAACAATCAATATATAAAAAGGAATATACCCGTCGTACTCCTAAATATTTGGTAGATTTGTACCAAGACTCCATAAAAGAAAAAGAAATGGAATGATCGTGAAGAACCCATGAATTATTTTGACTTTTCAAATGGAGTGGATATAACTAATTTTGATATCTATGGTTTCCTTGATGATATGTTGATAGAAATGTTCATACCAATTAATTATTTTTTTTCATTATATTATGACATTATAATAAGTATTTTTATTATATGTTTTATTTATGTTTCAAGTAATAAAGTTAAATTTATGTTTTGCATATATGAAGTTGTATGTGTCAGAAGCTCATCAAACTTTAAAGGCTCTAGAAGAGCGATTATTCATCAAACATAATTGAAGACTCTTGAAGAGTGATTATTTATCAAATTTAATTAAAGTCTCTAGAAGAGCGATTAGAATGTTTTCAAAGGGCACAAAACTTTGTATTGATGATTCTTTACATTCTTCTGAGACAAGTAGAAATTTGTTCAGCTTTAAGGATATACGTTATAATAGTTATTATATTGAAATCAATAACGAAGGCAGTGAAGAATTTCTTTATATTACTTCAATAATATCGGGCCAGAAACTCATATTAGAAAAAATTGTATATTTTCTCTTCTGGGTTATATTATACTAAATGACAATAGTTGAAACAAATGTTGTAATACACCAGAAGTGTGCAATATACCAGAAGTGTTTGGATCCAAATGTTTTTATGATTTGGCATAATCATCTAGGATCAATAATGATGCATTGAATTATTGAAAACTCCCATGAACATCCTTTAAAGAACCAAAAGATTTCTTTACTTGTTGATTATATCAAAGTAAATTAATTACCAAATTATCACATTTAATTATTGTTATTTGGTGTTCATCTTCTAAGAAAGAATTTAGAGTGATATTTTAAGGTATATTTTGAGGATTGTTATTTTAATAGCCTTCCCACCATTAGGGGGAGAAAAGTCGTTGCCTGAAGCACGACGTGAGATCATTGCCTGAAGCACGACGGGAGATTAATTGAAATGTTTCAACGTTATTTAATCTTGATCCTTATACAAATAAATATGAACTAGAAGTTCAAAGGATAAATCATTTGCAATGAATTGCAAATTATTTACCAGAATTATTCACCGATAATAAGAAAATAGTGGTATCCCACACTTTAGCTGCTAATACTCTAGCAGAGATTGATGTCCCTGTAGGACAATCAATTAATGCAGCAGCAAATTGAATCAAAGTCGCACCTGAAACATGAAAGAATGATCGGTGTTAAAGATACAATTTTTCAGAAGAAGAAAGTACAAGAAAAATAAGTTGCAGCCTATAAAGAGGCTATACCCACGAAACAGGCTATAAAATTTATCAATCTATCCAAAACTTATGAACAAAAATCTCCTGTAAATAAAACTCTTGAAGAGTTATTCCCTGAAGAAGATGAGTTATCCCCTGAAGAGGATCAGGTACCCGAAAATAACGAGATCTCGATACATTATGTATATACAGGAGACGTATATATTGGATAGAAATAAAATCGTTGTCGACAACATATTTTCATATAATTTTTCTATGGATATTACCAGAAATAATGATCATATATATGAACCACAAATCATTAATGAATGTAGAAATATTTGGCCAATGTAAAAAGAGACGATTCAAGCAGAATTAAATTCACTAAGTAAATGTGAAATTTTTGGACCTGTAGTCTGAGCACCTAAAGGTGCAATGCCTGTTGAATACAAATGAGTATTTGTACGAAATAAGAAAAATAAAATTATATGGCACAAAACGCAACTTGTAGAACAAGGTTTCTTCGTAGAGACATGGTATTAATTATGAAGAAACATATGCTCTTGTAATGGACACAATTACATTCAAATTTTTAATTAGCTTGGTAGAAAGAGAAATTAATAGATGTTGTTATATCATATCTGTATGGATCATTATATAATTATTGTGACGCCCCCAAAATTAGGTATACATCACCCATCTTGAGTCGCCAGATACATGGTACAGAATTCAAATACAACTTACTAATACAACTATCGTGTACAATACGACAAAACATAACTGTGAGTTTGAATACAATTATTGTTTACTAGAGATCATACAAACTCAAAAGGTGTCCTCAATACAATTATTGTCACACTATTTAACAGAATAGTGAGGACTACTAATACTATTCTATGGTCCATCACTCCGTTCCCCGACTCGTCCCAGCTATATTCTCATTTCCTGAAGAGAACAGTGAAAGAAAGGGTGAGCTCAACTAGCCCAGTAAGAAATATTATGACTAAGATAATGCAGAATAAATTATCATTAGCCTTCAATAGTGTTAAACTGATAAAATACAATAAACATCAAGTTTAACTACAGTGGAACCAGCAATCCATTAAAAGAGTCAAGTAGAAAATAAAATCTACTATCTTTTATGATTTAAAAGGTTTTTCATCATCGTTATAGCTGAGACTCAGCTTAATAAATATTCCACATCATCGAATCACCCCCGCACTACGGCCAAGGATATTCTTTAGTATCACGACCACAATTATTCATGCACTACGGCCAAGAATATTTGTGTATTCATTAATGGTCATGATCATGCCAACAACTGTCCATCAATGCACTACGGGCCAATGAGAACTTTTTATTTTTACATCATTTGTAATATTACGGTCATGATTACACCGAATAATCCCTGGTCATAATCATACCAAGTCCATCTGTGCACTACAGGCCACAGATGACTTTCAACAAAATATAAACATGAGGATGATGACAATGATATAAGAATTCAATAAAACAAGTTCAAGAATTATTTTATCCAGGAATTATTAACATCCAAATTTGTCAACACGATATTGTTTTGTGGTGTAAAATTCAAGAATGATCAGAAGAAGATTTTCATGAAAGGATACTGGATGAAGCGCAAATATCAAGGATATTCCACTAATTTCATGGAGTATAGAAGTCAAAGTTTTAACCAACTGAGTATAATAAAGAATGAGATAACAAAAGAAATCACCATGAATGCGATAGACCGCACAGACAGGTTATTCCAGCAGAATAATAATAACGGAACCAGGTCAGGTGAAATTCACACCGACAGGATGTTCCAACAGAATAATAAAGAATGGAACCAGGTCCGGTGTAAAACACACAGACAGTATATTCCAACAGAATAATAAAGAATGGAACCATGTCCGGTGTAAAACACACAGACAGGATATTCCAACAGAATAATAAAGAAT
The DNA here is from genome assembly GCA_020205505.1 of Panax japonicus. Lineage (NCBI taxonomy): Eukaryota > Viridiplantae > Streptophyta > Magnoliopsida > Apiales > Araliaceae > Panax > Panax japonicus. The sequence goes on from CM035106.1 coordinate 49,642,999, forward strand.
TGAACCAGGTCCGGTGTAAAACACACAGACAGAATATTCCGACAGAAATATAAAGACAGAATAGTAAATGGATGTCACCAAGTATAGGGTATTCCGCGTATACCGGTTATTCCAACAGAATAATAATGAATGGAATAACATAAGGATTTCACCAAGTATAGGGTGTACCGCATATACAGGTCATGTATAGGGTATGCCACTTTTACAGGTTATTCCAACAGAATAACAAAGAATGGAACAACATAAGTTCTCTTCAAGAAGAAAGAATAACACCCCTTACCGTATTAAGAGATTGAATACTGCAGTAGTGTAGTAACCGAATACTCTTTTTCTTTCTCTATTACTCTCTCTATACTTTCTCTCTCTATAGCTTGAACGAATTCGTGAAAAATAATGAAGCCCTAGGCCTCTATTTATAGAAGATTTATTACTATTTACAAAAGTATTTACTATTTACGAAGGTAATTACTATTGACGAAGGTAATTACTATTTACGAAGGTAATTACTATTTACGAAGGTAATTACTATTTACGAAGATAATTACTATTTACGAAGGTAATTACTATTTACGAAGGTAATTACTATTTACGAAAATAATTACTATTTTACGAAGGTAATTACTATTTACGAAAGTAATTACTATTTACGAAGGTAATTACTATTTATGAAAGAGACTCTTAGATGATGACATATGGCCCCCCCATAAATAATTCAACTTACCACAAACGTCTAATAATAGACTCTTTATATACATCAAGGATAAAAATTACCAAAAATAATTTTATTTTTAATCAACACATATTTAATCTTTAAACAATTATTAATCATTTATAACTTGTCGTCTCAATTATTATTTAAATAATATAACATATTATACAGATGATACTGTGACAATAATTGAATCAATAATATAAGAGATATGATGCAACAATTACTGTAGCAATAATTGAGTATAGCTGAGTGACTTCTCACGTAAGCATCAATAATCAATACCGTGTGCTACTATGCAACAACGCGTATTACTGTACTTTTACTACCGAGTAGTTCAACAGTTTTAACGGTAACACCTCCGCCGTTATTTTATAGAAAGATAATTTTGTCATTTTCTAACTACAACAATACTTCCGTTGTGGGGTCCACCAATGATTGTGCCGTCGTACGAATATTCTCCGACAAAAAGAATATTCCCCGACCAAACGAATATTTTATAACAACTTGCGTACTTTGCAAAATTTATAAATATTACCCACAACTATATATTTTATCAAATTTATTCCATAATATTCAAAAATAATAATTATGAAAATTCATCTTTATTTATAAAAACTGGGGTCTTACAACCTCTCCTACTTATGAAATTTCGCCCTCGAAATTAGGGTACGTACCTGGTATGTCAAAGAGGTAAGGATACCTTGACTTCATTTCAGATTCTAACTCCCAAGTCATTTCCTCAACATCGTGGTTTCTCCACAAAACTTTGACTTGAGGTATAACCTTGGAGCGTAGAATATGTTCCTTCTTATCCAAGATTTGAACAGGAATCTCTTCATACGTCAAATCTTCCGCTATTTCGTCCGGTTCTAACTCAATAATGTGGTTCGGGTCTTTCACATATTTTCGTAACATGGATATGTGAAAAACGTTATGAACACGAGACATACTTGGTGGTAGAGCGAGTCTATAGGCCACAGTTCCTATTCGATCGAGGATTAAAAATGGACCGATGAATCGAGGATTGAGTTTTCCTCTTTTTCCAAATCTTGTAACTCCTTTCCATGGAGTAACACGTAACAACACATGATCTCCTATATTGAATTCCACGTCCTTTCGATGAAGATCAACATAACTCTTTTGTCGACTTTGTAAAGTTTTTATACGTTGTCGGATCATTTGAATCTTTTCCGTAGTCATACGTACCAACTCCGGTCCCAACAACGTTGCTTCACCCACCTCATCCCAGCATACTGGAGAGCGACACTTTCTTCCATACAACGCTTCGAATGGAGCCATACCAATACTTGCTTGATAACTGTTATAGGAAAACTCCACCAATGGTAAGAACTTGTCCCAACTTCCCTTGAAATCAAGGACACAGAGTCTTAATAGATCTTCAAGAGTTTGAATAGTCCTCTCCGACTGTCCGTCCGTCTGAGGATGATATGCCGAGCTAAATCGTAAGTCTGTGCCCATAGCTTTTTGCAAACTAACCCAAAATCGTGAAGTAAATCTTGGGTCTCGATAAGAAATTATGGATACCGGCATACCATGCAGTCTTACAATCTCGTTTATGTACATACGAGCAAGACGTTCAAGTGTATAAGTTTCTCGTATCGGTAAGAAATGAGCAGACTTGGTTAATCTATCAACAATAACCCAAATCGCATCTATGCCTTGAGAAACCTTAGGAAGACCGGTAACGAAATCCATGGTAATGTGCTCCCACTTCCATTCTGGAATTTCAAGTGTTTGCAATGGACCTTTTGGTACCTGATGCTCCGCTTTAACTCGTTGACAAGTTAGACACCTTGAGATAAACAACGCTATCTCTCTCTTCATATTACTCCACCAAAATGTATGACGAATATCATGATACATTTTGGTACTCCCAGGATGGATTGCAAACGGTGTATTGTGCGCCTCCATCATGATTTTATACTTTAAATCAGGGTCGTTAGGAACACAAAATCTGGAGTTGACTCGAAGTATTCCCTCTTCATCGATTCTTGCTTCCGGCATAGCACCTTATTGCACTTTCTTCCTCATACGCATCAGCTCCAGGTCTGTAGCTTGAGCAGCTTTAACTTTATCGATTAAAGTCGGTTCTACTCGTATATTTGCCATCGTCACATGCGTCCCTGGAGTCTTTAACTCTATCCCCATCCTTTGCAAGTCACACAAAATGGGCCCTTGCGTTGACAATATTACACTCATACTTGCATGTGATCTTCTACTCAATACGTCAGCTACCACGTTTGCTTTTCCAGGATGGTATTGGATGGTATGATCATAATCTTTCAACAGTTCAAGCCAACGTCGTTGTCGCATGTTGAGTTCCTTTTGAGTGAAGAAATATTTGAGGCTTTTATGGTCCGTAAAGATCTCCACTTTCTCCCCATACAAGTAATGCCTCCAAATTTTAAGTGCAAAGACAACAGCTGCCAACTCTAGATCATGAGTAGGATAATTCTTCTCATATTCTTTGAGTTGTCGCGAGGCATAGGCTATGACTTTTCCATGTTGCATGAGAACACATCCCAGCCCTTTGCCCGAAGCATCACTGTAGATGACAAATCCCTCCGAGCCAGACGGTATTGTCAGAACAGGTGCTGAAATGAGTCTCCTCTTGAGTTCTTGAAAACTCTTCTCGCATTCCTCACTCCAACTGAATTTTGTATCCTTCCGAATCAGCTGAGTTAATGGAGTAGCGATTCGAGAAAACCCTTCTATGAATCTCTGATAATAACCAGCTAAGCCGAGAAATCTACGTACTTCGGTCACTGATTTAGGTTGTTCCCAGCTTTGAATAGCTTCAATCTTTTGGTTAACAGATATTCCATGACTTGATACCACGTGCCCAAGGAATGCTACTTCCTCAAGCCAGAACTCGCATTTCTTCAACTTGCCATAAAGCTTGTTGCTCATGATCTTCACGGCTTTTGGAATATATGAGGATGTCATAATAAAGACGACCACAAAGTCATCCAAATATTCCTTGAATACTCGGTTCATCATATCCATGAAGGCAGCAGGAGCATTAGTCAATCCAAAGGACATGACTAAGAATTCATAATGCCCGTACCGAGTTCTGAAAGCCGTCTTTGGAATGTCATCGGTTCTAATCTTCAATTGGTGATACCCGGAACGAAGATCGATCTTTGAAAAGAATTTGGCTCCTTGCAACTAGTCAAATAGATCATCAATTCGTGGCAATGGATACCTATTTTTGATGGTGACATGATTCAACTCCCGATAATCAATACAAAGTCGCATACTCCCATCTTTCTTCTTCACGAATAGAACAGGAGCACCCCAAGGAGAAGTACTAGGACGAATAAAGCCAATGTCTAACAATTCCTGCAGTTGGGTTTTTAACTCCTGAAGTTCAATAGGAGCCATTCGATATGGGGCTTTAGAAATGGGTTTTGTACCGGGTTCAAGGTCGATACAAAATTCAATCTCACGCTCTGGGGGTAGGCCAGGAAGTTCTTCGGGGAATACGTCAGGAAATTCATTAACAATAGAAATATCGTTCAAAACTGACGTATTTTTGTTTAAATCTGTGACATGAGCTAAGAAAGCTTGACATCTGTTTTTCAATAAACGAATAGCTTTATGGCTTGAGATGACCGTGATTGATTTTAATGGTTTGGTCGCTTGAATTCACATAATAGGTTGATTAGGAATATGAAAGCTAACAACCTTATGGAAACAATCAATTTTTGCATGATGAGTAGTTAACCAATCAATCCCTAGAATCACGTCAAATGCAAGTATTTTCAATGAAATAAGATCTACAGGTAATGTGAGGGTACCGATTTGAACCAAACAAGACTTATAAACAGTGGATATAATGAAAGTTTCTCCCAACGGAGTTTCCACAGATAAGTCAAAGTCTAATTTCTCTGGAGTCAAATTTAATCGATGAGCGCAAGTAGGAGAAATAAAAGAATGGGTAGAACCGGTATCAAATAAAGTATAGACTTCGTTAGAGTTTATGATAAGCTTACCCGTGATGACCTCATTCGGGTTCTTTGCTTTTTGGGAGGTCACAACAAACGCTCTCCCTTGCACTACCGGCTTTGACCTTTCTGGGACGGCCTTTGGTGCCTCTACCCTAGCTGAATTTGCCTTTGGTAAACGACAAAATCGGGCTAAGTGACCTTCTCTTCCACAATTATAACATGCTTTGGACGGCATCGCGCAATTTGGACTGATGTGTCCCTCCCCTCCGCATTTGAAGCATATGATAGGTGGTCTTTCTCCTTCCTTAACAACGGGTGTTGGTGCTGACGTCTTTCCATCATTGTTGAATCTCCTCTTCTTGAAATGTCCATTCTTATTGTTTTGGCCCTGATTACCACCGAAGTGGTTACCATTTCTGGCTTGCTGATTCCCTCCACACTTGTTGTCACCGCTTCGATGACCACTCTCGCTGGTATTATAATTTTGCCGGCTGCTCTCTTTTAGTTGAGTTGACTCGTTATCGCGCTCCACTAACTGAGCCCTATTTACAACATCTGAATATAAACACAATTTATGAGAAATAAGATGTTGACGTATCTCCGGCTTCAAACCTCTTAAAAACATTCGCGCCATTCTCTCTTCATTATCCACCAAATGGGACGCAAACCGTGATAACTCTGCAAATTTTGCCTCGTATTGCGACACGGTCATATTATTTTGTTCCAACTTAATAAACTCCTTTCGGGAAAGTATTTATCATTGAACAGCTCCTGGAACTTCTCCCAAGATATCTTCAGTACAACAGGTTGAGTACGTTTTACTGATTCCCACCAGTAATCTGCCTCTCCGCGCAACATAAAGGCGGCAAAGGGAACCTTTTGCTCCTCGGAGCATCCCAAGACATCAAATATCTTGGTCATCTGCTTTATCCATGTTTCCGCCATAAGTGGTTTTGGCTCTCCCTTAAACTCCGGTGGTCCCAGCTCCTTGAACTGTTTAGCGGTGACCGCCCGAGAGTTTCCCGCGTTTCCATCTACGTTTTGGACAGGAGTTGCTCTCGCCTGCTGCTGCATGAATTGCATAAAACCTATGAACATTTGATCATTCATCATTTGATCAGTGTTGTTGTTTGCATGAGTATTTTCTCCTTCCTGATGCACATTATCCTGATTATTGATATGTGGTGAATCAACGATCGCCTGTGATCCATTGTCATTCTCAATATTCTCAGATGTTATTTTCAGATACTGCCACAAAACAAAAGGTTAATTGACATGTAACATATTATCCCTATATTCTGACCGACCAATAAAATAGCACATAAACTTAGGTAGGTCATACTAGCGAAGGAATTCCCCGTCTCTCCCCTCCTAGAACTATTCTCACATCTTAGCCAGGGATCATATCCCTAAGCTCTGATACCAACTGTGACGCCCCCAAAATTAGGTATACATCACCCATCTTGAGTCGCCAGATACATGGTACAGAATTCAAATACAACTTACTAATACAACTGTCGTGTACAATACGACAAAACATAACTGTGAGTTTGAATACAATTATTGTTTACTAGAGATCATACAAACTCAAAAGGTGTCCTCAATACAATTATTGTCACACTATTTAACAGAATAGTGAGGACTACTAATACTATTCTCTGGTCCATCACTCCGTTCCCCGACTCGTCCCAGCTATATTCTCATTTCCTGAAGAGAACAGTGAAAGAAAGGGTGAGCTCAACTAGCCCAGTAAGAAATATTATGACTAAGATAATGCAGAATAAATTATCATTAGCCTTCAATAGTGTTAAACTGATAAAATACAATAAACATCAAGTTTAACTACAGCGGAACCAGCAATCCATTAAAAGAGTCAAGTAGAAAATAAAATCTACTATCTTTTATGATTTAAAAGGTTTTTCATCATCGTTATAGCTGAGACTCAGCTTAATAAATATTCCACATCATCGAATCACCCCCGCACTACGGCCAAGGATATTCTTTAGTATCACGACCACAATTATTCATGCACTACGACCAAGAATATTTGTGTATTCATTAATGGTCATGATCATGCCAACAACTGTCCATCAATGCACTACGGGCCAATGAGAACTTTTTATTTTTACATCATTTGTAATATTACGGTCATGATTACACCGAATAATCCCTGGTCATAATCATACCAAGTCCATCTGTGCACTACAGGCCACAGATGACTTTCAACAAAATATAAACATGAGGATGATGACAATGATATAAGAATTCAATAAAACAAGTTCAAGAATTATTTTATCCAGGAATTATTAACGTCCAAATTTGTCAACACGATACTGTTTTGTGGTGTAAAATTCAAGAATGATCAGAAGAAGATTTTCATGAAAGGATACTGGATGAAGCGCAAATATCAAGGATATTCCACTAATTTCATGGAGTATAGAAGTCAAAGTTTTAACCAACTGAGTATAATAAAGAATGAGATAACAAAAGAAATCACCATGAATGCGATAGACCGCACAGACAGGTTATTCCAGCAGAATAATAATAACGGAACCAGGTCAGGTGAAATTCACACCGACAGGATGTTCCAACAGAATAATAAAGAATGGAACCAGGTCCGGTGTAAAACACACAGACAGTATATTCCAACAGAATAATAAAGAATGGAACCATGTTCGGTGTAAAACACACAGACAGGATATTCCAACAGAATAATAAAGAATGGAACCAGGTCCGGTGTAAAACACACAGACAGAATATTCCGACAGAAATATAAAGACAGAATAGTAAATGGATGTCACCAAGTATAGGGTATTCCGCGTATACCGGTTATTCCAACAGAATAATAATGAATGGAATAACATAAGGATTTCACCAAGTATAGGGTGTACCGCATATACAGGTCATGTATAGGGTATGCCACTTTTACAGGTTATTCCAACAGAATAACAAAGAATGGAACAACATAAGTTCTCTTCAAGAAGAAAGAATAACACCCCTTACCGTATTAAGAGATTGAATACTGCAGTAGTGTAGTAACCGAATACTCTTTTTCTTTCTCTATTACTCTCTCTATACTTTCTCTCTCTATAGCTTGAACGAATTCGTGAAAATAATGAAGCCCTAGGCCTCTATTTATAGAAGATTTATTACTATTTACAAAAGTATTTACTATTTACGAAGGTAATTACTATTGACGAAGGTAATTACTATTTACGAAGGTAATTACTATTTACGAAGGTAATTACTATTTACGAAGGTAATTACTATTTACGAAAATAATTACTATTTTACGAAGGTAATTACTATTTACGAAAGTAATTACTATTTACGAAGGTAATTACTATTTATGAAAGAGACTCTTAGATGATGACATATGGCCCCCCCATAAATAATTCAACTTACCACAAACGTCTAATAATAGACTCTTTATATACATCAAGGATAAAAATTACCAAAAATTATTTTATTTTTAATCAACACATATTTAATCTTTCAACAATTATTAATCATTTATAACTTGTCGTCTCAATTATTGTTTAAATAATATAACATATTATACAGATGATACTGTGACAATAATTGAATCAATAATATAAGAGATATGATGCAGCAATTACTGTAGCAATAATTGAGTATAGCTGAGTGACTTCTCACGTAAGCATCAATAATCAATACCGTGTGCTACTATGCAACAACGCGTATTACTGTACTTTTACTACCGAGTAGTTCAACAGTTTTAACGGTAACACCTCCGCCGTTATTTTATAGAAAGATAATTTTGTCGTTTTCTAACTACAACAATACTTCCGTTGTGGGGTCCACCAATGATTGTGCCGTCGTACGAATATTCCCCGACAAAAAGAATATTCTCCGACCAAACGAATATTTTATAACAACTTGCGTACTTTGCAAAATTTATAAATATTACCCACAACTATATATTTTATCAAATTTATTCCATAATATTCAAAAATAATAATTATGAAAATTCATCTTTATTTATAAAAACTGGGGTCTTACAATTATATATACATGAAAATTCCTGAAGGATATAAAATGCGTGAAACATATAATTCTACATCTCGAAATATGTATTCTATTAAGCTACAAAGATCTTTATATAGGTTAAAGCATTCCAGATGCATATTGTGATATAATCGCCTAAGTGGATATCTTTTGAAAGAAGGATTTGAGAATAATCCAATTTGTGCATGCATTTTTATCAAAAGGTTATAATCTGAATTTGCTATTATTACTGTATTTATTGATGAAAGATTTTACTCCAGAAGAGTCTACAAAAATAACAAATTTGAGATGAAAGATATTGGTAAGACAAATTTTTGTCTTGGCCTACAAATTGAACTATGAAATTCTCATACACAGAAAAAGTCCAGAAGTAACTTTACATGGATAATGTTAATCCTTTGAGTACTCTAATGATGGGTTGGCCACTTGATATTAAGAAATATCCGTTTTGACCACAAGAAAATGATTAATAAACTTTTAGTCTTGAAGTACCATATCTTTGTGAAATTGGTGTTTTGGTCCTGAAGTACTATATCTTAATGTAATTGATACTTTGATGTATCTTGCAAATTTGACAAAACCTGATATAACATTTGCAGTTAACTTACTAGCAATGTATAGTTATGCACTAACTCGAAGATATTGTAATGAAATTAAATATATTTTACGTTATCTTCGTGAGACTATTGATTTGGGATTATTTAATCCAAATGATGATAAAACCAAGCATATTGCACCAAAATTATTTTATACAAATGAGCCCTAGAAGAATGACAATATTGATCATGTGATAATTTGGTTGATATATTCATTAAGTCATTACCAGCTATTATTTTGAAGAAGATGGTGCACAATATTGGCATACTTCGACTTAATGATATTTTTACCATAAACAATAGAAATTCTATGTTCTTATGAAGGGGAGTAAAAAGGATATGTGCTGATTGTACTCTTTTTCTTTCGCTAAGATTTTTTCCCACTAGGTTTTCCTTTGCAATGTTTTAATGAGGCAATCCCAAGGCACTAGAAGTTATACAAGAATATTGTACTCTTTTTCTTTGCCAAATTTTTTTCCCACTGGATTTTTATTTGGAAAGGTTTTTAACGAGGTATATTCTTAGAAAATTTCTATAAAAGAACTCCATTCATTCTGTATGAAGACAATGCTACATGTATAGCTCAATTAAAAGGAGGATACATCAAAGGAGATAGAACAAAGCACATCTCACCGAAATTTTTTTTCACACATGACCTTGATAAGTGCGGTGACATCGATGTTCAGCAAATTCGCTCAAAAGACAATTTAGCAGATTTGTTCACCAAAGCATTACCAACTGCAACGTTTGAAAGATTACGTCGCAATATTGGAATGCGACAGCTGAAGAACTTAAGGATACATCCATGAGGGGGAGCTAATACGCGCTGCACTCTTTTTTCCTTAACCAAAGTTTTTTTTCCATTGAATTTTTTCTGGTAAGATTTTTAATGAGGCAGCTTTCAATGCGTATGACTATACAATAGACATCCAAGGGAAAGTGTTATAAAATTATAGTGGATGTCTAGATTCATAGGATGTCTAGATTCATTCTTATCTTGTAACTCCCGTGTTCATGAGTAATAAACTCATGACCTTTGAGTTTTATAACCTCCTAGTAATAAACTCATGACCTTTGAGTTTTATATATTACTTTCCTATTGAATATTTACATTTCATATTAATATTCTTTTCTATTGAATATTTACATTTCATATTAATATTTTTTAATTGAAAAAAAAGAATTTATGTAAATCGTGAGAATGGCAGCTAAATGTATTTATAATCTCATTTTAGTGTATAATTTTCCCCTTTTTAGTTTATTTCAGTTTATTTATAATCTTAAAAATGTCTTTCAATTTTTAAGATAATTTTTATTTTATTTATTTTTTTATATTAATATTTTTAATTTTTTTATTTAGTCCTTCAAATTTATAAAAATTTTATTTTACCCCCACATAAAAGTGTGACCTACCATAGGTTAATGTTAGTATATATAAAATCGGAGTGAGACTTTGGCGTAAACAATTTTCTAAAACTTTATTGACTTCCAAAAATACCCTTCAACTTTTAATATAATTCTTATTTAGCTTTTTTATACTAAATTTTATATTTTTTTTTAATTTTATCTCTCGTAGTGAACACCACCTGGTGCTAGTCAAAATAAATGGTAGTCAAAATCCACAGTGAGAGCGGCTTGTCTCCTCGTGTTCACCTGAAAACCATTACTGAGAGAAAAGAAGTGAAGCAATGTCAATGTCGATATCAGTTTCATCTCTCACATCAATCTTCTTTTCTAATTCTTCCGACGGGACGCCGATCACTGTCTCCGCCACTGCATTTCGTACATTTCCGGTAATATCCGATCAATTTTCTCGGTAAACAATCGGTCCAATTTGATATCTTTTACTGTAATGTTATTGATTTTTAGTTGCCCTTTTGATATTTTGCTAGCAATTTTTGTGGAACTTTAGTATTTCAGCTGAGACTACTTGTTTTTTTCCCAATAATTTTGTAACTGAGATTATTAATATTGGGTGTCTGACTTTGTGAAATTTAGTTTAAATTGACTAATATAAATATTTAATTTGCTTCGTAAATTTGGAAATTTCATGTGGGAGAATGTGTTTTTTTTCCTTCCTGTTTTATTATTATTATTATTACTACTAGTTGATAACCTTGCAATGCACAGACTAGTTTAAATAATAAATTTAATAATTTACCAGACATTCATGTCAAAAAAGACTCAAGTTACACAATCCATGTAATTAATTGTATATGTGACAACTTGGAGGGACATAAATGTCATTTGGCTTGTTTTAAAATCATGTAAATTAGTTGAATTGCGGTAGCATAAAATTAAGATACTAACGAATTCCATTAACAACATTCACAAAACAGTACAATTTGAAACAACAATCAACACAATAGCTATAAATTAAGAAGTAAAACAATGCATAATCCCGTAAATTTTTTTGCCGATCTACTCTAATTTCTCGAAGCAATCTTCATTTCGAGACCCCATGACGGTGATTCTTCCGGATTGAGCTGACCATAACCTGCATTTAGAAGTATAGAACATAAAATAAACACTAAATTCAGATTTCCGTACCTCCATAAAACCATAAATTGAAACGCATAAGTTACGAAGTTTTCAATCATGGCTTAGATAAAGTCCAATTCTGCTAAAACAGTTGGATACCACCCTGATATAAAGTTTTATTTTGTACTTTTCATCTCTCAATATGGAAACCGCGATTGAGAACCTGACAACGATATGAAAACCATCACCAACTTTTCTTCTTTTTTCTTTGAATTATATGACAAATATGAGCATAACTACTGAACCATTGCCAGATTGCTATCACCATCATTGTCACCTAAATTAACAATCGGTCTTAATTGCAATCAAGTTCACAACATACCTGTGGTACACTGCATCATAATCAATGCCCCCTTACCATCCCTTCATTGCTACAATGCCACTTTACCACCATAAAGCCACCTTACTGAAGTTCTTGTATTACACTTAGATCTTCAGTCATCTTCAACATCTACTTAAAAAATCTCTGCATTAACTATCCAATCCTTTTGGCACTTTGTATTCATTGTGAAACCTTCAGCAACAGTTGGTTGAGATAAACTGTAATTTCACAAACAAAAACACTTTCAACCCCTACCACCACCACTAACACTCTAAAGAGTCTAAACGCTCCTCGGACACCATGGCAATTAGGCCCGGCAAAATATAGTTATGGGTTGGTTTTGGTTTTCAAAATATGGTTATGGTCCCATTTAAGAACTAAAACCATATTAACTATTTTTAATATGGGTTGTGTGGGTTGGAACTATATGGTTATGGTTCAAAACCATATTAACCATTTTAAAATGTTTTGACTTTTAAACGGAACTTTTGAAAAATGAAATTCGTAATTATTTTATTGATATGCTTCTTTGGCATATTTTTTTTGCGTTTTCAAAAAAAAATAATAATTACGAATATCATAAACTATTTAAAAAATTTATTATTTTAAAATTTTAAATAAATCATGTCAAATTTAAATTTAAAAATATCTTAAATCAATTTTTAAAAAACTAATATTGCATGTTTTTTTCTTCAATAAATTGATTCCAATGAGGACATGAATGAGCTGGATGCAATTTGGAGTTATAGCAGATGAACTGGCTTTATGTATATTAGTTATTTGACAAACAATCATGTGTAAATTTAAAAAATAAAAATATAAAATTTAATTAGTGAGAGAAATCACGAGTTGATTAATGAAAGAATTGAAAAAGAAAAGAGTAGAAATATAAACATTAAGATAAAAAAAACGAGAAACCAAGAGTTTAAAAAATAATCGTGGTCCTCTTCATAAGATGTATAATTATCATCATCATGAAATATATACACATTTGTATGTGTGCATATATATATATATTATAAATATTTTTTGGAATTATAATTTTTATAATAAAAAAGGGATACTTGTATGAGTTGTTTCTCACATTATTGTGGATCTCATCTATTATGTATAATAATTACCGTTGTACAATAGTATTAGTAGTAGTTGGGGCAGACCGGAGGAGAAGTGTGATTGAATGGAATATGGGTTGAAAAATTGTTAATCGGTTCAGAACTATATTTGTTTTAAAAAATATGGGTCCAAACTTTAACCAACCTGAATAAATAAAAATGGTTAACCAACCCATTTGGTTCCAGTTAATATGGTTTAACCCAACAGTTAACTAACTATATTGCCAGGTCTAATGGCAATCACCCCCACTACCAACACCAACCAAACCACAGTACTAATAGACACCAGTACGAACAAAATTTTTTTGCAATCCTTTATCACCACTACTTTGATGGCATCATTTTATAAGCCACTTCTTCTGAGCTAACACAATCATCTTCAACCAATATCATCTATCACACTATATAACCAACAATAACAACTCTCACTTGAACCAACTTCATCTAGTAACTTGTACTCTACCAACAAAACTTTGCTAACCAACATGTACAACCAAGATTTCAGACCAACCACATCTTTGATCAATTAGTAGTCAGTTCCGGTTTACCTTAATTTTGTAATGAATTAAAGCTTGTTAGGCTTGTTCATGGAGCTGAACACTCTAATTTCACAATTAATCGCTAATAATGTGTTACCTCAAGAATAATCTCAATAAAGGACTCGGTTAATTGAAAGAAGATGGAAGAGTCGATGTATTAATTTAAGCCAAACTCGGTGAAGCTAAATTCGGTACAAAAATCATCAAATTATTCTTCAATTAACTTAAATACAATGCAAACAAAGTGATAGGTGTAACACTTCAATTTTCAAGGCTATGCTAATTTGTATAATTTAAGGTTAAAAACAATGTAAGACCTCTTTGTGTCATTCTATCAAACAGGTAGAGTACAATTTCAATGGAAAAAATCGAATCTAACCTTAAAAATCCTGTCCATTTCCTCCAACCTTCTCTAGAATGAATACTAATATATAAAAAAGAAACACAACAAAACTCCATAATTAGCACATGTATTACTAAACCCAATTGCTCAAAAATCTTATAAAAGATTGAGAAAAAAACCTATATGGGGAAAAAGCTAAATACCAAAGAGTATCACTAATTTAACATAGATTGAAGAGATTTATTGACATGTATTGAGATGGCGCACAAAACTTGTGAAATTGTTGTGATTGAGTGGAGAATTTGTGATAATCCCAAACGACGAAGGTTAGATGAGAATCACTCCATGAGATGATGGAATCAATATTTGGGTCATCCACCATTGCAAATGTTCACCGTTGTTTTCTCTCTATTCACTCCAATGGAGTTTCGCTCTCTTCTTCGACTGATAAATGATAATCCCATTTGAAGAATTAGGGTCATGATGGTGGCCTTGCTGGGTGTCTTAGATTTAGGCTCTAAATCTGAAATTAAGATGAAGGAGTAAAATAGGAGAAGAGGGAAGATGCACAGTAAAACGGAAGAGCAATTGAAATTAATTAAGAAGGAGATGAAAAAGATGGAGGCGGAGATTGCAACGAAACTGAAAAGGATTAGAGGAAGAGGAGACGATCGTTTATGGGTGAGGGAAATATAAGAGCGGCAGATTGGACCAAACTACTTGAGTCGACTCATAATTAGGAACTGAGATCACTCACCGTTTTTTCCAATTAGAAGGATCACCTTATGTTCTTTTATATATAGGTATTGATTATTATTATTTGGTTTGGCTTGAATTTTTATTTATTAAGGTATGTAAACATGTAAAATTTGGTTGTTTAGTTAAGGCTAATTTGGCCACAATAAATATGACCGAGTTCTATTGTTCAATTTTCATTGTGAGAAGCAATTGTCAGAAAGTCTTTATTGGGGATAATGATGCATATCAATGTACATATTTGATATCTATCTGGATATTACATCAATGCCAATTATGATGGTGAAATGCATTTTTGATTTGCTAGCGAAATGCAGATGTGGTGGTGATAAAGAAATTTTCTTTTGGCGAATAATCCATTTCCTTTTCTGATAGTAAATCTAAGAACATACAATGGTAAAGGGTATGAAGTAATAATCCACCGCCTTCCGCCCCTCACCCGCCAAAAAAAATTATATTGGCTAAAAAATTTCATGTCACTCGTTCATAGTTATATATTGTGTGCAATTTTTGAATACATTGTTATGTCAGTTAATAGTTCTGCTAAACAATTTGTGAGTATGGCTGTGATATTCTATCTAAGAAGTGAATTGCCTAAGTTTTTGGTATTTTGTTGTAGGTACCAACAAATCACTTACATTTTGCGAAAGATAATTGTTTTCTGCACAATGAAAATGCTGCCAAGTTTTGTAACAAGTTTAATGATTTGAAAACTTGGATATTTGGTAGTCTGAATTTCCGGGGGCCCAAGAGAAAATATAAAAGGGGGAATGAGTTTAAGAGTCTACAGATTCAAGATAAAGGCCAACTGACAAGGCATTTAGAACGAACTTTGTCACCAGAAGGACATGTTTCTGAACCAGAAGTTAGTTTGCCAGGTTAGTTTAAAATTTTGTATTTTACCACTATATTTGACGAAGTTCTCTGCTTGCTGAGAAGAGATAAGAAAATAAAACAAAATAAAAAAACAAAGAATAAAGGAAAAGATATGAAGCAATCTAAGTAAATCTCTGAACCACAATGTCAACTTCCTATTTCCACTGCAGTTGTTACTTCCATGAGAACATGTTTGCAACATGAAGAGAATTCTGCACTTAATTACCTACCTTACATTTCCCCAAGAAAGGCAAAATCCATGAAATCTCCTTTATCTTTGCCGCAGAAGCATTCTTCCACCGCTGTAGCTCAGTCTACGCCCTCTCTGTGTATAACTGTCATTTGAGCAACAGGTCAATTGGCAAGGAGGAAGATTTTTCCAGCATTGTTTGCTCTGTATTACAGTGGCTATCTTCCTGAGGTAAAAGTAGAAGTACTTGCATATTTTTCTTTAGCTTTATGCATCTAACCAGAACTACTTCCTTATTCTCTGTATATTATTCGGAATGTACGTTGTCATTGGAGTCATTTTTAGTCATTTTTGTTACTTTAATGTGTTGTGGTGTCTTCTCTTGCATGTTGGGTCATTGCAAAGACAAAGTTTATATATGGTGTCATGATTTCCTCTTGGTGGGTGGGTTGGTAGGGCAATTTTTTTTTGGGGGTGGGTGGTGGTGGTGATGGTGATATGAGGTCAGGAAAATTGGAGAAATTTACTGTTTTATATGTGAACATTACATATGTTTAAATGGTGAATGAACTTTGACATAGCACTGGTGTAGGTAGGTAATCTTTGACCTGTTGAGATAAAGTTGTAAACATTACTCAAGACTGCGGAAAAAAAATTGGAACCCTAGTGCAGAAGACACATAAAGAGGAGACCACCTAGAGGTCTAAAGCCTACTTAGATTTCTTATCCGTGCGAAATTAATAGAAAGTAAAGAAGATCTGGCCCTTTTCCTTCAGATTCATTGGTAGAAGAAGTAATTATTGCATGTTTTGTTGGCTAGAAGTTTCTCCCTGCTGATAAAAGTGCGCCTATCTGCATCTTCAATGTACAATTTACGACAAGACAGAAATAAAAGTAAGCTTGCCTATTTTTTACATATTCAGAAATTCAGTGACATGAATTCGACGAATGGTCTGTAATGAATTCACTCTGTACTGACCAATCTGCGAGCAGGACCAATTCGAGACCCTAGTTTGCAAATTTTTTACTCTATCCCGGTATCCCCCAATATTGGATTCCTCTATACTACAATCTAAAAAGGTACTCCTTGTGTGGTCATTCTCTAATATGAACTTAATTTGTGACAAACTACCTTCATCCCCAACCCTGATTTGGACTCCTCAACTGCATTCAGTTCTCTCACCCTGACCAAGCCCATATTCACCTCCCACTACCCTTCTGCATATAGTAGTGTTGTCTCACTAAATATCCATATCCATCTATGCAACCAGGTCTCACTAAGATGCCCGTGCTGCTATGACTAAGCTCTCTTCTCTTACATAGTGGGCAGCATTCTACCAGTACAGGGCCGCTAGTATAAAAAAATTTAAAATAAGAAATCAGCTTGATATTTCATTGATTCAACTGTTAGGATCGCTTTTGTTGTATATTTTCTTCTTTTTTTGGTGAAATGATATATGACTAATAAGTTCCTTACTCTAGACGGCACATTTTCCATATGTTTTAACCTTATGGCTTATAACAGGTTGAGGCCATTCTCTCTAGTCAAAAGATCAGCACAAATCATTAGTTATTTATGTGAAAAGAGATGAAATTTTTAAGAATTACTATTAACCTTTTAGATGCAAAAAGTGCGAAAGAATACGTGATGAAGAAATAGTGTAGTGGTTTAGGTAATTGATGTTTCCCAAATTTGAACTACTTTAAAATTTAGAGAAACATTGTATTTCTCCCTTATTATCAGTTAAATGTAATAGCATGTTCTTCAATTTTTCTCCATGTTTTGGTGATATCATTTCGGCTCTCTCATGGCTGCAGAATGTCAGTATTTTTGGTTATTCAAGAAGGGATTTAACAGATGAAGACTTGAGATCCATCATAGCATCAACTTTAACTTGCCGACTTGATTATCAGTATGATCTACATACCTAGTACTCATTAATTATTTCTGTATGTTTCCTTAAAAAATTCACTGCCTCCCCCCCCTCCCCACCCCCCACCCCCACCCCCACCCCCCCAAAAAAAAATCCACTGGTTTATAGATTTTCAATTTTAGATAGGCATATTTGCGAAATGTGTATTTGTCATCTGGTTTATTGATTTTACAAAGAACAAACGGGACTTTTAAATGACTTTGTGGGGCATGGGGTCTTTTCTTTGCTGAGAATAGAAGGCGTCAACAGGATTTAGCAATGCCCACTTGGTAGTTATCATTGTGGCACTAACCAGTTGGGAGGCTCATAGGAGGGGCGTAGATGATCCTGCAGTCACGGGGAAAGCCTAGGTGCTCCCTCAAACTAATTATGAATCATAGCCTGACCCTAGCCCTACTGAGGTCATAGTGGACTTTGTGGGTCTTGTTTGTGAATTGTACTGAAATTCTGAACACAAACAAACTGCATACTTTCAACTTCTCAGAATTGTTCCGGCTTAGTTGAAATAACCTTATTGCTTATGGATACCAATCGATTGGTGTGATTAGTGAAGCGCATCCAACTAACCAGAATTGGTATGCACTTGCAACATCAAGTAACACGTTATTGAGATACTCTTTCAAATTGAATTCTTTAAAATATCAAATTACAGAAAATTAGATGTTTTTCTAGTCATGTTAGATAAGTTGAGACTTCACATTAATAACTATAATTAAGAAAAAAAAATCTTTTTTATTTCTTTGTTTTATTTGGCTTCTTATAATGTATATCTATGTAGGTATTCTTTTCTATTCTTTTATTTAAATTATTATTTATTTTTTTGGCTTTATTATTTTGTTTTATCTTTTTTAGTTTTTTTCCCCCTTGCCTTTCCACTTTTATGCTTACATATGGGATTCAATTTCAAGCCTAGTCTAGTTAGTATGGGATAAAAGGTTGTAAGTTTAGCTAGTTGATTTTTTCCAGAGAGGATTGTGGCAGCAAAATGGATGCTTTTCTCAGTAGATTATATTATCTTAATGGAGGTTATGACAATAGAGAAGGGATGTCAAAGCTAAATTCTCTGATGGAACAGATTGAGGTAATGGGACATCAGAACAAGTTTATTTGATTGAATAGAACAAATCTTCGTACACTTTCCCATTGTATAAGTTGGAGGCATTTTGATCTTTAACAGCTGACCTTGTCTTAGGGGGAGTCTGACGTGAACAGAATCTTTTACCTCTCTGTGCCACAAGAAGCACTTCTAGATGTTGCATCCTCACTTGCTGATAATGCTCAAGCCCAGAAAGGATGGAATCGTATAGTAATTGAGAAACCCTTTGGTTTTGGATCTTTTAATTCATCATCTTCTCACCAATTGACTCAATCCTTGCTCTCCAAGTTTGAAGAGAAGCAGTTGTATAGGTAAGAATGCACATTACTTGTATGCTATACTGCATTTTTTTTTCGAGATGCTGTGATATAGATCATGCTTCAAGTCAATTGTATTTCAGGATAGATCATCTCTTGGGAAGAAACATTGTTGAAAACATCACTGTTCTAAGGTTTTTTAATCTGGTTTTCCAGCCATTATGGAACCGAAAGTACATACGCAATGTACAGGTAACTGTTGATGCATTAAATTTCACATATGCTTTTTATGGATTTTATATACAAGTTCATTTTCCACCTGAACAATTACAGGTCATTTTTTTCAGAAGACTTGGTTATGGACATGCAGGGAAGGTTATATTTAGGATTACATTTAATTTAATTCAGTATTGTATTTCACCTACGAGTGATCATTCGGTACACTATTAAATTTTCCTTTTCATTTTCCTTTTTGAACAGGAATATTGACAATTATGGGATAATCGGCGACATTATACACAGCCATATACTCCAGACAATTGCCTTGCTTGCCATGGAACTGCCTGTAAGTCTTGATGGTGAAGACATTCAAAATGAAAAGGTATAAATTCTTTTTCTGATGATACCTGTGAACATAAATTGGATGCTTCTTGTAATATTATTGGGTAGATTTCTCCAGGTGAAGGTTATTAGATCAATCCGGAAATTACAACCTAGTGATGTCATTCTTGGACAGTATAAAGCTAGTTCAGAAGAAAAAGTTGATGCTTTCTTAAACAGTTCAACACCCACATATTTTGCTGCTGCTTTGTACATTGAGAATGCACGGTGGGATGGTGTGCCTTTTCTAATTAAAGCTGGCAGGGGACTCATTAAGCACAGGTAGGATCTATTTCTGAACAAGGATAACAGTTAAAGTTTAAAAACTTTATAGACTATTAATTAATCAGATTTTACTGCAAGAAAAATAACCTTCCTCTCACCTGTATAAGAGAAAAAAATTATTTGATAAGAATCTGTCCTCCAAACCTAGAGAATATGTGTAAAAGTTAGCTTTCAATCTTATTCTTGTTTCGAATTTTGGTTATGAGAAATATGCCTCGACTTCAAATTGAATATTTAGTTTTTGGGATGGGATATTTCAAAGTTGCAGAATTCTTGGTTGCGTGCTATTTTGCTTAATTACTTTTATGAATTTTGTAGATATGAACAAAATCAAGATACTATGAGAAGATACTTAGAACTTTAAAAGAGAATGAATAGATGATGTAACAATCAAGTTCTAGTGCTATATATTTGTAATAGATGTTCTTTTATTACTTTTTCCTTTAATAAGTCCTCTTTTCTTCTTATTCCCTTCTCCTGTTTAATATAATTCTCCTCCTGATTTGTTTCCCTCTCCTTGATAATAAACAAATATCACTAATTGTCGATTGTAACTTTTAGTCTGAGGCTCGATGAGATACACTCAAAACTATATTTTCCCATATCAAGGGATTTTAAGTATGTTTATTACTCCCTCCATCTGCTAACAAGTCTTACTTCTTTTTTTCATTTTTTTTTCACTTCGACTATATTAAGGTTTTTATAAGACATGCTTTTACATAATTTTGAGTAATTTCTTTAAATACTAAACTTTTGAAGACTAAAAATTATTATTAGAATATAATCATTGAAAATAACTTTGTCCAAGTGTTTCTCTATGCCTTTATATTCGTAATAAAAAATAGTAATAATAAAAGGTCAACGAAAAGTAGGATTCTCATTTCATTTCTAGACAGAGGTAGTATTGTTTAATAGATATTAATGATGTTTATTATTGTTTCTTATTTTCTGGAACTTATATTGAACAATTTCTGAAGTTGTCATTTACATGCCATGCCCAGTTGCTCTACCTTATTAAATGATAATTACTCTTCTTCTCCACCCTTCCATGAAGTAGACTTGGTCACCTGTCAAGTATATAATGTTTTTTCACCAATTTCAGCTTCCGCAATGCAGAGTGGAAATACGTATACAGTTTGGTCGTGTTCCCGGAAATCTTTACCATGAACACATCGAGCATAATATTGATCTCGCCAATAATGAGTTGATCTTACACGATTTACCTGATGAAGCCATATTACTCAAATTAAACAGTAAGGTTCCTGGATTAGGCTTGAAGCTGGATGCTTCAGAACTGAATTTACTTTATAAGGACAAGTAAGCTGTTTATGTCTATGAAGTCTAATTCTTCTTGCGAGAATCATCATTTAAGGTGCCTGATTCCTACGAGCATCTTCTCCTTGATGTCATCGATGGCAACAACCATTTATTCATGAGCAGCGACGAGGTTTCAGCTGCATGGCATATTTTATCCCCTATTTTGCAGGAGATGGACAAAAAGAATATAGCACCAGAGCCCTACGATTTGGGAGGTAAGGTCCTGTTAAAGCGTCTGATTTGTGGGCAAAACATGGAGTTCAGTGGGTGGATGCCTAGCATTGTTCCCAAGCTGCCATAAAAATAAATAGCAATGTGAGTTTGTCATATAGGAAAAGATCCCAACTGGTAGAATAGGATATCAATGTACCCACGTGGTAGAATGAGATATCAATGTGGGATTGATATAGGTCCTCTCTTACTCCATTTTTGCTTGCTAGAAATAACAAAGTAGACTCCAAATCTGGCCATCTTTTTTGACATTATTTCAGTTCATAACGATTCATAATCTTGTCCTATTCCTAGAAGCCCTAATTTAGGACAAGCTTATGGTTGTTATGGCCTAGGGGTTGCGTCGACGTGGTAGGCCATGTCCAGAAAAAGTGCCCAAACCATCCACATTTATGACATACAAGACAAGCTACCCCCACATTTCACACGTCGCAGGATGGGCAACCATTACGTTATGGGCAATGACGCAAGGAAATGGAATATATTCCTAACCACTTTTGTTTTACTCAAATACCCTTATATGGTTAAGCATTTTATTAAATATACCAGTTGTTTGATCTTAATAATAATTTTGTTTGTAATGATTAAAATATGTTAATACATAGTTGATGATATTGATCTATTCAGCGTTAAAAGTCTAAAAGAATTTTCATCCATTAATTAGTTGATTGGTATCGATTTTAATTAAATTATTCACAATAATAAAAATATGGTGTATTTTGATAGAATTGGAGGGAGGCTTAATGGAGGGGATCCAAATGATTGTTTATAAGTTGTCAAATCTGCTTATAATCCGTTTCAACAATTCGAAAGTGTTTGATAATTAACTTTTTCATACTGCTTATAATCACTATAGAAATAGTCAGAAGCATCAATTTGGAGTTTCTGATTATTGTCAAATCTAATAATCATGTTTGACAAAATATGTTACTAATTTATCCCTATTTTATTTTAGTAATTTCCACCAATTTTACCCTTCTTTACTTCTCAAAATTTTCATTTTTAATAATTTAATCTTGAAATAAATAAAAAGCATTTTTTTATACCAAACAACTTTTACTTTTTACTACTAGTTTAAGTGTTTTTTTTTACCAAACACAAACTGATTTTTTAAAAACTAATTATAAGCAAAAATGGTAATCAAAATTAATAATCACATATTTTTAAAGCAATCTCAAATATACTCTTACGGGGGTGTTTGATGAAAATTGAATGAATTTGAATTTGAATTTGAATCTGAATGAAAAAAAGTTGCTTGATAATTAATGTCTGACATCTGAATGACAAAATTTTATTATTTTACCCATCTAAAAAAATTCAAAGTTGTTGTAAATTTATTTAATATTACTTAATATAATAGTTAATATTTTTTTTAATTTTTTAATTTTTTTACTTTATTCAGCTAAAAAAATCTGACTTAACCATTCAGCTCAATCATCTGACCGATTCAGCCATTCAGACGAATTTTTTTTCAAAATAAACGGACTTAATGGACTGATCATTCAGTCACTCATATGTATCCGGTCTTAAACAAACAGCTCCTTACCCCAACTAACATGGACATATCCGTCAATTCCTCTCCATCAACTTGTACCTGAAAATAGTTTTTAAGTCGAGACTTTGTATATAGACAGTCAATTTATTCTATAGTAGTAGTAGTTGTTCAGTTTTCCATTATAAGCAGCAGCGTCGTCTTATTTGTTTAGTTTAGTTCCCTGAACAAGCTCATTGCCTGCGAACAAACCTCGATCTATATCCACACACACACACACACACACACATATATATATATATATATATTAATATAGATATGGGTGAGGAAGGGGAAAGAATTAGGAAGAGGAAGATGGAGAATAATGATGAAGAAAATGAAGAAGAGAAGATGGAAAAGTTATTTGCGCTGATTAGAAGCACGAGAGAGGTGCGAGAATGTGTCGCAGGCAAGGTAGATAGAGTAAAGAAGAAGGCTAATGAGGAGGAGGAGGAGAAGCTGAAGGCACCAGTGGCAGCCGGTTGGTTTCCAACCTTCCAGCCGGAGGATTTTATGGCCGATTTTAGGCCCAAGGCTGCTGCTGCTGCTCATGCAACAGAGCCAGGAGGTCCTTCAACTACTACTGCTGCTGCTGCTGCTGCTGCAACAGATAATGGAAATAAAGAAGACAAAAGGGAAGGAGATGATAACTTGGACCTCAAGCTTTCTTTGTAATATATATATGGTAAATGATTTGAAGTGTGTTCAAAGTTTGATGGATAGAACATGTACATTTTCCCATTTAATTTCACAAATATGAATGCATTACATTTAGGGGAGCACTATTTCCTCGTGTGTTTTTGATATTCCTTTTCACATGGACGTGGGACCTAGCTCATGTGAGAGAGGACCATGTAAAAATATCAAAAATAACTATATTTAACATGTTTATATCTGCTATGTTCCTTTCGAGTTTCTGAAAATCACCAGAAATGATGCATACTTGATAAGAGCGAGCTTAAGAGGAACAAGGTTTAGACTTTAGAGCAATGAATGGGTAGCATGGAATCTCAATAATTTGAACCAACACTACGCATGAGTATAGTTTTTAATAAAAAGAAATTTGTGGGCATCTAAAATATGGGTATTTTTAGAAAAATCTACTGTATTTTTTAGGTAGTCTCCTACAGTAGTTGAGTAAGTTTTTATTTAGTGCAATCAGAGTCACCATTAGCATGAGATAAGGCTTTACAACTTTCAGCAGAACATGATTAACTCTGGTTAAGGTATGACTAAATGAGGCAGATAAGTTTGACAAAAGCTAAAGGAAGGCTGGCTGGCTGGCTCACAATTAAAAAAGAAGATCAACAGGTAGGTAGGTCCATTATGAAGAAAAGATTAAAACAGTCCCCCCCCCCCCTCCCCTCCCCTCCCCTCCCCTCTGATAATGATCAGAAGCATCCAAGATGCTTCCCCATAAGGGTTTGCTTGGTGGTCTATTAACCACTTAACTTGTGGAGACGACTTGTATGGCAAAAGCATATGACAACATGCTTAATTAGAAGCAATTTTATAACATGTATGTAGCTGTGAACAAGCGTAAAAAAGCAGGAGTAAACAGACAGATAAACAGAGCATATTCATCACATACCTATTTTAGCCTCAAAATTCAAAAAATTAAACAAATAAATAAAAATCTCCGATTCAAATTTTTATCATTTATCTTCACGAAATGAGAATTATTATCATATATTTTATCAATCGCGGTAGTACGTAATACTTAATATTTTAAATGTAGTTCAATTAATCACTAACTTTCAAATAGAACTGCACTTAAATCACAAAAGTATTGTTCATTCAATTTTTCAAAGAGAAATTCTCATTTCATTTTATAAAGTCAATTTGCAAATTTCTAAAATTTAATATAAATTATTTATAAATCTATAATGGAAATTTTTTCACAATATCTTAAATTTATTAACTAAATAATTTCCTATTTGCTACATATTTAAATTTTCGTGAGTTGATTTTAAGTTAAAATAAAATCTTTTGAATTAGATTAACCAATTATCTATATTATGCATAATCACTTTAATAAGATAGAAAGTTAATTATATATCATACATTAAAATATACAACAAGAGGATTACCACTTATAAATCTTTATTTATTTATTTTTCTAATTTTTTATGTGTTCTAATGATTAATTCAAATTTTTACTAAATTATATTGTAAAATATCTCAAATTAAAAAGAATTCTATTAATTAAGACATGTTATTTTTGTAAATATGATGCACAACAAACTTAAGGGCAAAATAGATAAATAATAAATGATTTGGAAATTCTATACCAAAGGCCGATCCGATTACCATAAAGTTAACTTCATAGTATGTTGGTCAATTAACCAATACGCAGAGACAAAGATCACTCCGGCCTGCATGTCGACCCTGTATTGGTCAATTGACTAATTTCATGCTAAAAACTTCCCTAAAAGGCGGGACAAGTGAAGATGAACTGGCCCCCGATGACCCACCCATCAACAACAAAGTGATTCTGGCACTGGCCAAACCTCGTCAAAACCTTCAATCAGTTTCTCAGCAGGATGTGGCAGATCCTATTTGGCACATTTTTCGTGGCGAAATTTATATGTATTTATGACCATTGTTCCTCACAAACTTGCATCACTTGGATTCGAATAATCATGTATATGCATGGTTTCTAACTCAAACCACCCCTGTTGAGAATGATATTGGACAGATTAACAACCGTTGAGATCACCAATAATCCTTGCAAGAGCACAAGCCATCCTTAAAATGATGGAATCTATTAGCATCCCTTAAGATGATCTCTCGCCCAGTGACTTTAGATATCAATTTAATAGCAGAATGGCAATCCCCACAAACCCGAAGGTTCTTCATTACCCGAATAGGCATGCCTTCGGGGACCTTCAAAAGTCCATATGCCACAGCCAGCTTCTCACTGTGCTGCCCCAAGCTATGCACCTTCTCTTCTTCATCTACATCATGCAGCACAAAGCTACTATCAGGACAATACCCTGCTTCTCTTAACAAAGCATCTAATTTCTCCAACATCCTCGTGATCATTGAGTGCTCAGGGTGGGACGTATTATCTCCCCCAGTAAACATATGGACTTTCTTCTCCACTTCAATCCAACTACAACCAGGTGATTTGCTAACATTCTTTGATCTCATGTTTTTCCTCAGAGCTGCAACATCAGCCCACTTACCTTTTGATGCATATATGTTAGATAGCAAGATACGGGGCCCAGCATTTTGGGGTTCAAGTTGAAGAAGTTTCTTTGCTGCGACTTCAGCCAAATCCGAGTTCAAGTGGGTTCTACATGCACCCAATAAAGAACCCCAAATAATAGCATCTGCTTCTACTGGCATATTATTTATCAGATTCATGGCCTCATTTAGACGGCCAGCTCGGCCTAGCATATCAACCATGCAAGCATAGTGTTCAGTTCTTGACTCCACCAGATACTTTGATTTCATAGACTCAAAGATTTCAAGCCCTTCATTAACTTTTCCAGTGTAGCTACAAGCTGATAGAACTCCAATGAAGGTCACATCATTTGCAGCAATGCCTAAAGAAAGCATTTCATTAAAAACTTGAAGGGCTTCTTCTCCTAAACCATGTTGGGAGTAACCTGTGATAATAGAATTCCACATAACTATGTCCTTGGGAGAAAATTTGTCAAACACGCATTTAGCTTTGACAAGATCACCACATTTCATATATGTTGTTATCAAAACCGAAGCAATGTATACTTCAGAATCAAATTGCGACCTGACCAACTGAGCATGAACTTGCCTACCATGATCAAGACTTGCTAGGCTTGCACAAACTGAAAGGACACTGATTAAAGAAGGGAAATTCAGCCTAAATCCTTGCCTTTGCATCAAAGAAAACAAACTAAGTGCTTCTACTTCAAACCCTTGCCGTTCATAAACCTTAATCATCGCACTCCATGTTCCATCATCCTTCTCCCTCATTTGATTAAATACCTCCCTTGCTTTATCAACTTCCCCATTAAGGCCAAATCCAGGGATCATTGCATTACAAGAAGCAATGGACTTGACAGGCATTGCATTAAAAAGCTCTGAGGCCTCCTCAATCCGTCCACACCGTGTATAACCCATTAGCATTGCCGTCCACGACACCTCATTTTTCTCAGGCATGACCTCAAAAAGTTTCCTACCAACATCCACTTTCTCATTATGGCAATAACCTAAAATCATGGTAGTCCAAGAAATCACATTCCTACGCGGCATATCATCAAAGAGCTTGCGAGCTTCAGCTAAACGACCTTCCTGACAATACCCAGCTATCATATTAGTCCTAGCAACCACATCTTTCGCTGGCATCATATCAAATAGTCTACGAGCCTCGTCAATCCGATTATCCTGAATTAACCCACCCAACATCACTGTCCAAGAAACAACATTCTTTTCAGGCATTTGCCTAAAAAGTGATTCTGCCTCTGAAATTGATCCTTCTTCTACATACCCTCTGACCATTGAAGTCCAAGAAACAACATTTCTTTCAGGCATTGTGTCAAATACTTTCCGGGCTTCCTTTATCCTCCTACTCTTCACATACCCAGAAATCAACCCGTTCCAAGAAATAGTATTTCTCACAGGCATTCTATCAAAAAGAGCCTCAGCTTCATTCGGTTGGTTGTTTTGGAAATACCCAGCAATTATTGAGTTCCATGAAACAATACTCTTTTCAGGCATTTTATCAAACACTTTTCGAGCATCCTCTATTTGGCCGAGACGGGCAAAGCGAGAAATCTGAGAATTAACGGAAATAGCAACACATGAACAGTATTTTCGACGTAGGATTAACATAATCCGCATTTGATGGATGATAATTTGAAGTAGAGCAACCAATACTGGAGTTGTCGAATTGTTTAATTTTGTTTTTTTGAAATACAAGCTCTGTGTGTGGCCGTGGGTCGGGGGAACTTGGGGGGGGGGGGGGGGGGGGGTTAGGGGGGGTCATGTGGAAGGGAGGGTTATTATTATTTATTAGGGCGTTAAAACGATATTAGTAAAAATTTAAAATGATTTATGAATTATTTTAAATAATGATTTAAAAGTAAAAGTGTTTGGTATTGATTTGATTTAAAAGTTAAAAATTAAATTAAAATAAATAACAAACGTGTTTGATAGAAATAACTTTTAAATTAAACAAAATAAGTTAAATAGATAGTGAAAATGAAGGCAAATTTTTTTTTTTAAAATTTAATCAGACTTACTTATTTTAAATAACTTATAACTTAATTTTTGAGAAGTAAAAATATATTACTCTATTCGCTTTAAATTATAGTATCATTTATTGAATATTGATGTCAAATAAAGATATTTTTAAACTCAAAATAATATAATTTTTTAAAATTTTAGGATGAAAAGTATTATAAACTATCTAAATAGTCCAACTTATTTTAAGATTTAGTGATTCATAATTTTTTTTATAAATCTTCTCGATTTTAAATTGTCTGAAATTGACTTTTAAAAGAATTTGATGTGATCAGCGTTGGCTTGTTTATCTTGGGTTTGACTTGTAGTGTCAATTGTTGATGGGCTCTGAGAATTTGACGTTATTTGCTATTAATTCAGAGATTGCGAGGGTTTAGTTGTGTTTGATAAATTTGGGAATTAAAATCTGAATGATTATGATGTTTTAATAAATTAGATCATCTGAATGGTTATGAGGTCTGAATCTAAAAAATTATTTGATAACTAAAAAGTAAGTTGTCTCTTAATGACACTATTTTACCATTTTAAAGGATAAAATTTTATTTAATAATTTTAAATATTCAATTTAATAAAAATGAATGCATAATATTGTTTAATATATTTATATAAAAAAAATTAGCAAAAAAAAATTCATTAAGAGGTACCTCTTAATTATTAAGATTTCATTTTCTGTCTTACCGATTAAGAGGCATTCAGAGGTAACAAAAAACAAAACAAACAGCATCATGCCTCTTAGCGAATAAGAGGCAGTCCATTAAGAGACAATCAGATGTATACTCCATTATAATAATGCTTCAACTGGGTTTTTATTGTTAAGTTTGATAATTTTATGATTTCAGTTATTGGGTTTTAATTATGTGATTATTGATTAACACAGCAGCTTCAATACTTTACCATATTATTTTGACTGTTAGTGAACATGGCTTATAATTTGTTAGACTCTTCAATTGATCAATACACATGTCTAAAGGTGATTTTTCTTTTTACGTGTTAACTTCATGCTAACCGGATGTTGAACAATAACTAAGTTGTCAAGATGTTATTATAAATAATTACCCGCTTACTTGTCATCAGAGTCGGCCCTGGATTAAAGCAATCAAAGTTACCGCCCAGGACCCACAGCTGAGGGGGCTCAAAAATTTTATAAGCTTATCTATATAAGTATATAAAAAAAATAAAAAATAAAACATTGTCGCTTGTACCGGTTAAAGAAAAGGGAAGCTAATCAATCCAATCATTCTTTATATACTCAATCTCAAGAAGAAAAAACGTATTGAGTAAGGAAGTCCCATATTAATTAATATATATATAGCAAATCTATAAATATTTAGAATCAAAACAGACTCTTAGCCACAAAAAGAAGGAAAAACCCTTCGACCCTCTCGATTCATAACGCAACGCAAGCAATTTTTTTCTGATGATTTTACTCTTCTCCAACAGAGTTGGGAAATTTTCTGATGATTTTCCTCTTCTGCAACAGAGTTGGAAAATAAATCATCCACCAGCTAGACCAGTGTTATAAATTTTGTAAATGGTAATACATATATTTGTTAACTTTTTCTTATTTATTATTTGATTCAAAAGAAAACTTGGCTGAGATTCTTGTTCTTTATAATTGGAAGTTTCAAGTGGAAGAAAATATGCTCAAATCCAGATTTTATTTATTTATTTGTTTAATTTGTATAAAGGAGCACACTTGAAAAAATTTGTTCAGAACCAACTCTGCTTATCATATCGACTCTGCTTATCATATCATGCTTCATCTCTTTTGTGGATTAATATTTAAAGCGATACTAGTTGGAGTGGATCATTTGAGTATGGTCCTACGTATCTAAAAGAATATGTGAAGAAAAAGGGTTTACCTAAAGGGGTGACTCTTGGGAATTGCAGTATTCTAGAGACTGCTGGTCAGGGCGCACTTGGTCCTTTATACCAGTTATTACAATCTGCTGTGACGGATCCGGTTAGCATAAAATTAATTTTATGATAAGTTGCTCTTACACAGAAATAGATCACCTCTCAGTCTGCATGTGCATGTCGACACAGTATTAATCAATTGACCAAAGTTAACTTTATGATAACCACACTCAAAAAGGACTCACAATCATCAAATGGTGGCAGAGTTATTTGGGTCACTGCAAATTGTCAAATGATTAGATATTATGTTTTCCCTCTTGACCCAAAATCTCTTATATATCATCTCTCTTATGTTATCCTATTTCTTACTTTCATATACTTGACATTCCCGTTTGTACTGTATCAGACTACTCTTCCTGTTGAGGAGAAACTAAATCTTTGGCAAAGATGGGCTACGAGGTGAATGATGCTGGCCGGTTTGTTTGCAACTACCATTCCTTGCGTTTCGCTCGTGGAGCAGAACTAGATCAAATTACTATTTGTACATGTGCCCAACTTTTTAACTATAGATGAGGAGACCCAAATGCAATTTAACTATAGATGATGAGCAGAATGGCATCAAACTTTTTTTTTTGATTTTCCAAGGTATCCCTAACTAAACTCACACGGTCAGATGCCGAAACGGATACCTCTCCCAAGAAAGTTTGCTGCGGGCTCGAAATCGAAACATCTTGCTTAAGCCCTTTCCACTCATGCTCACCTTTACAATTGTGAAGTTTTCCATGTGTTGTTTATATTGAATTAAAATTGTTTGTGATATTTTAATTCCAAATCTGCTAAGTTGTTCACTAAAGCTAGTTGCAAAGACTTCACAGGTAGAAAAGGGAGCTGAGAGTATTACAGAACCGATTGAGTGATCAAGCCGCTTATACAAAAGTAACTTAAAAATAAGTAGTGCAGTACGGATCGGTACTAAATAAAAACTGCATGTCAAGGATTTAACTGTTTCAGAGTTTCCAGATGTATTATGGGCTACATCTATTCATGCCCTATTATGTGTGACGGACTAAAATCTCCTCCATTATACCATTAGCCCAATTTCCCCTTAATATACAATTAGCGACACAAAATATTACTTTTAGCAACAACCAATACAATTATTTGATACATAATAATATTACTCTCTTTTTTAGCACCGGGGCCAATATTCTATATGAATGTATGATTCAGAAGAAGTTCCCAAAGTCTATATAATTAGTAATAACTCATATCGATTAGGGACACTATCCATATTGATTAAAGGCAGCAAAGCGATGTTGAATAAATGGCTGACCTATCCCCAATCAACAAAGGGAAGTGATGGATATCCACCCTCTGGAGGAGGTTTTAGTGATGGGGGTAGATTTCCCAGTGAAATTCCTGAACTATCTCTGATAATGTCTCCTGATTATATGAAAAAATAAGAACACAATAAATTCAACAAAGAAATTGGTGGTAAGAAAAAAGAAAGAAAGAGGCAGTCAAAACAAGTTAGATTGGAACAAAGTAAATGAAGCTATGAATACTGCAATGATGGTTGGGTTAAATGAGATACAACAATAGACTCATAATTTGGCATTGCAAAACAGTTTAACTTCAGAAATATAAATATTTATGTGTGTGTGTGCGCCTATATGGAATATAAGTCCTCGACAAACCCTTATAAATGCAATTTAAAAAAACAAA
Organism: Panax japonicus; assembly: GCA_020205505.1. Taxonomy (NCBI): domain Eukaryota; kingdom Viridiplantae; phylum Streptophyta; class Magnoliopsida; order Apiales; family Araliaceae; genus Panax; species Panax japonicus. The sequence continues at coordinate 49,675,048 of CM035106.1, forward strand.
AATATTTTTATCAAAAACTAAAGTCTTCAAATGCATGGAGTCACTCATGGTAGTACCAGCTAGATAATTATCTTCATAAATCAACAGAAAGTATGTCCTTCATTACAAAAGGCTTAGAAGCAAATAGAGGAGAAAAGACACAAGGGTACCTGCTATGCCTGGAGTGTTGGTACTCTGTAAATTTTGCTTGGGATGAATATATTTGCAAGCATCCCCGTAAGGACATGATCCCTATGAACCATTTGAAGAAAATTAGACCACAGATAACCCGAGGAATAGTTTAACTAAAGAAATATATTCCACAAAAATATGTAGATTTGATTCCCCTAACATTCATCCCATTGTTTCAAATCACAACTATTGATATTGAAGAAGCTTAAAAATTTATTTATTTATTCCTTCTTAAAATAAGTTTATCGAAAAGAAAGTATACAACAAAACAGAGGGACAAGTTCAATCTCAGTATCCCAAATATGAACAAGTAAAGGGAGTGCATAAAAACTAGTAATAAAAACTTTAATTTCTTATACATTGCTCCCTCGGTTCCATAATAACTGTGTTTTTAGAAGAAAAATTTGTTTCAATTTATTTGTCGTTTACAACTTTCTAAGAGAATAAATTATTTATTTTCTTATATTATTCCTAACTTCTCTCATTCTCCCAATAAATTTTCTCTTTTGCATTAATAGTTTCTAATTTCTCATAAAGGAGTAGTGATGGAATTTCATACAAATTTTAATTCTTAAATGATAGTATTAAATGACTTTCTTAATTCATGTGCATAAAGCTAAAAAGACAGTTATTATGGAACCGAGGGAGTATAATATAAATATTTGTCACATATTTTTGGAAACATTTCCTTCTAAATAATACTACCACAGTTCCTTAATATAAGTCGTTTTAGAAAAATATTTTTGTTCCTTAATATAAGTCGTTTGAGAATTTCAAGTAAACATTAATTGTTTAGTTTCCAATATTAAATCAAATATTAAATGTAACTTTGGTTCTGTCACTATTTTGTGACCAATAAATAACAATTTCTTCTTCTTCCAATACAAGGACAATATAGACAATTGATATTATAGTTAATGATATACAATCATTTTCTTAATACTTGTGCACAACTGTAAAACGACATAACGAGTGAGTATAGAATACATGGACCAACGTCACAAATTAGACTTGAGCTGAAGATGGGTAAACAAAAAAAAAAGTTAATTTGAGATACAATAAATCATGTCTAGTTCTGAATTAAACTACATCCTCAAGTAACTGAATTTTTTTATTCAAGCTGATTGGACCTAAATACCAATTATGACTACAGAGAGTGATAATACCGTTATGACGAATCGATTGCAGACTCCTTTACCAAATGAATCTTGATATACCTGATTTGGATCTGCCAATAAACCCCAAATGTTGAAAGAAAAAAAAATGAGAATTAGGGTTTTGGTTGGAGGAGGAACCTCACCTCGTAAAGAGTCGTACCAGAGGGCTTTGGCTCTCTGGTGTTGGACACCCTGGAGATGGCGCTTCCTTGCGAAAACGGTGTCCTGGAATTGTTTGTCGCAGTAATCGCAGTAATATTTTCCCAACGGCATTTGCTTCTAGATTTTTTTCAGACAAACAAGGTTTTAATCTGCTTACATAATATTTTTTTTTGAAACTTGCTTACATAATAGACTAAAAGACAATTTGCAATTCAAACTATATACCGCCCTCAAACTGAAAAAAAGTGTTTAAGTACATTTCAAACTTCAGTTATATTTATAAAAAAGCACACTTTTTTTTCATTTAATGGGTAAAAAGTGACCGACTAAAGCATATATGTAAATATAAAAGGGTATTTAAATCTTTTTCATATTTTCTTCACCAAACCAATTCCCCTGTCTCTCAATCTCCAATTTCCCCAACATAAAACCTATTGTACCCGACCAAATCCAGCCACAATCATCCCATCTAAATCAAACACACCTCAACAATAGCAGATACAATAGCGGATACAAGAAGTGCCTCTATAAAAAACATGGAGTGACTTGCTATCTGTGCAAATATATTAAGTTCCCCATTCTGAATACCGCAGAGATATATGAGAGAATATCAGCCTCATTTTCCCAAAATTGCTTTAGTATATCACGAATCTTTTCATCCAAGTACACGAATCTTTTATTGCATTTATCAATCTCCAATTTTCTTGAAACCCACCTAATTTTTCTTGGTTTTCTAAATTGGGCATATCTTGTTTTCTTGAATTTTTAATCAAAATTAAAGATTTAGGTGTTACTTAATTTGGGTTTTTGTAGATTTCCATATTTGTTTTTGATAAAAAAATCAAGTGCTTTTTATTCTGGGAATTTTTTTATGAATGAAAATGCGGGGGCTTTATCTGTGGTGGGTTCATCAGTGGTATTCACATGCTTTTCCATGTTTATGCTTGGATTCTTTGACATCAAATGCTATGAATCTAGAGCTGAGCAAGTAATCAAATTAGAACCGAAACCTCACCAAAAATCGCACGAACCGCACCAATTAAAACTGCACCAACGGTTCTGGCGTATGTGACAGTTTTTGGTGGGTTGAATAACCAAATTTACGGTTCCGGTTTGGTTACTAGTCAAAACCGCACACATAAAACCGAAACCGCACCATGTGTGTGTATGTATGTATTATCTCTAGTAAATTCTAAAGTTACTTTTCAATTGAACACGCTCAGAGAAAACTCTAGTCTTGCATTGTCATTTTTTTTACCAATTGAAAGAAGATGGTTAGTGGTTATAAAGTCAAAAATTAAGAATTTGGATTTTGGAATTTCGGATTTGTTTGATGCGTTACTGTAGGGGCTTATAGCTGAGGGGCCAAATTCATTGGTTCGAGCACTTGATGCATTGGTTAAGGTCTATGATATAGTAGTAATAGTCTCATAGATTATTTTTCAAATTAGGTACAGTTAGGATTTTATTCTATAAGTCCTCCCTACAATATATAAGATAGAATTTCATTCTATCTCTAGTATATACTTTTAATTTTTCGAAACTAGATAAATTTTCTTATATGCTTGTTATTGAATATATGGTATCCGTTGTTTTATATAGCGCATGTTTTAGTTTAAAAGCATCATTCCTTTATTATAAACTAAAACTATTTTATGTGTCTCATTGTTCTATGATTTGATGGTGAATTTGACATGTTTGGCATAAGGAGCTTTGTTTCTATGCTTGATATAATTCTCATTGCCGATTCTGTCACTAAGTTAATTGCTCGATGTGAACTCTGTGTTAAATTCTATTGAAGGCTTAGACATTTTTGTTGTTTCAATTGGTTTTGGAACCGAAACCGCAACAATTGAAACCGCACCTCACAGTTTAAAACCGCACCGCACCAATCATAAGCGGTTTCGTGTGCAGTTTTTGATTTGTCAAACCGCACCTAAGCGATTTCGGGTGCGGTTTCGACTTCAAACCGCACCAAACCGTACCATGCTCACCCCTATATGAATCACAAGAACTGTGGGAATTTGATTTTTCATATGAATTCAATGAGTAAAAAGCATAATTTTCTAAGCAGTTCTTTCATTGATTCGTGGCGAATTTCAGCCAAAGCTCTGTCCAGGAACAAGAATCCAAAGAAGCAACGCAAGGCTAGGAGTCTTGTGATTGTCAATGAAGTGGCTGGACAGTATGAAGACAGTTTTGAGGATGTTAAAACAATAAGATTAAAGTTTCAAATATTTGTGTAATTTATGTTTGATTTGTTTAAAGTATGAGACAATTTTCAAATTCATTTGGTTAGTCTAATGTTTCTTTTTTAGACCCGAATTTTCAACATCCAAAATTTGATACCAAGTATACATTTCAGTTCCCAAGATTTTTTTCTCAGTGAAGGATCTTTGTTTCCACCTCATATCGAACAATATTTGCAGAGTCTGGGCAAACATTTCGTTCTTCATCATCACTTTTTCCTCCTCCTTTGGAATTGGGTGAGTGGAATATAGTCAAAGAGGGAGAGATGATGAAAAAAGAGGGATAGAAAAGTGCATGTAAAATAAACTATCAAAAACACCCCTCTAAAATAAACATTACACATTTAGCCGGTCATTTTTGACCGATTAAGTGAAAAAAGTGTGCTTTTTGTTAAGTATAACTGAAGTTTAGGATGTATTTAGACGCTTTTTTCAGTTTGGGGTGCAAAAATCAACAGTGATATAAAGTTTGGGGTGCAAATTGTCTTTTAGTCTATATAATGTATATTCACGTGTTAATGATATTTTTATGCGAGTTTTTTTAGGTAGGACTCAAGCTAATTATTAATGGGAGAGATTATATAGAAATATTGATTTTTATGTGAAAATTCCCTAGATATATGTTACATTTAATTATTAAATTAAAAAATTAGGGTCATATTTTTTATGAATCCTCTAAGTTATGTTGTCATTTAAAAAAAATATTTATACTTTAAGATATTAATTGATAAATTAAAAAAATAATACATACATTTTCATTGAATAAGATAGCAGTGTTGTTGACAATATCTTTCAAAAAATTAATTAGTTCAAAATAAAATGTTGATACATAGTGATCTTGTACAAATTTTGAGTTTAATTTGGTGAGTCTTTACATTAGTCCTTTTGGTGGATCCGGGTACTATGAAGTTAACTTCATGTTAAGTTGGTCAATTGATCAATATAGTGCTGACACGCAGAGGGAGAGTGTGACACCCCAAATTCGGGTAACTTCAAACCTAGGTCCGATGCTACGAGGCTAGTACAACATTCACATATATCTAACTGTATAAACTTAATGACACGAATGTAATCAATATATTATTACATCATATCCGTTCAATCCCAGATTCTGTAACCATTTCATGTTCATATTCTCATAATATTACACATTACATAGTAATATTAACCTATTACAGGATCTTCTATCCATCTTTGTCTTCCTTCCTTTATCCTACTGGATTCTTCAATACGTTCATCCTTAACTGAAATCATATAGTTTAAGCAAGAATGAGCATTAAATTACCCAACAAGTATAGCATTTCAACAACAAAATCAAGAATCATATGATTTCATTCAACAACTGAACAATAGTTGTGAACTACTTCGAATAAACTGGAATAACACATAGGATAACAAGAATTAAACTTTTCATCTCTCTAAAGCAATTTTCGAACAACATAACAGTCATTTGTAATAGGATGGTCATAGGACCAAGAATTTTCCTTAATTTTCATTAAAAAGGACTACACGGTTATTAATCGCTAATCCGATATCACTTATGAGTACATCCAGGGGATCAGCCTGTAGTAACCTATGTTGATCAACGCTCATCCGTTAAACGTATTTATATTTAGTTTTGACAGCATGTGTGTAAGTCAAAAACTCGACTAAATACATTTGTTTGTTCATGTTCAGGCTTACCTTTGTATCAATACCAAAGCAATTAGCGTTAGATAGCTTGACTTTTCATAAATAATATTTTAAAAGATTTATTAACAAATCAATAAAATATTTAAATAATAGTTTAGCCAAAATAAATGGCATCAACACTTCCTTAAACAATTCATATCATATTATCGCTTGAGCACTTTCACAAATACTGAAAGATTTGCATAAGCATGAAATTCACATAATCATAAAGAAATTGTGTTCGTTTTATTTTAAAGCATCACATAGGTTTCATAAGAATAAAATCAAATGAAGTAAGAAACTCGCTCAAATAAATCAGAGTAAGTTTAGGAAACTTGCCTTAAGCGTTCTTCTACGAGTTTACGCTAATTTGCCTGTTAAATGGCCTACACAATTACGTTTACATACACATACCAATTAGGCACATAATTGATGTCAAATAGTGGTTTATATTAGCTTTACTTATTACTTTTCATATCTGTGTCATTAGACTCGTAATACTTCTTAAGTTTATTATTTCTTGTCATAGTGTATTGGCGTTCATTCGTCGTACACCTATTACCAACTTCACAAACATTCAAGCCATATGCCTTTGCATATGCTTAACACGATCTCATAATCTTTTATAACACTCGATGATTCAAATAAGTGTTTTAAGTTATCGTTACTTGAGATCTTACTATTAGAGTCGAACTTTATTTAGTTCATTCCATCAATTATAGACTTGTGACGTTTACACGTCATACTTACAATTATGTTCTATTAACGTCCAAGCCATACACTCTCATGTATGCTAAGCACATCCATTTTACTCGTATACGGAACAATCTACATTGTTTAAAGTATATTTTACGTTTACTATTGTTCGTCTTTCAATCCACATTCAACCTTTAGCTAAGGTTTTAATCACTTGTTAAAAGTGATGCATTAGTTGAACATTTATGTTTTTAATTGTTCTTTACAATTCCCTTCTTTCTGTGTTTGTAAACAAAATTTTCTGTGCAACGACCCGACCTGGCGCTGCGGCGCTGGGGCACTGACCTGGCTCAGAGCTTCTGCTAATGGGCGCGGCGGCGCCAAACTAAACTAAGAAGCGAGCGCTATAGGAGCCGTGTGACGCCCCCAAAATAGGTATACATCACCCATCTTGAGTCACCAAATACATGGTACAAAATTTAAATACAACTTAATTATACAACAGTCGTGTAAAATACGAAAAAACATAATCTAAGAGTTTCAATAAGAATATTGTCATCTAGACAATATCCACACTTAATGGAGTCTTCATTATATTTATTGTCATACTATTTTATAGAATAGTGAGGACTACTAAAACAACCATCTGGACCGTCAATCCATTCCCCGACTCGTCCCATCTATATTCTCATTTCCTGAAGAGAATAGTGAAAGAAAGGGTGAGCTTAACTAGCCCAGTAAGAAATATTATGACTAAGATAATGTAGAATAAATTATCCCTAGCCTTCAACAATATAACAACTGATAGAATATAATAGACAACAAGTTTTAGATAAGCAACTGCAGCGGAATAAGCAATCCATTAGAAGAGTCAAGTAGAGCATAAAATCTACTATCTTCTATGATTTAAAAAGTTTTTCATCAACTTTATTGCTGAGACTAAACTTAACAAATAAATTCAAATCATCCCTGCATCACGGCCAAGGATATTCATGTAATCATCAATGGTCATGATTATACCGAATAATCCTTGGTCATAATCATACCACAAATGTCCATCAATGAACTACAGGCCAATGAGGACTTTCACCATATCATTCGTAACATTACGGTCATGATTATACCGAAAAATCCCTGGTCATAATCATACCAAGTCCATCTATGCACGTAAGCCAAAGATGACTTTCATCACAATATAAGCATGAGGATGATGACAATGACATAATAATTCAATAAAATAAGGTCAAGGATACATTTTAAAGATTTATAATTTAATTTATCCAGAAATTAATAACGTCCAAATTATCAACATGATACTGCTTTGGTGGAGTAAAATTCAAGAATGCTCAGAAGAATATTTCCATGAAAAGATACTGGATGAAGCGTAAATATCCAGGATATTTTACTAATTTCATGGAGTATAGAAGCCAAAACTTTAACCAACTGAGTATAATAGAATATATGAAACTACAAATGGAATTTTCGCCCGCCATGAAGTAATCCACGTAGACAGATCATTTTCACAATTTAATAAGGAATGAATACGAAGGATCATTCACCATGTATACGGTAATCCACATAGACAGGTTATTCCAACAGAATAATAAAGAATGGAATAACAGAAGAATTCACCATGCACGCGATAGACCGCACAGACAGGTTATTCTAACTGAATAATAAAGAATGAAATAACAGAAGAATTCATCAGGCATGCGATAGACCAGCACAGACAGGTTATTCCAACAGAATAGTAAAGAATGGTATAACAACCCTTACGAATATTGGAAGAAATAACTCTCTTCATGAATACGAAAGAAATAATACTCCTTACCTTAGAAGAAACTGGATACTGGAATAATGAGGTAGCAGACTTCTCTTCTTCTTTCTCTCTATAATTTCTCTCTATAATAATTGATCTATAGCTTTAGTGAATTGGTGAAAAATAATGAAGGAATGAGCTTCTATTTATAGGAAAATATAGTTTTAATAATTGTAAATTTTGGGGCTCAAAATATTACAGTATAATACCTCCCTCTTTTTTTTTAATTTTAATTTAGTCCTACAAGTATTATCAAACTTGCACCACCTCCCCTAATAGTAAATCATGTGAATTAATAGTAAATCATGTGACTCAATAGTTCTAAACATGTGAAAAAATTAATTACAGTATAGTACCTTCATCTATACCTTCATTTTTAATTTAGTCATACAAGTATTATCAATCTTGCACCAACTCCCCTAATAGTAAATTATGTGAATCAATAGTACACACATGTGAACATATAGTTATAAACATGTGAATTAATAGCAATTAATTGCTCATTTATCCGGTTAATTACCCGATTGGTCAATATAACCTCCAGACATCAATTATTATCGAAATAATTAGTCGATTTCCACTAACACTAATAATTCCCACACAATAGAATTATCAATTTCAACTTTAATCAACACGAACTTATTCATCATTAATATTATAACTCACAATATTTAACAACCAGGTCGTTCCCAGGAAAGAGAGGGCTTTCCGATAAGGATTTCTCCTTATTGGCGCGTAATTAGGTAACCAAACCTCTCCTTGACAGAACTTCTATACATTTTCAGTATTACAAATAATAATATGAATAACTTTGTTGTCTCAATTATGATTTAATAATATAACATATTATGCAAATGATACTGTGACAATAATTAAATCAATAATATGAGAGATATGATGCAACAATTACTGTAGCAATAATTGAGTATAACTATAACTGAGTGACTTCTCACATAAGCATCAATAATCAATACCGTGTGCTACTTTGCAACCACTCGTATTACTGTACTTTTACTACCGGGTAGTTCAATAGTTTTAACGGTAATACTCGCCGTTTTTTTTAATAAAAGATAACTTTGTCGTTTGCTAACGACGACAATACTTCCGTTGTTTGGTCCACCAATGATTGTTTCATCGTACGAATATTCCCGACAAAAAGAATATTCCCTGACCAAACGAATATTTTATAACAACTTGCTTACTTTGTAAACAAATTTCACATATCACCCTTAACTTTAACCTTTTATCAATTTAACCATTTACGAAAATAAAATAATAATTGTAATAAAATTGAATACTTTTATTTCATAAAATTCGGGGTCTTACAAGCCGGTTCTGGGAAAATGATGCCCAAATCAATTTTCTGCAAAACGATTCTGTCGCTCACTTCGTTAACTTGTAACTTCATCACCCACATCAGAATGATTCCGTTCCTGAGCCTAATCCTAGCTTTCATTGCATACTTCAAATTCATCCGAACAGAACTAATTTATGAATATGTTAGCAGGCCTTACATGGCTTAGAAATCCCACATTCGCACGATTTCTTAACTTAATATTCTTGACACTTATTTATTCGTTCTTCGTAACTTACTCATCGAACCTGGAATGAGTTCGTTCTTGAGCCCACGGTTCATATTTTCTACGTTCTATAACGTTTTTATGAAATCTCAATTGTTCGGGTTAATTACCTTATATCATAACAACGTTTAATATCTTTTATTTAAATTTTCGTCATAACTTCAGTTATAGCTTGTTCTTAATCCGTTACACATGGAACTTTTCAAATTTAACCCCGAATGAATGGTTTTAAACTTGTCAATCAACAACCTACTAGAGATTGTTTTCAATTTGTCCATCAACAATTCCTATATATAGATGATTTTCAATTTGTCCATCAACAATATTCCTATAGATGGTTTTAAGTTTGTCCATCAACAACTTTTACTATGTTCTTCGTTCTCTATCGTTATTATGATTACAATTCACTTTTCACATATAAATTAGTGTTTTGAATCCGCTAATTCTTCCTTATTTCTTTGTAACACTCATACGATTCAAACGAATCGTCCAACCACCAACACAACACTTAATAACAAAGCTAGAAAGCGATTAAGAGATGAAGAGTTTGAGTTTTGCGATTCATACCTTATGATTCTTCACATTTCTTCATTAATGAAGGGCTTGATCTTACGTTTTCTTCCTTCGAGACTTGAAAATTTGAGTCTCTCACTTCCTCTATTTAATTGTCTAGAATTTTCTCTCTTGGATTTAATGAATTGGTAAAGAAGAATGAAGATTATAAAAATCAAAGGTTAGGGGTATTTTAGTTATTTGACCGACTTTTTACCATTTTGCTCTTACATATTTTCTTTTCTTTCAAAATATCTCCCAAGAATCAACTTGTAAATAGTGGTGTACAAATGACCTACGGCCTGAAGCTTGGCCTTGGTCCAGCCTAAGCCTGACCTGGTCAAAACCAGTCAGCCTAAGCCTAAGCCTAAGCCTGCCACTAGTCAGGCCTGGTATGTAGGCCTAGCCATTTTAATTACTTAAGTAGCCCTTGGTTTGGTTAGGCTTGACTTGGTAGTCTTTATATTAGTTAGTTAGACTTGAGGATTGTAGTTACTATTATAGTGTGAAATCTAATATTCACTTCAAGTTCAATTGGATGTAGGACAAATAGAGGACTTGAGAATTGTTGTTGTAGTACTTTATTCCATTAATTGCATATACCATTCTCCACTAATCCTGAATGCAGCCCGCCATCCTGAATGTTGGACAAATAAAGGACTTGAGAAATTAGATCGTCCGCGCAATGAGCTAAGCCTCATTCAAAAATTATGCAGCCCCAGTGGGGAATATTCTCGGTCGGAACCCGCTTAATCCTGAATGCAACATTGAACAAGGGAGTTTTCCTAAAAAAGAATGATTAGAATTTTAAGGCCAAGTTAATTAATTATGGATGATTAATAAATAAGAAATATATATCTTTTTCTTTTTGTATGGTATGTATATGTGTATGTGTATGTGTGTGTTCGTACATATACATGTCTCTGTAATTGAGCTAATAAATTCCAAAGAGTAAAATGTTCCTTTTGTTGATGGATAGGATAGGTACTATAACAATTATTGGGAATCTATGGCATGCATGAGTTGAATAAAAGCATAGAGTCACACATCTTATCCCACCTTTTTTCTATAAATAGAGTTCAAGATTAATTCTATTCAAGTAAAACATCGAAGTCCAAAGTAGGAGTCCATCAAGATTAATTTTTTTAAGCTAAACTGGAAGTCCAAAGTTGAAATAGGTCTGGCCTGATCTGAAAGCCTTAACAAACTGAATATTATTGTGTCAAATCTGGTATGGCCTAGTCTCACAACTTGAAAGTCAAGGCCTGGCCTGACCTAGTTAATGACTAAAGTCTGGTAGGCCCTATTAATGACTAAAGTCTGGTAGGCCCAAACTGGACCAGGCCAGGTTGGCTTGTTGTGCATTATTACTTGTAAGTTTCGTTGTTTCGTCTTTTAGAATTTGTCCGACAGTTGAAAAGCTGAGGTTCTCCGTTTCTAATTTTTTTTAGGATATTCCGTCTTTCTTCTACAAATTAACTTTTACGCATTTGTCAAAAATTAAAAAAATGCAAAAAACGTTTTTGATGAATAATGTTTTCGGCGACATTTTCCCATAAAATGGTTAAATGATCGAAAAGCCGATAAAACTAATTTTCTTTTCCCCCTATTTTGTCTTATTACTACACGCTTTTTTGAGAAAACTTTTATTGGATAATTTGACTTTTCATGACATATTACTGGTAGATATTGAAACGAAATATCATTACTACATACGAATCTCTCAAAAAAGCTTAGGGTTAAACCCTAACTCGTATCGTTCTTCGGATGAATAGTGTAAGACCCCAACTTTTATAAATAAAGATGAATTTTCTCGAAATATATTTTTGAATATTATGGTGTAGATTTGATATAATGTTATAGTTGTGAGTCGTATTTATAAATTTTGCAAAGTATGCAAATTGTTATAAAATATTCGATTGGTCGGAAATATTCATTTTAACATGAAATATTCGTACGACGGCAAAATCATTGGTGTACCCCACAACAGAATTATTATCGGAGTTATAAAATGACAAAAATATCTTTTTATTTGTTGGGACTTGTGACTGAATCATCCCGCAAAAGAGGCTAAATATATGAAAAATTATTGATTCGAAACTCAGAATCACAAATTTTTGATTTCCCAAAAGACGATCTACGATGGCGAAACGTAAATGTGTAAGCTTTTGTGTTTTAGTATGTTTATATTTCTTCTTCAATTCTTCTCTTTTATTTAAGTAATCTGGAATTGGGGTTGCTTCAGTCGGAATCTGGACTTGTGGTTGTTGTTTGAATCAGCCGATCTGGTGTTGTTTTATTGATCTTATTCTATTATAGGTTGCAGACTTGTAGTTCAGCTGTTCGATAGAAAGCCACAAAGACGATAGAGCAAAAATGTATCTCATATCATATACGGTAACCAATCCCCTGTCATTTGCTCTAACTTTGAAGTATTTGTTTTTATTTTAAATCTATAAGTGTGAGGATTAGAGTAAGGAAAACGATAGGAAAATGAAAACTAAAAAGTGAAAAGGAAATTTTTAGCAATCCATTACAGATTACACTCAAGTATGAAAATTTAGATTTGTATTTTATTGAGTGGGGTTTTTCTATTTTGAATTTTATTTTTGTTTTCATACGTTGTTTCCCTTCTTTTGCTCTTTGCGATTTCCTAAAATTTAGCTTATGTTATACCCTTTTATTCGAATCCAAATTCTTGGGAACTTGATTATTATACAATTTATGTATATGTGTGCTTGGCAAAATAGGTTTGAAAATTTGTATGTAGACATAAAATTAATTTTTATGTAATAACTAATAATGATTGTTACAAGTTGGTATATGTTGGTATATACCCAGCTATTAGTTACAAGTTATGCTTAGTTTTTATGTTTCTTATGCCATGTCTCTAGTAAACTTACAGTTGCATCAAAGTCAAAAGAGTGCAGATAGTTCAAAATGCAAAGATCTTGATTCGAATTTGTCTTATGCTTAGTTGTGGTTGGTTTAGTATTTGAATTTCCATCAGCTATGATAGGATATTTACACACGGTGTTAAGGCTGAAAGCGACACACTTTTCCATACCACATTTCTTGAAGCTTATTGTGCTATTACTGCTACTCTTTTGCTGCATTGTAGAATGAGCTTGTATCTAAGGACCAAAATCTTACTCTTCTTACTTGGGTGGAAATTCAAACAAAACGTAATGCAGCCGTCTGTTGCGGAATTTGCCCATGACACCTGCTCTGCATTGTTATATCTGGAGCTTCCTTCTTGTGTCCTTATGGTGGCTGATGTAGACAATCACTGATAGGTGAAAACTATAGGTTACTCAACACTACTACCTTTGTACCAAATCCAGATTACTACATGTGATTAAAAAAATTTCAGTCAATGCCTAATGAAAAAAAGAAGTATAAACTTGTGAATTCCTTTTGTGGAATTGAAAAAAAGAGTTTGCTGACTAGAGAACAATCATTGTAGATATGTTCTTCCTGGTAAATCACTTATTTTCTTTTGTCTTCATTCTTGTTTTAGGCTCTTTAGTTGAACCTCCACTCAACTAGTAACTTTTTGTAAATACACAAAGATTAGATAAATGTATAAAGTATAAATAGCTATTGTAAATTGGAAATAAAGAGAGGGGGATGTGTATGTTCGAGATTGGATAAATGTAATGATGTTACTAGAAATTGTTTCTTATTATAATTAATATTGTTAATTTATCATTGTAATATTTGTAACAAGTGAATTTTTATATATAAATGAAATTAAAGTTTTTCTAAGTTTTCATTTTATGTCTCATTTTGATGTTGTGACGCCCCCAAAATAGGTATACATCACCCATTCTGAGTCGCCAAATACATGGTACAAAATTCAAATACAACTTATGTGACGCCCCCAAAATAGGTATACATTACCCATTCTGAGTCGCCAAATTCTTGGTACATAAATCAAATACAAACTTCTTTTATACAATACGACAAGAGCGTAGCTGAGAGTTTTTACACGAATATTATCTTCTAGACAATATCCAAACTCAAATGGAGTCTTCATTACATTTATTATCACACTATTCATAAAATAGTGAGTACTACTATATCCACCATCTCGGACCGTCACTCCGTTCCCCGACTAGTCCATGCTACGTTCTCATTTCATGAATAGAATAATGAAAGGAAAAGGGTGAGCTCAACTAGCCTAATAAGAAATATTATGACTAAGATAATACAGAATAAATTATCATTAGACTTCAACAATGTTAAACTAATAAACAACAAGTTTAACTGCAGCGGAACAAGTAATCTATAAGAAGAGTTTATTAGAGCATGATATCTACTATCGCTAAAACTCAACTTAATAAATAAACGACATCATCGAATCATCCCTGCACTACGGGCCAATGATATTCTTGTAATCATCAATGGTCATGATCATACCAACAACTGTTCATCAATGCACTACGGGCCAATGAGGACTTTTACAACATCATTTATAACATTACAAGTCATAATTATACCGAATGATCTCTGATCATAATCATACCAATCAACAGTCCATCTATTCACGTAAGCCAAAGATGACTTTCATCACAATATAAGCATGAGGATGATGACAATAATATAAGAATTCAATTAAAAGAAAACAAAGGACAAATTTTTAAAGATTTATAAATTAATTTATCCAAAATTCAATAATGTCCAAATTGTTAACATGATACTGCTTTGTGGAGTAGAATTCAAGAATAATATTGTAAGAAAAATGATTTGAACAAAAAAGAAATCAATTTTTGTAATGAATAGTATCCCGGGTGAATAGTACTTTGTGAATAGTATCCATTAAATAGTACCCATGAATAGTATCCATGAATAGTACTTTGTGAATAGTATCAGTGAATAGTACTTCGTGAATAGTACCTCGTGAATAGTATTTTGTGAATAGTATTTCGTGAACAATACTCCGACATGAAAATCTTAAAATTTAACAAAAATATTATAAAAAATATCCTTATGAAACGATACTAGATGAAGCGCAAATTCCAAGGACATTCTACTAATTTCACGGAGTATAGAAGCAATAATTTAACAGAATGAGTGTAGAATTAGGAATAAGAAACAAAATAATATTATTCACATACTACAGAGTATGTAAGAAAATATTATTTTTTACGAATATCGAAAAAAATAATATCCCCACCTTAGAAGAAGACTGGATACTGGAATAGTGAAGTAGCAGAATCCTCTTCTTCTTTCTCACTATAGCTTCTCTCTCTATAATTACACTTGTAAGTTTAATGAATTGGTGAGAATGAAAGAAGAATGAGCTTCTATTTATAAAAAAAATATAGTTTTAATAATTTCTCATTTTTTGGCTCGAAATATTACAGTATAATACCTTCATCTTTTCTTTTATTTTTAATT
The DNA here is from genome assembly GCA_020205505.1 of Panax japonicus. NCBI lineage: Eukaryota > Viridiplantae > Streptophyta > Magnoliopsida > Apiales > Araliaceae > Panax > Panax japonicus. Next base: position 49,690,508 of record CM035106.1, read on the forward strand.
TAGTCCTGCAAGTATTATCAAACTTGCACCACCTCCCCTAATAGTACATGCATATGAATCAATAGTACATTCATGTGAATCAATAGTTCTATACATGTGAAAAAATAGTTACAGTATAGTACCTTCATCTATACCTCTATTTTTAATTTAGTCATGCAAGTATTATCAATCTTGCACTACCTCCCCTAATAGTACATGCATGTGAATCAATAGTACATACATGTGAACAAATAGTTATAACCATATGAATTAATAACAAATAATTGTTCATTTATCCGATTAATTACCCGATTGGTCACTTTAACCTCCAAAAATCAATTATTATCGAAATAAATGTCGATTTTCATTAACACTAATAATCCTAACACAATAGAAATATCAATTTCATCTTTAATTAACACGAACTTATTTATCATTAATATTATAACTCATAATATTTAACAACCAGATCATTCCCAAGAAAGAAGGGGCTTTTCGATAAGGATTTCTCTCTATTGGCGCGCAATTAGGTGACCAAACCTCTACTCGACAGAACTTTCTAGACATTGTCAATATTATAAATAATAATATGAATAACTTTGTTGTCTCAATTATTGATTTAATAATATAAAATATTATTAAGGTTGATACTGTGACAATAATTAAATCAATAATATGAAAGATATTATGCAACAATTACTTTAGCAATAATTGAGTATAACTGAGTGACTTCTCACGTAAGCATCAATAATCAAAGATATTATACAATACCATGTGCTACTATGCAATCACACATATTACTGTACTTTTACTACCGAGTAGTTCAACAATTTAATGGTAAAACTTTCACCGTTATTTTTATAAAAGATATTTCTGTCGTTTTCTAACTTTGATAATACTTCCGTTGTGGGGGTCCACCAATGATTGTGCCGTCGTACGAATATTCCTTGTTAAAACGAATATTCCTCGACCAATCAAATATTTTATAACCACTTGCTTACTTTGCAAAATTTATAAATATTACCCACAACTATAAAATTATATTAAATCCAAACCATAATATTCAAAAATATATTTTGAGAAAAATTAATCTTTATTCATAAAAGTTGGGGTCTTACAACCTCCCATTCTTATAAAATTTATCCTCGAAATTAGGGTACGTACCTGGTATTTCGAAGAGGTGAGGATACCTTGACTTCATTTTAGATTCTAACTCTCAGGTCATTTCCTCAACATCATGGTTTTTTCACAAAAATTTGACCTGAAGTATAACCTTGGAACGTAGAATATGTTCTTTCTCATCCAAGATTTTAATAGGTACCTCTTCATATTTTAAATCTTCCCCTATCTCGTCCGATTCTAATTCAATAATGTGGTTCGGGTCTTTCATATATTTACGTAACATAGATATGTGAAAAACGTTATGAACACGAGACATACTTGGCGGTAAGACGAGTTTATAGGCCATAGTTTTTACTCGATCGAGGATTTTGAATGGCCCAATAAATCGAGGATTGAGCTTTTCTATATTTCCAAATCTTGAAACTCCTTTCCATGGAGCAACACGTAACAACACATGATCTCCAACATTGAATTCCACGTCCTTTCGATGAAGATCAACATAACTCTTTTGTCGATCTTGTGAGGTTTTTATACGTTGTCGGATCATTTGAATATTTTCTGTAGTCATGCGTACCAATTTTGGTCCCAACAACGTTGGTTCACCCACTTCATCCCAGCATACTGGAGAACGACACTTGCATCCATACAATGCCTCGAATGGAGCCATGCCAATACTTGCTTGATAACTGTTGTTGTAGGAGAATTCCACCAATATTTGAGGCTTTCATGATCCATCTAGATCATGATTAGGATAATTCCTCTCATATTTTTTGAGTTTTCGAGAGGCATAGGCTATGACTTTCCCATGTTGCATGAGAACACATCCTAACCCTTTGCCCGAAGCATCCCTGTAGATGACAAATCCCTCTGAGCCAGATGGTATTATCAGAACATGTCCTGAAATGAGTCTTCTCTTTAGTTCTTGAAAACTCTTCTCACATTCCTCGCTCCAACCGAATTTTGTATCTTTTTGAGTCAGCTGAGTTAATGGAGTAGCAATTCGAGAAAATACTTCCACAAATCTCCGATAATAACCAGCTAAGCCCAGAAAGCTACGTACTTCGGTCACTAACTTAGGTTGCTCCCAGCTTTGTATTGCTTCAATCTTCACTGGGTCAACAGATATTCGGTGATTTGATATCACGTGCACAAGGAATGCTACTTCTTCAAGCCAGAACTCGAATTTCTTTAACTTGACATATAACTTGTTCTCACGAAGCTTTTGGAGTATCAGCCTCAAGTGTTGCTCATGATCTTCATGACTTTTGGAGTAAATGAGGATGTCATTAATAAAGACGATCACAAAGTGATCCAAAAATTCCTTGAATACTCGGTTCATCATATCCATGAAGGCAGCAAGAGCATTAGTCAATCCAAAAGACATGACTAGGAATTCATAATCCCCGTACCGAGTTCTGAAAGCAGTCTTTGAAATGTCATCGATCTTTGAAAAGAATTTGGCTCCTTGCAACTGGTCAAACAGGTCATTAATACGAGGTAACAGACACCTATTTTTGATGGTGACATGATTTAACTCCCGATAATTAATACAAAGTTGCATACTCCCATCTTTCTTCTTTACGAATAGAACAGGAGCACCCCAAGGAGACGTACTAGGACGAATGAAACCGATGTCTAACAACTCTTGCAGTTGGGTTTTTAACTTCTGAAGTTCAATAGGAGCCATTCGATATGGGGCTTTGGAAATGGGTTTTGTATCGGGTTCAAGGTCGATACAAAATTCAATTTCACACTCTAGGGGCAGGCCAGGAAGTTCTTCAGGGAATACTTTAGGAAATTTATTAACAATATAAATATCATTCAAAACTGCCGCATTTTTGTTTAAATCTATGATGTGAGCTAAGAAAGCTTGGCATTCATTTTTTATTAAACGAATAGCTTTATGGCTTGATATGACAATGATAGACTTTATTGGTTTGCTTGCTTGAATTCTCATAATAGGTTGGTTAGGAATATGAAAGCCAACAACCTTACGAAAACAATTAATTTTTGTATGATGAGTAGTTAACCAATTAATCCCTAAAATCACATCAAATGCAAGTATTTTTAAGGAAATAAGATCGACATGTAATGTAAGGTTACCGATTTGAACCAAACAAGACTTATAAACTGTGGATGTAATGAAAGTTTCTCCCAACGGAGTTTCAACAGATAAGTCAAAGTCTAATTTTTTCGGAGTCAAATTTAAACGTTGAGCGCAAGTAGGAGAAATAAAATAATGGGTAGAACCGGTATCAAATAAGGTATAGACTTCACTAGAGTTTATGATTAAGTTACCCGTGATGACTTCGTTCGGGTTCTTCGCTTTTAGGTAGTTCACGACAAACGCTCTCCCTTGAACTACTGGTTTGACTTGTCTGGGACGACATTTGGTGTCACCATCCCAACTGGAATCTGCTTCAATGCACGACAAAATTGAGCTAGGTGACCTTTTTTTCCACAATTTTAACACGTTTTGGACTGCTGCATGCAATTTGGACTGATATGTCCCTCCCCTCCGCATTTGAAGCATATTATAGGTGGTCGTTCTCCCTCCTTAACAACGGGTGCTGGTGCTGACGTCTTTCCATCATTGTTAAATCTCATTTTCTTAAAATATCCACTTTTATTATCCTGGCCATGATTACCACTGAAGTGGTTACCATTTCTGGCATGTTGATTCCCTCCACGTTTATTGTTACCGCTTCGATAACTGCTACCACTGGTATTATCATTTTGCCGACTGCTCTCCCTTGGTTGAGTTGACTCATTATCGCGCTCCAATAACTGAGCCCTATTTACAACATCTGAATATAAACATAATTTGTGAGAAATGAGGTATTGACATATTTTGGGTTTCAAACCTCGCAGAAACATTCGCGTCATTCTCTCCTCATTATCAACCAAATGGGATGCAAACCGGGCCAACTCGGCAAACTTAGCCTCATATTGTGACACGGTCATATTGTTTTTCTCTAGCTTAATGAACTCCACATCCTTCAGGTGACGAATACTTTCGGGAAAGTATTTGTCGTTGAACAGTTCTTGGAACTTCTACCAAGACATTTTGAGTGTGGCAAACTGAGTACGTTTTACTGATTTCCACTAGTAATCTGCCTCTCTTCTAAACATAAAGGTGGCAAAGAGAACCTTTTGTTCCTCGGAGCATCCCAAGACATCAAATATCTTGGTGATCTGCTTTATCCATGTCTTCGCCGTAGATGGTTCTGGCTTTCCCAAAAACTTTGGTGGTCCCAACTCCTTGAACTGCTTAGCGATGACCATCCGTGAGTTGCCAGTGTTTCCACCTGCATTTTGAACAGGAGTCTCTCTCGCCTGATGTTACATGAATTGTAGAAAGCCTCTGAACATCCCATCGTTCATCATTTGGTCGGTGTTGTTGTTTGCATGAGGATTGTTGCCTTCCTGATGCACATTGTCCTGGTTATTTATCTGTGGTGACTCAACGGTCTCCTGTGCTCCATTACTTATCTCAACATTTTCAGATGCCATTTTTAAATACCGTCCCAAAGAATGGTTAATTGAAATACCACATTTTATCTCTATATTCTGACCGACAAATTAAATAACAAATAAGCTTAGGTAGGTCATACTAGCGAAGGATTTTCCCCGTCTGTTCCCCCCTAATTCTTGTCTCACACTTAGCCACGGATCATATCTCTAAGCTTTGATACCAACTGTGACGCCCCAAAAATAGGTATACATCACCCATTCTGAGTCCCTAAATACATGGTACAAAATTCAAATATAACTTAATTATACGACTGTCGTGTAAAATACGACAAAACATAAACTAAGAGTTTTAACACCAATATTGCCTTCTAGACAATATTCAAACTCAAATGGAGTTCTCATTACAATTATTATCACACTATTTCACAGAATAGTGAGGACTACTATTGCACCATCTCAGACCATCACTCCGTTTTCCGACTAGTCCCGGCTACGTTCTCATTTTCTGAAGAGAACAATGAAAGCAAAAGGGTGAGCTCAACTAGCCCAGTAAGAAATATTATGACTAAGATAATGCAGAATAAATTATCGTTAGACTTCAACAGTGTTAAACTGATAAAATATAATAAACATCAAATTTAACTGCAGCGAAGCAAGAAATCCATTAGAAGAGTCAAGTAGAGCATGATATCTACTATCTTCTATGATTTAAAAAGGTTATCATCAATTTTATCGCTGAGACTCAGCTTAATAAATAATTCACATCATTGAATTATCCATTCACTACGGGCCAATGATATTCATTAGTATCACAACCACGAATTATCCATGTACTACAGGCCAAGTATATTCGTGTTTTCACCAATGGTCATGATCATGCCAACCACTGTCCATCAATGCAATACGGGGTAATGAGGACTTTTATCACATCATTTGTAACATTACGGTCATGATTATACCGAATAATTCCTGGTCATAATCATACCAATCAACAGTCCATCTACGCACGTAAGCCACATATGACTTTCATCACAATATAAGCATGAAGATGATGACAATGATATAAGAATTCAATTAAAAGAAAACAAATGATAAAATTTAAAGATTTATAATTTAATTTATCCATAATTCAATAAAGTCCAAATTGTCAACATGATACTACTTTGTGGAGTAAAATTCAAGAATAATATTGTAACAAAAATGATTTGGACATAAAAGAAATTATTTTTTGTCATGAATAATACCCCAGGTGAATAGTACCTGAGTGAATAGTACTTCATGAATAGTACTTAAGAAATAGTACTTTGTTAATAGTATCCCGTGAATAGTACTTCATGAATAATACTCGAGTGAATAGTACCCCGTGAATAGTAATTCAGGAATAGTATCCCGTGAATAGTACTTCGGGAATAGTATCCCGTGAATAGTACTCTGACATGAAAAAGTTAAAACTTATCAAGAATGCTCAGAATAATAATTCCATAAAAAGATACAGAATAAAACACAAATTTCAAGGATATTTTATTAATTTCATGGAGTATAGAAGCCAAAACTTAACAAAATGAGTATAGAATTTGAAATATGAAATGAAATAATATTATTTACATACTACAGAGTATGGAAGAAAACATTATCTTTACGAGTATTGAACAAAAATAATATCCCTTACCTTAAAAAGAAGAGTATTCCGACTGGTAGTGCGGAGATATTCTTGAAGAAAACTTGTGACGCCCCCAAAAATAGGTATACCTCACCCATCTTGAGTCGCCAGATACATGGTATAAAATACAAATAAAAATTAATTATACAACAGTCGTGTAAAATATGACAAAACATAATCTAAGATTTTTAATACGTATATTGTCATCTTGACATTATACAAACTCAATAATGTCCTCATTATATTTATTCTCACACTATTTAACAGAATAGTGAGGACTACTAATGCTATCATCTGGACCGTCACTCCGTTCCCCGACTCATCCCAGTTATATTCTCATTTCCTGAAGATAACAGTGTAGGAAAGGGTGAGCTCAACTAGCCCAGTAAGAAATATTATGACTAAGATAATGCAGAATAAATTATCAGTAGTCTTCAACAATGTTAAACTGATAAAATACAATATACATCAAGTTTAACTGCAGCGGAACAAGCAATACATTAGAAAAGTCAAGTAGAGAATAAAATCTACTATCTTCTATGATTTAAAATGTTTTCATCAATTTTTATCGCTGAGACTCGGCTTAATAAATAAACCACATCATCGAATCATCCCTGCACTACGGGCCAAAGATATTCTTTAAATCATCAATGGTCATGACTATACCAAATAATCCCGGGTCATAATCATACCAAGTCCATCTCTGCATGTAAGCCAAAGATATACAACCATAAAACCAATAATCAACAATCCATCTTTGCACGTAAACCAAAGATATATAATTCAATAAACAACAATCACTCTTCGCACGTAAGCCAAAGATAACTTTCATCACCATATAAGCATGAGGATGATGACAATGATATAAACATTAATCAAACTAAAACAAGGATAAATATTAAAGACTTTAAATTTATCCAAATATTATCAATCACTTAATAAACTCATAATCTAATATTGTTAATATTATAACAATATTTTAATCACTTTTTAAACTTATAAACAATTTATTTCAATTGTTTACACTTTACCGATAATGCATTTAATCATTCAAAAATACCATACTAATAAGATTTCATTACCAATGATCAATTCCCTTATCAAAAATATGTATATACCCTATATAGGATTCCCAAGCCATAAAATCCTATTTTCTAACTTTATTACTTCACATAACATATTTAACTCATATGTTCGTAACTAAACCATTTTTATGAAAAATACCAAATCAGTCCCAAAAATATTTCTTTTCTGGGATTTAGCAGAATATAGTCCCATAATGAACATATATTTTTCTCAAAAATTTTAAAATTCATTTACTATTTTTCAAAATTCAATTTCTAATTAATTCTTTAAGAAATTAGCTACCTCAAGTTTAACTCTTGAAATTCCCAAATCTTAGCAGGATCTTACACATGTTAATGTGAGCTTCCAGTTTAAATTTCATGGTCACCGGAGTTATAGAACTCCGATTATGGCGTTTTTCATCGAAAAAACCTAAATATTGAAATGGTCATAACTTGCTCATTTTAATTCAGAATGAGCTCATTTTTGGACAGGAGGTACCTTATACCGTATACTTTCATGCCACAAAAGGCCGAAATTTTTCTCATAAATTAAGTGGCCGAAACAGCCCTTACAAAATTATGGGCAGTAGCTTTTTTGCTATTTTCCAGCTTTTAACTCCTTTTCTAAAAACAATTCACACGAAAATCTACAACACCTTTTATAGTGATTCCACTTGGATAAGTTAGTAAAATCATAGATCTAACTCTAGGACTTGCCCACACTTAAAAATTCTAAATATAATAGGAGATATGGTTAATTGAATTTCATGTTCCATTTTCACCAAAATATGATTTTTAACTCTTTGTGATTTCTAAGAAACGTTCATGTTTTCACATAATAACCAACATAAATCCTCATGACAATGACATAATAATTCAATAAAACAAGTTCAAGAATAAATTTTAAAGACTTATAAGTTAATTTATCCTGAACTCAATAATGTCCAAATTGTCATCATGATACTTCTTTGTAGAGTAAAATTCAAGAATGCTCAGAAGAATATTTCCATGAAACGATATTGGATGAAGCGCAAATGTCAAGGATATTCCACTAATTTCATGGAGTATAGAAGTCAAAACTTTAACCAACTGAGTATAATAAAGAATATATGAAACTGCAAATGGATTTTCACCCGCCATGCGGTAATCCACATATATAGATCATTTCCACGATTTAATAAGGAATGAATACAAAGGATCATTCACCATGCATGTGGTAATCCACATAGACAGTTTATTCTAACAGAATAATAAAGAATGGAATAACAGAAGGATTCACCATGTGTGCGATAGACTGCACATACAGGTTATTCCTAACAGAATAATAAATAATGGAACCAGGTCCGGCGTAAACGCACAGACAGGATAATCTGACAGAATAATAAATTCAGAATAATAAATTCAGAATAATAAATAATAGAACCAGGTCCGGTGTAAATGCACAGATAGGATATTCCGACAGAATAATAAAGAATGGAATAACAACAGAATTTCACCATGTATGCGGTACTTCGCATAAATAGGTTATTCTAACAGAATAATAAAGAACGGAACCAGGTCAGGTGAAATTCACACCGACAAGATATTCCAATAGAATAATAAAGAATGGAATAATAGAAGAATTTCACCATGTATGCGGTACTTTGCCTAAACAGGTTATTCCAACATAATAATACAGAATGAAATAACAGAAGAATTTCACCATGTATGCGGTACTTCGCATAAACAGGTTATTCCAATATAATAATGAAGAATGGAATAACAATCTTATGAGTATTGAAAGAAAGTAATTCTCTTTATGAATACGAAAGAATAATACCCCTTACCTTAGAATAAAGCTGGATACTGGAGTAGAGAGGTAGTAGACTTCTCTTCTTCTTTCTATAACTTCTTTCTATAATAAATGCTCTATAGCTTTGGTGAATTGGTGAAAAATGAAGGAAGAATGAGCTTCTATTTATAGGAAAATATAGTTTCGATAATTGCACGTTTTGGGGCTCGAAATATTACAGTACAATACCTCCAACTTTTCTTTTATTTTTACTTCAGTCATCCAAGAATTATCAAACTTGCACCACCTCCCCTAATAGTAAACCATGTGAATCAATAGTAAATCATGTGACTTAATAGTTCTAAACATGTGAAAAAAATTAATTACAGTATAGTACTTCCATCTATACCTCTATTTTTAACTTAGTCATGCAAGTATCATCAATCTTGCACCAACTCCCCTAATAGTAACTGAATGTGACTCAATAGTAACTCGTGAAAAGTAGCTCGTGAATAGTAACTCGTGAATAGTACTCCGACACGAAAAGTACCCTGAATACCCGATTGAACAATATAATCTCCAGACATCAATTAATACCGAAATAAATATCGAGTTCCACTAACACTAATAATTCCAACACAATGGAAATATCAATTTCATCTTAAATCAACACGAACTTATTCATCATTAATATCATAACTCACAATATTTATCAACCAGGTCGTTCCCAGGACAGAGGGGGATTTCCGATAAGGATTTCTCCTTATTGGCGCGCAATTAAATGACCAAACCTCTCCTTGACAGAACTTCTAGACATTGTAAATATTGTAATTTAATAATATGAATAACTTTGTCGTCTTAATTATTGATTTAATAATATATCATATAATGCAGATGATACTGTGACAATAATCGAATCAATAAAATGAGAGATATGATGCAGGAATTACTATAGCAATAATTGAGTATAACTGAGTGACTTATCACGTAAGCATCAATAACCAATACCGTGTGCTACTATGCAACCACGCGTATTACTGTACTTTTACTACCGAGTAGTTCAATAGTTTTAACGGTAAAACTTCCGCCGTTATTTTCATAAAAATAATTATGTTGTTTTATTACTACGACAATACTTCCGTTTTAGGTTCACCAATGATTGTGCCGTCGTACGGATATTCCCGATAAAAAGAATATTTCCCGACCAAACGAATATTTATAACAACTTGCATACTTTGCAAAATTTATAAATACTACCCACAACTATAAAATTATATCAAATCCATACCATAATATTAAAAAAATATTTCTAGAAATTTAAATCTTTATTCATAAAATTTGGGGTCTCACAAAACTTATACTATTTTCTACGCTCAACGCTTTCTAAAACTCGAAAGAAATATGCTCAATATTATAGAAGAAGAATTCTCTGATTCTGGTGTGATTTTTAATTCTAAACTAAACATCCTATTTATAGGAGAATGGAAGGGGTACTGTTTAAAATTCTCACGGACTGAACAGTATCAAGGATCATAGGCGCAACGAATCGTCTGGATAATTTTCTGAATTCACTATGCAAATACTATGCATAATAAAATATAATATATTCTATTTTTCATAAAAAAATAAAAATTATAATATATATATATATATATATATATATATATATATATATATATATACAAAGACCCGTGAATCCTTCCCCCTGACAATTTTCATCATTCCACCAACATGTGGGCCTCACCTGACCCACTCGAGGCCCCCACCATTATATATATATATACTGAATAACTTTCTACCAATTATTTTGAAAAATGGGTAAATGAGAGTCTAAATAATAATCAAAATGACCACAAATACTTCATCAAAATCCCCTTAGTATTATTAACAATATTTATTTATCATTATTATAACTCATAATGTAAGACCCCAAATTTTTTTTTTATAAAGATGATTTTTCTATAAAATCATTTTTAAATATTATGGAATGAATTTGATATAATGTTATAGTTGTGGGTAATATTTATAAATTTTGCATAGTACGCAAGTTGTTATATAATATTCGATTGGTCGAGGAATATTCGTTTTAACAGGGAATATTCGTACGACGGCACAATCATTGGTGGACCCCACAACAGAATTATTATCGGATTTAGAAAAAGACAAAAATATTTTATGAAAATAACGACGGAAGTTTTACCGTTAACTGTTGAAACACCCGGTGTTAAAAGTACAGGAATACGCGTGGTTGCATAATAGCACACGGTATTGATTGCTTACATGAGAAGTCACTCAGTTTTGTTCAATTATTGCTTCAGTAATTGTTGCATAGTATCTCATGTTATTTGATTCAATTATTGTCGATATTTTATATATTATTAAATCAATAATTGAGATGTCAAAGTTATTAATATTATTATTTGCAATATTAACGATGTCTAGAAGTTCTGTTAAGGAGAGGTTTGGTCACCTAATTGCGCGCCAATAGAGAGAAATCCTTACTGGAAAGCCTACTCTTTCCTCGGAACGACCTGATCGATTAATATTGTGAATTATAATAATGGTGATAAATGTTGTTAAAATTATTAAAGTGATTTTTATGAAGTTTGGTTTATTTTATGGACCCCTTTTTCAAGATAATCGGTAGAAAGTTATTCAGTATATATATATATTATATATATTAAGTCACAAGATTATTGTGATTTCACGGGGAGGGAGAAATGTAATCATAGGTTATATATATATTAACTAAAGTTTTCGTTTTATTAGAATATTTTATTGCATAATATCCTTTCCATTTTCCTATAAGTAGGATGCTTAGTTAGAATTGAAATCACACCAGAAATTCAGAGAATTCTCTTCTATAATCTTGAGCGTATTTCTTTAGAGTTTTAAGAAGCTTTGAGAGTAGTGCAAGTTTTCTTCAAGAATATCCTCGCCTTACCAGTTGGAATACTCTTCTTTTACGGTAAGGGGTATTATTTCTTTCGTATTCATGAAGAGAACTTCTGTTATTCCATTCTTTATTATTCTGTTGGAATAACCTGTATACGCGGACTACCCTATACTTGGTGAAATTCTTCTATTATTCCATTCTTTATTATTATGTTGGAATAACCTGTCTATGCGAAGTACAACATACATGGTGAAATTCTTCAGTTATTTCATTCTTTATTATTCTGTTGGAACATCATGTCTGTGCGTTTACGCATGACCTGGTTCCGTTATTTATTATTTTGTTGGAATATCCTGTATGTGCGGTCTATCGCATGCTTGGTGATTTTTTTTGTTATTCCATTCTTTATTATACTCAATTGGTTAAAGTTTTGGCTTTTATACTCCATGAAATTAGTGGAATATCCTTGATATTTGTGCTTCATCCAATATCTTTTCGTAGAAATATTCTTCTGAGCATTCTTGAGTTTTACCCCACACAGTAGTATCATGTTGACAATTTGGGCATTATTGGTTCTTGGATAAATTAATTCTTGAACTTGTTTTATTGAATTCTTATATCATTATCATCATCCTCATGTTTAAATTATGTTGAAAGCCATCTGTGGCCTGTAGTGCATAGATGGACTTGGTATGATTATGACCAGGGATTATTCGATATAATCATGACCGTAATGTTACAAATGATGTGGTAAAAGTCCTTATTGGCCCTAGTGCATTGATGGACAGTTGTTGGCATGATCATGACCATTGATGAATACACAAATATCCTTGGCCCATAGTGCATGGATAATTTGTGGTTGTGATACTAATGAATATCCTTGGTCGTAGTGCAGGGATGATGTGGATTATTTATTAAGCTGAGTCTCAGCGATAAAAGTGATGAAAAACCTTTTTAAATCATAAAAGATAGTAAATTTTATTCTCTATTTGACTCTTTTAATGGATTACTTGTTTCACTGTAATTAAACTTGATGGATGTTATATTTTATCAGTTTAACACTGTTGAAGGCTAACAATAATTTTATTCTGTATTATCTTAGTCATAAAATTTCTTACTGGGCTAGTTGAGCTCACCCTTTTGCTTTCATTGTTCTCTTCAGGAAATGAGAACGTAGCAGGGACTAGTCGGGGAATGGAGTAATGGTCCGAGATGGTGTCATAGTAGTCCTCACTATTCTATAAAATAGTGTGATAATAAATATAATGAGGACTCCTTTGAGTGTGGATATTGTTTAGATGACAATATTCGTACTAAAACTCTCAGTTTGTATTTTGTCGTATTTTACACGACAGTTGTATTATTAAGTTGTATTTGAATTTTGTACCATGTATTTGGCGACTCAAGCTGGGTGATGTATACCTATTTTGGGGGCGTCACAGTTGGTGTCAAAACTTAGGGATATGATCCCTGGCTGAGATGTGAGACAAGAACTAGGAGGGGAGAGACGGGGAATTCCTTCGCTAGTATGACCTACCTAAGTTTATTTGATATTTAATTGGTCGGTCAGAGTATAGGGATAATATGTGATATGTTAATTAACCCCTTTTTTGTGGTAGTATTTGAAAATGGCATCCAAGAATATTGAGAACATCAATGGAGCACAGGAGACCATTGAGTCTCCACAGATCAATAACCAGGACAATGTGCATCAGGAAGGCGACAATCCTCATGCAAATAACAACACTAACCAAATGATGAATGATGAAATATTCTGAGGCTTCATGCAAATTCATACAACATCAGGCGAGAGCGGCTCCTGTCCAAAATGCAGATGAAAACACTGACAACTCTCGGATGGTCACCGCCAAACAGTTCAAGGAGCTGGGACCACCAGAGTTTTTTGGTGATATTATTCCATGAGGAGATGTGCTAATTGTTCAGACCGTTGGTTGACTTTATATTAGTAAATCAATATGGATCGTTGGTTTAAAGTTTTAATAGTGAATCAGTATGGATTTCTGGTTTAAAGTTTTAATAGTGAATCAGTATGGACCGTTGCTTTAAGTTTTAATCTGGACCGTCCGTTTAAAAGTAAATCAATCTGGACCGTTCAGGTATTAGTTACTATTCAATCCATTCTTCTATAAATAGAAGCTCATTCCTTCATTATATCTTACGAATTCACTGAAACTCTAGAGAGAGAAACTATAGAGAGAAAGAAGAAGAGTATTCTGCTACTTCACTACTTCTATATCCAGTTTCTTTTACGATAAGGGGTGTTATTCTTTTGTATTCATGAAGAGAACTTCTGCTATTCCATTCTTTATTATTCTGTTGGAATAACCTGTATACGCGAACTCCTCTATACTTGGTGAAATCCATTTTTTATTCCATTCTTTATTATTCTGTTGGAATAACCTGTATATGCGGTTAACCTATACTTGGTGGAATAACCTATATATGCGGTTTACCCTATACTTGGTGAAATTCTTCTGTTATTCCATTCTTTATTATTCTGTTGGAATAACCTGTATACGCGGAATCCCATATACTTGGTGAAATCCTTTTGTTATTCCATTCTTTATTATTCAGTTGGAATAACCTGCATACGCGGTTTACCCTATACTTGGTGGAATAACCTGTATATGCGGTTTACCCTATACTTGATAAAATTCTATTGTTATTCTATTATTTATTATTCCGCATTTAATATTCTGTCGGAATATCCCGTCAGTGTGAATTTCACCTGACCTGGTTCCATTATTTATTATTTCGCATTTAATATTCTTTCAGAATATCCTGTCGGTGTAAATTTCACCTGACCTGGTTCCATTATTTATTATTCCGTTATTTATTTTTCTATTGGAATAACATGTCTATGCAAAGTACCGCATGCATAGTGATTTCTATTATTATTCCATTCTTTATTATACTCAGTTGGTTAAAGTTTTGATTTCTATACTCCATAAAATTAGTGGAATATCCTTGATATTTGCGCTTCATCCAGTATCTTTTCATGAAAATATTCTTCTGAGCATTCTTGAATTTTACTTTACAAAGAAGTATCAGGTTGAAAACTTGGATATTATTAGTTCTTGGTTAAATTAATTCTTGAACTTGTTTTATTGAATTCTTTTATCATTGTCATCATCCTCATGTTTATATTTTTTTGAAAGTCATCTGTGGCCTGTAGTGCATAGATGGACTTGGTATGATTATGACCAGGGATTATTCGGTGTAATCATGACCGTAATGTTACAAATGATGTGGTAAAAGTCCTCATTGGCCCGTAGTTCATTGATGGACAGTTGTTGGCATGATCTTGACCATTGATGAATACACGAATATTCTTGGCCCGTAAGTGTATGGATAATTTGTGGTCGTGACCCTAATGAATATCTTTGGTCGTAGTGCAGGGATGATGTGGATTATTTATTAAGCTGAGTCTCAGCGATAAAAGTGATGAAAAACTTTTTAAATCATAAAAGATAGTAGATTTTATTTTCTACTTGACTCTTTTAATGGATTGCTTATTCCGCTGCAGTTAAACTTGTTGTCAATTGTATTTTATCAGTTTAACATTGTTGAAGGCTAATGATAATTTATCCTGCATTATCTTAGTCATAATATTTCTTACCGGGCTAATTGAGCTCACCCTTTCTTTCACTGTTCTCTTCAGGAAATGAGAACGAAGCAGGGACTAGTCGGGGAACGGAGTGATGGTCCAGATGATAGTATTAGTAGTCCTCACTATTTTGTTAAATAGTGTGACAATAAATGTAATTAGGACTGAATTTGAGTTTGTATACTGTCTATGAGGACTCCATTGAGAGTGAATATTATCTAGAAGGCAATATTTGTATTAAAACTCACAGCTTTTGTTGTATATTTAAGATTGTATTTGTATTCTGTACCATGTATTTGGCGACCAAGATGGGTGATTTATACCTATTTTGGGGGTGTCACACATACAAACTCGTGTTATTATAAGACAGGGTTGTGCATATCTACTTGCTGAGTATATCTACAAGCACTACCTATATGATCTTGGAGTTTGGTTGAAATATAATTTTTCAATTGCAGACAGTGGAGATAGTTATATGTCAGTAGAAGACTCACCATTAGAAAGAACATGATAGTAATCTTCTCGTTTTTCTTTGGGGTCTATTGGATCAACCAAAGATAATTCTCCAATCATATGATATCTATCATAATCTAGACTCATGGTCGTACGAAGGTTTCCTTGAGCACTTTTCAAAGATTTTAATTTCTAAAACAGTTATTGACTGTACATTTATGTAATGTATCAATGTGAGGTGTTGTCCATAGTTGGGACATGAGTCATAGTTGGTATTAAAACTCACAACATATGTGTTGTTATATTTTACACGATAATTATAGTAATAAAGTTGTAGTTGTTTTCTGTACCATGTATTTGGCGACTCAGAATGGGTGTTGTATACATATTTTGGGGGCGTCACACTACTCGTATATTCGCCATCATCACGTGGGTCCCTGGAGTATTTATCTCTATCTCAATCCTTTGCAAGTCATACAAAATGGGCCTTTGCGTTGACAATATCGCACTCGTACCGCATATGATCTTCTACTCAATGCGTCAGCTACCACGTTCACTTTTCCAGGATGGTATGATCATAATCTTTCAACAGTTCATGCCAACGTCGTTGTCGCATGTTGAGTTCCTTTTGAGTGAAGAAATATTTGAGGCTTTTATGATCCGTAAAGATCTCCACTTTCTCCCCATACAAGTAATGCCTCCAAACCTTTAGTGCAAAAACGACTGCTGCAAACTCTAGATCATGAGTAGGATAATTCCTCTCATATTCTTTGAGTTGTTGAGAGGCATAGGCTATGACTTTCCCATGTTGCATGAGAACACATCCTAACCCTTTGCCCGAAACATCACTGTAGATGACAAATCCCTCCGAGCCAGATGGTATTGTCAGAACAGGTGCTGAAATAAGTCTCCTCTTGAGTTCTTGAAAACTCTTCTCGCATTCCTCACTCCAACTGAATTTTGTATCCTTCCGAATCAGCTGAGTTAATGGAGTAGCGATTCGAGAAAACCCTTCTATGAATCTCTGATAATAACCAGCTAAGCCGAGAAATCTACGTACTTCGGTCACTGATTTAGGTTGTTCCCAGCTTTGAATAGCTTCAATCTTTTGGTTAACAGATATTCCATGACTTGATACCACGTGCCCAAGGAATGCTACTTCCTCAAGCCAGAACTCGCATTTCTTCAACTTGCCATAAAGCTTGTTGCTCATGATCTTCACGGCTTTTGGAATATATGAGGATGTCATAATAAAGACGACCACAAAGTCATCCAAATATTCCTTGAATACTCGGTTCATCATATCCATGAAGGCAGCAGGAGCATTAGTCAATCCAAAAGACATGACTAGGAATTCATAATGCCCGTACCGAGTTCTGAAAGCCGTATTTGGAATGTCATCGGTTCTAATCTTCAATTGGTGATATCCGGAACGAAAATCAATCTTTGAAAAGAATTTGGCGCCTTGCAACTGGTCAAACAGGTCATCAATACGAGGCAATGGATATCTATTTTTGATAGTGACATGGTTCAACTCCCGATAATCAATACAAAGTCGCATACTCCCATCTTTCTTCTTCACGAATAGAATAGGAGCACCCGAAGGAGAAGTACTAGGACGAATGAAACCGATGTCTAACAATTCCTGTAATTGGGTCTTTAACTCCTGAAGTTCAATAGGATCCATTCGATATGGGGCTTTGGAAATGGGTTTTGTACCGGGTTCAAGGTCGATTCTAAATTCAATTTCACTTTCTGGGGGTAGGCCAGGAAGTTCTTCAGGGAATACGTCAGGAAATTCATTAATAATAGAAATATCATTCAAAACTGACGTATTTTTGTTTAGATCCGTGACATGAGCTAAGAAAGCTTGACATCCGTTTTTTAATAAACGAATAGCTTTATTGCTTGAGATGACAGTGAATGATTTTAATGGTTTGGTTGCTTGAACTCGCATAATAGGTCGATTAGGAATATGAAAGCTAACAACCTTACGAAAATAATCAATTTTTTCATGATGAGTAGTTAACCAATCAATCCCTAGAATTACGTCAAATGCAAGTATTTTCAAGGAAATAAGATCGACAGGTAATGTGAGGGTACCGATTTGAACCAAACAAGACTTATAAACAGTGGATGAAATGAAGGTTTCTCCCAACGAAGTTTCAACAGATAAGTCAAAGTCTAATTTCTCTGGAGCCAAATTTAAACATTGAGCGTAAGTATGAGAAATAAAAGAATGGGTAGAACCGGTATCAAATAAGGTATATACTTCGCTAGAGTTTATGATAAGATTACCCGTGATGACCTCGTTCGGGTTCCTTGCTTTCTGCGAGGTCAGGACAAACACTCTCTATGACGCCCCCAAAATAGGTATACATCACCCATCTTGAGTCGCCAAATACATGGTACAGAATACAAATACAATCTTAAATATACAACAAGAGCTGTGAGTTTTAATACAAATATTGTCTTCTAGACAATATCCACTCTCAGAATAAGTCTTCATTACAATTATTATCACACTATTTCATAGAATAATGAGGACTACTAATGCTATCATCTGGACCATCACTCCGTTCCCCGATTAGTCTCTGCTACGTTCTCATTTCCTGAAGAGAACAGTGAAACAAAGGGTGTGCTCAACTAGCCCAGTAAGAAATATTATGACTAAGATAAAGAAGGATAATTATCATTAGCCTTCAACAATGTTAAATTGATAAAATACAATAGACAACAAGTTTAACTGCAGTGGAATAAGAAATCCATTAAAAGAGTTAAGTAGAGAATAAAATCTACTATCTTTTATGATTTAAAACATTTTTTTAATCACTTTTATCGCTGAGACTCAGCTTAATAAATAATCCACATCATCCCTGCACTACGGCCAAGGATATTCATTAGGGTCACGACCACAAATTATCCATGCACTACGGGCCAAGGATATTCGTGTATTCATCAATGGTCATGATCATGCCAATAACTGTCCATCAATGCACTACGGGCCAATGATGACTTTTACCACATCATTTGTAACATTACGGTCATGATTATACCGAATGATCCCTGGTCATAATCATACCAAGTCCATCTATGCACTACAAGCCACAGATGACTTTCAATAAAATATAAACATGAGGATGATGACAATGATATAAGAATTCAATAAAACAAGTTCAAGAATTAACTTATCCAGGAATTAATAACTTCCAAATTGGCAACATGATACTTCATTGTAGAGTAAAATTCAAGAATGCTCAGAAGAATATTTCCATGAAAAGATACTGGATGAAACGCAAATATTAAGAATATTCCACTAATTTCATAGAGTATAGAAGTCAAAACTTTAACCAACTAAGTATAATAAAGAATGGAATAACAAAAGAAATCACCAGGCATGTGATAGATAGCACAGGCAGGTTATTCCAACAGAATAATAAATACGGAACCACATCCGGCGTAAAATGCACAGACAGGATATTCCGATAGAATAATAAAGACGGAACCAGGTCCGGCGTAAAATGCACAGACAGTATATTCCAACAGAATAATAAAGACGGAACCAGGTCCGACGTAAAACACAAAAACAGGATATTCCAAAAGAATAATAAAGACGGAACCAGGTCCGGCGTAAAACGCACAGACAGGATATTCCAACAAAATAATAAAGAATGAAATAACAAAAGACTTACCCAGGCATACGATAGACCGCACAGACAGGTTATTCCAACATAATAATAAAGAATGAAATAACAAAAGAATTTCACCATGTATGTAGTACTTCGAATAGACATGTTATTCCAACATAATAATAACTAATGGAATAACAGAAGAATTTCACCATGTATGCGGTACTTCGCATAGATAGGTTATTCCAATATAATAATAAAGAATGAAATAACAGAAGAATTTCACAAAGTATAGGGTAGCCCGCGTATACAGGTTATTCCAATATAATAATAAATAATGGAATAACAGAAGTTCTCTTCATGAATACGAAAAAAATAATACCCCTTACCTTAGAAGAAACTGGATATTGGAATAGAAAGGTAGCTGACTT
Organism: Panax japonicus; assembly: GCA_020205505.1. Taxonomy (NCBI): domain Eukaryota; kingdom Viridiplantae; phylum Streptophyta; class Magnoliopsida; order Apiales; family Araliaceae; genus Panax; species Panax japonicus. The sequence continues at coordinate 49,710,618 of CM035106.1, forward strand.
CTCTTCTTCTTTCTCTCTATAATTTTTCTCTCAATAGTTTCAGTGAATTTGTAAGAAATAATAAAGGAATGAGCTTCTATTTATAGAAGAATGGACTGAATATTAACTAATTCATGAATGGTCTAGATTGATTTACTTTTAAATGGACGGTCCATATTAAAACTTTAAACTAGTGATCCATATTGATTTACTATTATAATTTCAACCAACCGTCTGAAAAATTAGCACATCTCCTCATGGAATAATATTGTACCCAAAAATAATTTAGACCGAAAAGAAATATATTGTTAGAATGAATAGTATTCCATGAATAGTAACTCGTGAATAGTACTCCAATACAAAAAGTGTCCCAAATACCCGATTGAACAATATAACCTCCAGGCATCAATTATCATCGGAATAGATGTCGATTTCTACTAACACAAATAATCCCAACACAATGAAACTATGAAATTCATCTTTAATTAACACGAGCTTATTCATCATTAATATTATAACTCACAATATTTAACAACCAGGTTATTTCCAAGAAAGAGGGGGCTTTCCAATAAGGATTTCTCCCTATTGGCGCGCAATTAGGTGACCAAATCTCTCTTTGACATAACTTCTAGACATTATAAATATTGTAATTTAATAATATAAACAACTTTGTCGTCTCAATTATTGATTTAATAATATAACATATAATGTAGATGATACTGTGACAATAATCGAATCAATAATATGAGAGGTATGATGCAGTAATTACTATAACAATAATTGAGTATAACTGAGTGATTTCTCAAATAAACATCAATAATCAATACCGTGTGCTACTATGCAACCACGCATATTACTGTACTTTTACTACCGGGTAGATCAACAGTTTTAACAGTAACACCTCCGCCGTTATTTTTATAAAATATTTTTATCATTTTCTCAATTCGACAATAATTCCATTGCGGGGTCTACCAATGATTGTGTCGTCATACGAATATTCTCCGATAAAAAGAATATTCCCCGACTAATCGAATATTTTATAACAACTTGTATATTTTGCAAAATTTATAAATATTACCCACACTATAACATTATCTCAAATCCACACCATAATTTTGAAAAAAATATTTCGAGAAAATTAAATCTTTATTCATAAAATTTGGGATTTTACACTCTCGCTTGAACTACCGGTTTTGTTTTGTCTAAGACGGCCTTTGATTCCTCCATCCCAGCTGGACTTGACTTTGGTGCACGACAAAATCGGGCTAGGTGACCTTCTCTTCCACAATTGTAACATGCTTTGGATGGCATCACGCAGTTTGGACTGATGTGTCCATCCCCTTCACATTTGAAGCATATGATAGGTGGTCGTTCTCCTTCCTTAACGACAGGTGCTGATGCTGACGTCTTTCCATCATTGTTGAATCTACTCTTCTTGAAATGTCCATTATTATTGTTTTGGTCATGATTACAACTGAAGTGGTTACCATTTCTGGCATATCGATTCCCTCCACGCTTATTGTCATCGCTTCGATGACTGTTATCACTGGTATATTATCATTTTGCTGGCTGCTCTCTTTTGGTTGGGTTGACTCATTATCGCGCTCCAATAACTGATCCCTATTAACAACATTTGAATACAAACATAGTTTATGAGAGATAAGATATTGACGTATCTCGGGTTTCAAACCTCTTAGAAACATTCACATCATTCTCTCCTCATTATCAACCAAATGGGACACAAACCGAGACAACTCAGCAAACTTGACTTTGTACTACGACACGGTCATGTTGTTTTGCTCCAGCTTGATGAACTCTACCTCTTTCATGTGACGAATACTTTCGGGAAAGTACTTGTCGTTGAACAGTTCTTGAAACTTCTCCCAAGACATCTTCAGTGCGGCAGGTTGAGTACGCTTTACAGATTCCCACCAGTAATCTGCCTCTGTCCACAACATGAAGGTGGCAAAGGGAACCTTTTTCTCCTCGGAGCAACCCAAGACATCAAATATCTTGTTGATCTATTTTATCCACGTCTCTGCCTTAAGTGGTTTTGGATGTACCCAAATACCCGAATGCACAATACTAGAGTGAATAATAACTCGTGAATAGTAACTCATGAATAGTAACTCCTGAATAGTAACTCGTGATTAGTAACTCGTGAATAGTAACTCATGAATAGTACTCCGATACGAAAAGTATCCCGAATACCCGATTGAACAATATAACCTCCAGACATCAATTATCATCAGAATAGATGTCGATTTCTACTAACACAAATAATCCCAACACAATGAAACTATCAAATTTCATCTTTAATCAACACGAGCTTATTCATCATTAATATTATAACTCACAATATTTAATAACCAAGTTGTTCTCAGGAAAGAGAGGGCTTTCCAATAAGTATTTCTCCCTATTGGCGCGCAATTAGGTGACCAAACCTCTCATTGACAGAAATTCTAGACATTATAAATATTGTAATTTAATAATATGAATAACTTTGTCGTCTCAATTATTGATTTAATAATATAACATATTATGCACATGATACTGTGACAATAATCGAATGAGAGATATGATGCAGCAATTACTGTAGCAATAATTGAGTATAACTGAGTGACTTCTTACGTAAGCATCAATAATTAATATCGTGTGCTACTATGCAGCCACGCATATTACTGTACTTTTAATACCGGGTAGTTCAATAGTATTAACGGTAAAACTTCCGCCGTTATTTTCATAAAATATTTTTGTCGTTTTCTAACTATGACAGTACTTCCGTTGTGGGGTCCATTAATGATTATGCCTTCGTACGAATATTCCCCGACAAAAAGAAATATTCCCCGGTCAAACGAATATTATATAACAACTTGTGTACTTTGCAAAATTTATAAATACTACCCACAATTATAACATTATCTAAAATCCACACCATAATATTTAAAAAAATATTTCGAGAAAATTAAATCTTCATTCGTAAAATTTGGGATTTTACAATCTCCCCTCCTTATAAAATTTTGCCCTCGAAATTTACATACATACCTGGTATGCCGAACAGATGAGGATACCTCGTCAGATTCTAACTCTTGAGGTATAACCTTGCGTAGAATATATTCCAGGATTTTAACAGGTACATCTTCATACGTTAAATTATCCGCTATCTCGTCCGGTTCTAAATCAATAATGTGGTTCGGGTCATCCACATATTTACGTAACATCGATACATGAAAAACGTTATGAACACGCGACAAACTTGACGGTAAATCGAGTCTATAGACCACAGTTCCTACCCGATCGAGGATTTCAAATGGGCCAATAAAATCGAGGGTTGAGATTTTCTCTCTTCATCGACTCTTGCTTCTAGAATAACGCCCTCTTGAACCTTCTTCTTTACATTCATCAGCTCTGAGTGCGTAGCTTGAGTGACTTTAACTTTATCGATTAAATTTGATTCTACTTGTATATTCGTTATCTTCACGTGGATTTGTATATTCACACTCGTAAACGCATACGATCTTTTACTCAATGCGTTAGCTACCACGTTCGCTTTTCCACGATGGTATTGAATGGTACGATTTAAATCTTCAACAGCTCGAGTCAACGTCTTTGGCGCATGTTACGTTCATTTTAGTTGAAAAAATATTTGATAAAAAATGGGTTTTGTACTGGGGTCAATACAAAATTTGATTTCACGCTCTAGGGTAGGCTAAGAAGTCTTCAAGAATACGTCAGGAAATTTATTAATAATAAAAAATATCATTCAAAACTGTGACCCTCATCCAAGACTTGGATAGCACGTCACATTGATTCCTATCAACTTGTCATCGTCATTCACGACGTCGCCTACAGAAAGTTTGGCTTCGGTACATTCCACACAAGGAAGTCAACAACAAAAAGATCGGGGCTCTTTACTTATGGCTTGATATAATAGTGATTGACTTTAGTAGTTTGGTTACTTGAATTCGCATAACAGGTTGGTTAGGAATATGAAAGCTAACAACCTTACGAAAGCATGATGAGTAGTTAACCAATCGATTCCTAAAATCACATCAAAGGAAAGTATTTTCAAAGAGATAAGATCGACAGGTAACGTGAAAGTGTCGATTTAATCAACAAGATTTATAAACAGTGGAGGTAACGAAGGTTTCTGCTAACGAAGTTTCAACCAATAGGTCAAAGTCTAACTTCTCCTGAGTTAAATTTAAATTTTGAGCACAAGCAAGAGAGATAAAAGAATGGGTAGAACCGGTATCTAATAAGGCATAGATTTTACAAGAATTTATAATTAACTAACCCGTTCTAACTTCGTTCGGTTTCTCCGCTTTTTTAGAAGTCACGAAAAACGCTCTTCCTGAAACCACTGACTTTGTTTTGTCCGTATCCGCCTTTAGTGCCACCGTCCCAGCTAGACTTGACTTTGGTGCACGACAAAATTGAGCTAAATGACCTTTTCTTCTTGAAATTTCCACTCCTATTATCTTGGCCATGATTACCACCGAAATGGTTACCATTCTTGATATGATAATTTCCCCCACGATGGTTATCGTTGTTCTGATGGCTGTTGCCACCGGTACGATTATTATCGTGTTGTTGGTCATTACCTTTTGGTTGTGTTGACTCATTATCGCGCTCCAATAACTGAGCCCTATTCACAACATATGAATACAAACAAAGTTTATGAGAAATGAGGTATTGACGTATATCGGGTTTCAAACCTCTTAGAAACATTCGCGTCATTCGCTCCTCATTATCAACCAAATGGGATGCAAACCGGGATAACTCCGCAATTTAGCCTTGTATTGCGACACGGTCATATTGTTTTGCTCCAACTTGATAAACTCCACCTCTTTCATGTGACGAATACTTTCGGGAAAGTACTTGTCGTTGAACAGCTCTTGGAACTTCTCCCAAGACATCTTTCCACCAGTAATTTGCTTCTTCACGCAACATAAAGGTAGCAAAGGGAACCTTTTGCTCCTAGGAGCATCCCAAGACCACTACAACAAAAAAGCCTATCAGCGACCGCCTATCAGCGACCGCCTGTGGTCGCTGATATCTATCTGCGACCGTCTGCGGTCGCTAAAAGGCGTCGCACAAAATCTGGTCGCTAAAATGCACATCAGCGACCACTATTAGCGACCGATTCTTAGCGACCGATATCAGCGACCGAAATGGTAAATCCGGTCGCTAAGCTGAGTCAGCATGGGCCATGGCCAAAGCTGACGTGTTTCACGTGACGTGTCAGCGACCGGCATCAGCGACCGCATGCGGTCGCTGATATTAAAAAATAAAATTACAGAATCTTGCTGTTTTTGCATAAATCCCAAAAACCTGTACCTGTTTTGTACCTGTTTTATCCCAACACACATACACAATAACAGCATACACAACAATATAAACATCCATCGTCTATCATATAACACATACACTAAACTAGAATATAAACCATTCAAAACCAATATGATTTTGAATAAAAATAATAACATTTTAAAAATTGTTTAAGTAACAATATACAAACATCCTAAGAATGAAACAAGTACAAACTTATATTATAACTATAAAACTAATCTAAAGCAGGTACTAATCAAGCATCACCGCCTCCTTGATCACCCTGTAATATTAACAAAATAATAAAACAAGTTATAAATATTTACTAACTATGTTAATATTGGTATATTACGACAATATACAACAAATTGATTTTATACCTCGTCGCCATCCCCGTGTTGTGATGCTGCTGCTGCCGCTACTGCTTCAGCTAACTCCTCAGCACTCAGAGCCCCCAGATGTCCGCCCAGTATCTTCAGAAGATCCCGATCTTGACATATAGCTCTCACACAGTCAGCTGGAGTATGAACAGCTGGATGGCTAGATGACTGTGTTGACTGGGTAGAAGAGCAGCATGAGCCACTGAAGGATGGGCGTCGTCGTTGTCCTTGACCTTTAACGTTGTTCTTCTTCACAACAGACGCCCTCTCCCACAACTCTTGATCGATAGACGGACGTGGAGTGCCTTCAGGATAGCGCTCATTCAATAAACGCTTATAAGTGTCCTGCATGTCATCATGTTAACAATTAAATAGTTAAAAATAAATTAATTTTGTAAGCATTAATTAAAGATCAAGTTGTTAAAATTTATTACCGCTATTTGGATAGCCTCAGGCAGACCATCACGGGTGGCCACGTACACATCCAACCAATGGATAGGCTGACCTTGAGACTGAGACTCCTATACAAAAATAACACAATATTACTAAGTAAAAATGGGATATATTTTCTACAATTCATGATTGAAAACATATTAAAACTTGTAAATACGTACCCTGGCAGTGATATGCTGCAACTGTGAAATACTGCCGCCCTTGTATGTTCCTTTAGCCTTTTCGCCTTCGGATACACCCGAGGCTCTGTTGGTGGCGGCAGTCTTCCGTCTTTTCACCCAGCTCTCAGCTCTCCATTGGGCACACATCTCAGCCCATATGGACTGGGTGCACCACCAGGGGTTATGCTCGTGCATATAATCTTCTCCCTGGCCTGGATGGTCGATCTCGGCATTGTGAATGGCTTTTTGTCGTTCTTTATTTAAGTTATCCTTGGTACGGACCGCGCACTTCTGCCAGAATAATGTCTGAATCACCGAAGCCTGCGCGTCCTCCCATCTATACCTTTTCTGCAAATAAAACAAATATAATAACATTACTAAAAATTATCATTTGAATATTATATTAATATAATCTGTCATAATTAATAAAAACATACCTGAAATTCAGTCCAAACTGCATCCTTATGGGCGAGAGGTGTGCTCGCCCATGTAATCACTGGCGTAGGCCAGTTCTGTAAGCATAATTGTGAAATGCACTTCACAATTTTACTATCTTGAAAATCACTACAATATACAGTAATTTACATTAAAATATATTTATAACAATGAAAATATTAAACCCTTATATATACACGATGTTTAACTTACGTGCTTTCTGGAGGAGGACGGATCTGTATAAGAATGCGATCATCCGGATTAGCCGGGGCCTTCGGCACATGATTAGGGCCCCGACCCAACCCGCGCTTTCGTGCTGCAGGTTCAGAAGACATCTATAAATAAAAAAAATTAGGATGTTAGTATGAAATTATGAATGACAATTAATTGTATGAATTAGTTAACTACGATTATCATAAGTGAAAGATACATAAACATGACTGCAAAATAGTTAACTACAACAACTACAAATGATATAGTTAAGGATATAGAGAACATTCCTATATAGAGAACATAAATGAAAGGTACATAATTATGAACTAAACATGAACATGAACATAAACATACATTTTGTACAATTATAACTAAACAACTACAAATGATATAGTTAAGGATATAGAGAACATTCCTATATAGAGAACATAAATGAAAGGTACATAATTATGAACTAAACATGAACATGAACATGAACATAAACATACATTTTGTACAATTATAACTCTTCCTCAATATCATTGTCTGATGAGTCAGAATCATTTTGTACAAGTATCGGAGATTCATAACCATCTTCTTCAGATTCTGTGTCAGTGTCAGTCAATAACTCTTCCTCAATATCATTGTCATCTGGCACAATAACTGTCTCGGGATCCAATTCATCAGGTTCATCTCCACCCTCTAACTGGATTACATCATTATTGTCCTCTATATTTATTATAGGAGGTCTCTGAAGCATTTCCTCTTGGTAGAAATCCTCGTCTATTACTTGGACATGACTACGCGCGGGAGTATGAATTACAACTTGCCAATCTGTAGGTGGTCTATCCCTTTTCCTAACAGGACTAGGAGTATAGTAAACTTGTACTGCTTGAGTTGGTAAAACAAACAGTTCGTTGGAGTACGCAGACCTATGGAGGTCAATATCGACGATTCCATGTCTGTCAACACGTATCCCTTTTTCTGAATCAAACCAACGACACTTGAACAAGTGAATATAACCCCCATACGTGCCCTTGTACGACAACTCTACGATTTCCTCCAACACCCCATAAAAGGCACGACCAAGCTCATTGTAACAATCTCCTTGGATACACACTCCAGAGTTCGTTGTTCTTTTACCGCGCCCATATGCCTTTGTGTGAAATTCACAACCATTTATTTTGTAACCATTGCGGGTGACTTGGTCCCTATCTGGTCCCATAGCTAGGACTTGTACATTAGCTGGAATCGTTGATCCCTCAGTCAAAGCCTACAAAAACTCCATCTTATTAAATGAAGTCATAGTTAACATGAAGTATATATATATATATATATATATATATATATATATATATATATATATACTACGTGCTTAAAAATTGAACTTACTTTGTCCTTTAGCCAAAATGCAAAGTTTTTATCCCGATTGATTTGAATATCTTTATCAGTTATGCCGGGATGCTTCACTTTTAACTCGTCATCGTACAATCTATACCATGTTATAAACATTAACATATTGGAATAAATTTTCAACTTAAAAGATAAATTATCAAGTTTACATGTGTACCTCACAAATTCGTCAGTTTCCTCGCAATTGAGAAGAATGTAAGTATGTGCAGCATGTAATTCTTGCTCAGAGAGGAATATGCGCTTCCCTTTTCCATAAGTGCGGCCCGATAGACCAAATACAGAGAGCCGACCATTTAGTTCAACATTTCCCCCATCATCATGTCTCGATACTCGATTGGCCTTTGTCAAGACTTCGTCCGAAAAATAGTCTGAGACAAACGTAGATATCTCATCGAAACTGTATGCCTCACATATCGACCCCTCAACATAAGCTCTATTCTTCACATTCCTCTTAAGGTTTCCCATCACCCTCTCGAAAGGGTACATCCATCTATATTGAACTGGACCCCCAACACGAGCTTCATAGGGAAGATGAATTTGTAAATGCTCCATGGAGTCAAAAAATCCAGGTGGGAATATTTTTTCCAGTTTACACGTGATCTCTATGATGTTATTCTCAAGTACAAACATGTCCTTCTCATTCAATGATTTTGAACACAAGTCTTTGAAGAAACGACTAAGATCCGTCAAAGCATCCCATATTGGTTTATCAAGCAGATCCCGAAATGCTATAGGCATGAGTCTCTCCATGAACACATGACAGTCATGACTCTTCATTCCTTGCAATTTTCCACCCGTAACACACCTTGCAATGTTTAACGCATATCCATCTGGTAGTTTCAGAGTCTTAACCCATGTGCACACATCTTCAACTTGCTTTTTGGACAATGTGTACCTTGCATGCGGTTTGACAATCTTACCATTAGGAGATTCATAAAGTTCTAATCTAGGACGCTTACAAATATCTTTCATGTCCAAACGTGCCTTATCGTTATCTTTTGTCTTCCCCGTAACATTCATCACAGTGTTAAACACATTGTCAAACACATTCTTCTCAATATGCATCACATCTAGATTATGACGAATCAAATTTGTAGACCAATATGGCAGTTCCCAAAAGATGCTTCTCCGAACCCAGTTATGAGATTCACCAAACCCATTGATTATGTTTGTGACAATAACCTTACCAAATGGGATAACTGGCAATCTCATCACACGATCTCGCATCTCTGTTCCCGACAATCGCGATGCAGGCATATCATTATCTACTTTCCCTTTCCTGAAGTGTTCTCTATTTCTTCGAAACGGGTGATCTACCGGTAAGAACCGACGATGACAGTCAAACCAACAAGGCTTTCGACCTTTTGATAGATTAAACGACTTTGTATGCTCCATACAATACGGACAAGCCAACTTCCCGTGTGTACTCCATCCAGCTAACATACCATAAGCTGGGAAGTCACTTATAGTCCACATAACCGCTGCCCTAAGGTTGAAATTTGTTTTCGTTCCAACATCCCAAGTCTGTACTCCATCCTCCCACAATACCTTCAACTCGTCTATAAGAGGTCTCAAGTAAACATCTAAGTTCTTTCCAGGACTCTCAGGACCAGGAACCACGAGTGAAAGAAACAAGTATGGCTGTTTCATACACATCCAAGGAGGCAAGTTGTACGGAGTAACAATCACAGGCCAACATGAGTACGGAACAGCTGAGTGGCCAAACGGATTGAAACCATCGGTGGACAATCCAAGCCTCACATTTCTAGGTTCCAATGCAAATCCAGGATGTGCTAAGTTGAAATCTTTCCAAGCCTTCCCATCTGCGGGATGATTTAGTTCTCCATCTTTAGCTGGAGATTTCGCATGCCAACTCATATGTTCAGCTGTTCTTGAAGACATGTACAATCTTTTTAGTCGATGTGTTATTGGAAAATACCTTAGAATCTTAAACGGTATACTTGATATTTTTGTAGTCACACCCTCTTTATTAGGCCTAAACCGATCATGACTGCAAAACGTGCACCTTGTCAACTGTTCATTTTCCTTATAAAACAACATGCAATCGTTGGGACATGCATCGATCTTTTGGTATCCAAGACCCAACTTCTTCACCATTTTCTTACAAAAGTAATAGTTACCAAGTAATTTCTCACCGTCAGGCAACATACTCTTAATGGCATTCAAGAGCGACTCAAAACACTCATGGCTCATGTTGTGATCAGCCTTGATGTTAAGTAATGTCGCCACTGCAGACAATATAGTGTGTTTGGTGCAACCATGCCACAATGGCTCGCTACCTTCGTCTAACAACTTAAAGAAGTCTTTGGCATCAGAATTCATAGGTTGCTCTCTGCCTTGCTTCCAATCAAAATCTGGCCCTGCAATATCATGAACCATTTCATTCATACGATGAGTACTACTGCCTGAATTGTATACTTGTGTGATGCCACCATCTCTTCTCTGCCCATGTGCCCACCAGCATTCTTCGTAATTTCTCATGAACCCAGAAATAAGTAAATGATAGTTTACCATGTCTCTGTCCATATAATTTACATTCTTACACTTCAAACATGGACATCGTATCTGCGACTTACCATTCATACATTCCGGATGACTATACGCATACTCCAAAAATACTTGGCAACCAGCTCTAAATTCAGCTGTAGCACCTATCTGGGCACTTGACTTTCGTCGTGCCATCCAACTACGGTCTGAATAGAGGTCCATGATTCCACGATACCTATGTTGACATGAATTATTGTATTCCCTTGTTAGAGATTTACTATTCAGATCAATCCCATTTATGATGCTTATAAATACATATAGATGTATATGTACATATATAACATGAGTGTGCATCATATATGATTATTCGGGAATTGAATAAGGATAAATACCAAAACAACCTAAAGACAATAGATTCCTAGGGATAAAATATGAATCATTGTATCATGCATGCTCAACATATGCATTGGGACAAGTCTAAATTACTCGACCAATGAAAAAATTTCGACAGTCTCCTTTATAATATGGACTATCCACATGCACGAGGACATGCATACTTGACTATTTGTAGGCATATAAGAGCAACAAGAATGTATAAGAATCTCTTGAACCTTCTTCTTGATTGAATTATGGATAAAATTAATTCCTAGTTATGTTTTATGTCATACTCATGTTCAAGTTATTGGATTGGTATAAGTATGATCATATATTGCAACCAAGGTTTTGGGTTAAGCCCTAATGTTCAAGTTATATAGCCATTTGACTTATATATGAAAAAAATTCGGCAGAGTCTCCCCTATAATATGGACTATCCACATGCACGAGGGCATGCATACTTGACCAATTTCAGGGCATAATTTAGGAGAATCCAATATTAGTAGCAACAATAAGAAGCCCAAAAATTGTCCCAATTTCAGCAATATCAACAACAATTTATCTAAATTTCAGCAATAATATATTCAGCAGTAATGTTGTATTCAAAATTTTTCCAAATTTTAGCAACTGTTAGTCAGTAATAAAAAATTATCCAACTTCAGATAATCTCATATTAAAACATGAATCTTTCTAATACCACTAGTAGTATTACGTACTCTAGGAAGTTGGAAGAGAAGCTGCATAAATTTAATTTGGAGGTTCATATGCTAGCTGAACAAATCCTAATATTCACATATTTTAATTTCATTTACTGTTTACAAAAGTACATGAATTTTTTTGTAATTTTATTCCAAAAATACAAAATTATAATAGTAGGGCAATTTGGAGTTTAAACTAGACTTCTTCCTTAATTCAACTAGTGAAGGAGCTTGACAAATTCAAAAAGCCAATATCAATTGACTATTAAATAATCCTTGGCTGGTTCATGGCTTCATGCAATAGACGGCCCGGTCCTTTCAATTAGTCAAAGACAATGATAACATATCTACCATTTTTAAACTTCTTTCTACAAGTCCATTATTCGTGCATGACTGATATATAAAAATTAAAGAATATCTAAAATTTCTATACAACAACTTGTACTTCTATTTCATTAATAAAAATAAATATCAACTTGCACTTTAATATAAATAAAAAAAAATTAATATTATGGTTGTGATTGTCACAGTTTATTGGTTGTGATAAAGGTAAATACGATAAAGGATCTGGGTTACCGGCGGTGGTGAAGGCGTCGGCCGGTGATGTCAGAGGTGAAGGCGTCGGCGGCAGTCTTCCTCCCTCTTCTCGCTCCCCCTACTCCCTCTTCTCTCTCTTCTTTTTTCCCTCTTTTTTTTCTTCTGTTCTGGATCGAGAGTGACGAACTGATACTGGTTTATTGAAATACATCAGCGACCGCTATCAGCGACCGCGTGCGGTCGCTGATTTTAAATGATGTGGAAGTATCAGCGACCGCAGTCGGTCGCTGTTATATAGTGGTCGCAAACAAGTAGCGCGCCAACATTTCCAGCCAAATTTTTGGAGGTAAAAATGAACCTACGACCGAATAGCGACCGGGATCGGTCGCTAAAATAATCTAGCGACAACATTCAAGGTCGGTCGCTAATGTTGGTCGCTAAAAATGCTATCTGCGACTACAAAATGCGGTCGCTGATAAGTTCGGTCGCTGTTAGAGCATTTTCTTGTAGTGGACATCAAATATCTTAGTGATCTGCTTTAACCATGTCTCTGCCTTAAGTGGTTCTGGCTTTCCCAAAAACTCCGGCGGTCCCAGCTCCTTGAACTGCTTAGCAGTGACCAGCCGTGGGTTGCTATTATTTCCACCTGCATTTTGAACAGAAATCTCTCTCGCATGATGTTGCATGAATTGCATAAAGCCTCTGAACATCTCATAGTTCATCATCTGATCGGTGTTATAATTTACCTGAGGACTATTGTCTTCCTGTTGCACATTATTCTGGGTATTGATCGTTGGTGACTCAACGGTCTCATGTGCTTTATTGATGATCTCAACATTTTCGGATGCCATTTTCAAATACTGCCACAAAACAAGGGTTATGTAACATATCACATATTATCCCTATACTCTGACCGACCAATTAAAAACCAAATAAACTTAGGTAGGTCATACTAGCAAAGGAATTCCCCGTCTCTCCCCTCCTAGTTCTTGTCTCACATCTCAGCCAGGGATCATATCCCTAAGCTTTGATACCAACTGTGACGCCCCCAAAATAGGTATACATCACCTATCTTGGTTCGCCAAATACATGGTACAGAATACAAATACAATCTTAAATATACAACAAAAGCTATGAGTTTTAATACAAATATTACCTTCTAGACAATATCCACTCTCAATGGAGTCTTCATAGACAATATACAAACTCAAATTCAGTCCTCATTACATTTATTGTTACACTATTTAACAGAATAGTGAGGACTACTAATACTATCATCTGGACCATCACTCCGTTCCCCGACTAGTCCCTGCTACGTTCTCATTTCCTGAAGAGAACAATGAAATAAAGGGTGAGCTCAACTAGCCCAGTAAGAAATATTATGACTAAGATAATGCAGGATAAATTATCATTAGCCTTCAACAATGTTAAACTGATAAAATACAATAGACAACAAGTTTAACTGCAGCAGAATAAGCAATCCATTAAAAGAGTCAAGTAGAGAATAAAATCTACTATCTTTTATGATTTAAAAAGTTTTTCATCACTTTTATCGCTGAGACTCAGCTTAATAAATAATCCACATCATCCCTGCGCTACGGCTAAGGATATTCGTTAGGGTCACGACCACAAATTATCCATGCACTACGGGCCAAGGATATTCGTGTATTCATCAATGGTCATGATCATGCCAACAACTGTCCATCAATGCACTACGGGCCAATGAGGACTTTTACCACATCATTTGTAACATTACGATCATGATTGCACCGAATAATCCCTGGTCATAATCATACCAAGTCCATCTATGCACTACAAGCCACAGATGACTTTCAAAAAAATATAAACATGAGGATGATGACAACGATATAAGAATTCAATAAAACAAGTTCAAGAATTAATTTAACCAAGAACTAATAATATCCAAGTTGTCAACATGATACTTCTTTGTAAAGTAAAATTCAAGAATGCTCAGAAGAATATTTCCATGAAAAGATATTGGATGAAACGCAAATATCAAGGATATTCCACTAATTTCATGGAGTATAGAAATCAAAACTTTAACCAACTGAATATAATAAAGAATGGAATAACAACAGAAATGCATTAATTAGTAAAGTGTAAACAATTAAAATGAATTATTTATAAGTTTAAGAAATGATTAAAATATTGTGGTAATATTAATAATATTAGATTATGAGATTATTAAGTGATTTAAAACATATGGATTAAGGTGTTATGAAATCATTGATTTATGAATCTTACGTTTGAAATTAAATGCAGTTGCTGATCATATTATTTTTATTATCATATATATAACATTTTTATAATCCCGGTGATGAAATTTCTCTTTGACTTAAGTGTAAAGATGGGTAGATTATTGGTATGATCGTGACTATGGGTTCTCTTTGGCCAGTAGTGTAAAGTTGAATTATTGAATGGCATGATCATGACCATTGAATATATAATTGAATATCTTTAGCTTAAAATACAAATGTGAATTGATCAACATGATTATAATTATTGTTTATATAAATTCTGAAATGATTATATATTTCTTTGAGATATGAATATCTTTGGCCTGTAGTGCAATGATGACTTGTTGTTGAATATCTTTGGCATGTAAGTACAAAGATGACCTGTTGTTGAATATCTTTAGGCCTATAGTGCAAAGATGACCTGTTGTTGAATATCCTTGGCCTGTAGTGTAAAGATGAACTGTTAATGAATATCTTTGGCCCGTAGTGCAAAGATGAATTTATGATTATGAACATGAACTATAATTTGGTATAACCATGATCTTTGATGTTTCAGGTAAAGACAGGTGATGAAAATTATCTTCGTCCTGGAGGAGAAGAGGAATTTAGAATCACAATTACGATTATGAGTTATTCATATGATTGTGGAAAGGAATTGTTGATTGATGCTACAAGGATAAAATATTGTTGGTGGACTTTTAACATAAGAATATAATAGACATTATGGTCTATTTGACTCTTCTAATAGGTTGCTCGTTCCGCTGCAACTATGGTTGAAAAGTTTTATCATCTACCATATGTTCTAAATCTCTGATTTATTACTGATGAAGGCTATTTATAATTTAATTATCTTTAGTCATGATATTCTTTACTGAGCTAGTTGTGCTCATCCTTTTGCTACACAATTCCTTTCAGGTAATAAGAGTGTAGCTGGGTAGAGCGGGGATAACAGGGGAATAGAATGGCGGTCTATAGCTGCCGAGGTTCTCCCTAAATAGTATGGAAATAATTTTATTGAGAAATTTAGATAAATGTGTTGTATTGTATACATCATTTGATATTTAATTTTGGTGAACTGAATAGGGTGAGGCGAACCCAACTTTGGAAGGGTGTTTTGCCACTATCATACAAGATGTCTAATGACATACAACCACATGTTATCATAAGACAGGGTTGTGCACATCCACTTGCTGAGTATATGTACGAGCACTACTTGTATGATCTTGGAGTTTGGTTGAAACATAATGTTCAATCGCAGACTGGTGGAGATAGTTATATGTCAAGAGAAGACTCACAATTGGAAGGAACATAATAGTAATCTTCACATTTTTCTTTGGGATTTATTGGATCAACCAAGGATAATTCTCTAGACATATGATATCTATCATAACTTAGATTCATGGCCTCTTATGTACGAAGGTTTCCTTGAGCACTTCCCAAAGATTTTATTTTCTAAAACAGTTCTAGATTGTACCTTTATGTAAGGTATCACTGTGAGGTGTTGTCCATAGTTGGGACATGAGTCACAATTGGTATTAAAACTCACAGTATATGTGTTGTTGTATTTTGCACGACAATTGTAGTAATAAAGTTGTAGTTGTTTTCTATACCATGTATTTGGCGACTCAGAATAGGTTGGATGGATTGGACCTATTTTGGCGGCGTCACAGTTGGTATCAGAGCTTAGGGATATGATCTCTGGCGGAGATCCGGGATTAGAACTAGGAAGGGAGAGAAGAGTAATATCCTTCGCTAGTGTGTGTCCTACCTAAGCTTATTTGTTGGTCAGTCATAATGTTGGGATATTATGTGATATGTTAATTTGTTCAATTAACCCTTGTTTTGAAGCTGTATTCTAGAATGATATCTGAAATACAAGATATGAGCAATGGAGATATCATGATGACAGAGAAGATGGAATCTGAAATGAAAGTAAGGTATTCTCAACTCTTTGAAATACCAGGTACGTAATATTCGGGGACGAAATTTCATAAGGAGAGAGATTGTAAGACCCCGAATTTTATGAAATAAAAGTATTTAATTTTCCTATTTAGTAAATGGTTAAATTGATAAAAAGTAAAGTTAAGGGTGATATATATAAAATTTTCAAAATACGTAAGTGGTTATAAAATAATCATTTCTGTCGGGGAATATTCGTTCTGTCGTGGAATAATCTTATTATCAGGGAATATTCGTACGAAGGCTCAGTCATTTATGGGCCCCATAATAGAATAACTGTCGGATGAAGAAAACGACAAGTTTGAGTTTTTATAAATAACGACGTAGTAGTTACCGTTAACACTGTTGGATTACCTAGTGGTTAAAATACAGTAATACGTGTGGGTTCACAGTAGCACACGGTATTACACAGTATTTTTTGAATTATTGATTCTTATGTAAGAAGGCACTAATCAATAATTGTTACAGTAATTACTGTTCAATATTTTATTTTATTGATTCAATAATTGTTGCGTTGATATTTTATATTATTGTTGTCTCAAAAATTGTCACTGCACAATATTTCCATTATCAGATCAATAATTCATAGTATTTAGATAATATTTTTAGATAAAATTATTGGCAATGTCTAGAAAGTTCTGTTAAGGAGAGGTTTGGTCACCTAATTGCGCGCCAGTAAGGAGAAATTCTTATCGGAAAGCCCCCTCTTTCCTGGGAACCACCTGGTTGTTAGTATTGTGATTCTGTAATATTATTTGTGAATAATTAATTATTGATTTATATGATAATGAAATATTTATTTTATGCGGATATAAATGATGGATTTATTTATGTGGATATAAATGAAGGAATTAATGTTGAGATATTTTATCAGTATTTTGTCAGATTGGAGGTATTAAAAGATCAATCGGTGTTCTTAAAGCTCTATTGCGTGAGTTATAATTTTTAATCTGACCGTTGAATCATTGTGATTTTTGGATATGTTATACATATATAAGTTGAGTATATGTCCACAAATTTTGAACCGTTAAAAATGAACTTATGATTTTTTATAAATTTTAAGAGGTGACTGATTCGAAAATTAGGTTTATAAATAATTTTGGTGAAAAATTCTAAAATGCATGGGCCCCACCTATGGTTGGTGAAGAAATGTGCTGAAATTCTAATTCAAATGTGGTGGGTGGCAATAGTAGCAGGTAAAGCCATCAGGTAGCAGGTCAAGTCTGCTTCGGCGTGCTAACATTTTCCTATAAATTGAGGGCTAAGTTAGAATTGAAAATGTAGCAGCCCCGAATCCGGGCCCCAAATCACCGCGGATTCGGTACACTAATTCTTTCACTATTTGCGGAAGATATAAACATAAATTATTTATACAATACATTACACACTATTCCCCAAGGTCGAGTAACCTTAACTTATTACACAATTCATAAACTATGTATCACACAATAATATTTATCAAAGTATATTATTACAAAATAGCCGCACTTTATATCCAAGCTGAACTTGGCATTATCTTTTCCTGTATTCGAACGCATTCGCCTTATCTGCAATATTTTATCATGATATAGCAAGGGTGAGCATGAAAGTTGCCCAGCAAGTTTAGATACAACAATATAACGATATATCATGATTGAAGAGTATGAATAATAAGCTGGCTATAATCCATCAATATGATTGAGAACTAGCACGAACAAACTTTTGACTGAACAAGTTTTAAACATGAACAAACATTTCTGAACCAACTGGTAATGAAGGTGATCAGCCTTTCATACCTGACTTATACATGCAAGATGTACAGAGTACAATTTTCATGGCAATCAGTAATGATTAACCATAAGCTTAAATAAAACACTCTTAGTAGAGTTTAGTAAAAAGAAACTTGTCTGAATCGTTGATTATCGCAACACAATTTAATAACGCTTTACCCGAAGACCTAATATTAGTAATATAGATCTCCAATATTAGAATAATATCATCACAGTATAATATTGTTATATTTATATCCACAAAATAACCTAAACACAACACATAAGCCTATCAGTCTATAACACACATAAGACTAGGTATCAAGTCAAACTATTGTAGTCTGAGTTGAACCCGACACAACTCTAACATCCCGACGGTCTAGTCGGACTTTTATCGAGTTTAAGTTCAATTAAACTCTTGCTTAAACACTTAACAATTATCACAGATAATTTTCTTAGCAGTCAAAATAATTTTCATTGACTCATAATAATTTTCAAATAATTATTATCATTTATCAACATTTTTCAATCATTAAAACGTATTTAAATGAATTAAATAACACATAATTTCTTAATCATTAATATTCATTTAATATAAAATATTAATAAAAATTATTACATAATATTATAATATAATTATAATATATCAAAGTATTTTTACTACCTGAAAATCATAATTATATGATTTTTAAACACTTAAATCCATTACCCGATAATTAATATTAATATTAAAATATTAATATTTTCATGCCAAAATATCAAAAGTTATATTTTATAACTTAAAATATTTTTATAACACTTAAATCATTTTTATATGATTTTTAAAACATTAATTCTATTTTCCATAATTTATTTAATATATTTATTAAATAAAATAATTTCCATTAATAATAAATTATTAATAAAATTCATCACAAAATATCAAAAGTCATCAAAAATAACTTAAAATATTTTCTTATACAATAATATTATTTTTCATGAATTAAAACCATTTTTAAATAATTTATTTAATATTATAATTAAATAAATAAATACCTTTTATATTCCAAAAATATTAAATATTTTTAAATATACCCAAAATAATTAAAAACTATTTTTCAAACTTTAAAATAATTTTTCAGAATTTATTATGTATTTTTAATAATTAAAAACTATTTTTTTTCTAATTTTTAATTAATTTTCTGAAATTTCCAAAATTAAGCGTCGCTAAAGGGACCCTATAGCGACAGAACCATCGCTATAGGTGTTCTTGGTGTTCTTGATGCCTGCCCAGATCTTCAAGTCAGATGCGAGGGTGGGTGGTTTGACCAACAATTAATCTGGGTTCGGGTCAATTTATGGGTTAGTTTGAAGTGTGATCGTCTAGTAAGTATGTAACACTACAACACCCAACCAACATCTCAATCATAACACAACATCACAGCAAGATCTAAGCTAGCCAAATGTCTGACAACGCTGTTCTTCATTTCTGGGTTTTCCAGAAAATGAAGAACAGTTAAGGGTACTAGTTTTCGATCCTTATAAATGGTATTCTGTAATTTGTTTGGGTGAACTATTGGTTCCATTGTGTAGACCACATGACAGAGTACAACTTGAGTACTCTACATCAACATAACAACATCATATCTGAGAGATCTAGTCCGGTCAAAGTATGGGTCAGGCACTGTTCTTCACGATTTCTGGGTTTTCCAGATTTCGTCAAGAATAGTCGGTCAAAGCTATTTTGACCAAGTGTATCTTGGACCCTATGAACGATCTAGTGGTTCTGATGGATTAGATGTGTAGTATAAATGTCAATCTACAATATTAAAACAACAACATGGCCAAAAGACAAAACCGACTGCAAGATCAGAAGCTTGCAAAAGCTTGTCAGAAATTTCTGGAAATTCTGGGCATTTTCTAGGTTGCCCAGAAAATCATTTTGTGTTCGGTCAACTCACTTTGACCATTTGTAACTTGCGATCTACACAGGATCTGGACCTGATTCAAGTTTCAGATTAAAGACAACATATCACACTACAGATTCATTACATAAAATACATAAAACACTTAACACACACGGATCTAAAGGCCCTGACATTGACTTGTCAGATCTTATTTTTCTTTTTTTTTCAGATTTGAGAAACCTTTAAATTCGTGCACTTTGATGTTATGGGTTCGTGATTTATCAACCCAGATCATCAATTAACACCCTATTACACAACTTTGAACAATCAATTCCAACAATTAACAAAGAATTAAAGGATTTCAAGATTTAGGATTTTTACCACTTTTTGCTTTGATTTTTGATTTTGATCCTTTGCTGCTGATCTTGGATTTCTAAGACTTGATCATAGCTCAACTTTTAACTCTCTCTCACTCTAGATTTCGAAATTTGAGGAGAGAGAAGCTCTTGGTGAAAATGAAAAATGAAGGTGGCCTTTTCTCTCTCTTTTAATCCAATTAAATGATGTGATTCAATGCATGTTGCTGATTTGCTAGCAATGTAGGCTGATTTGCTAGATATATAGGCCATACAAAGTCAATATTAGGTCACCAAATAAAGTGGATAGCAATTTCTACAAGTTAGCACATTTAAAAAAAATATAAAAGGGCATTTTGGTCTTTTCTTTTTTTTCTATATTCTCATTTGTTGTAAACCCTTAGGGTTTAGGGTTTGGACATTTTAGGGTTTAGGGTTTAACTATTTAGGGTTTAGATTTTAACCCATAAGTATTTAGTAACTTGGATTTTCAAAAAATTTCTAATTAGAATAAAAAATAGAAAATTTTGATTTCTAAATTATAATTAGGGCTTTTTAATTATATCATAATTTCCTAATCGTAAATCAATCTTACTAATTAGGACTAATTTATCCTAATTAAAATTGCTAATTAAGCACTTAGGGTCAAAATTGTACATTACGTTTCAAAACCACATTTTAGGGTTTTTAAATAGAAAAATAATATTTCAATTTTAGAAATTAGATTTCCTAATTAGATTAGGGTTTCTAATAACTTGACAATCAGGATTTATATTTCCTAATTAACATTGCTAATATAGCAATTAAATCCACCACTGCACAATTAGAGTTTCTGACGGAACAATTAGGGTTCCAAAAATTAGAAATTAGGGTTTGTTAATTAATTAACATTTACCCTAATTAATACTTAATTATTAGCACTAAAGCATTAAAATTCTCCATTAATTTCCCTGATTAGGGTTTCAAATTACCGAAATCTGAAATTAGGGTTTCCAGATCGGGTATTATGATTTTCTAATAATCAATTCGGGTTTCAGGTAATTCATTAGGATTTTCCCTAATTAATTTATAATTAATAACGTTAAACCTTATACATATCATTGCTTTCCCAATCTAGGGTTTTTAATATCCGAATTAGGATTTCGTACTCCCGGAACTGAAACTAGGGTTTCCAGAACCGATTTCTTGGATTTCTTATTAATCGCTAGGGTTTTCTAATCGAACGTTAAAGTTCTTAATATATAATTAGGGTTTGCTACAGATATCATTTATCTGGTCAACCCTTGTCCCTTAACCATATTCTGAACACAAACATAACCATAAACACAAAACGAATTCACATAAATCCTTAATCCTGAATAATTCACCTAAATCGTTCACCGAATTTTGAAATCCTCAAAATTCAATCCCAATAACATCAAACGTACACACTTATTTTCTGTCTAGGTCTATTATTGACCTTAAATCAATCATTTAAGATTTTAATAATTTGTCTAAATTCTAGGATTGTCACAGAAAATCACACTAGAAACATAAGTTTTCTCTCTCTATATTATCAAGCATATTTTGTGAGTATTTAGGTACTTTGAGAGTTGCTAATCAGTGAAAGTTTCCTTCAGCGTCATATCCGATATTCCAGTCAGAAGTACTGCTCTTTTGAGGGAAGGGAATTGTAAATGATGGTAAGGGATTTTAAGGGTTATTATGTTTATCATGTTTCGTAATTTTTCTGACCTTCAAAAATTCTGGAAAAATTTGAAATGATAATTTGATGAGTTTCCTTAATTGTGTCCAAAAATAGCAATTTTTGGATGTATAGATTAGGAGTTATGGATTTTATGAGAAAAGAATATTTTTGGATTAAAGTACAATTTATGATAAATGTCTAAATATTCGACAGTTTTGGCCATATGAAAAATAGTAAATGAATTTTAAAAATTCTGAGAAAAATATATGTTCAATATAGGACTATGTTATGCTAATCCTAGAAAAGAAATATTTTTGGTACTGATTTGGTATTTTTCATGAAAATGGAATAGTTATGAGTAAATGAATTAAATACGTTATGTGAAGTAAGAAAATTAGAAAATATAATTTTATGGCTTGAGAATCATATATGAGGTATATGCAGATTTTTGATGAGGGTTTTGGTTATTGGTGATGAAATCTTATGAGTTTGGCATTTTAGGATGATTAAATGCATTAATTAGTAAAGTGTAAATAATTAAAATAAATTGTTTATAAGTTTAAGAAATGATTAAAATATTGTGATAATATTAATAATATTAGATTATGAGATTATTAAGTAATTTATAACATTTGGATTATGGTGTTATGAAATCATTAATTTATGAATCTTACATTTAAAATTAAATGCAGTTGTTGATCATATTATTTTTATTATCATATATATAACATTTTTATAATCCCGGTGATGAAATTTCTCTTTGACTTAAGTGTAAAGATGGGTAGATTATTGGTATGATCGTGACTATGGGTTCTCTTTGGCCAGTAGTGCAAAGTTGAATTATTGAATGGTATGATCATGACCATTGAATTTATAATTGAATATCTTTAGCTTAAAGTGCAAAGGTGAATTTATAATTAAATAGTCTTTAGCTTAGCTACTATGCAACCACGCGTATCAAATCCACACCATAATATTCAAAAATATATTTCGAAAAAAATTAATCTTTATTTATGAAAGTTGGGGTCTTACAGATGTGATCCATCTTAGACTCGAGCTCGAGTAGAAAGGCTCGCGAGTTACTCGTTGTAAAAACGAGTCGAGTAACTCCGAGTCGAGTAGTATCGAGTAATTTATCGAGTCAAACTTGAGCAGTCTTAGAAATTATCAGTTCGAATTCGAGTCGAATCTAAACACAATTTTCTGATCTAAGTCAAACTTGAGCATTAAGGTGTTTGGATCGACTCAGGCTCATTTTCACCCCTACATTTATAGCACATGGCTCTTAACAATTCAAAGGTTCTAGCAAATGCATGAAAGTCTCGTCCCAAAAAGAATGTCTCACTTTATTTTATACTCCAAAACTATTTAATAAGTACTTCCAACAAAGCTATTTGGATGAAGTAAAATGAATTAATTGCTTAAGTTATTAAGCCATCATTTAATACTCCCATGCACATATATAAATATATACATATATATACGAATACATATATATATATGTATAAAATATTTTGCCCCAATTTGAGAATGATTTTGTTTTTGAAAAATAATAGGAGATTTTCTTGCCTTAGCAAATGTAATTATACGAACTAATTTATTTAACACTTGATATTAAATTATCAAAGTTAAGAAAATCAATTTAATGAGATTTAGAAAATATTTTAGGTCAAAATAAATAGGATAATTAAAACAATTATAATATAAATCCTATAAAGAGGATTCTATCATTTTAATTAATTGTTTAATAATTATTGTTATCATCAAAATAAACCTAATTGTCAGATACCCAACACGTATGAATGCAAAGATTATGTAAAAATATGAATACTTATACATTTTTATATTATTTAAAAGAGTAAAATACAGTGACACCCCTTCTATATAACCATAATAACGCTCATCTCCCCTCTAGTTTTTTATGTAACAGTTAGTACCCTGCCAGTTTTTAGGGTTGACTAAATAGATAAAGTTACGTATTTATCCTTGTATATTATCAAATTTTAATTCCTAAGTAATATACATATATATATATATATAGGGCCCCATTCAAGAGAAATCTGCTTAAATCACATTACTTCCTTAAAGAGCATTCTATTTAAAAGGCTTCG
The DNA here is from genome assembly GCA_020205505.1 of Panax japonicus. Lineage (NCBI taxonomy): Eukaryota > Viridiplantae > Streptophyta > Magnoliopsida > Apiales > Araliaceae > Panax > Panax japonicus. The sequence goes on from CM035106.1 coordinate 49,735,085, forward strand.
TGTTTTTAAGTTTGACGCCCCCAAAATAGGTATTCATCACCCATCTTGGGTCGCCACTTACATGGTACATAAATTCAAATACAATTTAATTATACAACAGTCGTGCAAAATACGACGATATATATACTGTGAGTTTCAATTCAAATATTGTAACGTATATAATACGAAAATATTCATACTCAAATTAATACATGCCATATAAAGTACAATAACAAATATTTCAAGTCTCCAAAGGGACACGAGAAGATTTACGTTCTTTTCATTTTACTGCGGTGCAATTTTGATGCTTTCAGGGTCAGGGTTCTCATCACCCTATTGTTGTTCACCAAAATCAATTATTAAGTGACGTATAAATATGACACACACATCTTAGTTTCTCAATACAATTATATATTGCATGTCATGCCATAGTGAGGACTACTAATGCTATCATCTCGACCTTAACTCCATTCCCCGACTCGTCCTAGCTATATTCTCATTTCCTGAAGAGAACAGTGAAAGAAAGGGTGAGCTCAACTAGCCCTAGTAAGAAATATTATGACTAAGATAATGCAGAATAAATTATCATTAGTTTTCAATAATGTTAAACTGATAACATATAATAGACATCAAGTTTAACTGCAGCGGAATAAGTAATCCATTAGAAGAGTCAAGTAGAACATGATATCTACTATCTTCTATGATTTAAAATATTTTCAATAATTTTTATCGCTGAAACTCAGCTTAATAAATAAACCATATCATCGAATCATCCCTTCACTATGGGCCAAGGATATTCATTAAATCATCAATGGTCCATGACTATACCGAATAATCCTTGGTCATAATCATACCAAGTCCATCTCTGCACATAAGCCAACGATATACAACAATAAAATCAATAATCAACAATCCATCTTTGCACGTAAGCCAAAGATATACAATTCAATAATCATAGTCTATCTTCGCACGTAAGCCAAAGATAACTTTCATCTCCATATAAACATGAGGATGATGACAATGATATAATCATTAATCAAACTAAAACAATGATAAATATTAAAGATTTTAAATTTATCCAAATATTATCAATCACTTAATAAACTCATAATCTAATATTGTTAATATTATAACAATATTTTAATCACTTCTTAAACTTATAAATAATTTATTTCAATTATTTATACTTTACCAAATAATGCATTTAATCATTCAAAAATACCATACTCATAAGATTTCATCACCAATGATCAAAATCCCTTATCAAAAATCTGCATATACCCTATATAGGAAAATATAGTTTCGATAATTGCACATTTTAGGGCTCGAAATATTACAATACAATACCTCCAACTTTTCTTTCATTTTTAATTTAGTCCTGCAAGTATTATCAAACTTGCACCACCTCCCCTAATAGTAAATAATGTCAATAAATAGTTCAATCATGTGATTCAATAGTACACACATGTGAATAAATAGTTATATAAGCATGTGAATAAGTAACAATTAATTGCTCATTTATCTAATTAATTACCCGATTTATCAATATAACCCCCTAGACATCAATTATCATCAGAATAGATGTCGATTTCCACTAAAACGAATAATCCCAATACAATGGAACTATCAAATTCATCTTTAATCAACACGAACTTATTCATCATTAATATTATAACTCACAATATTTAACAACCAGGTCGTTCCCAAGAAAGAGGGGGATTTCCAATAAGGATTTCTCCCTATTGGCGCGTAATTAGGTGACCAAACCTCTCCTTGACAGAACTTCTAGACATTGTAAATATTGTAATTTAATAATATGAATAACTTTGTCGTCTCAATTATTGATTTAATAATATATCATATAATGCAGATGATACTGTGACAATAATCGAATCAATAATATGAGAGATATGATGGAGCAATTACTGTAGCAATAATTGAGTATAACTGAGTGACTTATCACTGTAAGCATCAATAATCAAAGATATTGTACAATACCATATGCTACTGTGCAACCACGCATATTACTGTACTTTTATCAATTTAACCATTTACTAAATAGAATAATAATTATAAAAATTGAATACTTTTATTTCATAAAATTCGGGGTCTTACATTAAGTCTCTTTCCTCACTCAGTGATGCGATTGAGCTCTCAATCTAATTCCGATGGCTTTCGAATATGCACAAAACTTCTCCAAATCTTCTGAAAAATTGCACCATGCCACTAGAAATCGAAGTCAAAGCCTCGGTTCGTAACCCGTCATCCCCTCCAGAAAATCGATTGCTGTAAAACATCGAAGCCCTAGAGTTCCTTCTCAAGCCCTTGATTCAAAAAATTGAAGCCCTATAATCGAGTGCTCTCAGTCGTCTAACGACACCGAGTTCTTTCTCCATTCGAATCTTCCCAGAGTACAAAGAACTAAGAGATGTTGTGACACCCCCAAAATAGGTATACCTCACCCATCTTGAGTTGTCAGATACATGGTACAAAATTCAAATACAATCTTAATTATACAACAGTCGTACAAAATACGATGACATATATACTGTGAGTTTTAATACAAATATTGTAACATATATAATACGACAATATTCATACTCAAATTAATGCATGCCATATAAAGTACAACAGCAAATATTTCAAGTCTCCAAAAGGACACGAGAAGATTTATGTTCTCTTCAATTTACTGTGGTGCACTTTTGACTGCTTTCAGGGTCGGGTTCTCATCACCCTATTGTTGTTCATCAAAATTAATTATTAAGTGACGTATAAAATACGACACACACATCTTAGGTCCTCAATACAATTATATATTGCATGTCATGCCATAATAAAGACTACTAATGCTATCATCTGGACCGTCACATCCATTCCCCGACTAGTCCCAACTATATTCTCATTTCCTAAAGAGAACAATAAAAGAAAGGGTGAACAATATTATGACTAAGATAATGCAGAATAAATTATCATTAGTCTTTAAAAATGTTAAACTGATAAATACAATAGACATCAAGTTTAATTGCAGCGGAACAAGCAATCCATTAGAAAAGTCAAGTAGAGCATAAAATCTACTATCTTCTATGATTTCAAAAGATTTTCATAAACTTTATCGCTGAGACTCAGCTTAATAAATAAACCACATCATCCCTGCACCACGATTAAGGATATTCATGTATTCATCAATGGTCATGATTTTGCCGAATAATCCCTGGTCATAATCATACCAACAACTGTCCACCAATGAACTACAGGCTAATGAGGGCTTTTACCACATCATTCATTACATTACGATCATAATTATACCAAATAATCCCTGGTCATAATCATACCAAGTCCATCTCTGCACGTAAGCCAAAGATGACTTTCATCACAATATAAGCATGATGATGACGACAATAATATAAGCATTAATCAAACGAAAACAAGGATAAATATTAAAGACTTTAAATTTATCCAAATATTATCCATCACTTAAATAACTCATAATCTAATATTGTTAATATTATAACAATATTTTAATCACTTCTTAAACTTATAAACAATTTAATTTAATTGTTTACATTTTACCAAATAATGCATTTAATCATTCAAAAATATCATACTCATATAATTTCATTACCAATGATCAAATCACTCATCAAAAATCTGCATATACCTTATATAGAATTTTCAAGCCCTAAAATCCTATTTACCAATTCTTCAACTTCACATAACATATTTAACTCATATGTTTGAAACTAAACCATTTTCATGAAAAATTACCAAATTAACTTATTATTTTTCTATCCTTTGTCCAAACATATATACATATATTTCATACACAACAAGTATTTTTTTATAATTTTTCAACTCTCTTAAGTATTTTTCAAAAATTAATTTCGAATTAATTCCTTAAGAAATTAGCTACCTCAAGTTTAACTCCAGAAATTCCCAAATCTTGGCAGGATCTTACACCTGTTAGCGTGAGCTTCCAATTTAATTTCATGGTCATCGGAGTTATAAAACTCCGATTATAGCAGTTTTTCGTCAGAAAACTTAAATATTGAAATGGTCATAACTTGCTCATTTTAAGTCGGAATGAGCTTATTTTTGGACAGGAGGTACTTTATACCATATATTTCCATGTCCCGAAAGGCCAGAATTTTTCTCATAAATTAAGTGGCCGAAAATGTCCCTTTTAAATTTATGGGCAAGTAGCTTTTTGGTACTTTGCAGTTTTTTGACTCCTTTGCTAAAATTAGTCCACACGAAAATCTACAACACCTTTTCCAGTGATTCCACTTGGATAAGTTAGAAAACTCATAGATCTAACCCTAGAACTTGACCATGCTCAAAAATTCGAATTATAATAGGAGATATGGTCAATTGAATTTTATGTTCCATTTTCACCAAAAGTCTGATTTTCAACTCTTTATGATTTCTAAGAAACTTACATGTTTTCACATAATAACCAACATAACTCATCATAACACTTACTAATACTACATATACCCATGATTTTCATCAGTCCAATGCTTTTATTATGACTTTCATCATAATCAACAGTCCAATGCTTATATTATGACTTTCCAGAATTTTTGAGGGTCAGAAAAATTACGAAACTGCAAATGGATTTTCACCCGCCATGCGGAAATCCACGTAGGCAAATCATTTCAACAATTTAATAAGGAATGAAATACAAAGGACCATTCACCATGCATGTGGTAAGCCACATATACAGGTTATTCCAACAGAATAATAAAGAATGGAATAATAGAAGAATTCACCATGCACGCGATAGACCGCACAGACAGGTTATTCTCAACAGAATAATAAAGAATGGAACCAAGTCATGCATAAACGCACAGACATGATATTCCGACAGAATAATAAATAATGGAACCAGGTCATGTAAAAACGCACAGACTAGTATATTCCGACAGAATAATAAAGAATGGAATAACAAAAGACTTCACCAGGCATGCGATAGACCGCAAAGACAGGTTATTCCAACAGAATCATAAAGAATAGAATAATAGAAGAATTTAACCATGTTTGCGGTACTTCGCATAGACAGGTTATTCCAATATAAGGATAAAGAATGGAATAATAGAAGAATTTCACCAAGTATAGGGTAGCCCGCGTATACAGGTTATTCCAACGGAATAATAAAGAATGGAATAACAGAAGTTCTCTTCATGAATACGAAAGAAATGATACCCCTTACGAGTACAATAAATAATATCCCTTACCTTATAAAGAAGAGTACTCCGATGGGTAGGGCGAGGATATACTTGAAGAAAAATTGCACAACACTCAAAGCTTCTTAAAACTCTAAAGAAATACGCTGAAGATTATAGAAGAGAATTCTCTGAATTTCTGGTGTGATTTCAATTCTAACTAAGCATCCTATTTATAGGAAAATAGAAAGGATACTATGCAATAAAATATAATATATATATATATATATATATATATATTTATATTTTATATATTTTATTTAAAATCTAATAAAATAATTAACTTTATAAAAATATTCTATTTTATATAAAAAGATTTTACTATATAAACACTATGCATAATAAAATATATTATATTCTAATTATTGTCTAATAAAACAAATAACTTTATAAAAGTATTCTGTTTTATATAAAAAGATTTTACTATGCAAAATACTATGCATAATAAAATATATTATATTTTAATTATTGTCTAATAAATCAAATAACTTTATAAAAGTATTCTGTTTTATATAAAAAGATTTTACTATGCAAAATACTATGCATAATAAAATATATTATATTCTAATTATTGTCTAATAAAACAAATAAATTTATAAAAGTATTCTGTTTTATATAAAAGATTTTCTGTTTTATTACATTAATAATACTAATAAAACAAAATTTATATATATATATATATATAAACTTCCGTGACTTCAGAAAAAGACACCTCAATTTATTTAACAACATTTATTATCATTATTATAATTCACAATATTAATCGACCAGGTCGTTTCCAGGAAAGAGGGGGTTTTCAATAAGAATTTCTCCCTATTGGTGCGCAATTAGGTGACCAAACCTCTCCTTGGCAGAACTTCTAGACATCGTTAATATTGCAAATAATAATATTAATAACTTCGTCGTCTCAATTATTGTTTTAATAATATATAAAATATCGTCAATAATTGAATCAAATAATGTGAGATACTATGCAGCAATTACTGTAGAAATAATTGAACAAAACTGAGTGACTTCTCATGTAAACATCAATAATCAATACCGTGTGTTACTATGCAATCACGTTTATTACTGTACTTTTACTACCGAGTAGTTCAACAGTTTTAACGGTAAAGCTTCCGTCGTTATTTTCATAAAAATATTTTTGTTGTTTTCTCAATCCGACTAATAATTCTGTTGTGAGATCCACCAATGATTGTACCGTCGTACGAATATTCCCTGACAAAAAGAATATTCCCCGACCAATCGAATATTATATAACAACTTGCATACTTTGCAAAATTTATAAATATTACCCACAACTATAACATTATCTCAAATCCACACCATAATATTAAAAAAAATATTTAAGAAAATTAAATCTTTATTCGTAAAATTTGGGGTTTTACAGATGTTGACCTTGAAAAGGATTTGTTACATCAAAAGGATAGGAGAAGTTTTGGGAAGATTCGAATGGAGAAAGAACTCAGGTGCCGTTAGACGACTGAGAGCACTCGATTATAGGGCTTCGATTTTCTGAATCAAGGGCTTGAGAAGGAACTCTGGGCTTCAATGTTTTGCAGAAATCGATTTTCTGGAGGGGATGAAGGGTTACGAACCGAGGGCTTCGACTTCGATTTCCGTGGCATGGTGCGATTTTCAGAAGATTTGGAGAAGTTTTGTACAGATTAGAAAGCCAATAGAATTAGTTTGAGAGCTCAATCGCATCACTGAGTGAGGAAAGAGACTTAAAAACACATAGCCTTTTAAATAGAATGCTCTTTAAGGAAGTAATGTGATTTAAGCAGATTGCTCTTGAACGGGACCGTATATATATATATGTGTGTTGTGTGTGTGTGTGTGTGTGTGTGTGTGTGTGTGTGTGTTTAAATATCATTTTTAAATTCAATACATTTTAATTATAGTTTTATTTATAATTAAGACTATCTCATTTAAATTGTTGGTAACTTAAAAAAAATTAATTTAGTTTAATTAACACATATTTTTAGATAAGTGATACAAATATTAAAATTTTTAAATTAAATTATTAATGGAACTATTCTAATTGGAGTGATTGAGTATATTGATAATTTAGTTTTTGGTGTTTAACAACAAAAAATATTATTTAAATTCTTAGTTTTATATTATAATTTTCATATGTTAAATTTCTTGAGTATATATCAAAATTTGGGATGTTTGTGATTTTGATTACATTTTTTTAGTATACATCTGGCGTTAAATAAAAAATATATAATAATATTTATTACTACCTCTATCCTGTAAAAAGATTTTTCTTTTAATATATGTTTTTTTTAGTAAGAAAATTTGTTATTTTTATTGTAAGTAATTATGTTTAGGTGTGACTTATGTTTAATTTAATATATGAGATAAATAATTAATATAATTTTTAATACTTTTTTTATATGAATAATAAGATTTGTTTTGTAATATTAAGTTTGTTTTACGTAAATTTTAATATTTGAAAAAAATAATTAAAATTTTATTGCGTTAATTTGTACTTTTTATGGGTATTAAAAATTCACTTTTTAATTACAAAAAAATATATTTGAATATATATCACATAATTTTTTAATCTTTGATCAATTTAATTAGCAAAAATTATATGACTTAATTTTACTGATAAAATGAATATTTATTATTTTTTGACATTTATGTTATTTATTGCACAAGTTCATAATTTAATTAATTAGATCAAGTTAAGTAAAAATTATAATATACAAATTTATATTTAGTGGATAAATTAAACATTATAACTTGAAGGGTGTAATAGATATTATATTAAAAATATTTTTAGATATTAGTTGGTCAACCACACTAGGGATAGTGAATATTACATATTGTAGATTAAAAGGGTACTGACTATTACTTGAAAAATTTTAAATATGATAAATTTTATTATGATTATATGCAGAAAGTGTCATTTTACTCTATTTAAAGTTATGGAACTACGTTATTTAAAGGTGTAAAATAAGAATAATTTTGATGATTCAAAATTTATAATCTTTTATCATTATAAAACCATTAATGTTTATCTATAAAATGAGAATAAATTATTTTACACCTAATAATAATAACATGTCATGTGGGAAATTTAGTAGGAAGAGATGAAGGAATTTGAAAGTAATTACCGTATTATTTAATTACTACTCACTCTGTTGCATGATAGGTCATCTATCGACTTTTGTGGTCAAATTAATTATTTTTTAAATTAATAATTAAGCATGTATATTTATATTTTCAAAAAGGCAAACATTGAAAATCTATCTAATAAAATACAAATGATTTTGAATTTTCCGCTCACTCAATAAATCATCTGGGCCGTCCAAAGTTTGGGATAAATCACACCGTTCATACATCTATCTAATAAAATATATCTATCTATCTAATAATTTAATAAAATACAAATGACTTTAAATTTCCCGCTCACTCAATAAATTATTTTGGTCGTTCAAAGTTTGAGATAAATCATATTGTCCATCAGTGCCGGAAGCACGGGACCCAGCTAGTAATACTATATTGTACGTAATTTATGAAGTTTATAAGCTTTTTGCTTATATATAAAAGAATAATAAAATATATTAATTAAAAAATGATTAATTTAACCATATAAAATTGTTTAATCAATTATATTAAATTTTAAGCACATTTCTTATGAAGTTTCTTTGATTCGAGGAATATTTCCGCGGGAAAACCCCAACACCTGATCCTGGTCTCTTACTATTTTCAACATCATATCAATTAAGATAAATCTGTATCACATATTTGATTTCGTCGCTGCGCGTGGGGTGTGCGTTAAGAAGAAGCTGAACAAGGTAATAAGACTCACATGAATTGCTTGCATTTCTTGCTTAATACGTCTGTAATGGCAGCTTGCCCATGTTTTCCTATGGCATATATAACGATTACGGGGTTAAAAAATAATAAAATAAATACACTAAAATAAATACAAATATGAGATATAAAATAGTAACACTTTACGTGAAAACTCAACTGAAAAAATAATATGGAGATTACAAACTCTCAACTGAGTTCTCTCTACACCCTCACTCTATCTGAATGCTCTAAGTGAGCTTCTCACTCTTTTTTGGTTTGCTAAGTTTGTTGTGGTGTGTTGAAATGAGGAGCCCAAGCTCCCTTTTATAGGAGAAATGGAGGAGAACAAGAAATGGGGAAGGTCAAAATCAAAAGACAATGACTTTGGGAAAAAATGAAGTCCAAATTCAATAGGCGAAGATTTTGACCAAGACTTTGGCCAATAAGGGTTTCCTATTAGAGTGAGATTTATGGGTTTGATTTGATAAATTTTGGGGGCTGGTGTATAATTATTTCGCCTGAAACAAGAGAAATGAAACGATTTATCTTACCCAGAAAAAGAAAAAGGAAAATAAATAAATTACAATTTGGGTATAAATTGAAACACCCAACTTTAATTTCTGTATCTTTTTGAAATGGATGAAAAGTCAAAATTAACAGGAAACCAAGAAAGTAAGTAATAAATTAAGCAAATCATAAGTACATCCAAGTGCCCTTGTTCCTGTTATTGCTGCTGCTGATGAACCATATCTTCCTATTTCTTCACATCCATCAATTGTGTCATCTTACAATGACAGAATTCGCCCCTTTTGGATGCCATTGATAAGCTCCGGAATCTAAAGGTTATTCAAGAGGGGATTGAACTCCCAACCATTGTTGTTATTGGAGATCAATCATCTGGGAAGCAGAGCCGGCCCTGAGCAAGGGCCACCAGGGCGACTTGCCCAGTGCCCACAATTGAGGGGTGCCCAATTTTTTTTATAAGTTTATGTATTTATGTGTATAAAAAAAATTAGTGATATTATGCATTGAAAATGATATGTTAGAAAACATTAAATATAATTATATAATTGATGATTTTACATCTAAAAGTGCAACAAGAAGACATTTTAAATGTTGCTTTATGATTTAGATTTCATTGGAAAAAACTAAAGAAATATCCACTGTAGTTGGTAGGTTTTCCTGATTACATCATTGAACTTTTAATTTTTCAAATTACACCACTAAACTAATTATAATTTTGAAATTGGGTCATTCCGTTAAAAAAAATAAACGGACGTTAATTTTTTATCTACAAAACTAATGAATTACTCACTGTAGTTGGCACATTTTACTGATTACACCATTGCACTTTTAATTTTTTAAATTACCCCATCAAACTAATTAAAAATAATTATTTTAAATATTTTTAAAAATTATGATTATTTTAAGTAAAAAATGTTAGAAACTAATATAGATTCATAAAATATAGATTCAAAAATTAAAGTGATTTTAAATTAAATTAATATCTACTTAATTTTTTAACAAAATGACCCATTCTTAATATTAGAATTTTTAAAAAAAACTAAAAATAGAAATTAAAATAAAAAAATAGTAAAAGATAAATAAAAAATTGATTCAATTTTTTCAAAAAAGAAAATAATAATTTTTATAAATAAATATTATTTTCAAGAAAAAAATTGGAAAATTCTTCATATTTTAAATATAATTATATAATTGATGATTTTACATCTAAAAGTGCAACAAGAAGACATTTTAAATGTTGCTTTATGATTTAGATTTCATTGGAAAAAACTAAAGAAATATCCACTGTAGTTGGTAGGTTTTCCTGATTACATCATTGAACTTTTAATTTTTCAAATTACACCACTAAACTAATTATAATTTTGAAATTGGGTCATTCCGTTAAAAAAAATAAACGGACGTTAATTTTTTATCTACAAAACTAATGAATTACTCACTGTAGTTGGCACATTTTACTGATTACACCATTGCACTTTTAATTTTTTAAATTACCCCATCAAACTAATTAAAAATAATTATTTTAAATATTTTTAAAAATTATGATTATTTTAAGTAAAAAATGTTAGAAACTAATATAGATTCATAAAATATAGATTCAAAAATTAAAGTGATTTTAAATTAAATTAATATCTACTTAATTTTTTAACAAAATGACCCATTCTTAATATTAGAATTTTTTAAAAAAAACTAAAAATAGAAATTAAAATAAAAAAAATAGTAAAAGATAAATAAAAAATTGATTCAATTTTTTCAAAAAAGAAAATAATAATTTTTATAAATAAATATTATTTTCAAGAAAAAAATTGGAAAATTCTTCATATTTTAAAAAAAATGAGTAAAATTTTATAAAATATAGATTCAAAAAAATAAAATTTATTTTCAAAAGATTTTTTTTAAATCATTAAGGTTTCATAAAAGTTTAAGTTTTTAAAATCTATATTTTATGAAACTTTACTCATTTTATGGAAAAAAAATTAAAGTTTCTAATATTTTTTATTGAAAATAATAATAATTTTTAAAAATATTTAAAATAATTATTTTTAATTAGTTTAATGGGGTAATCTGAAAAATTAAAAGTTCAATGGTGTAATCAGTAAAACGTGCCAACTACAGTGGGTAATTCATTAGTTTTGTAGATAAAAAATTAATGTCAATTATTTTTATTAAAGGAATAACCCAATTTCAAAATAATAATTAGTTTAGTGGGATAATTTGAAAAATTAAAAGTTTAATTGTGTAATCAATTAAACTTGCCAACTATAGTGAGTATTTTATTAATTTTACCGATTTCATTGATATTTTTATTTTGTAGGTACATGTGATGATTCTTTGCTTCAATGATATTTTAAAGTGTTCTTCCTTATCTTTTGTAAATTCTTATAATTTTAATAAAATTAATTAATTGATAATTTATTTATTTTTTTATTTAATTCGTATAAAGGGGCACACTCGAGAAAATTTGCCCCGGGCCTTAGAAAACTCAGGACCGGCTCTGCTGGGAAGTCTAGCGTTCTTGAATCTCTTGCAGGAATCAGCTTGCCCCGAGGCCAGGACATTTGTACCCGGGTGCCACTCAGACTAAATTGCATAACTGACCCTCCTAATTGTTATGTTTTTGCTAAACTGTTCCTTAAATTATTTTTTTAGTACAACTGTTCCTTGTAGATGCATTAGTTATGCAAAAGTGTTCGTCCTCTTTTTTCCACATATTAAAAATTAAATTTTGTTAGTCAACTTCAAATAATTCCGTTAGTCAACTATTTTCTCTTCCAAAGTAGGGTTAATATAATCTTTTTAGTTATTAAACCTATTTGACACCCATTTGAGAACAACCTTCATAATCAATGTTTGAGAATACATAACAGAGCCGCAGAGGAGCTTGAAGGTTTTAGCTTGAAGGCCTTAATCAGATGTCTTGGTGAGATTTAAACTTTTAATTAGTGCTACAACTACAAATGGAGTGGATGATTCGATGTTCATGGGAAGATGATGGAACGCCCCAATATGGTATGTAAAAAAATTACAACGCGTCTCTAATTTTTGAAAGGATCGGAGTGATGTAAGGATGCTACCTTGATGGAGTGTGATGAAGTGATCATACATTTCTGTGGGTTAGTTTACTGTTATTCATTTGGTTAGACCAGGGCAGGGTAATATTGTCTTTTCCTTTTTTGTAAGGTTACTATAGTCTTTAAGCTTGTCCACTCAGGTTAGGCATAAATTGTGTGTGCTGAGTGGAATGGGTTAGCTACATATATAGCTTTACATTGTAATGTTGAGAGGATGGATAATGATGAATCACGATTTCTTCCCTATTTTCTGATTTTGTCTACATCTTCCCTAATATTGCTTCTCTCTCTCTCTGAATCTTCTTCCAAACTCAATACTTCTTTCTGTTATTTAGCTGAAGTTGAGCTTAGTAAAGGATTTGACTCAAATCCTTACAATTGGTATCAAAGCTACTCGATCCAATTATGGCGACTAACAATCAACGACTCAGTAATCTGGAAACTCAAGTTACTGAGCACACCAACTCATTTCAACAATTGAGAACTCAATTGCAGGAATCGGTTGTTAGCCTCAAAAAAGACTTTGAAGATAAAATTGAGCAGAAAATGGAACAAAAGATGCAGCAAATGATGAAAGGAATTGAAGCTCTTCTCTCCGCTAGAGTACCTCAGTCAAAGGATTTATCAGGTAATTTTCGTAGTTCAAATCCTTCTGTTTTGGGATCGTTTGAAGGTGAATCTGGAAATGAAAGATCTAGCAACAATATATTCAGAACTATTAAGTTTGAATTTCCAAAGTTCGATGGAACTAACCTTAGAGCATGGATTAGGAAATGCAATAAGTTGTTTTCTCATCATATGGTTGCTGAACATCAAAAATTATATTTAGCTACTATGAATTTAGAAGGTGAGGCAGAGGAATGGTATTCTGGTTTTATCCATGCAGGAGATGAAATGACTTGGAAGGAATTTATTGAAGAAATTACTGCTAGATTCAGTCCTGAAGTTCAAATCAATCCAATAGGAGAGATGAAAAATTTGCAACAAATTGGATCTGTAGATGAATATAGAAGGAAATTTGAAGAATTACAGAGTTGGTCATTGTTGAGGAATCCTGTGTTGAATGAGTCTTTTTTTATGGATTGTTATATGGGAGGCTTGAAGGAGGAAATCAGATTAGGTGTTCAAGAGTTGAAAATAACTACTCTCAAAGATTTAATCAGATTAACTAGGGTGGAGGAAGCTAAGTTGGAGGCTTGGTTAAAGAGAATTAGGTTGAGAATCAAATCGGTTGTGGGTGGTTATCAAAAGAGCAGTCAAATGGCTAACATTAAAACGAATGAGAGTGGTTCTGCTGCTGTGCATAATGCTATTTCTCTAAGCATGGAGGTGAGTAGATCATTACCTATTAGGGGTTTAACAAGGGAGCAAATTGCTGAGAAGAGGAGGAGGAAATTATGCTTTTCTTGTGATGAGCCTTATATTGTGGGACATCAATGCAGGAAACCACAACTTTTCATGATGCTACCCTCTATGGAAGATAACAGCAAGACTGGGAATAATGAGGATTGTTGTGAAGATGCAGAATTAGAAGAAGATGAGAAGACTGTTGAATCACAAGAAGCTCATATCACACTTCATGCTTTATCTGGCCACTGTGTTAACAACACTATAAGAATTGTGGGAATGACTAATGGAAAATTATTGAGGATTTTAATTGATAGTGGAAGCACTAATAATTTCTTGGACCCTCAAGCAGCTAGGAGAGTTAAGGCCATGTTGCAGGAGACAAAGCCTGTATCGGTTTCTGTAGCTGATGGATTTAAAAGTTACTAGTTTCCAAGAGTGTAGATCATTTATTTGGACAATACAAGGGGAATCTTTTAATACAGATTTCAGAATCCTTCCATTAGGAGGAATTGATGCAGTGTTGGGAGTACAATGGTTAAGAAATTATAATCCAGTTACCTTTGATTTTGACCAATTACAAGTTTCTTTTAATAAGGAAGGCAGGACAGTGGTGTTGCAAGGGGAATCTGATATGATAGTCCCTACTATACAACTAATGTCATCTGGGGATTTCAAACAAATATTGAATACTACAACTCATGGCTATTTTGGTTACCTTTTTGGAATGGTTCAAGAGTCCTTGACAAATAATGAGGTCCTGGAATTAGTTGATGTGAATGAGAATAACAGAAAGGTGACTCAAACTCAAGATCAGTTGAACGAAGTGTTGCAATCTTATTCCTCAATCTTCCATGAACCAAAAGGTCTACCTCCAAACAGATCTCATGACCATCACATTAATTTGAAGGAAGGTAGCCAACCTATCAAACAGAGACCTTACAGGTATTCTTATGTGCAAAATGAAGAAATTGAAAAGATTGTTAGTGAATTAATGGCCTCTGGAGTGATACAACCAAGCAACAGTCCATATGCTTTTCCAGTATTACTTGTTAAGAAACATGATGGATCTTGGAGGATGTGTGTGGATTACCGATCCTTGAATGAAATGACAGTTAAAGACAAGTTTCCAATACCAGCCATTGATGAATTGTTGGATGAGTTACATGGCTCTAGGTGGTATTCCAAGTTAGATCTCAGATCTAGGTACCACCAAATTCGAGTGCATGCTTCGGACATTCCTAAAACTGTATTTAGGACACCTACAGGACATTTTGAATTCTTGGTGATGCCATTTGGACTCACTAATGCTCCAGCCACTTTTCAGTCATTGATGAATCAAATATTTAAGCCCTATCTCCGGAAGTTCATCCTAGTTTTCTTTGATGACATCTTGGTTTACAGCAGGACTTATGAAGAACATTTAGAACACTTGAAGCTTACCTTGCAGCTCTTACAGGACAATTCACTCTTTGCTAAGAGAAGTAAATGTGAGTTTGGAACTGAGCAGATTCAATACTTGGGACATGTTATTAATAAGCATGGGGTTTCTACTGATCCTGATAAGATCGATTGTATGACCAAATGGCCTTTACCTACAAACATTAAAAGCTTAAGAGGTTTTTTGGGATTGACAGGCTATTATAGGAAGTTTATTCACAATTATGGTTTAATTAGTAAGCCATTGACGGAATTGTTAAAGAAGGACAGATTTCAGTGGCATGAAGGGGCTACTCAAGCTTTTGTGGCACTCAAAGAAGCTATGGTTCAAGCTCCTGTGTTAGCCATGCCAAACTTTAAGCTGCCTTTTGTTTTGGAAACTGATGCTTCTCACTTTGGTATAGGAGCTATATTGATGCAACAAGGTAGACCCATTACTTATCTCAGTAAAGCTATAGCTGCAAAACACTTGGGTTGGTCCACTTATGAGAAAGAATTGATGGCAGTCATTTATGCTACTAATAAATGGAGATATTATCTTTTGGGTAATAAGGTACTCATTAAAATCTATCACCATAGTTTAAAGTACCTCTTGGATCAAAGAGTAACCACTACTAACCAACAAAAGTGGACTACTAAATTAATGGGACTAGACTATGAGATAGTGTATAAAAAGGGAAAAGAAAATGTGGCTGCAGATTGCCTTTTCAGACAAGTTGATACTACTATAGTGGACTATACTTGTGTTGCTATTTCTAAAATCACTCCCCATTGGATCACAGAGATAGCTCAATCTTGGGAGTTAGAACCTGGATTGAAGGACATGATCATCCAGTTGCAATTGGATCCACATTCATTACCTGGTTATACTTTTCATCATGGCAGGTTAAAATTCCAAGATAGATTGGTAGTTGGGCCAAATATTTCTTTGAGAACCAAGCTATTGACTGAGTTCCATGACTCTCCTATGAGGGGGTCATTCTGGTACAAAAGGAACTTTCGAGAGACTCCGTAATTATTTTTTTGGTCTACAATGAAGTCTGATGTTACCAAATTTGTACAAGAATGTGATGTCTGCCAAAAACAGAAACATGAGACTAAGGTTATACCAGGTCTGTTGCAGCCCTTGCCTATACCAGAAAGTCCATGGAATGATATATCCATGGATTTCATTGAAGGCTTACCTCACTCTAAAGGTTACACAGTTATATGGATTGTGGTCGACAGGTTGACTAAATATGGTCATTTCATACCACTCCAACATCCTTTTACTGCTCAAGATTTAGCCCAAGTATACATCAATAATATATACAAGCTCCATGGATTCCCTTCAACCATTGTCTCTGATAGAGACAAAATATTTGTTAGTTTATTTTGGCAATCACTTTTCAAGTTGGTTAGTACCAAGCTTCATTTAAGCTCGGCTTACCATCCCCAATCAGATGGACAAACTGAAAGGCTTAACCAAGTGTTGGAATGCTACTTACGATGTATGGTATCACAGTGGCCTAAAAGCTGGTTATCATGGCTTCCATTGGCCGAGTGGTGGTACAACACTCATTACCATAGTGGGCTAAAAACATCTCCCTTTGAGGCCTTGTACTGCTATAAACCTCCACACCTCAACTTCCATCAATTTGGTCAAGTTCATGACCCAGCTACAAGGAACTTTTGTAAGGACAGAACTCAAACTCTTCAGCTTCTTAAACAGAACTTAGTTGCTGCTCAGTCTAGAATGAAGCACTATGCAGATAAGTCCAGAAGTGAAAGATCTTTCTTGGTTGGTGACTTGGTGTACTTACGAATTAAACCTTACAAACAGTCTACACTCTCTCAGCATGTCCTTGGTAAATTAGCCCCAAAATATTTTGGGCCTTTTCTTGTATTAGAGAAGATTGGGACTGTGGCTTATCGACTTCAATTACCTTCACATGCTAAAGTCCATCCTGTTTTCCATGTCTCCCTTCTTAAGAAGAAGATTGGCTCCAACTGTTTCAGCTCTGCTGATCTTCCTTATTTGGATGCACAAGGGTCAATTTTTGGTGGAACCATTAGCTATATTGGATAGAAAGATGGTTAAGAAGAAAAACGCTGCAGCTGTTGAAGTATTAGTACAATGGTCAAATACCTTACCATCAGAGGCCACTTGGGAAGATTGGGAGAATTTTCATAAGCAGTTTCCTCACTTCCAACCTTGAGGACAAGGTTGTTTTCATGGTGGGTGGATTGTAAGGATGCTATCTTGATGGAGTGTGATGAAGTGATCATACATTTCTGTGGGTTAGTTTACTGTTATTCATTTGGTTAGACCAGGGCAGGGTAATATTGTCTTTTCCTTTTTTGTAAGGTTACTATAGTCTTTAAGCTTGTCCACTCAGGTTAGGCATAAATTTTGTGTGCTGAGTGGAATGGGTTAGCTACATATATAGCTTTACATTGTAATGTTGAGAGGATGGATAATGATGAATCACGATTTCTTCCCTATTTTCTGATTCTGTCTACATCTTCCCTAATATTGCTTCTCTCTCTCTCTTTGAATCTTCTTCTAAACTCAATACTTCTTTATGTTATTTAGCTGAAGTTGAGCTTAGTAAAGGATTTGATACTCAAATCCTTACAAGTGGGTAATACTTTTGTGAGTAGGTCTGAAGAAGGCATAGGCTGGAGAAGGGACCTGTGTTTAACTTTATTTGTGAACAACAACACTATATTCCCTTCTTGTATTCTATACAGTAGGTATATGCACAAAATTAAATTATGTATTTTTTATGATTTAAAGCTACTCTGTCAGTCTCTGTTTTCCTCCTTGTCCTAAGCCTGTGTGCCAAACTAATGAGTCTTCCGCTGTTTGTTTGCCTCTATATAACCCCTCCCATCTCAAAATGAGAATGAAAGGTTCATTTAAATTATTCCTACCAAATGTCATGATTATATTTAAAACATAAAAACATTCAAATTTCTCCTATGTTAGTTGGGACTTTGTAGTGGCACCTTCCTAGCAAGTGTAGAATTAGTTGATGTCAGCAGGCTCCTTTAGTCATGATAATTGTCTGTTTAACAGTACTTATTATGATAAAAATATGTCCTAAATAGGGTTATTTGTTGATTATGTTCCACATCAGTTTCCCCCGCTCCCACCCACCCAACCAACATAGAGCGCCTAAAAAAAGCAAGCATTTAACATAGTTTGGCTTCTTAAGATTGCTTTTACTTGTAAATAATCTCACCTCTTTGGTGAAAGATGTGACTTGAGTTTACATGAAATGTATTGGATTTGCAGTTAATTTAGCAAACTGTTTGTATTTGTTATATCATATGTTGACAGCCCTCTCTGTTTGTATAATGTTATATTATATTGTGGTCCCTAATTATGGTTTAATATTGTCTTGAAGGTCAGTTAATGCTCAACAGTTGCTTCACAATAAAGTTGCATCATGGAGGTCAATTTTCTAAGGATGAGACTGAATACGTAAGAGGCAAAGTGAGTTATATTGATTATTGCAATTTTGAGACTACAACAATGGCCGACTTGAATTATATGGCTTATTTGTTGGGGCACAAAGGGATCTTTAGTTTCTACCACAAACAGCCTACAACTTATCAAATGGACTGTTTACAAACTGATGAAGATATTTCAGGCCTTAAAAATTTTATTCCTGAAAATTATGAAGTCGAAATTTATTTGAGGACTTTCGAGATATTACATGCAATAACTGGGACTCAACAAAGTCAGCCAACACAACACTCATTTGGGAATGAAGATGTGATATATCTTAATGAGAATGAGGGCATAAGTGATATCAATAAAGATGAATCTGAGTATGCGGATAATGAATTTGATGATAGTGAAGACAAAAATTGTGAGGTTCAAAATGAAGAGGCAGATTATAAAGATGGTGAGTTTGAATATGAAGATCCAAAAAATACCAAGAATGTAAGAAATGCCGAAAATGAAGGTGTGGAACTTAACTATGCAGAAGATGATGACGATAGTGATGCTTTATATATACATTTGGATGATAGCAGTTTTGAAAATGATGAAGATGATGATAAAATCTATGATATACATGTTATCAAAGGAATTGAAGTTGATGGGATTGAGAGACCCGGAGTAACAAGTTCAAATCCTTGTCTTGAAACTAAGGAACTGCATAACTTGAACATTCAGTGCAAAGGGTACAGATCTAGATAGGACAGATAAATCATGCCACAAAGTCATTACTCCACTATAACTTTTAACAAGAAACCTTAAATAACAAGAAAAATGGTTCAAACTCTTTATCTAAGAAAAAGGAAAAGAATGAAATCTTTTTCCACCTGCATGTACTAGGTTAATTCTTTTTTGAGACTTTTTTGCTATAATATAATCTTTAACTATTTTCTTGTGGGGTTTGGAGTACCATGTAACAAAGACCAAGAACATTACAACAAAAAACAAAGTAAAAGTGGAAAAGTCAATTTAAGCTTTTTGGTACACCATAAAGCAAAAAAAAATAAAAAAAAGCCTAACAAAATAGCAATTGATAGTAGGAGAGACATCTACATGTATCATTGTAATATTTTAGCCCAATAACCTTTGATTTTCATTACTAATAACAACTCCTCTCCGTACAAATTATTCCAATCAGCAACATTATTGTACTTTTCCTGAAGAATAATATTCCACAACAACTTTTGACAACAAGAAAGAGAAACCTTCAGTGCAGGAAAAACCAACATGCTTTAACCTCTTTCTTAACGAAGAAGAAAAGAAAGAATAGATTTTATTTTATTAAAAAAATACAAATATTTGCACCTTTTATTGACTTCATTGACTTAATTCTGCATATAAATGCGTGGGCAATGATGGCAGCAATTCACAATCAATAAAACAAAAAGCAAGCTAACAGTAAACATAAGTAGTCAGTAGATCATGGCATATTCTGATAATGAAGAAACCTCTTGTGCCCTTGTTCCTGTAAATGCTGATGATGAATCAGCTCTTCCTCTTGCTTGTCTTGCACCACTTGTGTCATCTTACAATGACAAAATTCGCCCGCTTCTGGATGCTATTGATAAGCTCCGGAATCTGAAGGTTATGCAAGAAGGGATTCAACTCCCAACCATTGTTGTTGTTGGAGATCAGTCATCTGGGAAGTCTAGTGTTCTTGAATCTCTTGCAGGAATCAGCTTGCCCCGAGGCATGGGTATTTGTACCCGGGTGCCACTCATAATGAGGCTGCAGCACCACCCAAATCCTCGGCCAGAGCTTCAGTTAGAGTATCTTGGAAAAATGGTTTCTACTGATGAAACCCACATAGCAGAAGATATAAATGTGGCCACTAATGAGATTGCTGGCCTTGGTAAGGGAATATCTCATACCCCTTTAACTTTGTCAGTGAAAAAAAATGGTGTTCCTGATCTAACTATGGTTGATTTGCCTGGAATCACAAGAGTTCCAATTAAGGGGCAGCCGGAAGATATATATGAGCAAATTTCTGAAATTATAATGGAGTATATAAAGCCAGAGGAAAGTATTGTACTGAATGTTCTATCAGCAACTGTTGATTTTCCTACTTGTGAGTCCATTCGGATGTCTCAGCGCGTGGACAAGACAGGGGAGAGGACTCTGGCTGTTGTTACGAAATCTGATAAAGCTCCTGAGGGTTTGCGTGAAAAGGTCATGGCTGATGATGTGGGTATAGGGCTTGGATATGTCTGCGTGAGGAACAGGATTGGTGAGGAGTCTTATGAAGCAGCAAGGATGGAGGAAATGAGGCTTTTTGAATCTGACCCATTGCTCTCCAAGATTGATAAATCCATGGTTAGTGTTCCTGTTTTGGCTGAAAAACTTGTGCAGATTCAAGCCACCATTATATCCAAATGCTTGCCTGAGATTGTAAGTAAAATCAATGACAAGTTGAATGCTAATGTTATGGAGCTCAATAAAATGCCCCAGAAACTGTCTTCTGTTGCAGAAGCAATGACTACTTTCATGAGGATTGTAGGATTGTCCAAGGCGTCTTTGATGAAAATACTTGTGAGGGGCGAGTTTGATGAATATCCTGATGACAAGAACATGCATTGCACTGCTCGCTTTGCTGAAATGCTCAAGGTATTCTCTGAAGAACTTAAAACTGGTTCTCCGAATAATTTTACCGACAATTTTCTATTGGAGGAGATAATGGTGTTAAAGGAAACTAAAGGTATTGAGCTTCCAAATTTCCTTCCTCGTTCTGTCTTCCATACACTATTGCAGCGCAAGATTAAGGCAATATCAGAATTGCCCGTTTGCTTTGTTGCTGAAGTATGGGATTACGTTGAAAGGATAGTAGTTGAAGTTCTGATGCATAATTCTGAGAATTATCCACAACTGAAAATGTCTACAAGAAGGGCAGCTCAAAATCTAGTTTCAAAGATGAAAAAAAGGTCCACAGATCGAGTGATGGAGATTGTGGAAATGGAGAAGCTTGCTGACTATACTTGTGACCCTCAGTACGTGACAGTATGGAGTAAGCTTATGGAAAGCCATGGTGCCTTAGAGGGGATATTGAGTGATACTTGGTCTAGAAAATTGAATATTGAAGGTTTTGGGGAGATTGAAGTTTCACATTTGCAAGCTTATCCAGGTATTAGAGATGAAGCATTTGACTTGAAGATGCGAATCACTGCTTACTGGAAAATCGTTCTTAAAAGGATGGTTGACTGCATTGCTCTGCAATTGATGCTTTCTATGCATAGGTTGGTGGATGGGGAAATGGAAATGGAGGTAGTGAATGAGGTGATGGGTCCACAAGGCGGTGGCGTTGAGCGATTGCTAGAAGAGTCGCCTTCTGTTGCTACAAAGAGGGGAAGACTGAACAAAAGTATCAGTTTGCTCAAGGAGTCAAGGGATATCTTGGCTAACATCATGGATCGAATTCTATAATAGGTGATTCGGGTTTCACTATCTTACTCTTGTTATCCTAGCTAAGTTCTTGTTTTAATGTTGTTCTGTCCATGTTTTGCATTTCATGTTAATGTAGGTAAGTTCTTGTGTATTTTTGTAACTGTGTTTAGTTTTTGTGTTCTATAATATGCATGTATGTCAAGAAAGATCTTATTGCAGTTATCTTAAGTTATGGTTTCTTGGATTTGAGTACCCTTTACAGGCGATCTGCCGGAGATATGATAAGTCTGCACCTAATATAATTTCCCAGCATGTAGCAAAATTTTAACAACAAAATGAACTTATATTTTAATACAAAACCCCCACTATATTTTTTAACTTTGATGCCTAAAATAGTATCCACTTCACCTAAGTCTTTCATCTTAAAGACAAAGGATAGATACTTTTTAATCTCATTTTCTCCAACCATATTTGTATTGATGATTAACATATCATTTACGTAAAAACAGACTATTACCATATAGCCAGAAGTGGTTTTGGAGTATATGCACCTATCTGCACTATTATATTTAAACCCAAAGTTTAAAATAGCATCATCAAATCTCTCATGCCACTGTTTTGGTGCCTGTTTTATACCATAAAGGGACTTGACTAATTTGCATACTTTAACCTCATTTTCGGGAGCAACAAACCCTTCGGGTTATTCCATATATACTTGTTCGTTCAATTTGTCATTCAAAAATGTTGTCTTAACATCCATTTGATGAAAGTAAAGATCAAACAATGAAGCTAAGGCAAAAAGAATTCGAATGGAAGTAACTCGTGCTACCAGTGCATAAGTATCAAAGTAGTCAATACCCTCTGTCAGGAATATTTATGTGAATATTATTCCTTATTTATATATTTTGATGATGAAGATGATGAAGTTAATGAATGAGTATGCAAATGTCTGCATTGATAAAAGTTGTAAAATCCTTAATAGATGATAGACAATATGAACAAGGACTAGGATTGAAATGATCAAATATGTTAGGTTGATCTAATATGAATAAATAGTTTTGTAAAAGTCCTTCAAAAGATCATGATGTACAAGGACTATGAATAAAAGATCAAACATGTTAGGTTTATCTTATAAAGTGTAATAGTTATGCATGTCTGATTGAAGAGCACTGCACCAGTCATTATAGTCTGCCAAAAAAGTAAGGCAGAATCGTAGTCTATCGAAGCAGAATCGTAGACTATACTCGGAATCGAAGAAGTTGTCTGCCAAGCACCTGTCGAGCTAAAACAAGAATCGTAGGCTTCACTTGAAATCGTGAAGTCTACAAGTCGTCACCAATTAGAATTGTAGTCTGCAGAACCAGAGTCAAAGTCGTAGTCAACCAATTACTTACATAGCTATGGCATAATCGTAGAGCACTCTACGATTCTCAACAGATGAGCGATCCTGAAGTGTATGCATAGATCTCATCCTCTGGTAAGAGCAGTCAAGTTTCAGATTGCAGTCTACTTGAAGAATATCAAAAAGCATTCTCTGAATGACCTGGAAGCAAATAGAAGATCAAAGCACTAACTCTAACAACAAGGCTGATTAAGAAGTGAAAAGTCATTCAGAAGGAGTCTCCTACAAGTGCTCATCAGAAGACAATGATCGTAGTGTTCGCTACAACGATCGTAATGTCTGCAAATTAGTAACAGATTCTAATAAAGCACCTTCAGAGACAAGTGTAAACATACAGAGGACAGATGAAAAGGATTGTCTATGCTCAGCCTCACCATAAAGTATGATCAAGAGATCACAAGGTTGAAAGTTAAGAAAGTTGAGCATGACTAATCAAAAGGGGTATGCAAACCAAAGTGTCAAAGCAGTCAATCAACTTACTAGTTTATGAAGCAAGGAAAACCAAGCATGATCGTAGACCAAACTGCAAGAGCTAGTTACAAGATGGTACAACGTTGAGCACTTTTGGAATCATAAGAGATGTCAAGGTCAAGTCACCCTACGATTTCCACAAACAAGCTACAACCAAGAATCGTAGAGTTAATAAAGGTCAACATTAGAATCGTATAGGCATTTGTTTGATGAGTGAGAATGTCTAAACCAAGACTGGCATTCGAACGTTATGAATTGAGGATCCCGATATACTCTCCAAACTTTCTTGATGTAAATCGAGGAAACAAAAGAAAAGGGTGACTACCTATAAGTCTGCTAAAAGTGACGTTTCAGAAGTGTTAAGTGGTAAAGCAGACTGATGTGTCAGACAAGTCAAAAAGAAGTTGTCACATTAACCCAGTATAGCTACATCAAAGATTTCAGAATATTTAAATCATTAAATGCTCCAAAGAAAAGCTCTTCAACGGAAGACTTCTAACGGGAAGATGATAGATGAATCTATAAAGGGCCGAAGCTTTAAAGAAGATATAGTTATTGTCTTGAGATGAAGTAAGTCATATAGAGCTTAACAGAGAAAAGGTCTTAGTGAGAGTGAGACTACCACAGAAGAGTGAAGCACAACTAATGAGAGTCTTACAATGAAAAAACTTCATTCAATACAAAGGAGTATGACAACGAAGTGGCATATGTACTGAGAGCCGGAATGCCAAGATGACAACAACTAGAATGACAGATCAGAAAGCAGAATACTTGAGTCACTCTACGATTCACCATGAACACACTGAGCTGAAGAGAAGAAGATACAAAGCCAAATATGTGCACAAGACAACCAGTGTTGAAGAACTGCTAAGGACCAGAAGAAGTCAAGCTGATATAGAAGACTTAGTAGTACATCAATGGTGATAGTGTGCAATGCTAAATATTAGATGAAGACAAGCATCAACAACAAAGATCAGCGCGCAGCACCAAGGGATAAGTCAGAGTGCTAAGAACAACAAGATGTCAAACTGAACGTACATCTTAGCAGTCCATTTGTGATCTACTATCAAGCTGAATACCACATGATCACCAGAAGCTGCTAAGTACCAGAGGATAAACAAGTTGAATGTCATCTTAGCAGCTCAACAATAACAAATAACAAACAACTATCCAAGCAACTAGGGCCTGCAGGGTCCTTGTCTTAGTGACTAAACCAAAATCAAGTCTGTTGGGCTTGCTGAGTACCAGAGGGTACAAGAGATTCTAAGTCTGTCGGGCTTAGTCTACAGTTTCCAAGATTGCTAGTCTTGAAGAGTTCTTAGTGAACTAGTGTTCCAAGGCTGCTGGTCTTGAAGGAATCTTAGTGATTCAAAATTGATCAAATCCTTAATGGAATCCCTGCTTGTTGAAGCAGAAGAGTGGATTAGGAGTATTTAGTCTTTGAACCACTTAAAACCTCTGATGTCATTTACTTTATGTCATTTACATTCACTACTATAGCTGTTATATCTGCTTGCAACTAACTCAACTTTAGAACTGTGTTTAATGTTATATTCTTGAAGGGGATCTTAATCTATTCCGCTGTGCATGAATTGATTCTTTTATTCATTATTTGTTAATCACTTAACAAGATTAAAGAAAAAGGAAAAGTTTTAAAGGATCTATTCAATCCCCCCTTTTTTAGATCTATTGTGTGTCCCTGGGAACTAACACCCTCTACTTGTCTAAATTTTTTTGCTATTAATCTTGCTTTAAAGGCAGAAATAGTACCATTAGTGTTATACTTTGTTCTAAAAACCCATTTGCACCCTATGGGTTTAGAACCTCTAGGTAAATATGTCAATACTCAAGTATTATTTCCCAATATTGAATCCATTTCATCATTTACAACTTCCTTCCAAAAGGCAGTATCCCTAGAAGCCATAACTTTTTTAAATGATTTAGGATTAGTCTCAAGATTATATATATAGGGTATTTCATTTACCATCTCATTATTTTGGTCCCCTTACACCAAAAATAATAAAGACTGAGAATAAATAAAATCATCATCTAAGTCTTTATCTTTTTTAGCTCTAGTACTCCTTCTAGGTCCACTTGGTTGAATTGAAACACCAGGTTCTTCAACCTCAACATTAGATCTTATATGACCTCTAGGCTCATAAAATTTAGGCATAACCACATTCTCAACATCTTTTAAAAATTTATTTTTAAAAAATTTCACATCCCTTGACTCAGTTATAACATTAGACTCTAAATCAAGTAGTCTGTATGCTTTATTATTTTCAGCATATCCAACAAATATACTTCTAATAGCTCTATCCCCTAACTTGATCCTTTTAGGATCAAGAACTTGAAAATTAGCTATACACCCCCACACTTAAAAATAATTTATGTTAGGTCTCATGTCTTTTCATATTTCATAAGGACTAGTTTTAATTACAGTACTAGGAATCCTATTTAAAATATGACAAGCAGTTAGGAGTGCCTCACCCCATAAATTATTTGGCAAACAAGCATGATTTAACATAAAATTAATCATATCATGAAATACACGATTTTTTCTTTCTGCTAAACCATTTTGTTGTAGTGTATATGTTGCACTTGTTTGATGTATAATGCCATTTTCTTCACAAAATGCATCAAAAGCATTCAAACAATATCTCATGCCTCTATCAGAACGTAAAATTTTAATCTTCTTCTCAAGTTGTTTTTCTACTTCTGATTTATATTTTTTAAATGAGTTAAATGCCTTATCTTTTGTTCTTATAACAATATCTGCTAGCATCATTTATAGAAGTAATGAAATATCGTTTTCCACCCCCTGTCAATATTCTATTTAACTCACATATATCAGTATGTATTAAATCTAACAATAGCGATTCTCTATGCACATTTAGAAATGGTTTTTCACAATTTTTGATTTAACACAAATTTCAAATTTTCAAGTTCAGTATTTGCCAATATCAATTAATTTCATTGCATGCATATTTTTCAAATTCTTTGAATTTATATGTCCTAAACGACTATGCCACAAAGAATTACACAAGTAATATAAGTAGAAACATAACTAATTTTGTTATTAATAGATAATTTGTACATCCCATTATAAGCATAACATTTTCTAAAAAAACACCATTCTTTGAAAGAATGACTTTGTCGAACTCAACATAAACTTTAAAACCTTTCATTTCTAAAAGATCAACAGATATTAAATTTTTTCTAATTTCAAACACAAATAATTAACGTTCACCTTTGAACTATTTTCCATTTGAACTTCCTGTCCAACAACTTCTTTAAATGTTTTAAACATCTCTTTGTTGTTGCAAATATGGACAGTAACTCCGGAGTCCAACCACCAACCATTAAGCTCACTTGCCATGTTAACCTCAGAGATTATAGTCACATCAAGACTAAGATCAGAGACCATGGCGACAAGGTTCTCCTCAACCATGTTAGCAGAGCCACTCTTACGTTGTTTACATTCTTTGGCATAGTGTTCAATTTCTCCACAAACATGACATCTACCCTTTCTTTAATTAGGATCAAGTTTTTTATTTTTCTGTCCAAGATGCTTAAACTTATTATTATCTCTTTTAACTTCAGGTCCATTCCATTTACATGATCTTGCCTCCAAATAGTTTACACTTGACTGTCCTTGAGTCAAATTCTTAGCATCACATTTTCGAGCCTCCTCCTCAGTACGCAGATGCTTCTGAATTTGATGTAAGAAAAAGTCCTCAAATTTATACATCAATTTTTGGCAAATTCCTTCCAAGATGGAGGTAATTTTGCAATTATTACTCGAACTTGAAAAGTTTCTGGCAAGACAATTTTAAGAACCCTCAACTTGTTAACAATAACCTGGAGCTTATGCACTTGCTCCAAAATAGGTTTATTATCAATCATTTTAAAATCAAAATATTTAAAAACTAAATATTTATTTGTACCTTCTTCCTTAGCTTTGTATTTGAATTCCAAAGCCTCCCGTAACTCCCTTGGTGACTGAATGTTACTGTAGAAATTGTAGAGACGATCCGACAGTGTGTTGAGTATATGTCCACGAGTTAGTTCCTCATCTTCAGTCCTCTTCCTTCTTTACTCTTTCAGTGCTTCAATTGTATCATTGTCTGGCTGCTGACCTTCTGGTTTGGGATCCTCTAGAATAGGCTGAAGGTTAGGGTCCAATGTAAGAACCAAGAATTTCATGAATAAATAATTATCTTGATATAATAAAAAAATAAATATTTACTTGAATATAAATATTGATGTGTAGTAAGACAAATAGTTCAATTAATTCAAATTGAATTTATAAGTGTGAAGTTGTGATGAGAATTGAGAAATGCCTTGTGTGGCATAAGAAGGGAAATTTAAGTGGTTAAACTAAGAGGAAGATTAATTGTTTATAATTATGTGATTCCATATAAGGAATGAATACACTCTTAAACTAGCAATATCACCAATATGGAAGTTAATTCATATCATGTAAAACTAGTGTGGTGATAGAAGTTAGAACTGGCTTAGAGCTAAACCATTTTGGCACTGCCAGACAGGGGCAGATCAAGCCACAAAATTTAGTGGGGTCAAATTCAAAATTTTTTTTTTGTTAAGAATAAATATTATAACTATATATATATACTTTTTTAAATTCAATACAATTTCTCAACACTTAAGTCGTTAAGTTTAATATATA
Organism: Panax japonicus; assembly: GCA_020205505.1. Taxonomy (NCBI): domain Eukaryota; kingdom Viridiplantae; phylum Streptophyta; class Magnoliopsida; order Apiales; family Araliaceae; genus Panax; species Panax japonicus. The sequence goes on from CM035106.1 coordinate 49,763,910, forward strand.
TATATATATATATATATGTGTGTGTGTGTGTGTGTGTGTGTATGTATGTATATTCATGATTTTCGTATAAAGAAAATATTAGAATGATTTTTGTTATCAACAAATTTTTTTATTAAAAACCCAATATAATACAAATGTGACAAATCCAAAAGAGTTGGATAAGGCCACACGGGATAAAGAAAACTAAGTAAATAGTCTTGGAGTTTTAATACCTTGTCTTTATTTTTGAGTTTTAATTTGGTGATAAAAGAAAAGGAAGCGAATGAAAACAAAAAGAGATTGTGTCAACTTTGTAATAAAAGAGAATTTTTTTTAAGAAAAGTGGTGTTTTTGAGTTGTAATTAGAAAAAAATATTTAAAAAATGAGTATATTTCGAGTCAAAAAATTTCTTCTCATTTTTTTCTACAACTAAATTAAAAATTTTACAGGATGTTAGTTAAAAAAGAAAAGAAAATAGAAGAGAGTACTTACTTTTTGAGCCAAATATTACACATAGAGAGAAATAAAAGAAGTAATACAAAATTATCATTACTTTAAAAAAGTCACTTATACAAAAAGAGGGGAGTGATGAGGATGTGTACTATTGGGAAAGGGAAAGAGCCAAGGAGGAAACAAAAAATTCAGTGGGGGCAAGTGCCCCCTGCCCCTAGGGTAGATCCGCCCGTGCTGCCAGGGACCGGCGCAGTTGCGCCCTCCCAACAGTACAAAATGGTGCAGCTGCGCCAGTGGTCAGTCTGGGAAAGTTAGTTTTTACTGTAGAAATGAAATGGAACATTATTGCAATGTGTGACACGAATAAAATCATATGATAAGAATACCTTTTAATGGCATGAAGTACCAAGTAGTACAATGAATTCATATGTAATCTTTAATACAGAAATAATTAAATATCTGTGTATTCCAAAAATTGGGAAATAAATTACGTGTGTAAACTGAACAGCTAATATTAAATAATGTGGTTATGTGAGTAGTAAAAATAATTATGGGAGATACCCGAGCAATAATACCTAACTGCGTTATTTTATTACATGTACTTAATGTACAATATGGATTATATGATGCGAATACATAAATAATCCCTAATTTTCCTGATATAGTAACAATTGTACATTAAAATTACATTTTGGGAGTTAAAGTAACTAACTGAGCAAAATTTAAGCACGTTGCTGAGAAATAAAAGCCATCAGTTGAGCAAACAGTATATGAACAATAACCTATGGCTAAATTACGTAACTTCCAAGTAGTACTCATTGGCTATGGAGATGACTGATGGTGAGTGGTTGAACAACTTCTAGTTAACCATTGTGTTCTCCTTCTACATTCCAGTCTCAAACTTTCATGCAAAACCATTAGCCAGTCCAAGTTTTCTCTATAAATAGCAGCTCCATTTTCAGTTTTACGTTGCTTTTGTTTGTCTGTTGAACTCTGATAACTTGAGTTTGAGTGGTGGTTGTTCAAAGAAGAGGCTAGCAATCTCAGAAGGAAGAAACTAAGTTTATTAAGCTCCAAGAGGTATAAAAATCTTAACTTTTGTTCTTAGTTGGGTTTTGTAAAATTCTTAGAATTTCTTGAAATTCTCTATCGATCAATGTGAATTAGCATGCTATCATGTGTTAAGGAAGTATGTGTACATATATGGAACTTTTAATGATGGAATTGAACATGTTTAAACCAAGAAAAATCATTGTTGTTTGATTCTTTGCAAAACAGAGCAAGTTATTGTTGTTCCAAATAGGGTGCACCTGCGCCCAGTTTATACTAGGGTGCAGCACAACTGCGCCATACCCCAGAATCAATTTCTGATTTTGTTATGCTAAGTTTTGCTGACTTGGTATTATAACTTATATATATACCTGAAAAGGAGTATAACATGAGATATAAAGCTTTCTTATGTAGTATGAAGTGTCCAACATGATTGTAGTAGGAGATTTTTTTTTACAAAACTTAAAGTTTTAAAAACAAACTTTGATGGAATACATGTTCTACAAGTTTTGAACTTAGTAGTTTATATACATGGTTGATTTGAAACATAAATGAGTATGATATAGTGTTTATAGTGCCTTTGTTCATAAACAAACTTATTAGACCTTGTGTTAAAAAAGTTTTCAAGAAAAGCTTGATTATATCAAAGCAAAATATGCATGAAAACTACATGATGTAGGTTCTAACCTTGTGAGGATGTTAACATGACTCGACTACACATGATAAGGGCTTTAAAGTAGTCTTGTATATGTTGAATTGCATCGTTTGAATTTAAAATGATTTCAAAGGCAAACTTGAATATGTTTTCAAAACAAGTTGCATTAAATATGAGTATTTAGATTCTAAAGGTTATGTCATGTTTATGTTTATTACGTCTCTAAACATGAGTTGTATGTGTTGGACATAATGGCAAGTAAATCAAATATAAGTTTGAAGCATGTTTCAAAGTACTAAACGATGCTAATTAAGAACTAATGATATGAACACTATAAGCATGTGTATTGACAGATTAAGTGATCACTATGTAGACATATAGCCAAGTTATAAATCATCGTGACTATATGTTTTTTTATGTTTTAATGTCATGTAAATTGTAAGATAAAACTTGTAAAAATGAACTCAAGAATGGTCATGTGCTATGTGAGAACCTCTGGCATGTAAGTATGTTAAAGTATGTGTATATGTATAATAGAGTTGAACTGAAACCAGGAGAGCAGAAGCTCAACTCTGGCCAGGCTAGAGGACAGCTAGCGCAGCTGCGTCGTCCCTAAGCCTAGCCAGGGCGCAGTTGCGCCATCCTGTAATTGATTCTGTATTTTGTTTATAATCTGATGTTCAAAGCATGCTTGTACGGTTAAGTTAACTTATATTATATGACTAGTGTGTTATCCAATATGTTAAGAAGCATGCTAGATAATAGAGTTGAATGTTTAACAAGTGATTATAACTCTTAAATGCAAAGTTCAAGAAAATAATTGCAAACTATTATGTAATGGTTTAAAACCAAGTTGACTGACCTGGTGGTGTCTTACAAATTGATTTTGGTGCTATAAGTATGTAGGATATGTGATGTAGTATGTATAGATTATATAACTAAGTTAGAGGTTTATGTGTACATTTGAACTTACATATGTGGGCTTATGTAACTAATGAAAATCCTATATGCGTAACTGTATTATGTTAGGATTCGAAAGAGTGTTGATAAGATATACTTTGGTAGACTACGCTTGATGCAAGTACTCGAACCTTACTCTTTATTGAGCATTATTTGAACTTGTGCAATTATTGATTGTACAAGTAGAACTTTGAAGAAATAATATTTCGTAATGAAATTTCAAACATTGATTCGAACGATAATTGTCCATATATATATATTATGAAAGAAATCGTCTAAGCCATTGATTCAGCTAGACTATTGATATTTGATCAAAAGCTATCCAAACCAAACTAACTTGGTGCGGACTCTTATAACTGAGAAGAAGAACCCTCTTAGTAGGGGAAATTATATATATTGTCGGGGAACCGACGTTCACACATGAGAATGATTAAATATTATGCATGACATAGAGTACCTTAGGCTGATCACCTGTTATACTCGTTTTGTAGAATTATCAGTTTATTACTGTTAATTCTAGGAGAAGTTCATATTCCTTAGTAATTGCTCAGTATTTATTGCTTTGAAATCTTGAATTAATTTAATCAATGAATATTTTTGATATTTTTTTGTCCATAACGACTATTGTTGATAATCATTGATATTTCTTGCTATCTTGAACTATCATTATTGATATACCCTTGAGAAATTTAAAACCATATTGATTACCCTTTTGCTATATTATTTGCTGGGCAAAATTGTTACTCATCCTTGCTTTCCATAAAACTAAGGCAGAACGTGGTGAACCCTCTGGCAAGGACAAGAGTAAAGAGAAGGCTTTGGAGTAGTTATTTCTATGTTGCTAGGAATGTACTATTATTTGGTTGTAGAAGAACTTATTAAGCTATGTTTAATTTAAGTTGTATTGTATTACGTATTAGTCATGTCCAAACGGTGTTTAATTATGATTAAGACATGTAAGAGATGTTTAAGTTACGAACCATTGGGACAAGAATAATTATGTTATAACAATATTATTTATTCTATTATTTTGCTGTGTGAGATGTTGATTTATTATTAGAATTAGTATGTGATAACCAAATTTGAGACAAGTGTGGTCTGAATTTGGGGGCGTCACATCCAGTACATATGCAATCTTTAAAACTGTGAGTAGAAATTTTAGTTTTTATTGCCAAAGACTGAAATTGATTCCGTCAAAGCGACCGAGCTTGACGAAATCCCGGTACATTATTTTGAACGACTCTGTATCCATTTTTTTAAACACCTTAAGATTGAAAAAATAAAATAGACATAGAACAATTTGAACAAGGGATTGACACGTGTGACGCCCCCAAAATAGGTATACAACACCCATTCTGAGTCGCCAAATACATGGTACAGAAAGCAAACTACAACTTCAATAATACAATTGTTGTGCAAAATACGACAACACATACTGTGAGTTTAAATACAAATATTGTCTTCTAGACAATATCCACACTCGAATAAGTCCTCATTACAATTATTCATACACTATTTTACAAATTATCATTAGTCTTCAACAGGGAAAAATCTGATAGAATATAATAGATAACAAGTTTTAGATCAACAAATGCAGCGGAAACAACAATCCATTAGAAGAGTCACGTAGAGAATGAATTCTACTATCTTCTAAGATTTAAAAGTGCATCATTAATATTTTATCCCTGTAACATCAATCAATATTTATCTTTGCACTACAGGCCAAAGATATTCATTTGTATCACCAGTTGGTCATGTTCATCTCAACACCTGTTCATCTTTGCACTACTGGCCAAAGATATTCATCAGTTAATCATTCGTCTTTGCACTACATGCCAAAGATATTCAGTAATATCATTATTTAGGACTGAGGATGATGAAAAATATTTTAAAGAAAACGAATCCAGTGAGACAGAAGGACAAATATTAGGGATTCGTATAACAGTTTATCCAAAATCAATAATACTTCATAATAACCAATTGTGAAGCAGAATTCAAAATAAAGATCAAAACATGGATACAATCAAATATAGTAATCATAATAGACATCTTGGATAAAAAGAAGAAAATTTCATTTTTTTGGTGAATAGTACTGTATTCGTGAATAGTGTCGTATACGTGAATAGTGTTGTATATGTGAATACTAATCCCGACACAAAAGTTCCAAATTTGATTAAAAAATTCAACCAATATTTCAGCATAATGATATTGAAGAAAATAATATCATTTAAGAAGAAAATAACATCCCTTACCTCAAAATAACGGTACTTCTGATCGGAATATCGGATATAAAGCCGATGGAAACTTGTACCGAATAGCAACTCTCAAAGTATCAAAATACTCACAAAAATATGCTCGATAATCTAGAGAGAAAGAAAACTTGTTTCTGGTGTGATTTTCAATTCTAACCTAAGCGCCTATTTATAAGAAAATGCTAGAACGCCATAGGAGACTAAAATAATAAAATAATATATTTTCTTTTCTTTTATTCTAAGCATGCTAGGTTGAAAATCAAGATCAGCAATCTTTGAACAAAAATTAGCAGCCTACATGTTTTCAAACAAAAGTGGGTTTCACCCATAATTTTAATAAAAATCATTTTATTTTCCGAAACTTCAATAATTCATAGAAAACGAATTTTATGTCCATTTCACACAAAATTGAATTCTCTACAACTTTGTAGCTTTAAGTTTTTCTAAATTTCAGACAGATAATATCCAAAATTCACAAACGGGTGATTTTTAATACCTTTATTCTGACAAAATACTGATAAAACACCTCAGCATTAATTTTTTCATTTATAACCACATAAATAGATAAATCCATCATTTATATCTACATCAAATAAATATTTCCTTATCATATAAATGAATAATTAATTATTCACAAATAATATTACATAATCAGAATTATGACAACCAGACAGTTCCCAGGAAAGAGGGGGCTTTCCAATAAGGATTTTCTCCTTACTGGCGCGCAATTAGGTGACCAAACCTCTCATTGACAGAACTTTCTAGACATTGCCAATAATTTTATCTAATAATATTATTCAAATAGTATGAATTATTGATCTGATAATGAAAAATACTGTGCAGTGATAATTATTGAAACAACAATAATATAAAATATTAACGCAGCAATTATTGAATCAATAAAATAAAATATTGAACAGTAACTACTATAACAATTATTGAGTAGTGCCTTCTTACGTACGAATCAATAATTCAACAATACTGTAAAATATCGTGTGCTACTGTGCCACCACGCGTATTACTGTATTTTAACCACCGGTAACCCAACAGTGTTAACGGTAACAATTACGCCGTTATTCATAAAAACTCATACTTTGTCGTTTTCCTTCATCCAACCGTTTTCCGTTATGGGGCCCACAAATGGTTGTGTTATCGTACGAATAATCCCCGACAACAAGAATATTCCACGACCAAACGAATATTCTCCGACAATAATGAATATTTTATAACCACTTGCTTATTTTGTAAAATTTGCATATTTCACCAATAATTAAAGTATTATATCAAATTAACACCTTATTAATTTCGGATAATGAATAAAAAAATACAATTTTATTTATAATAAGTTGGGGCTTACAACATGGGTAATCTTTGTCCTTAATGTGTTTATTGTCCCTTACCAAAAAGGTTTACTAAAGGCTATGGACAATATATCTCCAAGATATATGTCAAGTCTATATATTCAAAGTGATAACAATTCACAGATGAATCTAGAAAATATGCTTCTTTGTACAGGTTGATGAGTAAAAAGACAAAGGACTATTCAGTTACAAAAACGATAAAAATTGAACTGTGAATAATGTATCAGTTTACAAAATAAATTATGTAATTATCACATTAGTTTTTGACAGTTTTAAAAGTCTTTTGTTTCCACAATGATTAAACACAAAGTTGTTTAATCATGAATGAGGTCTATTAATCTGGTTCAAGCTGTATCTAAAAAGATAGGCTCATGGCTCGAACAAAACTTCTAGCGACGATGTGAAGTGCAAATTGCGCCTAAAGCGCCAATACGACTTTATACAATGTTTATCTTTCGATGTATATATACTACTACTAATTCAGTAATGCTATTTTTTGAAATAATTTAAAATATTAAAATTAGACAAAATGATCGAAATATCTAGAAATACAATTAATTAAAACAAACTTTAATTCAATAGTCTTAATTTTTTTTGAATCAATGGAAAAATATATGACGAAAAATTTCTCCTAATTTTTTTTTCCAAAATGTTAAAATATTTGGGAATATCTCGAGAGAATTGCTCAAAAACTTATACTACATTTCAAAATGCTAAAAATATTTTCACAATGATTTGTCAAAAGTAATCTCTGAAGAATAAAATAGTAATATACTATTTTAAATTATATTTTTCCTTACAAAACTCACAAATACGAGAAAAAAAAGAGAGAGAAATATTTTTATTTATATTTTTTTCTCATTAAATTTTATTTATTTTTAAATTTTAAAATTTGATTTTCACTTAACGACTTAACAATCTAATCGTATGAATGCAAAGATTATGCAAAAATATGAATTCTTTATATTTTTATATTATTTAAAAATGTGAAACACCATTATTTAAAGGTTAGAAATAAGAATAATTTTGATGATCCAAAATTTATAATCTTTTATCATTATATAATAATTAATGTTTATTTATAAAATGAGAATAAATCATTAGAAATTATTAAATTCACAATATTTTTTGTTATTTCTATAACAAAAGTGTCGTTATAGATGCATATCAACGGTGAAAACCGTCGCTATAGGATCTATAGCGATACTTTTATTATGAAAATAATATTTAATGTTATGAATTTACTACTTACTCCGTCCTCAGATAAAAATTATTTATTAACTTTTGTGGTTAAATTAATCATTTTTTAAATTAATAATTAAACATGTATATTTATATTTTCAAAAAGGCTAAAAAAAAGAAAAAGAAGAAGAATCTGTTTATATTTCTGATGATATTATTGAAATAGAGATATTATTACCGTCACCGACATTAATGGAGGAGGTGTAGTTGGAGCTGGACCTGAGACCTGACTGGTTAGTTGGAATCAGACGACAGAATGAACCCAACACAACCAAACATAACTATCAGAAACCTTTTCAGGTTTGGCTGGTTTCCCAAGGAAAGAGGGGGAGGCTTCTTCTGCCTTGAAAAGGAAAACCCTAACCCTGACCCTAACTATGCTTGTGCAGACTGCAGAGCATAGATATTGTACTTTGTATACAGTGTATATCTGTCAAAAAATCCAGCCTAGCTCCCTCTTTCTATAATAGCCGTACGATATTGTAAAATATCATCATCATTTCTATTCTGGCTAAAGATCACAAACTTGATCTTCTGCCAATTATCATACCCATAGATAGCTAGTAGCCTAGTACCATCAGTAAAACTACTGTACTAGTGTTGTTATTACAAACTTGATCCCAACCATTGTTGTTGTTGGAGATCGGTCATCTGGGAAGTCTAGTGTTCTTGAATCTCTTGCAGGAATCAGCTTGCCCCGAGGCATGGGTATTTGTACCCGGGTGCCACTCATAATGAGGCTGCAGCACCACCCAAATCATCAGCCAGAGCTTCAGTTAGAGTATCTTGGGAAAATGGTTTCTACTGATGAAACCCACATAGCAGAAGCTATAAATGTGGCCACTAATGAGATTGCAGGCCATGGTAAGGGAATATCTCATACCCCTTTTTAACTTTGTCAGTGAAAAAAAATGGTGTTCCTGATCTAACTATGGTTGATTTGCCTGGAATCACAAGAGTGCCGATTCAGGGGCAGCCGGAAGACATATGAGCAAATTTCTGAAATTATAATGGATTATATAAAGCCAGAGGAAAGTATTATACTGAATGTTCTATCAGCAACTGTTGATTTTCCTACTTGTGAGTCCATTCGGATGTCTCATCGCGTGGACAAGACGGGGGAGGACTCTGGCCGAGGTTACAAAATCTGATGAAGCTCCCGAGGGTTTACTTGAAAAGGTTATGGCTGATGATGTGGGTATAGGGCTTGGATATGTCTGCGTGAGGAACCGGATTGGTGAGGAGTCTTATGAAGCAGCAAGGATGGAGGAAATGAGGCTTTTTGAATCTGACCCATTGCTCTCCAAGATTGATAAATCCATGGTTAGTGTTCCTGTTTTGGCTGAAAATCTTGTGCAGATTCAAGCCACCATTATATCCAAATGCTTGCCTGAGATTGTAAGTAAAATCAATGACAAGTTGAATGCTAATGTTATGGAGCTCAATAAAATGCCCCAGAAACTGTCTTCTGTTGCAGAAGCATTGACTACTTTCATGAGGATTGTAGGATTGTCTAAGGCGTCTTTGATGAAAATACTTGTGAGGGGCGAGTTTGATGAATATCCTGATGACAAGAACATGCATTGCACTGCTCGCTTTGCTGAAATGCTCAAGGTATTCTCTGAAGAACTTCAAACTGGTTCTCCGAATAATTTTACCGACAATTTTCTATTGGAGGAGATAATGGTGTTAAAGGAAACTAAAGGTATTGAGCTTCCAAATTTCCTTCCTCGTTCTGTCTTCCATACACTATTGCAGCGCAAGATTAAGGCAATATCAGAATTGCCCGTTTGCTTTGTTGCTAAAGTATGGGATTACGTTGAAAGGATAGTAGTTGAAGTTCTGATGCATCATTCTGAGAATTATCCACAACTGAAAATGTCTACAAGAAGGGCAGCCCAAAATCTAGTTTCAAAGATGAAAAAAAGGTCCACAGATCGAGTGATGGAGATTGTGGAAATGGAGAAGCTTGCTGACTATACTTGTGACCCTCAGTACATGACAGTATGGAAAAAGCTAATGGAAAGCCATGGTGTCTTTGGGGGGATATTGAGTGGTATTTGTTCTACAAATTTGAATATTGAGGGTTTTGAGGATATTCATGTTGGGCATCTGCCCATTTATCCTGGTGTTAGAGATGAAGCATTTGACTTGAAGATGCGAATCACTGCTTACTGGAAAATTGTTCTTAAAAGGATGGTTGACTGCATTGCTCTGCAGTTGCTTCTGTCTATACATAGGTTGGTGGATGGGGAAACGGAAATGGAGGTAGTGAAAGAAGTTATGGGTCCACAAGGTGATGGCGTTGAGAGATTGCTGGAAGAGTCGCCTTCTGTTGCTACAAAGAGGGGAAGACTGAACAAAAGTATCAGTTTGCTCAAGGAGTCGAGGGACGTCTTGGCTAAGATCATTGATCAAATTCTATAATAGGTGATTCGGGTTTCACTATATTACTTTTGTTATCCTATCTATGTTATTGTTTTAATGTTGTTCTGTCCTTGTTTTACATTTCATGTTAATGTAGGTAAGTTATTGTGTATTTTGTAACTGTGTTTAGTATGTGTTCTATAATATGTATGTATGTCAAGAAAGATCTTATTGCAGTTATCTTAAGTTATGGTTTCTTGGATTCGAGTACACGCGATCTTATTGCATGTAGCAAAATTTTATCATCCTCATAGGCAACTATGTATATACACTAGCGAATCGGGAATCGGAAAGAGCAAGCTAAGAACGAATCGAAAGGAGCGAAAATCGTCGCTATTGCCGGTTCGCTACTCTAGCTTGCTGGAGAGAGAGCCAAGCTATATATATATATGTGTGTGTGTGTGTTTAAGGTTATCATCCAATGAAAACTGCAGAATTGGTTCTAATTTTCAGGAGTACATAAATTTTCACAAACAAAAGAAAAAAGAAACCACAACTCAAAATGTAACAGAATTCAGGCTGCAATAGGACATCTTGACTTGCAGGGGCATTTAAAAGCACAAACAAGAAACAAAACATAAACCAAAATAAGTGATCAACTTCAACACGAAACGAAAGACAAGAACTTAGCAACACTGAGAAAGTAGGAACCAAAACCCTAATCATCATTTACTGAAATGCGGTCCATGACCTTAGCCACGACATCCTTGGATTCCTTGAGCAGGTTGATACTTTTATTCAATTTCTCCTTTCTAGCAATAGAAGGCGATTCTTCAAGCAACAGTTCAATCCCACCACCACCTTGAGGGCTAATGACCTCATTCACTATCTCCATTTCCATTTCCCTGTTAACCAAGCCCTGAACAATCAGCAGCAACTGCAGAGCCATGTTATCAACCATTCTTTTGAGAACTACTCTCCAGTAAGCAGTCATTCGCATCTTCATGTCAAAGGCTTCATCTCTAACACCAGGATAACTGCACTTCAATCTCCCCAAAACCTTCAATAGTCAACCGTAGGCTTTGAATTGTCATTCATTATCTCCTTGAGAACATTATGAGCTGCCATTAGCTTACTCCATTCTGACATGTAGTCTTGATCACAAGTATAGTCAGTGAGCTACTCCATTTCAATAATTTCGATTACTCTAGCAGTAAAGCTTTCTTTCATTTTCGCCATTAGATTTTGGGCAGCTCTTCTAGTAGATGATTGAAGTTGTGGATAATTCTCAGAATGATACATCAGAACCCTAATTAAAACCGTTTCAATATAATCCCACACTTCAGCAACAAAGCTAATGGGCTTTCCAGAAATTTCCTTAACCTTGTTCTGCAAAAGTGTAATGAAGGCAGAGCGCGGTAGGAAATTAGGCAACCCAATGCTTTTAGTTTCTTGCAAAACCCTAATCTCCTCCATTAGAAAATTGACACTAGTATTGTTTTCACAACTCTTCCAAAGTTCTTCAGAGAATTTGTTGAGAAAATCTGCCAAACGAGCAGTGCAATGCATGTTTTTGTCATCCGGGTATTCATCAAACTCACCTCTCAAGAGTATTTTCCGCAGAGACTCCTTAGCTGATCCTAAAATCCTCATGAAAGCAGTTAATGCCTCTGCAACAGAAGACATATTCTGGGGCATTTTGTTTAGCTCCGAAACATTAGTATTCAACTTGTCATTAATCTTACTAACAATCTCAAGCAAGCACTTAGATATAATGCTAGCCTGAATATGCACCAAACGCTGCGCCAAAACAGGAACACCAACCATGGACTTATCAATCTTTGAGAGTAAAGGGTGAGTTTCAAAAAGCATCATTTCCTCCACCCTTGCTTCTTCATAAGACTCATTGCCAATTCGATTCCTCACACAGACATATCCAAGCCCAATATTCACATCATCAGCGGTAACCTTCTCAAGCAGACCCTCCGGGGCTTTATCAGCTTTCGTCACAACAGCCAAAGTCCTCTCACCAGTCCTGTCCACACGCTGAGACATCCTAATGGACTCACAAGTAGGAAAGTCAACAGTTGCAGATAACACATTCAGTATAATACTTTCCTCTGGTTTAATAAATTCCATAATGATCCCTGAAATTTGCTCATATATATCTTCCGGCTGCCCATGAACAGGTACTCTAGTGATTTCAGGCAAATCAACCATAGTAAGATCAGGCACACCATTTTTCTTCACTACCAAAGTTAAAGGGGTATGAGATATCCCCTTACCATTGCCAGCAATCTCATCAGTTGCATTATTTATAGCTTCTGCAATGTGGGATTCACTGGTTGCAACAATTTTTCCATGGAACTCCAAATAAAGTTCTGGTTCAGGATTTTGGTGGTGCTGCAGCCTCATAATGAGTGGCACCCGGGTACAAATGCCCTGGCCTCGGGGCAGGCTAATTCCGGCCAGTGACTCAAGAACACTAGACTTTCCAGATGACTGATCTCCAACAACTACAATGGTTGGTAACTGAATCCCTTCTTGCATAACCTTCAGGTGCCTGAGCTTGTCAATTGCATCGAGAAGCGGCCGAATTCGGTCATTGTAAGATGACACGAGTGGTGCATAAGAAACAAGTGTTTTATCATCAGCACTAGCGGAAACAAGAGCACTCGAGTTTTCTTCATTATCAGATGTACTGATAATTTAATAAAGATTCAGCCCAAAAGTTTTTCCTAATTGCAGTTGATCCTCTTATATACTTTTCAGTCACCTTCCTGTTCAAATTATATTATGTAATTTTGATAACTTACAACTTATATTATTTAATTTTGGTTTTTTTTTATTTTGCGCCTGTTTAGATTTGTTAGAGATATTTAGATATTTTTTGTGACAATGTTTTTGGTATTAAATTTTTAAGACTAAAATGCAGAAAAGGGATAAAACAATTTTAAACAAAGACTATTTTTTTTATACAATATATGAACTCTTCATGTTTCATGAAATATAAAGATACTCCCTGTAATCCTTTTTATTTAACGTTTTGAAGTTTTATTCAATTATTATACAATTACTACTATTCAAAAATACCGTGTTGTTTTTTTATAACCTTTTGTCTGCAAAAAGATATATTGGATCAAAGACAGGATCATTTGACTCAATATCATCATTATTTATAGCGTCCTCAGCCTCGATAATGGGTTGCACAATATTGTTGTCCCGTATTATTTTGACACTTTCGGTTGGGATTTTGGCCACAATTTTTTCCTCATGATATTTCATCAACATATCTAGTGGTTTCTTTAAAAGATGACGCATTCAACACAAAGCCAAGAACTCGTTCGACTAAATGATTGAACCGATCGATTTGTGTCTCAGCATAATCTGTGACCGAGGTGACAACGTATGGGGCAACACTGTTGATTTTATTAGCATCTTAAATCATCGCTTGTGTATCAATTCTTCAAGAGTTGATATCTCATGCACCTCTTTAGAAGTTAACTTGTGTGATTTTGTCAGCGTAATTTAAAAATGCCGGAACATTTCTTTGGTATATATTTTAGTTGCATGCATCTATAACGGATCTCCAAAAACAAATTTTCTTGCACGATTGATTGTTATATATTTATTTTATTTCTCTCTGATGTACTGCTTTTCAATGATTTTTTTGGTATTTTAAAACAAAATCTTTAATCCTCATACCACAATTTACATATTCATAAAAAAAACTGTTTATATTTTCATTCCTAGATGTGGTTTAGTGGTGCACAAATGGCCCGCGGCCCGAAGCCTGGCCTTGACCCGGCCTGAGCCCGACCTGGTCAAAGCTAGGCCTGGTCAAGGCCTGGACCAGACTGGCCCGGCCTGGAAGGCTGTAATGAGACCATCATATTTCAGCTAATATCTGGCCTGGCTCGGCCTTTCTAAAAGCCTGGACCGACCTGGCCTTCGGCCTGAATTGGCCTTCGGCCTGGCCCAGAGACTGGTCTAGTACTCTAGTCCCTGAAAATTAGGCCAAAATTAAACCCAAACTTGAAACATTTTTAATGTGTCTAGGTGAAGGGCACATACTTGTTTTATTTATGCTGCCAATTTCCTAAAATAAGTTGGTCCGTAGAGGATGTAGGACTTAGAAAAAAAACTATCATTCACAAGTAATGCTACTGTACACAAAAGCTAGCATTCGTGTTATTTACTTTTCCTGGTCAGGACTTGATTCTTAACAAAAGAACAGATACTGCCTTAAGAGCAGAACAATGAAACAGAAACAACTAGTAGTTGGACTCAACTTGATAGCATATATTAAGGAAATATTATGTAACAAAAAAACATATTCCTAAAAGGAGGAAGATAAACATTAACTACAACAAGTTTGAGCAGTTCTTCTATGATTTCTTGTGCTTGTCTTAACCAAAATGGGTAGCGGTTTGTTTAGGTGCTCATAAACTGGTCTGCCCCTTAGACTTTCCTACTTCAGAATTGAAGCATGGAAAAGCACATAAGAATCTTCAGAAAAAAAATAAGAAATAAGCACCCAGTCTATTTTAAAATTAAGGCAAATACAATATGTTTTTACCATGAAACACTATTCACACTATTCAATCAAAAAGGAAGAGAGAGATTATTATTGTCTCTACCAGCTTTAACTTTGTCCAAAGCTTCAAAAAGAGCTCTCTTGTGCTTCTCTGTAAACCATTGAACAAGCAATTAATTGTGTCATAACCTCGAGTTTAATTAGGATAACTAAAAATAATAATAATAATTAAAAAAATGAATGACATGGATATAGCAATATCTTTTGAATTAAGAAACATGAATACGAAAGATAACACAACTTAATAAAGAAACATGGAATTTAACATGTAAAGGAACTCAAGAAAACAACAATTTACTCAAAAATCAAGTACTACTTATTTGGCATATTGACTTGGGGTGAATATCATAAACGAAATGAAACCCATAATCCAAAAGAAACTCGACCCCAAACAACAGAAATCATAAATTTAAGAGCTTCCAAAGCAACCCCATTTAGGAAAGGCAACACGAATTAGGAGCCAAGGAGCCAAGGATCACACTTCAAATAAAAACAGGTACATTAGCTGGGTGTAAGAAAGTCCCACATCGTTTAAAACAGCTTCTCTTGTCATTACCTCTGTTCTATAAATTTCTATAAATTAAAAGAGACTTCAAGCCTTCAATTCCCAAAATTTTTATGAAGAAGACTTGAAGTTGCTTGGCCTTGGCCTGACCTGGCCTGGCCTTGGCCTGACAAACAGGCCTTCTCAGACCATGAATTTTACTCTAATATCTGGCCTGACCCGGCCTTTAATTATATAAGCCTGGGCCTGGCCAGGCAGCCTGTTTGTGCACCACTATGTGGTAGTCATTCCTATTGTGAACAGGGGCAGCTCTAGCTCATTAGTTCAGTGGAGTCAAATTTGAAGAAAAATTATCAAAAAAATATCATACAATAAATTAGAAAATTAAATCATGATCATATATTGTTTACAATAACATTTTTCAAGACTCCATAACTTAAAATTGTTGCATGATAGTCTCATTTTCAAAAGCTATAAAAATATTATGTTCAATAATATAAGTTACTAAACAATCATTCATTCATTCATCTTTGAATTTTAAATTTTTTTATGGGTCAACGTTGATGCAAAAATATACGATAATCTCATTTTTAACAATTGCAAAAATTCACAAACAATTACTAAATATGTGAAATTATAAAAAAATTACAATGTTTTAAAGAAATTTTCTTTTGATGAGTTAACATTGTGGCTAGATAACTGAAAAAGAAAGAGTAGAGTGTGTATAAATTTGAGACATTCATTAATTTTTTAGGTAAACACTTTAAATAAAGGGTGGGGAAAGAAGGATAAATTGACCCCCTTGAAAATTCAGTGGGGTCAATTAATCCCACCGCCCTAAAGTGGATCGGCCACTTGTTGTGAAGAAATTCTTGGAATACACCCTAGTCCATTTTTTTAATTCATATAGAGATTTCAACCATTCGTGATCCTGCAGACTGTAGTTTTTCAGCAACAAATTTCGTCTATCCTCAAATTCTTGAATACTCAAAGACTTAAAGACAATAGTTAAAATCTGACTTAAAAGTTGGATGCGTAGAATAGATATGACCAAGTACTTTTTCAGGATATTTTTTGCTAATATATCACATACATAATGCATGATGTGTATCAAAAAAAACCCTAGTAATCGCATTTGACATAATACGATCTTGATCAGTGACAATAATTATGGAATGTTTGAAACTTATTGCTTCAAGCCACTACTTAAACAATCATATACAAATGTATCCTTAATTTTATCGCTTAAGAGTGCACACCCAAACAGTATAGAATGGTAATGATGATTTACACCTGTGAAACGAGCAAATGACATGTAATATTTGTTTGTTCGATATGTAGTATCGAAAGTAATATCGCCAAAACTTTGATAAACAAGTATTGCCCAATAATCTACCCACATAATACATCTAATAAGATTGTCCACGCCTTGTTTGACACTAAAATAAAATATCCTTAGGCTCTTCCGTTGTAACTTTCTCAAGTAATCTCTATTGCAGCCTATGCATCATTCGAATCGATATTATGATCACGTCTTGTAAGACCCCAACTTTTATGAATAAAGATGAATTTTCTATAAATATTATTTTTGAATATTAAGGAGTGAATTTGATATAATGTTATAGTTGTAGGTAATATTTATAGATTTTGCAAAGTACACAGTTGTTATATTATATTCGATTGATCGGGGAATATTCGTTTTAACAAGGAATATTCGTACGACGACACAATAATTGGTGGACCCCACAACGGAATTATTGTCGGAATGAGAAAACGACAAAAATATCTTTTTATAAAATAACAACGAAAAGTTTTACCGTTAACTGTTGAAATACCCGGTGTTAAAAGTATAGTAATACACGTGGTTGCATAGTAGCACACAGTATTGATTATTGATGATTACGCGAGAAGTCACTCAGTTTTGTTCAATTATTGCTACAGTAATTGCAACATAGTATCTCACGTTATTTGATTCAATTATTGTCGATATTTTATATATTATTAAATCAATAATTGAGACGATACATTTATTCATATTATTATTTACAATATTGACGATGTCTAGAAAGTTTTGTCGAGTAGAATTTTGGTCACCTAATTGCGTGCCAATAGGGAGAAATCCTTGTCGGAAAGCCCCCTCTTTCCTAGGAACGATCTGATTGTTAATATTGCAAGTTATAATAATAATAAATAAATATTGTTAAAAATATTGAGGGGATTTTTATGAAGTATTTGATGTAAATGTTGCTTATTTTATGGACCCCCATTTACCCTTTTTCAAAATAATTGGTAGAAAATTATTTAATATAATAAAAGTGGGGCCACATGTGGAGTCCACGGAAGAAAAATGATTTGGGGGGGGGGGGGATTGCAGGATCACGGGAGTACTATTATTGTATATATATATATATTATATATATATATATATATATATAATATAATATAATAAGTTTTGTTTTATATGAAAAATAAAATATATTATATTTTATTATGCATAATTTTTGTATAGTGTCTGCATAGTATTTGCATAGTAAACTATAAAAAAAATTTAGACGAATTGTTGAATCTGTGAATTCCCCACTGTGCACACGTGATTTTCTAAATTTAAATAGTATCTTTTCTATTCTCCTATAAATCGGATGCTTAGTTAGAATTGAAAATCACACCAGAATCAAAGAATTCTTCTACTATAATATTCAGCGTATTTCTTTAGAGTTTAAGGAAGTTTTGAGCATAGAAAACAGTATAAGTTTTTTTCAAGAATATCCCCGCCCTTCAAGTCGGAATACTCTTCTTTTTAAGGTAAGGGATATTATTTTTGTTCAGTATTCGTAAGAAATAATACTTTCTTCAATACTCTGTAGTATGTAAGTAATATTATTTCGTTTTAGATTCCGAATTCTACACTCATTTTGTTAAAGTTTTGGCTTCTATACTCCATGAAATTAGTAGAATATTCTTGATATTTGTGCTTCATCCAATATCTTTTCTGGGAATATTATTCTAAGCATTCTTGATAAGTTTTAACTTTTTAATGCCTGAGGCACTATTCACGGGGTACTATTCTCGAAGTTACTATTCACGAGGAACTATTCACTCGGGTACTATTTACCAAGGGCACTATTCATAACAAAAATTGATTAGTTCTTAGTTAAATTAATTTTGAACTTGTTTTATTGAATTCTTATATCATTGTCATCATCCTCATACTTATATTGTTATGAAAGTCATCTTTGGCCCGTAGTGCATAGATGGACTTGGTATGATTATGACCAGGGATTATTCGGTATAATCATGACCGTAATGTTACAAATGATGTGGTAAAAGTTCTCATTGGCCCGTAGTGCATTGATGAACAGTTGTTGGCATGATCATGACCATTGATGAAAACAAGAATATCCTTGACCCGTAGTGCATGGATAATTCGTGGTCGTGATACTAATGAATATCCTTGGCTGTAGTGCAGGGGTGATTCAATGATGTGGATTATTTATTAAGCTGAGTCTGAGCGATAAAATTGATGATAAACCTTTTAAATCCTAGAAGATAGTAGATTTCATGCTCTACTTGACTCTTCTAATGGATTGCTTGTTTCGCTACAGTTAAACTTAATGTTTATTATATTTTATCAGTTTAATTTAACACTATTTAAGGCTAATGATAAATTATTTTGCATTGTCTTAGTCATAATAATTCTTACTGGGCTAGTTGAGCTCACCCTTTGTTTTCATTGTTCTCTTTAGGAAATGAGAATATAGTTGAGACTAGTCGGGGAACGGAGTGACGGTCTAGATGTTTGCATTAGTAGTCCTCACTATTCTGTGAAATAGTGTGATAATAAATGTATTGAGAACTTATTTTGAGTTTGAATACTTTCTAGAAGACAATATTTGTATTAAAACTCACAACGCATGTTGTATATTAAATTTTGTATTTGTATTCTGTATCATGTATTTGGCGACTCAGAATGGGTGATGTATACCTATTTTGGGGGCATCACACAGTCTAATATCTATAACTATATTTCTCACATCTGTTTCAAAGAACCCAACATTGCCCATACCTCTGCCCAATGCGCTCAGAACATCCATCATCCTATTTTGACTAATCCCAGCATTAGTAAGGGTTTCAATCAAATCCCTAGTAACTCCTGAAATAGTTTTATATGTTTGAATTTATGAAACTTTATTCTGGGACAATTGTTTAACTCCTCTATGCAAACCCTGAAAGTGTCATCACAACATGTTGAGGTTATTCCTGATGTCGAATTCGTCTTTAATGGTTTCAGATACTACTCTTCCAACAAGAATGAATTCCATCGGAAAAGTAGTATTCAACACTATTAGAGACGAATTCGACATCAGGAATAACCTCAACATGTTGTGATAACACTTTTAAGGTTTGTATAATTAAAGGAGCTAAACAAGTGACCCATGCATCCACAGCAGTATATTTTGAGACGCTACGAATTTTGTTGAAACTACCCATCCATTATCTGATATCTTCTGCTCTTATATGCTCATTTTGAAGCAAACATCCACACAAAAAATGTTATGAATGAAGAAAGCAATAACACTTTGATGTTTTATATAACCGTTAGCAGTTTCATACTACGGACATACCTTTTGGATATTGACCAGCATCTGCAATATTAAACTGCGGATGAGACTTACTTCAAAGCGACATCGTTTCAACATATGATCATTCCTAGCGTTCGCAGTTTAATTTTACGGACAAGGGCTCTATTTAACCGTTCGAATGGTCACAATATATATATATATATATATCAGTACTAAAAAATGGTCATTTATGATGGTCAAAATCCATCACAAAAAGTAGGAAAACCATCACGAAAGGTTTACATGATAGCTTTAAGCATCACAACTGCCATCTTGTATACGCCCATCATGAAAAGTTTTACGTGATGGTTTTGGCAATCACGCATACGCTTAGTGTTTTTGTGATGATTGATACAATCACATTAGCACGTAATCTATTGTGATTGTCAAAGTCATCACAAAAAGACTTTAGTGATCAAATAAGAACGTGAATATCTATTTACGTATATTTTATTTCACTGTATTAATTGTATCTATATTAATTGTATCAAATGATACTTGTAGGATTCGAACCCTCCCCCCATTTGCAAACTAAATAACGAGTATTACCACTACACCAAAGCCCAGATCATGATTATAATTTTAAAACAAAATATAAAAGGAAACATATGTGAGTTGACTTGCTAAACAAAATTACTTCCACATATAATTTGGTGATTTCAATGGCAGTCACAAATACTCTATAATGATGGTAATATTAGTCATCACTAAGAGCCATCATATATTTTATTGTTTTGTGATGGCTTAAAAATGCCATCACAAAATACCTTCTTTTTGTAATTGCAAATAAAAGTCGTCAAAAAAATCTATCTTTTTAATGATTGTCACGGCCATCACAAAATATTGTTTTGATTATTTCTTACATTAAAATTTTAGTGATAGCTTAATTGCAATCACGAAAATGGTATATCTATAAGTGATGACTTATTGCGTCACAAAAAGAAAATTTATTTTGCGTGAAAAAATTGGTGTGATTGACATGATCATCACAATTATAATACATTGATGGCAAGATTAGTCATCACTAAGAGCCATCATATATATTATTATTTTGTGATCGCTTAAAAAGTCAATCACAAATTACTATCTTTTGTGATTGTTTTTAAAAACTGTCACAAAGTTCCGTTATTCTTGTTTTTCTAGTAGTGTGTGTGTGTGTGTATATATATATATATATATATATATATATATATATATATATATATATATATATGTATTCTCTGCTCTTTTTTAAATATCGTTTTAAAGAAGTATCTTTGTATATTAACATTTGTCGTTTGTAGATTTCAATTAAGCATTAATTGCTTATGTGACGCCCCCAAAATAGATATACATCACCCATCTTGGGTCGCTAGATACATGGTACAGAATACAAATACAATCTTAAATATATAACAAAAGCTGTGAGTTTTAATACAAATATTGTCTTCTAGACAATATCCACTCTCAGGATAAGTCCTCATTACAATTATTATTATACTATTTCATAGAATAGTGATGACTACTAATTTTATCATCTGGACCATCACTCCGTCCCCCGACTAGTCCCTGCTACGTTCTCATTTTCTGAAGAGAAAAGTGAAAGAAATGGTGAGCTCAACTAGCCCAGTAAGAAATATTATGACTAAGATAATGTAGGATAAATTATCATTAGCTTTCAATAATGTTAAACTGATAAAATATAATAGACAACAAGTTTAACTGCAGCGGAATAAGTAATCCATTAAAAGAGTCAAGTAGAGAATAAAATCTACTATCTTTTATGATTTAAAAAGTTTTTCATCACTTTTATCGCTGAGACTCAGCTTAATAAATAATCTACATCATTCCTGCACTACGGCCAAGGATATTCATTAGGGTCACGACAACAAATTATCCATGCACTACGGGCCAAGGATATTCGTGTATTCATCAATGGTCATGATCATGCCAACAACTGTCCATCAATGCACTACGGGCCAATGAGGACTTTTAACACATCATTTGTAACATTACGGTCATGATTATACCGAATAATCCCTGGTCATAATCATACCAAGTCCATCTATGCACTACAGGCCACAGATGACTTTAAAAAATATAAACATGATGATGATGACAATGATATAAGAATTCAATAAAACAAGTTCAAGAATTAGTTTATCCAGGAACTAATAACGTCCAAATTGTCAACATGATACTTCTTTGTAGAGTAAAATTCAAGAATGCTCAGAAGAATATTTCCATGAAAAGATACTAGATGAAGCGTAAATATCAATGATATTCCACTAATTTCATGGAGTATAGAAGTCAAAACTTTAACCAACTGAGTATAATAAGGAATGGAATAACAAAAGAAATCACCAGGCATGTGATAGATAGCACATACAGGTTATTCTAACAGAATAATAAATACAGAACCAGGTCCGACGTAAAACGCACAGTCAGGATATTCCAACAGAATAATAAAGAATGAAATAACATAAGGATTTCACCAAGTATAGGGGAGTCCGCGTATACAGGTTATTCCAACAGAATAATAAAGACAGAACCAGGTCCGACGTAAAACGCACAGACAGGATATTCCAACAGAATAATAAAGAATGGAATAACATAAGGATTTCACCCAAGTATAGAGGAGTCCGCGTATACAGGTTATTCCAACAGAATAATAAAGACGGAACCAGGTCTGGCGTAAAACGCACAGACAAGATATTCCAACAGAATAATAAAGAATGGAATAACATAAGGATTTCACCAAGTATAGGGGAGTTCGTGTATACAGGTTATTCCAACAGAGTAATAAAGACGGAACCAGGTCCGGCGTAAAACGCACAGACAGGATATTCCAACAGAATAATAAAGAATGGAATAACATAAGGATTTCACTAAGTATAGGGTATACCGCGTATACAGGTTATTCCAACAGAATAATAAAGAATGGAATAACAGAAGTTCTCTTTATGAATAAGAAAGAATAACACCCCTTACCGTAAAAGACACTGGATATCGAAGTAATGAAGTAGCAGAATACTCTTCTTCTTTCTCTCTATAATTTCTCTCTCTAGAGTTTCACTGATTCGTAAGAAATAATGAAGGAATGAGCTTCTATTTATAGAAGAATGGATTGAATAGTAACTAATTTCTGAACGGTCCAGATTGATTTACTTTTAAACGGACGGTTCAGATTGATTTACTATTAAAACTTAAAGCAACGGTCCATACTGATTTACTATTAAAACTTTAAACTTGCGATCCATATTGATTCACTATTATAACTTTCCACCAGCGGTCCATATTGATTCACTAATATAACTTCAACCAACGGTCTGAAAAATTAGCACATCTCCTCATGGAATAATATTGTACCCAAATACCCGAATGCACAATACTAGACTGAATAGTAACTGGGTGAATAGTAACTCGTTAATAGTAACTCATGAATAGTACTCTGACACGAAAAGTTTTCCGAATACCAGATTGAACAATATAACCTCCAGGCATCAATTATCATCGGAATAGATGTCAATTTCTACTAACACAAATAATTCTAACACAATGAAACTATCAAATTCATCTTTAATCAACACGAACTTATTCATCATTAATATTATAACTCACAATATTTAGCAACCAGGTTGTTCCTGGGAAAGAGGGGGCTTTCCAATAAGGATTTCTCCCTATTGGCGCGCAATTAGGTGACCAAATCTCTCCTTGACAGAACTTCTAGACATTGTAAATATTGTAATTTAATAATATGAATAACTTTGTCGTCTCAATTATTGGTTTAATAATATAACATATAATGCAGATGATACTGTGACAATAATCGAATCAATAATATGAGAGATATGAAGCAGCAATTACTGTAGTAATAATTGAGTATAACTGAGTGACTTCTCACGTAAGCATCAATAATCAATACCGCGTGCTACTATGCAACCACGTGTATTACTGTACTTTTACTACCGGGTAGTTCAACATTTTTAACAATAACACCTCCGCCGTTATTTATAAAATATTTTTGTCGTTTTCTCATTCCGACAATAATTCCGTTGTGGGGTCCACCAATGATTGTGCCGTTGTACTAATATTCCCGACAAAAAGAATATTCCCCGACCAATCGAATATTTTATAACAACTAGCTTGCATACTTAGCAAAATTTATAAATATTACCCACAACTATAATATTATATCAAATTCATTCCATAATATTCAAAAATGATATTTATAGAAAAATCATCTTTATTAAAAAAAATTGGGGTCTTACAGCTTAGTTTCTAATATTACTCCAAGTATTAAATATATCTTAATTTAGCTATTTAGTGCTCATTACTTTCTATCTAATAAATAACACCCACTTTTTTCAATGCAAAAATAATATATTGACATTTAAAAGTTATTTTATTCAAGTAACATAATATTATAATTATTTATTTTAATGTGTCTAGTCCAAAAAAGATAAATAATAATAAGGGACAGAGAGAGTATATATATGTAGTCAGTTTATTTGCAGTAGATTTTACGATTAATGTATTTATATGTTTTAAAAATGTAATTATATACACTAATTACAACGTTAGGAAGTTACTTTTGAAACTATGATTATGGATAAACCTGCCATCATACAGGTCTCCATCTTTAATTTCTTTCTGTATGTCCTACCCTTACATCATTGATCATTTCTAACCGTTTATTTTTGGGTCGTATTCTTTGGAATTGATAAAGATATTAAATTTTTGGACTTTCCTTTTGTGTGTGTGGTATTAACCTGGTATATATACGTGTATAGAGAGCTAGGCAACTAGATTTCCAACAGATAAAGAAGCGGCTGCAACACCATGGAAAACCCTAGTCTTCAACTTCACACAAGGCACCCCATGCGTCGCACTTGGTTTAATCGTATATTTGCACTGGTATACTTATGTGCCATATTTGCCCTGCTATACCATAATTTCCAAACTCTTATTCTCATCAAGTACTCCACTAGTACTAGTACTAGTACTACCACCATAATTTTCTCTCTCCTAATTTTGCTAGCAGATGTTGTGCTAGCTTTCATGTGGGCAACTTATCAGGGTTTTCGCATGGCTCCAATCCGCCGCAAGGTTTTCCCAGAAAACCTAGCACAAATAGTGAAAAATGAGGGCGAATATCCGGCTTTGGACGTGTTTATATGCACTGCTGATCCCTACAAGGAGCCACCTATGGGCGTGGTGAACACGGCCTTATCGGTGATGGCATATGATTATCCGATGGAAAAATTGTCGGTATATTTATCGGACGATGGGTGCTCAGCAGTTGACACTGTCTGCTTTCATGGAGGCTGCAAAGTTTGCCACACATTGGCTACCATACTGCAGGAAAAACAACCTAGTAGATAGGTGCCCCGAGGCATATTTTACATCCAGACCAACTAAATTTTTGGAGGGTAGAGATGAGATTAAGGTACTTAATTCAAGTCTATAGCTATATTTACTTGTTTAACAAAAGAGTTCATGTTTTTATTGGATGGATGTGTGAAGTATAAACAACATTATATCTTCAAGCTCTATTATAATTTAATTAATAATTATGCATGTTACTCTAATATTAATAGGGGATTACTGGTCAAATTCATTTTCTTCTTATATAAAAGAGAATTACGTAAAAATATTAAAATTATATGTGAAAATATGTGTTTCTTCCCTAATTTTCTAGTCTCAATAAAAAATTGTCATGCATACCTTATCATGCATCCTCTCCTTTTCCCCTATCATCATATCATGTTCTCCTGCTAAACTTCCACAAAAAATATGTAATTTAAATTTAAAAAATTTCCAAGTGAGACAAATTTTGTTGAATTGGATAAGTATTAATTTGTTGTTTTCTAATCTTTCTATAGTAGAATCTAGAAATCATGCACGAAAGGTTCTAATATTTCACCCATTAATATATATTATTGGGTCCAAATCACGACTAAATGCGACCACTACTTAATAGAGACCAATGATCAATTATTTATCGAGCTATATATTACTATATTCTATTAAATTCCTCCATTTTTTAAATTAAATATTTTCACGGGCATACATCATCATCTCTTAAATATTTATATACGTCAACTCAACAACGTCCTTTTATCAAAAAATTTGTCGTATATATTTTTTCGTTCGTAAAAGAATACGTACCGATATATAGAGAGAGAGAAAGATGGGGTACTAGTCATAATATATATTTGTTATGAATATTTTTAAATATATATCTATATTATTAAAAATAAGAAAAAACAATCAAAATATATATAGGAAGTGGTTAACATAAAGTTTAATTTATTTTTAAATAAATTGATCAATTGGTCGATAGAGTGCTAACACGCAGGCTAGGCTTTATGTGTGTCAATATTCTATTGGTCAATTGACCAACTTACCCAAATATAAATTTCATGCTAACCCGATTCATATATATATATATATATATATATAGAACACGGATCCAGTCCGGGAGTCCGGACTGGATCAAAATACGGACAAATTTTTTTTTTCTTTTTTTTCTTTTTTTTTGAAACAACTAAAAAATAAAATAAAATTATGGAACTGAAATTTTTCCGTAATACAGTGTTTTGGGTGTGTTTTTAATACCTATACCAACCAATGTATGTACAGTCTGCCCAGGCTGTACAGACATGTTTTGTTATAGGCATCCAAATCACGCCAAAAACACTGTATAATGTAAAAATTCCAATTCCATAATTTTTTTTTTTTTGTTGTTTCAAAAAAAAAAGCAAAAAAAAAGAGGTCCGGATTTTAACAAAATCCGGGAGTCCGGACCTGATCCGGACTCTATATATATATATATATATAGAGAGAGAGAGAGAGTACTAATCATAATATATATTTGTTATGAATCTTTATAGGTATAAACATCTAAGTATATTATTAAAAATAAGAAAGAACGACAAAAATTAGAAATTAAAAATTAACGTCCAAGATTATCAAAATCGACGTAGCAGACCCTAAGTTTTTATTTTACCAGCGAACGATACTAATAATAGCGGACGTTGATTTTTAATTTCTAATCAGGATCATTCCATCTTAGTTTTAATGAAATAAATGGTGTATGCCCAATAAGAATTCATAGTAAATACATGCTCTCGATAAATATTCCCCATTTATATATATATAAATAAATATATATAGAAAAAATATATATACACAGTTGTGTAGTACACAGTTGGCTATATATGACTACGATTTTTTGGACTATAATAGTTATTATGGGCTACGACGACAGGTGAACCGTCTCTATAACCAAAAAACTTGTGGTCATATCCCGATTATATAATATACAGTCCATCCATTCAGCAAATTGGTTCGTTAACGGGTTCGCTTCGGCAATTTTATATATATATATATATATATATATATATATATATATATATATATATATATGAGTTGCAGATAATGTATAAAAGGATGAAAGATAGAGTGGAAAATGTTGTTGAGAGATCAGGAAGCGCTGATTACATAAATGGTGATGAGGACGCATTCAAAGCTTTCAGCAAATGGAGGAATAATTGTGATGAGTTGACACGTCAAGATCATCCTGCCATCATACAGGTCTCTTTGGACTACATATATCTTTTTAAAATATAATAATTTTTTTGAAATTAATTTGAAATATTTTTAAATTTAAAATCAATATTAATTAATTTAATCTTTGACGGTATAATTATAAAAATTATAAAATATTTAAATTCTTTTATTTTTATAAAATAAAGAAATTGCATCAATTTTAAATTTAAAATATCTCAAATTAAAATAAACTCTGAATTTGCTTACTAGCTTTCTTTAACTAACAAAATAAAATAACTAAATTAATAGTTGAAGCAATTTTGAAATTTGATCTGCACTCTAGCTAGTTAAAAAAATTAATTAAGTAGTTATGCAGTAAGTTCGAAATTTGATTTACACTATAGTTATATATATATATATATATATAAAGCATATCAATATGTGTATATATATATATATATATATATATATATATATATATATATATAACTCAAAGATGTTGCAGGTTCTTTTAGAGAGTAGCATACACAGAGACCTCGCAGGTCATGCTATGCCAAATCTCATCTATGTATCCAGAGAGAAAAGCACGACTACGCCGCACCATTATAAGGCTGGTGCTCTTAACATGCTTGTAAGCACTTTAGTTCACCATTTATTATATATATATAGTTTGCTAATTCATATAATCTATTTTAATAATTAATAAAAAGAAAATATATTCTTTTTTTCATTTCTTCTATATCATTTTCATAAAATCTATCATTATCTAATTTATTTTCTTGTATTTTTTGGCTAATTTGAAGCTTCGAGTATCAGCTATCATGACCAATGCACCCATAATTTTGACTCTAGACTGTGACATGTATTCAAATGATCCACGTACACCCCTACGAGCTCTATGCTATCATTTGGACCCTTGTATAAATTCTGAACTAGCATTTGTCCAGTTCCCCCAACTCTTTCATGGAATCAACAAGAATGATATTTATGGTGCTGAATTCAAAAATGTTGTACAAATTAATGCTTGTGGATTGGATGGCTTGTCGGGCGTTAATTATATGGGTTCGGGTACGTTTTTCCAGCGACGAGCCTTCTTTGGAACCCCATTATCAATTGTTCTGCCTGAGATCCCAGAATTAAGCCCACATCAGCATGTTAATAAGCCTATTAGTGCCGATGAGGTTTTAGCACTAGCACACCAAGTAGCAGGTTGCAAGCATGACACCCAGACTAAATGGGGATCTGAGGTAATATCTTTTAATTGTCAACTTTTACTTTCTTGTGCGTTGTTTAATTCTAAGGAAAAATGATATATCCTCGACCCCGTCTTCTTCTTTTTTTTTTTTATTATTATTAACATTTTAACTAACCGACCTGAAAAGATGAAACGCTCAAAATGTCCTTAAAGTTAAAGCATGGCATTGTGTTAATTAGTCTGCTGTCGAGAAACTCGGTTTCCAATTTTCTTGTTTTTCCATATGGAGTCATCATTTAGCTTTTTCCAATTTGTAATGCCATATATATATATATATATATATACATACTTACAAATGATTTTGAATTTTTATTTCAGTGTTAATTCTAAGGCTAAAATCTGCAGGTGGGTTTTAAATATGGATCCTTAGTTGAGGACTTCTACACGGGTTATCGGCTGCATTGCGAGGGGTGGAAGTCCGTTTTATGCTACCCAGACAAATCAGCATTTTTGGGGGGAGCTCCCATAACCCTCCACGATTTGCTGACTCAAAGTAAACGCTGGGCTATAGGGCTGCTTGATGTAACCTTTTGCAAATATAACCCAATAACCTTTGGAATCAAGTCTATGAACTTTTTCCAAGCCCTATGTTATACACATTACTCCTTTTGGCCTATTTGGTCCATACCACTTACAATTTATGCATTCTTGCCCCAAATAGCTCTCATCAACTCCTTGCCAATCTTCCCAAAGGTATATATATATATACTTAATTTCCTATGGCAATAATCCTAGAGAAATGGAGTGGTCTGTTTTTTAAGAGTGTTTACGTCATTTTTCCTATAAAACGTCTATCATAAATATTTATTCTTAATCAAAGTAAAAATGAGTACTGATTAGATACATTGCAAGTGACTTAACTTTAATATGGTGCTACAGGTATCTGATCCATGGGTTTTCTTATATGCATTTCTCTTCATTGGATCATATCTGCAAGATTTTTTGGATTTCACATTAGCCGGAGGAACAGTGCGAAAATGGTGGAACTATCAAAGAAGCTGGATGATTAGGGGCCTGTCAAGCTTTATATTTGCATTGTTTGAATACTTAGTTGGTTACTTTGGCGTTTCCGGCACTTGCGGATTCAACGTGACAAGCAAGGTGGTTGATGATAATGAACAAACTTATCGTTACGAGCAAGGGATTTTTGAATTTGGAGTATCATCGCCAATGTTCATTCCAATTACAATGGCAGCAATAATCAACTTGGTCGCGTTTTCTAGTGGAATTATACAAGTCTTGGTTATGGGGAATGGAAGCTTTGAAAATGTATTTGTTCAGATGTTGATAGCAGGTTTTGTGGTGGTAAATAGTTGGCCTATATATGAAGCCATAGTCTTGAGGACTGATAAAGGAAAGATGCCAGTAAAGATTACCTTTATATCAGTAGCTCTTGCTTGGCTTCTTTGCCTTGCCATCTCTTTAGCCGTTTAGGCTCTAATGAGATGTTGACTTTTCTCTGGTACTTCTTAGTACGTATTTCACTAAGCGGAGTACTTCATTTGTTGAATAAATATTGTGCCAAATATATATATATATAATGCCTTTGATTTGCTCATCAAGAAAATCAAGTTATGTTGGTCTGTTCAATACTTCAATATATAATTAAGACTCGGTACTTTTGGATCATAACTAGAGACGAGGCAAATAGCACATCATGCATGAAGCCCGTATATACCAAGTCACTATACAAGAAAAACACTTGATTAACATGGAATATTCTTGTAGTTATCAACGTTAGAGTTACATAAAGAAATTTAAAAGTTCTTTTATTTTTTATTTTTTTTAGTTACCAACGTTAAGTTGTGTAAAAATAAAAAACATTAAAAAAATAAAAAGAAAAAAAGAAAAAAGATAAATTAAATAAAATAAAAAAATAAAAAATGATAAAAAATAAAAACATAGTTATAATTTTTAGTTAATGGCATATATACTAGGTAAAATAACATTTAAAAATTTAACAGAGTTATAATTTTTTTAAAATTTCTGTAAAAAAATAAAAAGTACTTAAAAATAGGAAAAAAAGAAAAAAAGAAAAAATAATAACTTTATAGAGAGATCAAGTCATTACAGTCGTATATAGTCAGGGTCCTTCTCAATGTTAATCTGTAAAAAAATATAATAAAAGAAAAAAGAAAAAAGAAAAAAGAAAAAATATTAAAAAAATAAAAGAAAATAAAGTCTATAATATGTAAAGTTATTATTTTTTTTAGTTTTTTTTTAATTTTTTTAGATTTATTTTTCTTTTTAATTTTTTTTTGTATTTTTTATTTTTACATAAGTTAACGTTGGTAACTAAAAAACTAAAAAAATAAAAAAAATAAAAAAAACATATACATTTTTTTAATTTAACTTTAACATTGGTAACTACGAAAAAAAAGAAAAAAAAAGTTAAGGTTTGTTGTATTAACCAAGTTAAATTAGTGCTACAATTAGGTTAGTAGCTTTTAAATGAGGTGGCGACTTTTAGATCTTAGATCTAAAGATTTTAAATCTAGACCTTGAAATGGAGACTTTCTATTTCATAATGAAATGGATAGGATCCTGATCAGCTTGATGCTGAGTCAACCCTCAACTATTTATGTATTATTTATTTATTTTAAGTTATTTATTTTGAATGTTATTTAATTATCATTTAGCTGTAATTTTAATTTTCAATTACGGACTAATGAGTTAATTATATTTTTAATTGTATCAACAGGTTGGCGATGCCGATCACGAGGGGGGATGATGACAATGATTTTCGTACATCAAAGTAGCACCGCCGACTCCTTTCGATGATCCTCCTCACACCGGGGATAGTACTAGTTTATCTGTTGATATTTTGTATAACATTTGCTTAGATTTTTTGTAAAACATTGTAGTTGCTAATTGATTTTATGTAAATCATTATAGTTTAGCTTGCTTATTTGTAAATGAATGTATTTTAGTTTAGTTTTGTACGTAAATCATTGAACATTAAACCAATTTTTTGTATAACTTATCGTAAATTAATTTATATATGTTATTGTTGGGAAAGATATATGTTGTTGGTATAATAGTTTATATTTGTTATTGTTCGGGACGAATATATATGTTGTAATTAAAATAGTTATGTTGTATGTGTTATAATATATAGATTGTTGTATGTGTTGTTGAGATAAAGTAGGTTACAAGTACAAAAATAGGGTTTAAAAACGTGATAACTGCAAAAATTAAAAAAAAAAACATTCAAAAAAACTATTACTTTCAACATAATATGTTAAGTACGACAAAATTTCCGTCAGAAATTAATGATTTTTAATAAATTAAAAAATATTATTTTCGACGGAGCATATGTTATGTCTGACAAAAATTTTTGGGGTGATTTACATATTCTATTACATTTTTAAAAATAATTACAACAATAGTCTACTCATAAAATTTTTACACAACTAATACACTTCCCACTTTATTTACAATATTTGTGTAATTTGAATTCCTTAATTTAAGGAATTAGTATTCAATTAAAATTCCTTAATTTATGAATTAGTTATACCTATAATTTTTTCTCTCTCTCCTCATCTATAACAACTGCAGTTAGTCCCCTTCTTCTTCATTCAATTCAACGTATTTTTTCTTTATATATATATATATATATATATATATATATATATATATATATATATATATATATATATATATTAATATTAATTAGTCGTACACCTGGAATCTGCCAACTTTGTCTGCAGTGTTTCCGATTCAAAGCAAAACCCTATCTATCTATCTATAAGCTATCCCCCACTCAAATACTTTCTCTCTCCACAGTGATCCTGTCGCCCTCAATTGCGACTTTCCGCCACCACACTTTCTCTCTGTATATAAATTAGGGCTTTCGTATTTATTATATAAATATTCTGGGTGGGTGGACTACTTGATAAATTGGAAGAAGATCAGTTGGGAATAAAGCAATCTCTGTAAATCGTGCGAAAAGGAGAGGGCTGGTAACCAATTCTATTTTATTCAATTTCCAAATTATTTTGCATGTAATACATTTAGTAGTCAAACCTTCATACCAAGGTAACCAATTTTGTTTTATTCAGTTTCTAAATTATTTTGCATGTAATACAGTTGGTAGCCAAACCTTCAAGCAGCTGGTTGCCAAACTTTCAGACGAAGATAATTAATTCATACTACAAGTGTGAAGATAAATTAGTTATCTCGGTATAAAAATTTGGTTACTTTGGTATAAAAGTTTAGTTACTAATTCAGTTTTATTAAGTTACCAATTTCGTTTGAATGTGATGGAGTTGGTAGCCAACCATTCATACAAAGGTAACCATTTTATTATTTATGAGTAACAAAATAGTTATAAAAAAAATTTCAGAACATTAATAGTTACATTTATTTATTTTTAAACTTTTTGTAGAGCGAATCTTCTTCTTAGTTTTGGACAACGGAGATTCGCGGCGGTGTAGCGGTGGAGTATGTGAGGTGTAGCGGCGGACTATTATTTCAAAGTGTATGTGAGGGAGATGAAGATTTGAATTTGAGTATTTAAATTTGAATTATTATTTTGAATTTGAATTTAGTTTTGTTGTTAGATCCAAATATTTGAATTTGAATTTTTAATTATGGCAGTTATTTGTCCTTGATTTTAGGTTTTCTTATTAATGTAAATTGAATTATTTTTGTAATAATTACATTCTTTTTGTAATTATTTGATTGATGCACTTTTCTTATAATTACTTTCTATATGTTGTATACTTATATAAAGTACCCAAATTTTTGTCGGAAATATGGATTCACACACGAGTACAGCCTTGACACGTGTGGATATTATTAGTAACAAAATTAGTCCGTCTAAAAAAATTCCGTCAAAAATTAACAATATATAGTAGCTCAAACAAAACTTTGGTCGGACATAATTTCGTCGGGAAAAAATAATTTCGACTAAATTTTTGACGAATTTATCCCGACTAGCTTTAATCCGATTGAATTTTCGACAAAATATTTCATCAGAAATAAGCTTATTTCGATAGAATATACTTAGTTTACTATATTAATCAAGTTAAACTAGCTAGTACTAGAGTTAGGTTAATGATTTTTAAAGGCTGAATGACACTTATGCCCCTTTAAGTTGTCACTTGCTTTTAAAATCGTCTCTAAAGTTCATTTTTCGTAAGTTAGATACTTAAAGTGATAATTTTTTTGTGTTTCTGTTCTTCCAACCTGATTTAACCCCAACCCAATTTAACCAAGTTTTGACTCAACCTGACCCAACCCAAATTTTTAATATTTTAAAATAAATTATTATTTTCAAAATAATTTTAAAATAAAAATTATATTTAATATTTCATGATAAATTATTATTTTTAAAATAAAATAAATTTTTTAAAAATATTAATTTTAATATTTTAAAAGAAAATATTGTTTTTTAAAAAATGAAAATAATAATTATATTTAATATTTTAAAATAAAATATTCTTTAAAATAATTATTATTTTTAATATATTATAATAAAATATTTTTATATAAAATAATTTGAAAATAATTATTATTTTTAACATTTAAAAATAATAATAATTTTTTATATTTAAAATAAAATATAATTTTTAAAAAGTTATAAAATTAATTATTATTTGAAGGAAAAAATATTAGACTTTTTTTTAAAAATGAGTAAAGTTTCCTAAAATGTAGATTCAAAAATAACAAAAAATTATTTTTAAAAAAAGTAAATTTTTTTATTTCTTATGGAAAACTTTATTTTCAAAAAAAAGGTTAGTATCTTTACCATTATTATATCTATTCTTAATATTAAAATTTTTGAAAAGAAAAACTAAAAAATAGAAATTAAATTACAAAAAACAGTAAAAGATAAATTAAAAAACTGATTCAACTTTTTTAAAAAATGAGTAAGGTTTTATAAAATATATTTTCAAAAACGTAAAACTTTATTTTCATAAAACAAAAATAATTTTTTAAAGATGTTTAAATTTTCATAAAAAGATATTTAAATAATTTTAACTTTACACTTTTTTGAATCTATATTTTATGAAATTTTACTCATTTTTAAAAAAATAAAAGTTTCTAATACTTTTTCCTTAAAATAATAATAATTTTTAAATATAATATTTTTTAAAATATAAAAAATATTAATTATTTTAAAAAGAATATTTTATTTTAAAATATTCAAATGAATTATTATTTTTACATTATTTTAAGAGAAAGTTTTAAATTAAAATAGTAAATTAAATGTTTTTTAAAAATATTAATTATAAATATTATTTTTAAAATAATATTTTATTTTAAAATAAAATTTTTAAAATAATTATTTTGTTTTAAAATATTAAAATTTTGGGTTGGATCAATCTGGATCGGGTTTGGTCAAAATTTAGTTAAAATGGGTCGAGTCGGGGGAAAAATGGGTAGGAAGAACGGGAACGCCAAAAAATATCATTTCAAGGACCTAATTGATAAAAAATAACTTTAAGGACGACTTTAAAAGTGAATGACAACTTGGAGGGATATAAGTGTCATTCAACCGATTTTTAAATGAGGTGACATCTTCTAGGTCTTAGATTTAAGGATTTTAAATCTAGACCTTGAAATGGAGAGGATTCTGATCCGCATCATGCCAAAAGCCTCCGACAATAGGGTAACCACCATCCGGACCACCTCGTTGTGTATCGCAATAAAGTACTCGAAGGGATACCCGTTGTAAAGGAAATGCCTCAAGCCAATATGTTGTGAGGGGATAGTCATTTATAGATTGAAGATACATGGTAGCTGTACAATTACAAATATGGAAACAAATATACAGAGGAAAATAAACTACTACAATTGTGGAGAATCACTGATATCTTGGTCTTAATCATTGGAGTCAGGTAGTCCTCTAATATCCCCCCTCAAAGTTGGCGTGTTAGAAAAAGGAAAACGCACAACTTGCCACAATTCAATAAAAACTGTAATTTGTCTACCGCTTTTGTGAAAACTTTTGACGCCCCAAAAAAGGTATACATCACCCATCTTGAGTCGTCAGATACATGGTACATAAATTCAAATACAACTTAATTATACAACAGTCGTGTAAAATACGACAAAATATAGCTGAGAGTTTAAACAAGAATATTGTCATCTAGATAATATCCATACTCAATGGTGTCCTCATTACAATTATTATCACATTATTTCATAGAATAGTGAGGACTACTAAAGCCATTTATCCTGGACCATCACTCCATTCCCCGACTCGTTCCAGCTATATTCTCATTTCCTGAAGAAAACAATGAAAGAAAGGGTGAGGTCAACTAGCCCAGTAAAAATATTATGACTAAGATAATGCAGAATAAATTATCCTTAGCCTTCAACAGTATAACAACTGATAGAATACAATAGACAACAAGTTTTAGATCAACAACTGCAGCAGAATAAACAATCCATTAGAAGAGTCAAGTAGAGCATAAAATTTACTATCTTCTATGATTTAAAAAGATTTTCATCAACTTTATCGCTGAGACTCAACTTAATAAATAAACCACATAATCGAATCATCCCTGCACCTCGGCCAAGGATATTCATGTAATCATCAATGGTCATGATTATACCGAATAATCCCTGGTCATAATCATACCAACAACTGTCCATCAATGAACTACATATCAATGAGGACTTTCACCACATCATTCGTCACATTACGGTCATGATTATACCGCATAATCCCTGGTCATAATCATACAAAGTTCATCTATGCACGTAAGCCAAAGATAACTTTCATCACAATATAAGCATGAGGATGATGACAATGACATAATAATTCAATAAAACAAGTTCAAGGATAAATTTTAAAGATTTATAATTTAATTTATCTAGGAATCAATAACGTCCAAATTGTCAACATAATACTACTTTGTGGAGTAAAATTCAAGAATAATATTCATGTACCAAAAATAATTTGGACAAAAAAGAAATATATTTTTTGGGTGAATAGTACCCCGTGAATAGTACCCGACACGAAAAGTGTCCCGAATACCCGAGTGCATGATACTAGAGTGAATAGTAATTGGGTGAATAGTAACCCGTGAATAGTAACTCGTGAATAGTATTCCGGCATGAAAAGTACCCCGAATACCCGAGTGAATAATACTAAAGTGAATAATAACCGGGTGAATAGTAACTCATAAAAAATATCAAAGAAAATGATATTTCATAACGAGTACAAAAGAAATGATATCTCTGACGAGTATAATAGAATATACGAAACTGCAAATGGATTTTCACCCGTCATGAGGTAATCCACGTAGACTGATCATTTCCACAATTTAATAAGGAATGAATACAAATGATAATTCACCATGCATGCGGTAATCCATATAGACAGGTTATTCCAACAGAATAATAAAGAATGAAATAACAGAAGAATTCACCATGCATGCGATAGACCGCACAGACAGCTTATTCCCAACAGAATAATAAAGAATGGAACCAGGTCATGCGTAATCCGCACAGACAGGAATATTCTAACAGAATAATAAAGAATCAAAATCAGGTCATGCGTAATCTGCACAGACAGGATATTCCAACAGAATAATAAAGAATGGAATAAGAACAGAATTCACCAGGCATGCGATAGACCGCACAGACAGGTTATTCCAACAGAATAATAAAAAATAGAATAATAGAAGAATTTTACCATATATGCGGTACTTTGCATAGACAGGTTATTCCAACATAATAATAAATAATGGAATAACAACCCTTACGAGTATTGAAAGAAAATAACTCTCTTCATGAATACGAAAGAATAATACCCCTTACCTCAGAAGAAACTGGATACTGGAATAGTGAGGTAACAGACTTCTCTTCTTCTTTCTCTCTATAATAATTGCTCTATAGCTTTAGTGAATTGGTGAAAAATGAAGGAAGAATGAACTTCTATTTATAGGAAAATATAGTTTCGATAATTGCACGTTTTAGGGCACAAAATATTACAGTATAATACCTTCCTCTTTTTCTTCATTTTTAATTTAGTCCTGCAAGTATTATC
The DNA here is from genome assembly GCA_020205505.1 of Panax japonicus. NCBI lineage: Eukaryota > Viridiplantae > Streptophyta > Magnoliopsida > Apiales > Araliaceae > Panax > Panax japonicus. Next base: position 49,801,743 of record CM035106.1, read on the forward strand.
AAACTTTCACCACCTCCCCTAATAGTAAATCATGTGAATCAATAGTTCTAGACATGTAAAAATAAGAATTACAATATAGTACCTCCATCTATACCTCCATTTTTAACTTAGTCATGCAAGTATTATCAATCTTGCACCAACTCCCCTAATAGTAAATGAATGTGAATCAATAGTACACACATGTGAACAAATAGTTATAATCATGTGAATCAATAGCAATTAATTGCTCATTTATCCGGTTAATTACCCGATTGGTCAATATAACCTCCAGACATCAATTATTATCGAAATAAATGTCGATTTTCACTAACACTAATAATTCCAACACAATGGAACTATCAATTTCATTTTTAATCAACACAAACTTATTCATCATTAATATTATAACTCACAATATTTAACAACTAGGTCGTTCCCAGGAAAGAGGGGGCTTTTCGATAAGGATTTCTCCTTATTGGCGCACAATTAGATGACCAAACCTCTCCTTGACAGGACTTCTAGACATTGTCAATATTGGAAATAATAATATGAATAACTTTGTCGTCTCAATTATTGATTTAATAATATAACATATTATACAGATGATACTGTGACAATAGTTGAATCAATAATATGAGAGATATGATACAACAATTACTATAGCAATAATTGAGTATAACTGAGTGACTTCTTACGTAAGCATCAATAATCAATACCGTGTGCTACTATGCAACCACGCGTATTACTGTACTTTTACTACCTGGTAGTTCAACAGTTTTAACAGTAACACTTTCGCCATTATTTTTATAAAATGATAATTCTGTCATTTTCTAACTATGATAATACTTCTGTTGTGGGGTCCACCAATGATTATGACGGCGTACGAATATTTCCTGTTAAAACGAATATTCCCCGACCAATTGAATATTATATAACAACTTGCTTACTTTGCAAATTTTATAAATATTACCCACAACTATAACATTATATCAAATTCACACAATAATATTCAAAAAATATTTCAAAAAATTTAAATTTTATTCATAAAATATGGGGTCTCACAATCTCCCCTCGTTATGAAATTTCGCCCTCGAAATTTACGTACGTACCTGGTATGCCGAAGAAGTGAGGATACATTGACTTCATTTCAGATTCTAACTCTTGAGGTATAACCTTTGAGTGTCGAATATGATCTTTCTTATTCAAGATTTTAACACGTATCTCCTCATACGTTAAATCTTATGCTATCTCATCTAGTTCTAATTTAATAACGTGGTTTGGGTCATTCTCATATTTACGTAACATCGATACGTGAAAAACGTTATGAACACGCGACATACTTAGCGGTAAAACGAGTCTATAGGCCACAGTTCCTACTCGATCAAAGATTTCAAATGGGCCAATAAAATCGAGGGTTGAGATTTCCTCTCTTCAACGATTCTTGCTTCTAGAATAACGCCATCTTGAACCTTCTTCTTCACATTCATCAACTCCGGGTGTGAAGCTTGAACGACTTTTAACTTTATCGATTAAAGTCGATTCTACTCGTTTATTTGACATCATCATGTGGGTCCCAAGAGTCTTTAACTCTATCTTCATCATTTGTAAGTTATACAAAATGGGTTTTGTGTTAACAATGTCACACTCGTAACCGCATATGATCTTCTACTCAACAAGTCAGCTACCACGTTCGCTTTCCCATGATGGTATTGAATGGTATGGTCGTAATCTTCAACAGCTCGAGCCAACGTCTTTGGCGCATTATACGTTCATTTTGGTTGAAGAAATATTTAAGGATTTTGTACTGGGGTCAATACAAAATTCAATTTCACGCTCTAGGGGTAGGCTAAGATGTTCTTCGAGAATACGTCAGGAAATTTATTAACAATAGAAATATCATTCAAAACTGTGACTCTCATCTAAGACTTGGATAGCACATGAAACAAAGGTTTCTCCTAACAGAGTTTCAACCGATAAGTCAAAGTCTAATTTCTCCGGAGTCAAATTTAAACGTTGACAGCAAGCAAGAGAGATAAAAGAATTGGTAGAACCGATATCTAATAAGGTATAGACTTCGCAAGAATTTATAATTAACTAACCCGTGCTAACTTCGTTCGGGTTACTCGCTTTTTGAGAAGTCACGAAAAATGCTCTTTCTGTTGCACATTATCCTGGGTATTGATCGTTGGTGACTCAACGGTCTTATGTGCTTCATTGCTTATCTCAACATTTTCAGATGCTATTTTCAAACACTGTCACAAAACAAGGGTTAATTGACATATCACATATTATCCCTATACTCTGACCGACCAATTAAATACAAAATAAACTTAGGTAGGTCATACTAGCGAAGGAATTCCCCATCTCTCCCCTCCTAGTGCTTGTCTCACATCTCAGCCAGGGATCATATCCATAAGCTTTGATACCAACTGTGACGCCCCCAAAACAGGTATACATCACCCATCTTGAGTCGTCAGATACATGGAACATAAATTCAAATACAACTTAATTATACAACAGTCGTGTAAAATACGACAAAATATAGCTGAGAGTTTAAACAATAATATTGTCATCTAGACAATATCCATACTCAATGGTGTCCTCATTACAATTATTATCACATTATTTCGTAGAATAGTGAGGACTACTAAAGCCATTTATCCTGGACCATCACTCCATTCCCCGACTCGTTCCAGCTATATTCTCATTTCCTGAAGAGAATAATGAAAGAAAGGGTGAGCTCAACTAGCCCAGTAAAAATATTATGACTAAGATAATGCAGAATAAATTATCCTTAGCCTTCAACAGTATAACAACTGATAGAATACAATAGACAACAAGTTTTAGATCAACAACTGCAGCAGAATAAATAATCCATTAGAAGAGTCAAGTAGAGCATAAAATCTACTATCTTCTATGATTTAAAAAGATTTTCATCAACTTTATCGCTGAGACTCACCTTAATAAATAAACCACATAATCGAATCATCTCTGCACCACGACCAAGGATATTCATGTAATCATCAATGGTTATGATTATACCGAATAATCCCTAATCATAATCATACCAACAACTGTCCATCAATGAACTAAAGGCCAATGAGGACTTTCACCACATCATTCGTCACATTACGATCATAATTATATCGAATAATCCCTAGTCACAATCATACCAAGTCCATTTATGCATGTAAGCCAAAGATGACTTTCATCACAATATAAGCATGAGGATGATGATAATGACATAATAATTCAATAAAACAAGTTTAAGGATAAATTTTAAAGATTTATAATTTAATTTATCCAGAAATAAATAACGTCCAAATTGTCAAAATGATACTGCTTTGTGGAGTAAAATTCAAGAATAATATTCATGTACCAAAAATAATTTGGACATAAAAGAAATATATTTTTCGGGTGAATAGTACCCCGTGAATAGTACTTCGAGAATAGTACCCCGTGAATAGTACCCCGACACGAAAAGTGTCCCGAATGCTCGAGTGAATGATACTAGAGTAAATAGTAATCGGGTAAATAGTAACACGTGAATAGTAACTCATGAATAGTACTCCTGTATGAAAAGTGCCCTGAATACCCGAGTGAATAATAATTGGGTGAATAGTAACCCGTGAATAGTAACTCATAAAAAATATCAAAAAAATGATATTCCATGATGAGTACAAAAGAAATGATTTCTCAGACGAGTATAATAGAATATACGAAACTACAAATGAATTTTTACTCGCCATGCGGTAATCCACGTAGACAGATCATTTCCATAGTTTAATAAGGAATGAATACAAAGGATCATTCACCATGCATGTGGTAATCCACATAGACAGGTTATTCCAACAGAATAATAAAAAATAAAATAACAGAAGAATTCACCATGCATGGACCGCACAGACAGGTTATTCCCAACAGAATAATAAAGAATGGAACCAGGTCATGCGTAATCCGCACAGACAGGATATTCTAACAAAATAATAAAGAACAGAACCAGGTCATGCGTAATTCGCACAGACAGGATATTCCAACAGAATAATAAAGAATGAAAAAACAACAGAATTCACCAGGCATGCGATAGACCGCACAGACAGGTTATTCCAACAGAATAATAAATAATAGAATAACTGAAGAATTTCACCATGTATGCGGTACTTTGCATAGACAGGTTATTCCAACATAATAATAAATAATGGAATAACAACCCTTACGAGTATTGAAAGAAAATAACTCTCTTCATGAATACGAAATAATAATACCCCTTACCTCAGAAGAAACTGGATACTGGAATAGTGAGGTAGCAGACTTCTCTTCTTCTTTCTCTCTATAATTTCTCTCTATAATAATTGCTCTATAGCTTTAGTGAATTGGTGAGAAATGAAGGAAGAATGAGCTTCTATTTATAGGAAAATATAGTTTTAATAATTGCACGTTTTAGGGCACAAAATATTACAGTATAATACCTTCCTCTTTTTCTTCATTTTTAATTTAGTCCTGCAAGTATTATCAAACTTTCATCACCTCCCCTAATAGTAAATCATGTGAATCAATAGTTCTAGACATGTAAAAATACGAATTACAATATAGTACCTCCATCTATACCTCCATTTTTAACTTAGTCATGCAAGTATTATCAATCTTGCACCAACTCCCCTAATAGTAAATGAATGTGAATCAATAGTACACACATGCGAACAAATAGTTATAATCATGTGAATCAATAGCAATTAATTGCTCATTTATCCGGTTAATTACCCGATTGGTCAATATAACCTCACGACATCAATTATTATCGAAATAAATGTCGATTTTCACTAACACTAATAATTCCAACACAATGAAACTATCAATTTCATCTTTAATCAACACGAACTAATTCATCATTAATATTATAACTCACAATATTTAACAACTAGGTCATTCCCAGGAAAGAGGGGGCTTTCCGATAAGGATTTCTCCTTATTGGCGCGCAATTAGGTGACCAAACCTCTCCTTAACAGAACTTCTAGACATTGTCAATATTGGAAATAATAATATGAATAACTTTGTCGTCTCAATTATTGATTTAATAATATAACATATTATACAGATGATACTGTGATAATAATTGAATCAATAATATGAGAGATATGATGCAACAATTACTATAGCAATAATTGAGTATAACTGAGTGACTTCTTACGTAAGCATCAATAATCAATATCGTGTGCTACTATGCAACCACGCGTATTACTATACTTTTACTACCGGGTAGTTCAACAGATTTAACTGTAACACTTTCGCCGTTATTTTTATAAAATGATAATTCTGTCGTTTTCTAATTACGACAATACTTCCGTTGTGGGGTCCACCAATGATTGTGTCTTCGTACGAATATTCCCTGTTAAAACGAATATTCCTCGACCAATCGAATATTATATAAGAACTTGCTTACTTTACAAAATTTATAAATATTACCCGCAACTATAACATTATATCAAATCCACACCATAATATTCAAAAAATATTTCGAGAAATTTAAATCTTTATTCATAAAATCTAGGGTCTCACAAAACATCAGGCAGTTGTAGGTGTGAAGAGACAAAGCTGGGACTAATAATCCTTCGAGCAACAAGTTCCTGAACAAAATAATAGTCAATATCAATATGTTTCGAGCTATATATGGTGACCGGGTTGGAAGCAATGAATATGACACTAATGTTGTCGCATAAGAGTCTCGGAGGAAAGAGGAGGGTGATCTGGAGTTCTCGAAGAAGTTGAAGTGTCCATGAAAGTTCTGCAGCAACAAAGGCAAGAGCACGGTATTCAGCCTCAGCACTAGAGCGTGCAACGATAGTTTGCTTTTTAGAGCACTATGAAATTAAGTCGCGGCTAAGATAAACAGCAAATTCGGTTGTTTAACACCGAGTGATCACGGGACAGCCGGCTCAATCGGCATCAGAATAGCTGAGCAAGGTCTGAGAGGAATCCCATGAGAGTTGCAGGCCATAATGGTAGGTTCCTTTGACAAAGTGTAAAATACACTTCAAGGCTCTAAAATGATCAACGGTGGGAACATGCATATATTGACATATAAAGTTAACATTGTACGATAAATCTGGCCTCGTAAGAGTCAAATATTGTAATGCGCCAGCTAGAGAACGGAACTGTGTAGCATCTGAATAGGAAGTACCAGAATAGGTTAGATGAGATCCAACCAAAAAAGGCGTTGAGATAGGCTTGCAATCAACCATTTCTACTCGATTCAACAGATCAAGCGCATATTTAGCTTGGCTGGGAAAAAGACCCTTGTTATTTCTAACAACTTCAATCCCCAAAAAATAGTGCAGATCACCGAGATCCTTAATGAAAAATTCTTTGGCCAGTCGATCAATGAAAGAACGTAACATAGAATAATTGCTTCCAGTTATTACCATATCATCGACATATAGGAGAAGATAAATAACTCCATGAGAACTATGATAGAAAAAGATAGAGGAATCAGCACGACTAGAAATAAACCCGATACCAAGTAAAAATCAGCTGAAATGCAAAAATCATGCTCGAGGAGCCTGTTTAAGACCATAAAGAGCACATTGTAAGCGGCAGACATGAATTGGGAATTGCGGATCATTGTAGCCTAGAGGGTTGCTCCATATAGACTTCCTCGGAGAGAAACCCGTGAAGGAAGGCATTTTTTACGTCAAGTTGGCGTAAATGCCAGTTATTCATAGCAGCAAGTGACAAAATAATGAGAACAGAAGCAGGTCGAGCAACGGGACTAAAATTTTCTTTAAAATTAATGTCATGCTTTTGAGAAAAACCTTGCGCCACTAGACGAGCTTTGTGACGTTCAATTGATCCGTCGACATGAAGTTTGGTCTTAAAAATCCTTCTACAACCCACAAAATTATGATCAGTTGGACTAGGAATTAATCGCCATGTGTTATTGTGCTTGGGAGCAAAAATTTCATCATCCTTCGTTAAGAGCCATGTTGGATGTTTGACAACTGACTTAAAACCACGAGGCTCTTTAACTGCAAGATGTACCTAAAACCACGGAAGAGCAGTGAAAAGCACATAACGAATGAATAATGCGAGGCTTAACAATACCATCCCGAGCACGGGTGATAATGGGGTGAGTAGAGGTAGACGGTTGGACAGCGGAAGAAGAGGCAGGTGGAGAGACGTCCAATGCTGTTTCAGGCGAAGAAGGCTCAGAAAGTGTGATGGGAGGCATGATAATGGGATATGAGTCAACACAAGAAACACAAGGAGTGGGGCCCGAACTAGAAGTTGGAGTCACATTTATGGGTAAAGAACTATCACGAGGAAGAGAACTATCACAAGTATTAGTAAAGTGACATAATCAGTGCCAACCGAAGAAGGAATAATGGAGGTAGCATAAGGAAAATAATCCTCAAAAAATTGAACATGGCGAGACATATAGAACCGATTAGTTTTCTTATCCAAGCAACGAAAACCCTTATGAAGAGGACTATAGAACCAGTTGTTGCTGGTGCTGATGTCTTCGCATTATCATTATTGAATCTCCTCTTTTTAAAATCTCCCCCCGACTCGCTTCTTCTATTTTTATGGACATGATTACCACCAGAGTGGTTACCATTTTTGTCCGTCTTTTTCTTTCTTCGCTGGTTATCTTTATTCTGTTGACTGCTATCTCCGGTATGATCTTGGTTATGGTCCCTCGGTTGAACGTACTCGTTATCTCGCTCTAACAATTGAGCCCTATTGACAACATCTGAATAGAGAGAAAATTTATGAGAAATGAGATACTGACGTATGCCAGGTTTCAAACCTCTCAGAAACATCCGCGTCATACGTTCCTCATTCTCCACCAAATGAGGTACAAACCTGGATAACTCTGCAAAACTTTGCCTCGTACTGGGACACCGTCATGTTATTTTGTTCCAGTCTAATGAACTCCACTTCCTTCATATGACGAATACTTTCAGGAAAGTACTTGTCATTGAAAAGTTTTTGGAAAGTCTCCCAAAACATGCTGAGTGCGGCTGGATGGGTACGCTTCACAGATTCCCACCAGTAATCTGCCTCATTACGGAACATAAAGTTGGCGAATAGAACCTTCTGTTCCTCCGTGCATCCCAAGACATCGAATATCTTGGTGATTTATTTGACCCACGTTTCCGCCTTAATCGGATCTGGCTTGCCCAAGAATTCTGGTGGTCCCAACTCTTTGAACTGCTTGGCTGTGACAACCCGTGAATTACTATTATTTCCTCTTGTATTTTGAACACGAGTCTCCTTCGTCTGATTTTGCATGAACTGTAAGAAGCTTCTAAACATCCCATCATTCATCATCTGTTCAGTGGTGTTGTTCACAGGAGGAACATTTCCAGCCTGTTGCACGTTTTCCTCGTTGGTGAGTACAGGCGTCTCCACGGTCTCATTTACTCCACTGTTAATATTCTCAGCCGACATTCTCAAATACTGCCATAAAACAAGGGTTAATTAAGGAAATCAATATATCATATAATATCCCTATATACTGACCAACTAACACATAAGCTTAGGTAGGATACACTAGCGAAGGATTTACTCGTCTCTCCCCTCCTAGTTCGATTCCCCGATCTCTATCAGAGATCATATCCCTAAGCTCTGATACCAACTGTGACGGCCCCAAAATAGGTATACATCACCCATTCTGAGTTGTCAATATATGGTACAGAAATAACTACAACTTTATTAATACACCATAAAAACTGTGAGTTTAAATACAAATATTGTCATCTAGACAATATCCATACCCAACTAAGTCCTCATTACAATTATTGAAACATTATTTTACAAAAATGGTGAGCACTACTAAACAACTCTCTTCTAGAACCATCATTCCATACCCCGACTCGTACTCGCTACATTCTCGCCTCTTGAGAAGAAAAATAGAACAAAAAGGAAAAGGGTGAGCTCAACTAGCCCAGTAAAGAACATTATGACTAAGATAATATAAAACAAATTATCGTTAGTCTTCAACAGGGAAAAATCTGAGAGAATATAATAAACAACAAGTTTTAGATCAATATTCGCAGCGGAAATAATAATTCATAGAAGAGTTACGTAGAGAATGAAATCTACTATTATCTATGAATTTAACAGTCCATCAACAGTATATTTATCCCTGTAACATCAATCAATGCACATCTTGAATCATATATTCATCTTTGCACTACAGGCCAAAGATATTCATCAGTTGGTCATGTTCATCTCAACACATGTTCATCTTTGCACTACGGGCCAAAGATATTCATTATATAATCATCAATCTTTGCACTACAGGCCAAAGATATTCAATAATATCATCATTTAGGACTATGGATGATGAAAAATATTTTAAAGAAAACGAATCCAGTGAAACAAAAGAATAAATATTAAGGATTCGTATTTCAGCTATTTCATGTCCAAAAATACCTCATAAATAATCATAGTGGTGTAAAATTCAAGAATGATCAAAACATGGATACAATCAAAGCTAGTATCTATAATAAATATTTTGGACGAAAAGAAAATTTTTTATTTTTCGATGAATAGTGTCATATTCGTGAATAGTGTCGTATACGTGAATAGTGACGTATACGTGAATAGTAACCCCGACACAAAAAGTTCCAAATTTGATTAAAAATTTAAACCAATATTTCGGCATAATGATATTGAAGAAAATAATATCATTTAAAAAGAAAATAACATCCCTTACCTCGAAAGAATAGTACTTCTAGTTGAAACACCGGATATAGGCTATGACTTGAACTTACACCGTATAGCAACACTCAAAGTATTAAAATACTCACAAGAATACGCTCAATATATCGAGAGAGAAAAAGAGAGAAAACTTCTGTTTCTGGTGTAATTTTCAATTCTAACCTAAGCACCCTATTTATAGGAAAATTCTTAGAATACCAAAGCAGAAAATTTAATAAAATATTAATATATTTTTATTAAATTCCTACGCACACAATATTCAACTGAACTCAGCCCCTAGCACATGTTAAATGAGTCTCACAAAATGTAAAAAACGTTTTTCTTAATAAAAATAATTAAAACTTCAAAAATTAATTATTTCAGAGCTTCAGAACTTCAATAATTCATAATAAATAGCCCTTTTGTCAGAAAAATTCGAACCACATGTCTTTTTCATAGGAAATTCCATTCTTTACAACTTTGTAGAAGAAAAATTTTCTAAATTCCAAACAAAAATTGACCGAAATCCACAAACGGACGATTTTTCAAGCTATAATTAAATTTCAGTCAAGAAATGGGGTCCACCGACACACAAAATATGTGTTTATCATTTATTTAGTAAAAATACTCTTCATCCTCGTATACTCATATATCCCACATTTATTATAAAAATATCACCATTATTATATTATTAAAATATAATAATATATTTAAATGAATTTTTTATCAGAAAAAGATAAAATATTAATTTTCAACAATTGTTACATTAAAAATTTTCTCCATCTATATCCACATAAAATCTATATTTTTCTCATCATATAAATCAATAATTAATTATTCACAAATAATATTATAGAATCACAATACTGACAACCATACCGTTCCCAGGATAGAGGGGGCTTTCCAATAAGGATTTCTCCTTACTAGCGCGCAATTAGGTGACCAAACCTCTCCTTAGACAGAACTTTCTAGACATTGCCAATAATGTTATCTAATAATATTATTCAGATAATATGAATTATTGCTTCGATAATAAAAAATACTGTGTAGTGACAATTATTGAAACAACAGTAATATAAAATATCAACGCAGCAATTATTGAATCAATAAAATCCTAAACAATAATTACTGTAACAATTATTGAGTAGTGCCTTCTTACGTAAGAATCAATAATTGGTGCAATACCGTGTGCTACTGTGTTTTAACAACTGAGTATTTTAACAGTATTAACGGTAATAACAACGCCGTTATTTATAACCAACTTATTCTTGTCGTTTTTTTCATCCAATCGCTTTCCGTTATGGGGCCCACACAAGGCTGCACCGTCGTACGAATATTCCCCCACAGCAAGAATATTCCATGACCAAACAAATATTCCACAACAACAATGAATATTTTATAACCACTTGCTTATTTGAAATATTTGTGCATTCTTACCCATAAATAACTATATTAATCAAATCAACATTTACTATTTCAAAATAATAAATAGAGGAATTTAAATTTCATTTATTAATAATTTGGGGTTTTACACGTGTAGCACCATCTGTCGGGTTGGAAGATACCCGGATTTGGGGGCGTCACAGTAGCTATCCGGCCCGTTAACCTCTTCACATCCTTGTATGTCTTCAGAGATTTCATGTCTAAGATCGCCTGAAACTTCTCCGGATTCCCTTTGATACCTCTCTTACTTATTAGATATCCCAGAAACTTTCCTGACCTCAATCCGAAGGTGCATTTAGTCGGGTTTAGTCTTAGCTTGTGTCTTCTTACTATTTCAAAGCAATTTTCTAGGTCCTCCAGATGATCCCAGACTGACATACTTTTTACAATCATGTCATCCACATACACTTCCATGCTTCGGCCTAGCTGCTTTCTGAATACGAAGTTCATCATTCGCTGGTATGTTGCGCCAGCATTTAACAATCCAAAGGTCATCTTCCGATATGCATAGATGGCCCGATGAGTATGAAACTGGTCTTTGTGATGTCGTCCTTGCTCATCGAAATCTGGTGGTATCCTAAGAAGGCATCCATGAAACTTAGCATACCGTACCCCGAAGTGGCATCAATCAATTTGTCTATGTTGGGCAAAGGATAGAAATCTTTTGGGCACGCCTTGTTCAAATCTGTGTAATCAATACATAACCTCCGCTTCCCATTCTGTTTCTGAACCAATACCACATTATCCAACCATACGGGGTAGTCTATCTCGAAAATGAATCTTGCCTCCAGTAGTTTGGTGATCTCCTCATCTACGATCCTCTGCCTTTCTGGGGAGAAAATCCTTCTTTTCTGTATCACTAGTTTTCTTTTCGGGTCTACATGCAGATTGTGTAGAGCCACCGTCTCACTTACCCCTGGCAAATCGCTAGGCTCCCATGCAAAGATGTCGGCATATACCCGAAGCAGATCTACTAGCCCCGTCTGTAAGGGTTTAGCCAGCCCCGACCCAATTTTGATCAATTTCTCTGTATTGCCTGGGACCAACTCCACATCTTCGATTTCTTCAGCGGGCAGGGCCATTGGTTTGGTGCTGCTCTCGATGAATGGCTCTATTTCGTTGGCCATCGTTTGCTTCTGCTTGCTGACCCCTACTCTTAATGAGATTAATTGTAACAACCCCAAAATAGGTCCATTCCATCCAACCCATTTTGAGTCGCCAAATATATGGTACAGAAAACAACTACAACTTTATTACAACAATTGTCGTGCAAAATACAACAACACATATACTGTGAGATTAGATACAAATATATATCAACTGTGACTCAAGTCCCAACCGTGGACAGTACCTCATAATGACACCTTACATAAAGGTATAGTCGAAAACTGTTTTAGAAATTAGAATCTTTGGGAAATGCTCAAGGAAACCTCCGTACATAGGAGGCCATGCATCTAGGTTATTATAGATATCATATGGCCACAGAATTATCCTTGGTTGACCCAATAGACCCCAAAGAAAAATAAGAAGATTACTATCATATTCTTCCCAATGGCAAGTCTTCTCCTGACATATCATTATCTCCACTGTCTCTAATTGAGAGTTATATTTCAAATAGACTCCAAGATCATATAGATAGTGCTGGTAGATATACTCAGCAAGTGGATGAGCACATCCATGTCTTATGATGACACGAGGTGGTATGTCATTAGACATCTTGTATGACAGTGGCAAAACCAAGTTAAATTCACCTCACCCTCAACATCTATAGACCACCGTTCTATTCCCTTGTTATTCCCCCGCTCGACCCAGCTACACTCGTATTACCTGAAAGGAATTGTGAAGCAAAAGGGTGAGCACAACTAGCTCAGTAAAGAATGTCATAACTAAAGATAATTAAATTATCAATAGCCTTCATCAATAATAAATCAGAGATTTAGAACATATGGTAGATGATAAAAAATTTCAACCATAGTTGCAGCGGAACGAGCAATCCATTAGAAGAGTCAAATAAACTATAAAGTTTATTATCTTCTCCATGTTTAAAGTCCATCAACAATGTTTTATCCCTATAACATCAATCAACAATTCCTGTCCACAATCACATATATAACTCATAATCGTAATTGTTGTTCTAAATTCCTTTTCTCATCCAGGACAAAGATAATTTTTATCACCTGAAACATCAAAGATCGTGGTTATACCAAATCACAGTTCATGTTCATAACCATACTAATAAATTCATCTTTGCACTACGACCAAAGATATACATCAACAAGTCATCTTTGCACTACAGGCCAAAGATATTCATCAACAAGTCATCTTTGCACTACAGGCCAAAGATATTCATCAACAAGTCATCTTTGCACTACAGGCCAAAGATATTCATATCTCAAAGAAATACATAATCATTTCAGAATTTATATAAACCATAATTATAACCATATATGTTGATCAATTCACCATTGCACTTAAGCTAAAGATATTCAATTATAAATTCAATGGTCATGATCATACCAGTCACAATTCAACTTTTCACTACTGGCCAAAGAGAACCCTAGTCATGATCATACCAATAATCTACCCATCTTTACACTCCAGTGAAAGAGAATTTCAACATCAGGGTTATAAAAATGTTATATATGATAATAAAATCAATATAATCAATATATAGTTTTAATCTCCAGAGTAATATTCATAAATCAACTATAATTTGGTTAGAAAAAGAAATCAATTTTGTCATGAATAGTAACTCATGAATAGTAGATTCGTGAATAGTAACTCGTGAATAGTAACTCATGAATAGTAACTCGTGAATAGTAACTCATGAATAGTAAACCCGACTCAAAAAGGTAGAAATTCCACAATAAAATCTATACCAATATTTCGGTATAATGATATTGAAAGAATAATATTTTTTTAAGCTTATAAACAATTTATTTTAATTGTTTACACTTTACTAAATAATGCATTTAATCATTCTAAAATGCCAAACTCATAAGATTTCATCACCAATAACCAAAACCTTCATCAAAAATCTGCATATACCTCATATATGATTCTCAAGCCATAAAATTATATTTTCCAATTTTCTTACTTCACATAACATATTTAATTCATTTACTCATAACTAGAATATTTTCATGAAAAATACTAAATCAGTTCCAAAAATATTTCTTTTCTGGAATTTAGCAGAATATAGTCCTATATTGAACATATATTTTTCTCAGAATTTTTAAAAGTCATTTACTATTTTTCACATGGTCAAAACCACCGAATATTTAAACATTTATCATAAATTGTACTTTTATCCAAAAATTCCGAAATTCACAGGGTATACTGATATCATATAGATGTAATCCCAATAAAATTTTTATCAATTTTGGAGTTAACCACAAGGAGTTATAAGCGGTTACTTTTAAAATAGTCTTTTCTCATAAAATCCATAACTATTAATCTATATATCCAAAAATCACCATTTTTGGACACAATCTACAAAACTCATCAAAATATCATTTCAAATTTTTCCAGAATTTTTGAAGGTTCAGAAGAGTTTCGAAATAATAACCCTTAAAATCCCTTATTATCCCTTACCTCAAAAGAGCAGTACTTCTGACCGGAATAACGCTGAACGAACTTGCACCGTATAGCAATACTCAAAGTATACTCAAAATACTCACAAGAATATGCTCGATAATATAGAGAGAGAAAACTTCAGTTTCTGGTGTGATTTTCAATTATAACCTAAGCACCCTATTTATAGGAAATTGCTTAGAACACCAAAGCAGAAAATTTAATATAATAATAATATATATATAAATTCTATACGCACACTTTCTAGATTTTGAATTCAGCATTTACATCACATGCTAGGCTGCCCACAAACAAAAAAAACGTTTTTGTAAATAAAAATATTTTAAACTTCCAAAAATCAATTATTTCGGAGCTTCGAAACTTCAATAATTCATAATAAATAGCTCTTTTGTCAGAAAATTCGAATCTCGCGAGTTTTTATAGGAAATTCAATTCTCTACAACTTTGCAGAAGGAAGTTTTTCCAAATTCCAAACAGAAATTGACCGAAATCCACAAACAGGCGATTTTACAGGCTATAATCAAATTTTCAGTCAAGAAATAGGTCTACCGACACACAAAATCTGTTTTTAATATTTATTGCAACAAAAATACTCTTTCTCCTCATAAACTCATATATCCCACGTTCATTGTAAAATATCACTATTATTATATTATTAAAAATATAATAATATATTTAAATGAATTATTTTATCAGAAAAAGATAAAATATTAATTTTCAACAATTGTCACATTAAAAATTTTCTCCATCTATATCCACATAAAATCAATATTTTCCTCATCATATAAATCAATAATTTAATTATTCACAAATAATATTACAGAATCACAATACTGACAATCAGGCCGTTCCCAGGAAAGAGGGGGCTTTCCAATAAGAATTTCTCTTTACTGGCGCGCAATTAGGTGACCAAACCTCTCCTTAGACAGAATTTTCTAGACATTGCCAATAATGTTATCTAATAATATTATTCAGATAATATGAATTATTTCTTCGATAATGGAAAATACTGTGTAATGACAATTATTGAAACAACAGTAATATAAAATATCAATGCAGCAATTATTGAATCAATAACATAAAATACTGAACAGTAATTACTGTAACAATTATTGAGTAGTGCCTTCTTACGTAAGAATCAATAATTGGTGCAATACCGTGTGCTACTGTGCAACAACGCGTATTACTGTGTTTTAACCACCGAGTATTTTAACAGTATTAACGGTAACAACTACGCCGTTATATTTAAAAACTTTAATTTGTCGTTTTCTTCATCCGACAGTTATTCTGTTACGGGGCCCACAAAAGGCTGCGCCGTCGTACGAATATTCCCCGACAGAAAGAATATTCTACGACCAAACGAATATTCCCCGACAACAATGAGTATTTTATAACCACTTGCGTATTTTGAAAAAAAAATTCATATGTCACCCTTAACTTTAACCTTTTATCAATTTAACCATTTACTGAATTGTAATTATAAGAAAAATTGAATACTTTTATTTCATAAAATTCGGGGTCTTACATTAATGTGTTCCGATAGCACCTTCGGGCAATATCAAGATCCCCTTTTACCTCTCCTATCCCATTCGATGTCGGAAACTTGATCTTAAAATGGGGGATGGACGTAACGGCTTGCAGTGCTGCTAGTGTCGGCCTTCCCAATATAGTATTGTATGCCAAATCCACCAGTACCACAAAGAATCTGACCATTATTTCTGCCTGCTGGGGTGCTGTTCCGAACTTGACAGGCAGCTCGATGGTTCCTGACACATGCACCGGGTCTCCACTGAAACCGTACAATGGGCCTTCTCCACCCAACTCCATCTTTTTTTCCTTCTAAGTCCATCCGTTAATACGCGTGAGTGTACAATATGTCGACTGAGGATCCATTGTCGATCATCATTCTCTTCATGTCCACCGGTCCGACCTGTGCCATTATCACCAGCGCCCCATCGTGTGGTTCTATTAGATTTTTTGGATAATCCTCCTTGGAAAACGAAATGGATACCCCCGAGTAGGCCTAATATTTTCTAGGCGAAGAACCCTCGACCGACAACATGGCTTCGAGATGTCCACTCCTCTTTTTTTTCGGTCACATGCCTTACAGAGATCACGTCGATCATGCCTCGGGCATGCAGATTCGGTTTTGGCTGTGTATCCCGATCTGGTCCCCTTCTTTCTTCCCTGGGTGCCTCAGAATTCTCCCGACCTACCACATATTGAACCAGGTGGCCGTTCTAGATGTTCTTCTCTATCAAATCCTTCAAATCATTGCACATCTTCGTCGTGTGTCTGCGACTTTGATGATATTCACAGTATTTGTCCCGACCTCTCTTGCCAGGTTTCAGATGCGTCGAACATGGATCAAAAAAGGGTTTGTTCCATATATCTTCCAATATCTTCGCCCGATCTGTGTTGAGGACGGTGTAGACTTTGTTAACATTTCTGCTCAGAAAAGGTGGTCGGCCACTTCCCGAACCTCCACCGTTGAAGTTTTTTCTTCCAGAGCTATCTGACCTCCCCTGATTGTCCGACCGTGGATAAGTCTGTTTGTCCCGATCCTTAAACTTCTCATAAGATTGGGAGTGCAGTTTGAAATTTCCCATAGCCTCCTCTATCGCTATGAATCCCTCGGCTCGATGGAAAGCTTCTGTCAAATCCGCCAGAGGGTTGATCACCAGATCCTTCATCAGTTTCTTCGACTTTACGATATCCAAACCAGTTGTGAAAAATCCCAAGGCTAGTAGAGAATTCAACTTTGCTACCGAACCCACGGCCTCCCGAAATCTTTTAACATATTGGCCTAGGCTCCGACTTCTGCCTAACCTGTATGAGGGAAGCAGTAATCTTTCCTCATCTTCTGTTACTCCCTAACCGAGCATGAAATTTCTCTTGAAGGTCGCTCCATGAATTAATCGATCTCGTCGCCAAGGTTCCCATCCATTCTCGGGCGCTCTTTTTCAAAGTTGTTGAAAACATATGGCACTTGGCAGCGTCCGAATGTCCGTAGTATGTCATCAGTCTATCATACCCATCTGAATGGTCATAGGGATCTCCCAGCCCATCATATGTCTCCACCGGGGGCATCTTATTCTTAGGGTCGGCGGTGACATGATTTATCTCGGGTGAGAAGGTTCAATTTATACAAGCCGAAGGTGTTCCCATCGAATTCTTTGCCACCAGCAACTTCTCCAATTCTGCCACCCTTTGAGCAAGGGGGTCGGACTCCTCTTTACGAGGGGACGGTCTGTGTTTGTCCCTTTCGTATTCAGGAGACGCGTCCCTCCTCCTCTATCCCGATCTACCTGGCTGGTCTGATTTTCGGTCCGCCGAATGGCTTCTTCTTCGGCTTCGACCTTCTCGAGAGCGGCTTCTGGGCTTGCTCTTTTCTCTTTCTACTTCTCCCCGTCGAGGTGACCGAGATTGGCTCCGATGACCACGCCTTTTTGAGGACACTTCCTGCTCCCCAACCATATTTTCTATTTGTTCCTTGAGCTCTTCTTGATGAAGACGAAAAGCCATCATAGCGTCTTTGTTTTGATGCATCTTCTTCTTCAGAATAAACTCCCTCTGGTCTCGGCTACCTTCATGTGCCCGAGAGTGGGTTTCATCGGCATGACTAACCTGCTTGGGTGTGTGTTGGCTGTCGTGAAAGAGTTTACACGTCAGAGGGAAGCAACCGGTTCTTCCTGACGTCCTTGAGTTCTGGAACCTAATTTATCTTTCACCGACCCCCTCACCTGTGTGGTTGGGTGGGTGTTCGCCTTCTCCTGGACAGAGGCATTGTTTTCCCTGCTCGTCATGGATTGCTATCGAAAAAGTTGGTTGTGATTAAAAAAGCACTAAAAGCCTTCTTTCTAGCGCCAATGTTAACGCCAAGTTTCGCCGGCGCGTCCAATCACCAAGTCCATGCTATGAATCCTGCACAATAACATATCACACACGAAGCTTGACGGCTTGTGCTGCCGGGGGATAGCTCCGGTGTGAGAATAAATACAGGCCGTTCACAAAGTTTAACAATGGAGGCTTTAGTATTTAGTGCTCAAAGAAAGTATTATTTCTAATTGAAACCCAAGCCTTGTATTTATAGTGTTCTCGTACCTTAGAATCCCTTTCCGAGTAGGTTTAGGACTCCTAATCATGGCAATTACCATAATTTGGGTCTAGCACAATCTCCTTAAAAGGTGAAAGTGGAATCCAATCCAAACACTACATTTTGGAGTTACCTTATTCAAATATAGTTAGGACTCTAGGCTCCATACGCATGATAGCCCACTGTACATGCCCAACCCAACCGAACTCACCATCTAGTCTGAGCTTCGACCCAAAGGATTCGAAGGCCCGACCCCGAACATCATACACCACAGTAAGGTTCCGACCCAAAGGACTCTGATACCGAACCCGAACACCTTCAACCTCTCTGTGGGCTTCAGCCCATTGGGCTTATAAATCCCTTCTAATATCAGGCCTTCGACCAACATGGAGGTCGGTAAAACGCTCCCGAACAGTAAATAAACCGCGTAAATAAAGAGGAAATAAAATCCCTATAATCTATTATACTTATTATAATAACACAAATAATTGTTTTATTTATTATATTTTAATTTAATTGGTTCATATTTTTACTTTTATTTTATTTGTGTTATCTTATAAGATATTTGTATTTTTCAGTACTTGTTGTCATATCCTAACCTCCAAATTAATGCTGGTGATAGCTAGTAGTGACTATTTGAAAATTTCAATTGTTGTTTTGCTATTAAGCTTACCTAAGTTTATAAAAGGAACTAATATTTTTATATAATAAAATGATATTTTTATATAATTTCTTTTAGTGAATAAGTCAAATATATGTGAGAAACGCTAATGTAAAAATATTAATTTTTATTTTAAAATAATATTACCTCTATTCTATAATAATTGAAATTTTAAAAGAAAAAATTTATTTCAATTTATTTGTGATTTATAATTTTTTAAATAAATAAATTATTTACTTTCCTATATCACTCCTAACTTTTTTTATTGTCCCGAGAATCTTTTTTTCTTGTATTAATAATTTTTAACTTCTCATAAAAAGATAATGATAAAATTTTATATAAATTTTAATTATTAAATAATTTTCTTAATCTATGTGCATGAAATTAAAATTAAAATGAAATTGATGTAATAAATATTTTGAGCGGGAAAACAGTCCTTTTCTTTGTTCTTCTTGGAAAAAAGTGAGATCCAATGGGTATTTATAGGATCCGATCTCTCCGGCCAACTTCAGTGGCACTTTCGGTATCTTACTAAAAATTGATAAACCCTGGCATTTTCTGTAATTCTGCTAAACATGAGGGACTGATCGGGTAATTATGCGAGCTAATAAAAAGTTGACGTCTTGGAGAGAGAATATCTGAATCTCATGTCCAATAACGAGAGTCAATGATTTTCTCTCTCCTGTTAGCTCATTTCGATCGTCAATTATTTATTATGGATTCTTCTGAATTTGCTTATTTTGATCCAGTTTATCATTTAATTATATGTTATTGCTAGATTTTGCAGAATTAATCACTTAACTTTTTTGCCGATTTAGCAGAGCTCCAGGATTTCGGAGGTAAGCAAGCTTTTTTCTTTTTTTGAATTTTAATAAGCTGGATCAATAAGTAATTAAGTTCAAATTGAAGAAATGGATCTATAGGTTCATTTGGAAAGAAAAGGTATCAAATCCATTTTGTGGAGCATTTATGCTATGTATTTATCGAAATGTTAGTATAAATGTCTTAATTGATGGAATTTCAACTTTTTTCCTTGAAGGAAGGAGAGTATAGATAAATCAACCTATGAACATATATTTACTTTCCCTATGTCTCAATTATGAGTTCAGCAACAAAAATAAAAAATTATGTATTAAATTCAGAAGTTGTGAACTTGATAATTGGTTTTATTAAAGTTAAATTTTCATTTAAAGTTTGACTTGTATATAGGGACCTATTTTTTGGATGAGGCAGTATGTTACTAGGATACGTTTAGATGTTTCACATCGGAGTGATGTGTGTGTATTTTAGAGCTTTCTTTATATGAAGCTACACAGAATAAGTTTTCGATATCAATTTTTTTTTGCATCTGAAAACAGGTAGATTTAACTTGTGTGACAGGATTATAATTGAAATTATTGATTTGAAGTTCAGTTTAGTTTCTAGATTCTCTTTATCTGATTGAAAGATGTTTAATTATGTCATCTTTTTGATGATTTAAAAAGGGGAGAAAACTGATAATTATTTCCTACGTCTCACAGTTTCCGATGATCAATGAACCAAAATATTGAAGTTTTGAAGCAATTGTAATATTTCTATGGCGGATCGAAATGGAAACACCAAACCTGGTAATAAAAAGGATTCTGGAGGTGGCGGTGCTTATGCAATCAATATTGAAAACTTCAGTAAGCGGTTAAAGATGCTATACTCACACTGGAGTGAATATAATAATGATCTGTGGGGTGCTTGTGAAGTTCTTGCTATTGCAACTCCTCCGCCATCAGAGGATTTGCGTTATCTGAAATCATCAGCCCTGAATGTCTGGTTGGTTGGCTATGAGTTCCCTGATACAATTATGGTATTCATGAAGAAGCAGATCCATTTCGTGTGTAGCCAGAAGAAGGCTTCTTTACTTGAAGTCGTGAAAAAATCAGCCAAGGAAATTGTGGGTATCGAAGTTGTGATGCATGTGAAGACCAAAAATGATGACGGAACTGCACTAATGGATGCTATATTCCGTGCAATACGTGCTCAGTCAAAATTGGAAGGACATGATACCCCTTTTGTTGGATACATTGCAAGAGAGGCCCCTGAAGGAAATCTTTTGGAAACTTGGGCTGAGAAACTTAAGGGTGAAAATTTTCAGCTCGTCGATGTAACGAATGGGTTCTCAGATCTGTTTGCTATGAAGGACAATGCAGAGATTACAAATGTGAAGAAAGCTGCCTATTTGACTTCATCAGTGATGAGGCATTTTGTGGTTCCAAAGCTGGAAAAGATCATTGATGAGGAGAAGAAGATATCCCATTCTTCTTTAATGGATGATACAGAGAAAGTCATACTTGAACCTGCAAAGATCAAGGTGAAGCTGAAGGCAGAGAATGTTGATATCTGCTACCCTCCAATTTTTCAGAGTGGAGGAGAGTTTGATCTCAAACCAAGTGCGTCGAGCAATGATCAGAACCTTTACTTTGATTCTACTAGCGTGATCATTTGTGCAATTGGGTCTCGTTACAACAGCTACTGCTCAAATGTTGCTCGGACTTTTCTAATTGATGCCAACCCAATGCAAAGCAAAGCATATGAGGTTTTGCTTAGGGCCCATGAAGCAGCAATAGGTGCACTGAAAGTAGGGAATAAGGTGGCTGCTGCCTACCAAGCAGCCCTTTCCATAGTCCAGAAGGATGCTCCAGAATTGGCTGCAAACTTGACTAAATCAGCTGGAACTGGAATTGGCCTTGAATTTCGTGAGTCGGGGCTTAGTCTTAATGGCAAGAATGATAGGGTGTTGAAAGCAGGAATGGTTTTCAATGTGGCCCTTGGTTTTCAGAATTTGCAGACAGATACAAAGAACCCAAAGACCCAAAAAATTTCTATGTTGCTTGCTGATACGGTTATTGTTGGTGAAAAATCTCCGGAAGTGGTGACTTCCACAAGCTCCAAAGCTGTGAAGGATGTCGCATACTCATTTAATGAGGATGATGAAGAAGAAGAACGACCAAAAGTCAAACCTGAAGCTAATGGTGCTGAGGCAAACTCCTCAAAGGCAACACTCAGGTCGGTTAACCATGAGATGTCGAAGGAGGAGCTACGGAGGCAGCATCAGGCAGAACTTGCCCGGCAAAAGAATGAAGAAACTGCTAGGAGGCTTGCCGGCGGGGGATCTGGGGCAATGGATAACCGTGGTTCCACGAAAGGCTCCGGGGATTTGACTGCGTATAAGAATGTTAATGATTTACCTACTCCAAGAGATTTAATGATTCAAATAGACCAGAGGAATGAAGCCATCCTATTGCCTGTTAATGGAAGCATGGTCCCTTTTCATGTTGCCACTGTGAAGAGTGTTACTAGCCAGCAGGATACTAATCGTACTTGCTATATCAGAATAATATTTAATGTGCCTGGTACTCCCTTTAATCCCTATGATTCAAACACATTGAAGTACCAAGGATCTATTTACATTAAGGAAGTTTCTTTCCGGTCAAGGGACCCAAGGCACAGTAGTGAAGTCGTGCAACAAATTAAAACCCTCCGCAGGCAAGTTGCATCCCGGGAATCAGAAAGAGCTGAGAGGGCAACTTTAGTTACTCAGGAGAAACTTCAAGTTGGAGGAGCAAAATTTAAGCCAGTAAGGTTGTCTGATCTATGGATTCGTCCATTTGTTGGTGGTCGTGGAAGAAAGCTGACAGGTACATTAGAAGCACACACGAATGGGTTTCGGTATTCAACTTCAAGGCCAGATGAGCGTGCAGACATTATGTATGGAAATATCAAGCATGCTTTCTTTCAACCAGCAGAGAAGGAAATGATCACTCTCTTGCACTTCCATCTACGTAACCACATAATGGTGGGAAACAAGAAAACCAAGGATGTTCAGTTTTATGCTGAAGTGATGGATGTGGTCCAGACTATTGGAGGTGGAAAAAGATCTGCCTATGATCCTGATGAGATTGAGGAAGAACAGCGGGAGAGGGCTCGCAAAAACAAAATTAATATGGATTTCCAGAATTTTGTGAACCGAGTTAATGATCTATGGGGACAACCTCAATTCAAGGCACATGATTTGGAGTTTGATCAGCCATTAAGAGAGCTTGGCTTCCACGGGGTTCCACACAAATCCTCAGCTTTTATTGTCCCAACTTCAAGCTGCTTGGTTGAGCTTATAGAATCGCCATTTGTGGTAATCACTTTAAGTGAGATCGAAATTGTTAACCTGGAGAGAGTCGGACTTGGGCAGAAGAATTTTGACATGACAGTTGTCTTCAAGGATTTCAAGCGAGATGTCTTCCGGATTGATTCTATCCCTTCGACGTCACTGGATGGCATCAAGGAATGGCTTGATACAACAGACCTCAAGTATTATGAGAGCAGGTTAAATCTGAACTGGAGACCCATATTGAAGACAATCACCGATGACCCAGAAAAGTTCATAGAGGATGGTGGGTGGGAATTTTTGAACATGGAGGCTAGCGATTCAGATTCTGAAAATTCACAGGAGTCTGACCAAGGTTATGAGCCTTCCGATGTACAATCTGACTCAATGTCAGAGGAGGAGGATGATGACAGCGAGTCATTAGTGGAGTCTGAGGAAGATGAGGAAGAGGATTCTGAAGAAGGCTCGGAAGAGGAAGAAGGGAAAACATGGGAAGAGTTGGAAAGGGAAGCAAGTAATGCAGACAGAGAGAAAGGGGCTGAATCAGACAGTGAAGAGGAGAGGGTTAGAAGGAAAGTAAAGGCTTTTGGGAAATCTCGGGTACCGGATAAGAGACATCCCAGTGGCAGCCTTCCTAAGAGGCCCAGAGTGAGGTAAACTGGTGAAATATTGTCTCCAATCCCTTGCTATTTCCTTTAGCTTTTAGAAAAGCAGCAGCACTACTAGTAGTTTATTGAGCTGTCATCAAATAGCAGTTCTGCCACGGAGGTATGTAAATAGGGCATGCATTTTTCTTTGGTCTGTTGTGTGCTTAATAATCTTGTCAAGAATGCATGGTGAGATACAGAAGTTAAAGTTACATTGAAATATTCTTTTATCTCTTTCCAGTTTTCTGTTCTCATTTCTCAGATTCAATTAACCTGTAACATTGAGGGTTAGAACTCTATTTCCGTAGTACTGGATTTCCAGAATGTGCTTGGAATCTTGATAGAAAATTTGCATATCAAGAGTGTTCCTAATACTGTTTGTAACTAGAGTTGATTATAAAGATGAGTAGATGACACTACAATACTGGCTTGGGTGCATTGGCCTCAGAAGTTTATGCTTGATTTCATTTCTCTTATTGATAAGTTAGACTGTCTCTTATTGATAAGTCAGACTATGTATTTTACAGCTTAAACTTTTTTGATTGGTGTGTTAGATGAAACAGTGCTGATTTGTTGTATATTTACCTGCATTTGAGATCAATTATTGTGTTACTGAGAGACATTATTATCAAAATTAGTGGCAAGAAGGGTTACTCCCTTTCGCCCTCTAAGTCTATACATGTAGACAGGTTCACGTCCCGTCAATTTTGGCAGAAGATGGTATAGAAGAAAATGAAGTCTACTGTCTCCTTCCTCACTGATCTACACGTTCCTCGAGGTATATGTTAATTCTCAACTCTTTTATGAAGTCTTACAGGGGGGAAATTCTGTTCTTTTTCTTCTTCTGTGACGGATGAAATAAAGAAAGATCACACGCTACTGACAGACTGCTTTCTCTCACTGGACTCAGCAGTGACGACAATACCCTATTGTTTTATGTACACTGATTTCGCACAGCGCACCGGCTATGTAATCAGTTTTGAAGCTGAAAAGATGACTGATGATAGACAAGGTGAAGAAATGACTATCGGAAGTGAAAGTGAATTGCAAAAGTATATCAAGTACAAAAAGATAGTTTTCTCATTGGCAAAAACTTGTATTATTTTTGAAGTTTTAAGTAGGTGAAATCTAAGGGTAACTAGTAACTCTGCCTATTTAGTTTAACGGTGAAAAGTAAAGGTTATTTTAGAGAGGGGTAGCGGGTGTTATTATAGTTACCTATAGAGGTATCAGTGTATTTTACAATTAAAATGGAGAAGAGAGATAATAACCTTTACCCATAGAGTTGAATGGTGCTGCATAAGCATAGCAACCCAGGGTTCGAGTTGATGAGTCAAGAGTCAGTAATTCTGATACCTTCTATTCGTCTCTAGTGTTTGTTTCTCTGGTGTCTTGAGAATTGAGATACAGTGGTGACGAGAGGTTAGCTAGCTAGTTAGGGTGATGAGATGACAATTCTAATTGTTCTTTGTTTTAGTGTAGATTCTTCTCATGGAAAATATATGTTCCATGGTCGTTCTTGTTATGGTCTTCTTTACTGCTATATATTTCTGTTTTTTGGCTCTCTAGATTTCATTCTGCAAAAAACTCAAGTTAATGCGTCTGCGTGCACAACTACAACATGCTGTAATGAGAGAAGAGAACTGAAATTGTAGCTGTGCCGATTCGAGCAGCCTATGAACGATAGCTAATTGGGCAGTGGGCACAATTGCTCTCAATTTTTTTCGGAGTTGGTACTGTTTGTAGATGCACTGTCCCTAAATTTCTTGTTTGTAGGTACAGAATTATTTCACTTGAACTTGAAGAGTTGGCTGATTTTCTCAAATACCATGGACATTATAGGTTGGTCTTTCTTCAAAATGGCAATTCTCATACAACTACAATTCATTTCCCTTTATTTCTGATGACAAGCAGTAAGCATTTCAGTTCATTATTACAAGAGATGCAATACTATAACAAAAACCAGTCTTGACATCAATCAATTTTTATTCACTCATTAAATAGACTTCAGTCCAGGGATACTAAGCAATTTCTCTCAACGTCAAACATCTGTTTGGTTACAACATTGGAATGAGAATGGGAATGGAATGGACATTCTTATTCCTACCCATTCTCATTCCAATGTTTGGTAAGAATGAAAAACTATACGTTTATTAGTTTGTCAATTGAAATGCTCAATTTTTACCCATTAGGTCCTAATGGAATAAGCATTCCTTTAAACATGTGAATAAGCATTTCATTAGAATGCAGTTGTGCTTTTTAACAAGCCGTGTAGTCCTGTAGAGCAGAGATTTGGCTTGCAAACTTGGGGTAACAAAAAGGTTGATCGACCTACCGGATACCACTGCCAATTTACAACTAAATCAATAAACCACATCAACTTATCATAAAAGTTCAAAATAAAATTGACTATCTAATCACTAATGAAAACATTGAACACCTAAATAACAACAAAGGTAGTCAAAATCCCAAGGAGTAATCATAGTTCCATAGACGATAATAATAACTACAGAAAGTTGAGCTTGAGTTTTCGGTTAGCTCATTTGCTACCTAATTTAAATCGCTTAATTGTTCCTAGAATACATTACAATGATTAAGCACAACTTGGCTAGAAGAGGAACTAAATCAAAAGTTAGCCAAACACACAAAAAAGAAACCCGGCTGCCTTAACCCAAGATAGAGTTCACAATATAGCCAAAGCCTCTATGTAAAGAGGAGGCATGCTTCTTTGGAAACTGCAATAAGGTCGCCTTCCTTCCGCTTTAATGTGCAGAGTAAATACAATCCAACTTTTGTTCCACTGCTCCAAGTCTGCTCGTTAATCATCAGGAACTGCCGGTATAGAGAGAAGATATCATAAAATTCGGATTTTAATTGAGTAGAGCAAAAAAAACACATAATCAAAGACGAAAGACTAAAATAAATAAATCAGCTTTTTTATACAAATGATCAAGTACCATCTACTCTAGTGCATGTAGCCATGTACTACCAATACAACAATTCAGTGCGTAAGATTTGGCAAGACATACTACCAACGAACAGTCTACCACAGATATCTGGCACACACAAAAATCTTCTTCTTTAACCAAAGTAGTACATGGACAAGATTTCTGCATGCAGTACAATTTTTCCTAAAAATTAATTGCAAAAGAATCTAAACTCCTGTTCCCAGAGGGTCATCGGATGACTATTGGCAACCTCTTTGCTGCATAGATGCAGTCTTGTTTTCACACATGCAGGCAGGTATGCGTAATTAGAGTTCTATTTACCCAGAAATGAATAAAAAAACAACTAGATATAAATCAAGAAAAATGTTAGAAAACATACCAGAAGAAATCTATTAAGGTCATAGTCATGCAACATTCAAAAATCAAAAATGGCAAAAGTAATTGATGTCAACTTATAGCACTGAAATATATGTATACCAGTTCTGGAGTGGATGTCGGTAAAAATGAAGCACACAAAGCACTATGGCAGAGTTATCTATATAAGCAAATCTTGCTAGTCATGCTATTATGTCTATATGAACAGTCAATAAATCATTAAATCCATATAATTTGGACATAGCACGTAATTGAATCCCACAACTAGATTCAGAAAATTGGACATAACTTGAAATTAAATCATAAAAACAACTTTTTTTAAGGAAAATGACCCAATGACTGGAATAAATAGTGAATATTCAAGTGTAACTTTAACTTCTGTCGTATGTTCACAAGACAAAATGGTAAAAAAGAAGGAAAAAAGAAAAAAATGATTACTACTTTAAGTAATTTTCAAACAGAATCACTGTTTAATCTCACTCAAACAACCATTTCTAGAGCTACTGTTAACGCTTTCATAAAATTTTAAGACATAGGGAAAAGAAAGGGACTTAGACAACACCACTACCTGTTCACCTCATTCTGGTCCTTTTAGAGACACTGCCGCCTGAAGCAGGTGCCCGAGATTTCCCAAAAGCCTTTGTTTTCCTTCTGTTCCTCTCCTCTTCACTGTCAGATTCAGCTCCTTTTTCTCTGTCTGCATTGGTTGCTTCCTTTTCCAACTCTTCCCATGTTTTTCCTTCTTCCTCTTCTGAGCCTTCCTCTGAATCCTCTTCCTCGTCCTCGTCAGACTCCACCAATGATGCACTGTCATCATCATCATCATCTGACTCTGATTCAGATTGCACATCAGAAGGCTCATACCCTTGGTCTGACTCTTGTGAGTTCTCAGAGTCTGAATCACTAACCTCCAAGTTCAAAAATTCCCATCCACCCTCCTCAATGAACTGATCTGGGTCATCAACGATCGTCTTCAATATTGTTTTCCAATTCATGTTTAGCCTGCTCTCATAATACTTGATGTCTGTGGTATCAAGCCACTCCTTGATGCCATCCAATGATGACGAAGGGATAGAATCAATCCGGAAGACATCTCGCTTGAAATCCTTGAAAACAATTGCCATGTCGAAGTTCTTCTGCCCAAGCCCAACTCTCTCCAGGTTAACAATTTCAATCTCACTCAAAGAGATTACAACAAATGGTGTCTCTATAAGCTCAACCAGGCAGGTTGAAGTTGGGACAATAAAGGCAGAGGATTTGTGTGGCACCCCATGGAAGCCAAGCTCCCTTAACGGCTGATCAAACTCAAAATCAAATGCTTTAAATTGAGGTTGTCCCCATAGGTCATTCACACGG
This sequence comes from Panax japonicus, assembly GCA_020205505.1. Taxonomy (NCBI): domain Eukaryota; kingdom Viridiplantae; phylum Streptophyta; class Magnoliopsida; order Apiales; family Araliaceae; genus Panax; species Panax japonicus. The sequence goes on from CM035106.1 coordinate 49,830,676, forward strand.
TTCACAAAATTCTGAAAATCCATATTGATTTTGTTTTTCCGAGCCCTCTCTCTCTGTTCTTCCTCAATCTCATCAGGGTCATAGGCAGATCTCTTTCCACCTCCAATTGTCTGGACCACATCCATCACTTCACAATAGAACTGAACATCCTTAGTTTTCTTGTTTCCCACCATAATGTGGTTGTGCAGATGGAAGTGGAGGAGAGTGATCATTTCCTTCTCTGCTGGCTGGAAGAATGCATGCTTAATGTTAGCATACATAACGTCCACCCGCTCATCCGAGCGTGAAGTTGAATACCTCAATCCATTTGAGTGTGCTTCTAATGTACCTGTCACCTTTCTTCCGCGACCACCAAACACTGGACGAATCCACAGATCAGACAACCTTATTGGCTTAAATTTTGCTCCTGCAAGTTGAAGCTTTTCCTGAGTAACTAAAGTAGCCCTCTCAGCTCTTTCTGATTCCCTGGAAGCAACCTGCCTGCGGAGGGTTTTAATTAGTTGCACAACTTCACTACTGTGCCTAGGGTCCCTCGACCGGAAAGAAACTTCCTTAACATAAATGGACCCTTGGAACTTCAATGTGTTTGAATCATGTGGATTAAAGGGAGTACCAGGTACATTGAATATTATTCGGATATAGCAAGTACGACTGGTATCCTGCTGGCTAGTTACACTCTTCACAGTGGCAACATGGAAAGGAACCATGCTCCCATAAATTGGTAATAAAATAGCTTCATTCTTCTGATCTATTTGAATTAGTAAACCTCTTGGAGGAGGTAGATCATTAACATTCTTATACGCAACCAAGTCGCCAGAAGATTTCATGGCACCACGGTTATCCACGGCCCCAGAGTCTCCCCCGGTAAGTCTCCTAGCAGTTTCTTCATTCTTTTGGCGGGCAAGTTCTGCTTGATGCTGCCTTCGTAGCTCCTCCTTTGACATCTCCTGATTAACCGACCTGAGCGTTGCCTTAAACGAATTCGCCTCAGCACCATTTGCTACCGCTTTGGCTTTTGGCTGCTCTTCTTCTTCTTCTTCATTGAATGAGTATGCAACATCCTTAATAGCTTTGGAGCATGTAGAAGTCACCACTTCTGGAACATTTTCACCAACAATAACTGTGTCGACGAGCAACATAGAAACTTTTTGGGTCTTAGGGTTTTTGGTATCAGTCTGCAAATTCTGAAAACCAAGTGACACATTAAAAACCATGCCAGCTTTCAGCATCCTAACATTCTTGCTGTTCAGAGTAAGCCCTGATTCACGAAATTCAAGGCCAATTCCTGTTCCAGCTGATCTTGTCATGTTTGCCACCAATTCAGGAGCATCCTTCTCAACCATGGAAAGGGCTGCTTGGTAGGCAGCAGCAACCTTATTTCCCGGTTTCAAAGCACTAATAGCTGCTTCATGTGCCCTAAGTAAGACCTCATAGGCCTTACTCTGCATTGAGTTAGCATCAATCAGAAAAGTCCGCGCAACATTTGAGCAGTAGCTATTGTAACGTGACCCAATTGCACATAAAATAACACTAGCAGAATCATAGTAGAGGTTCTGATCATTGCTTGATGCACTTGGTTTGAGATCAAATTCTCCTCCACTCTGAAAAATTGGAGGATAGCAGATATCACAATTCTCCGCCTTCAGCTTCACCTTGACCTTTGTAGGTTCAATAATCACCTTCTCTGTTTCATCCATCAATGAGGAATGGGAAACCTTTTTCTCCTCGTCAATGATCCTTTCCAGCTTTGGTACCACAAAATGCCTCATCACCGATGAAGTCAAATACGCAGCTTTCCTCACATTTGTAATCTCAGCACTGTCCTTCACAGCAAACAAATCTGAGAACCCATTTGATATATCAGTGAGCATAAAACTCTCATTTTTTAGTTTCTCAGCCCATGTCTCCAAAAGATTCCCTTCAGGAGCCTCCCTCTCTATGTGTCCAACAACAGAGGCATCATGACCATCTAATCTCGACTGAGCACGTATAGCACGGAATATAGAAACCATTAATGCAGTTCCGTTGTCATTTTTGGTCTTTACATGGAAAACGACTTCAACACCCACTGCCTCCTTAGCAGGTCCTTTCACAACTTCAAGTAAAGAAGCCTTCTTCTGGCTACACAAAAAATGGATCTGCTTCTTCATGAATACCATGATAGTATCCGGAAACTCATAACCAACCAACCAGATATTCAGGGCGGATGATTTTAGATACCTCAAATCCTCTGATGGCGGAGGAGTTGCTACAGAAATAACTTCAGAAGAACCCCACACATCATTAATATTTTCACTCCAGTGCGAATATAACATCTTCAACCTCTTCCTGAAGTTATCAAGATTGATAGTATAAGCACCTGCCGCTCCACTGCCATTTCTTTGTTCAACCATTGAATTCAATCTATAATTTCTCTTGTTCACTGGTACTCAGAAACTGTGAGACATAGCAAATAATTATCAGTTTAGTGTTTCCTATATTGGGAAAATATCATCCATCCTAATTTAAATTCATTCAATGCAAATCTAAGGGCTTTAAGGTAAGCCAAATGCGAATGGTGCAAAATTTAACCTACCAGTTACACACATGTATATCAATGGGGTGAAATTCCTCTCATTCCTGAATCGATAATCCAGAAGTAAAGACATTAGGGTTTGTCAAACTTGATATTACACTTCAAATCTCCGGACACCAACAATGAAAAAAATAATAACCAAATCAAATCAAATGCCCTGGTCCGAAATTTAGGGGTTGTCAAACTTCCCTACTCGGATAGGGTTTCTCAAAACTTGGTAATGCTACAGGTAAAGAAATTAAAAATCACTTCAAATCTTCAAACACCAAGTCATATTCTAGTTTAAAATTCGAATTCTAAACATGATTAGGGTTCCTAAACTTGGGAAAACCCAAAGACAACTCCAGAAATACATCAAACCCTCAAACCCCATATTTCCCAAAATACACATTTTGATCTAAAATCCCATTTTTCAAGCCAAAATTAGGGCTTCCTCCACCCGCAAGTGAAGGAAACTAAAGCAGAAACACAAAACAAACAACGGAAATAGTTTACAGTTGTTGAGTCAGTGATTGTACCTTCAAATCAAAACGGCGAATCTCATAAGCTGATTAGGGTTCTCTTCTGATGAAAATCGCTAATGAAGACTGCTAGTAACCGACTTTGAGCTTCAAACACAACAAACAAATAGCAAAATGAAGATTAAAGCGACCGTAAAAGAGAGATGGAGCGAAATCCGTATAAAAATAGGAAGAAATCAGAGATAAAAGCGAAGAACAAGAAGTATACGGAGAATAAGAAAATCTTTTGGGAGTTGAAGATTGGGGCGAAAATGCGATGAGAGTGAAGAGGGAAGTTTACGGGAGTTTCGAAGAGTCTGGAAATTTGGTTTATATAGCAAGGGTTATTAATAGAATCTGCTAATTACTGAATTACCACTACATTAATGATGCAATGACTAATAAATCCCTTACTGAAACTCATTGGAATTTCATTTATTATTTTATTTGAGGCTATTTGTGTAAGGTTATATTGTTGTCGCGAGTCAGTAAAGGGCAATATGGGAAGCCGGTTTCACTTTGAGCCCGTGATTCTAACGTCGTCGTTTTTAGTGAGGAAATTAACAACCCGTGCGGTGCCGTTTTCAATTAGGGACTGGGCCCTGTCATATTGCAGTGTGGAAATGGCGGGAAATAGGGGGAGGGGGGGGCTAATGTGGTGGTGTTCCAAAGATTGGCGGGAAGTCATCCTTTTGTTTTGAGAATGGTGAATCATTATTATTCTCTACTATGAAGTTTCTCAAAGTTCATTGTTTTGGAAGTAAATGAATTCTTGTCAGGTTTGTAATACATTTTATTTAAGTATTTTATAAACCAATAAACCCTCAATTCAACCAATAAACCCTCAATTCACCCATGTCATTTCTTGTTTCCTTTATTTTTGTCTATTCTTGGACTTCTTTGTTTTAACTTTCATCTCAAATTTTTTACCATTATGTTACGTTTGGATTGAAACAATAAAATATATATAATAGAATAAAGAATAGAGTGAAATGAAGACAGGAATGATTCATTTTATTCTATTCCATTACCGACTATAATGAGTTATTCTATGTGCGCTATCTTGTAATAAAATTTACTAATTTAGCAGACATAAGAATAATTTATTCCATTCTAAGGAAACAAATAAACACATTTTTTTTCATTTTATAAGATTGGGTCATTTTATTCCCCACCTGATTCTTACTATTCAAATGCATAATAAGATTTTATTTAAGAATTTATGTCTCCAAATAATGATACTCCTTAGACTTGAGATCATCATAGTATCTTAATAGTAGTATAAGTGATCTTTAGACTTGAGATCGTCATAGTATCTTGTGTATAATGAATTATAGTTTGACTTATTCCTTAAAACGCTTATGGTATATCAAATGGTATTCTTGGGTGTAATAAGTTATATATGGAGATAATGAATGATCAATAAAGAATCTACCGCTTCTAGTAAAAGAAGATAATGTCTTATGTGATTCGATAAATGACAACCCAGTAGTCATTGGTCAAGGTAGAATAAAATTAAAAAATGAGTTTCTAATTTGCATTATTTGGAGTTGTGCATTTAAGAATCGAAATACATATAATTAAATAAAATAAGATTTGACAGTAATTCCATGTCTTATATTTAATTGAGACATTGAATGATATAAGGATTGAATAGTACGGTAACTATTTACTCAAAGGTTTTTTTATGATTAATGTTGAAATCTATATTATCTAGAAAGTTGTTGATCACTAAGGAGGTTTATCCTTGTTGTAGAATTAATGTTATTTATTTAAATAAATTATTAGATTAATTTATTTATATAAATAAGATTAAAATTATTCTAATTGATTTATTTACAACCGGTTTAATATGGGAAACCTAAAGGGTCACGCCGCAAAAGAAAAAATATTTATTTAAGAAGTAAATGACATAATTGTAATAATAAGTTAAGCGTATTTAATTTAATCTATGGTGATAGAATAAATTAAATAGCTTGATATTTATTATTTAATATTTTAGAAATATTAAATATAAATTAATAAAAGAGTCTTATTATTATTATTATTACTATTATTATTATTATTATTATTAATGTTATTATTATTTAATTCCTAAAGGAGTTTGGGAATTAATTAATAAAAGTACTCTCATATATATTCCTAATAAGATTAGGAGACTAATTAATTAAAAGAGGTTAATTAATTATTCCTAATAAGATTAAGAGCTTAATTAATTAAAGGAGTTTAATTTTAATTAATTAAAATAAAACCCAATTTTTTAATTGTTAAGGAGGATTGCCTACATCTATAAATAAGAGGAGTCTTATTATGGGTGAGGGTTAATGTTTTCACAAGACATATGAATAATAATTTTAAGAGGTGAAAGAGTACGTATTTTCTATAGAGATAGAAAAATTAGGATTTTGCCAAACACTCATCTTCTTGAATATTTTTTCTTCCTTGGTGGATCACCTCTAGAAGCCAAACACTTGGATGGTTAACGTTGATCAAAGAAATGAATCAAACACGGTGGATTCAAATTGAACGCAAAAAGGATTTGGAGGTGAACTTGTACCTGTGGAAGTTCAAATCTTCAAGGGTATAATTCTTGTTCTTAATCTTTTTGTTTAATTAATAATTGTGCACAAAAGATGATCCGGGTATATGGTTTATAAAATTTTAAAACTATGATTTTCCATTCTTCCACTATTCATTGTTGTCGGAGAATATTCGTTTGGTCGTGGAATATTCTTGCTGTCGGGGAATATTCGTACGACGGCGCAGCCATTTGTGGGCCCCATAACGGAAAACGGACGGATGAAGAAAACGACAAGTTTGAGTTTTTATAAATAACAGCGTAATTTTTACCGTTAACACTGTTGGATTACCTGATGGTTAAAAAACAATAATACGCGCGGTTGCACAGTAGCACGCGATATTGCACAGTATTTTGAATTATTGATTATTACGTAAGAAGACGTTACTCAATAATTGTTATATTAATTATTGTTCAATATTTAATTTATTTTATTGATTCAATAATTGCTGCGTTGACATTTTATATTATTATTGTTACAATAATTATCATTGCATATCATTTCCCATTATCAGATCAATAATTCATATTATTTGAATAATATTATTAGATAACATTATTGGCAGTGTCTAAGGAAGTTCTATTTAGGAAAGGGGTTTGGTCACCTAATTGCGCGCCAGTAAAGAGAAATCCTTATCGGAAAGCCCCCTCTTTTTTGGGAACGACCGGGTTGTCATAATTGTGATTCTGTAATATTATTTGTGAATAATTAGTTATTGATTTATATGATAAAGAAATATTATTTTATGTGGATATAAATGAAGAATAGGGAAATATTTATTTTATGTGATTATAAATGAAGGAATTAATGCTGGAGTGTTTTATCAGTATTTTGTCGGAATAGAGGTGTTGAAAATCGTCCGTATGTAGATTTCTGTCATTTTTCGTTTGGAATTTGGAAAAACTTAAATCTACAAAGTTGTAGAGAATTTAATTTCCTATAAAATGGACATAAAATTCGTATTTTTCTGATAAAAGGGATATTTATTATGAATTATTGAAGTTTCAAAAATTAAATATTTTTATTAAAATTATGGGTGAGACCCACTTTTGTCCTTTGTTGATAAAATATGCTGAATTAATTTTTCAAATGTGGTGGGCTAATAATTTTTTGAAGTGGCATGCATAGAAAAAAAATTTATATTAATATTTTATTAATTTAATCTACTTTGGCGTTCTAGCATTTTTTATAAATAGGGTGCTTAGTTAGAATTGAAAATAACACTAGAAACAAGTTTTTTCTCTCTCTCTATTATCGAGCGTATTTTGTGAGTATTTAGATACTTTGAAAGTTGTTATTCAATGCAAGTTTTTTTTAACATTTCATCCGATATTCCGGACAGAAGTACTGTTCTTTTGAGGTAAGAGATGTTATTTTTTTGTAAATGATATTATTTCTTTTAATATCATTATGCTGAAATATTTGTATGAATTTTATTGTGAAATTTCTACTTTTTTGTGTCAGGGTTACTATTCACGTATACAGCACTATTCACCGAAAAATAAAAAAATAAAAATATTTGTCCCAAACGTCTATTATGATTATTATCTTTGATTGTATTCATGTTTTGATCTTCATTCTTGAATTTTACTCCACTATGGTTTATTATGGAGTGTTTTTGAACTTAGATTATCTAAAGTACGAATCCCTAATCTTTGTTCTTTTGTCTCACTGAATTCGTTCTTTAAAATATTTTTCATCATTCTCGGTCCTTAATAGTGATACTTGATGAATATCTTTGGCCTGTAGTGCAAAGATGAATGATTACCTGATGAATATCTTTGGCCCGTAGTGCAAAGATGGACAGGTGTTGAGATGAACATGACCAACTGGTGATACAAATGAATATCTTTGGCCCGTAGTGCAAAGATGAATATTTAATTCAAGATGTATATTGATTGACATTAAGGGGATAAAATATTGATGATGAACTTTTAAATTCATAGATGATAGTAGATTTCATTCTCTACTTAGCTCTTCTAATGAATTGTTATTTTCGCTACGAATATTGATCTAAAACTTATTATCTATTATTTTTTATCTGATTTGTTGAAGGCTAACGATAATTTATTGTTCATTATCTTAGTCATAATATTCTTTATTGGGCTAGTTGAACTCACTCTTTTTCTTTTTGTTCCATTTTTCTTCTTAGGAAGCGAGAATATAGCGGGGGGTAGTCGGGGTGTGAAGTGATGTTCCATGACAGTTGTTATAGTAGTCCTCACTATTTATAAAATATTGTATCAATAATTGTAATGAGGACTTATTTAAGTGTCGATATTGTCTAGAGATTTGACGACTCAGAATGGATGATGTATACCTATTTTGGGGGCGTCACAACAAAATTATAAACATACACTAGATTCTTTACTCTGATCCAGTTTCAGATGTCCAATGGTGATTGGTTGTGTGTGCTCTATGCAGCCCGTCGAAACCTTCCGCCAGGAAGTTGGGGCTTTATAAGCCCAATACCTTCTTGGCCATGGGAAAAGCATCACCATAGATTTCGTAGCCTTTATATGGCTTACCTTCGTACCCAATAAAGGTTTTACCCAACCAATTCAACTTTCTTGTGGAAGTCTTGGCTTTCTCTTTTTTCATGTATGTTGATGGAGGATTACCAATATAAATACAATGTTTCTTAATTTAAAAGTAAAAAAAAATAGAGTTCTTTTCACTTTCATTTCAAAACAGTGTCTTTTATAAAAACTCGATAGGCGATTACCTCTACTATCTACAATTTTAGGCGCGACAAAAGAACTTATTCACCATAAACAAGATTCATTCCCCTTCTTTCTCTTTACGACTTCGTAGGACAACGACGAATACTTATTTATAAAAATAGGTACGGACAATTTTTTACTTGGGTATGATCCGACCTCTTATGGGTTTTTTTTCCGTCTAAATCCAAAAAAGACTCTTTCCGCGAGGAAAGTAGCTCCAAACAACCCATTAAAAATCAATAATATGAAAAGCTAAATTATTTAATCAATTTTAAATGTAAGGATTAGATGATATGAAGATGAAGATAAAGATGAAGATGAGGATACAAGAGATAGAAAGCGAAGCAATTTTTTGTACACCTCCCAACAACGGATCACTAATTAAACTTTTTGTTTGTTGCAGCTACAAGCAGGTAGCTACTAAATATATGGGAAGGGTTTCTACTCTACACTAAAGAGACCAAACACCAAGTTTTTTTCCTTACATTCTTCCATTTTATTGTTCTTACTTTCTTCTTTTATGGAGTTTTATTAATTTCTCCTAAGCTATGTGTAATAATCCGAATTTTTTGTTAATAATTGAATATTAATTTTATTTTTCCTAAAATTATTCGGAGTGCGAAACTACTTGGGAGGCGTAAGAGACTATTCGGCAAGAGTATCCTCACATCTTTAATGTCAAGTAAATCTTTGTTACTCTTTTGATTCCGGGGACGGAATCCTTTTTAAGAGGAAGGTAATGTAATACCCAGAAAAAAAAAATTATATCCTTAAAACATATTATTTGGACTTTTTCTTTTATTTGAGTCAAACTTGTTATTTAATTAACTTGGGCTAATAAGTAATAATAAATGATGAATAATTAACTTAGTAAAATTGAACTTTTCTTATGTTTGACAGTTTTAGTCAAAATAGTATTTAATTTATGTTGACTATAATAAGTATATGGTTACATTAATTTGGGCATTTATACTAATTGGGTCAAACTAATTTTTAAGTATTTAAGTTTGGGCTTGTTAAATTATTTGAGCCCAAATTAAGGTGATGGGTTTAAAAACCAAATTGGAATAGGAGTAATATATTAGGTTAAATTCCTTCCTAATACATATACTGACATAATCGACTAAAGAGGATTTTTAACGTAACGAGAAACGAAGAAGAGGAAAAAGAAGAACGAGGAGAACGAGGGAACGTGGCTGGAATTAAAAAGGATTTGAGAGCAAGATCTTAAAATTTTATGCACCATATTCTTCTTCTCAAAGGTAATTATTAGAATATTTTTGAATACAAAATAATTATTTTGCTACTGTAATTGCAATCTATTTTCTTGTTGCGGTTGCAATCTATTTTAAAATAGATTATGCCACTTGATTAACTGAATTTGTTAATGAAATTTTGATTTACAATTGAAATATATGATATATATATATGAACTAAGAAAATTAATTATAAACTTGCGACATTACGTTTATATATATATATATATATATATATATATATATATATATATATAAGATATATAAAATTTTTAAAAGAGGAAAGTGATAAAAAAAATTATAATATTGTCATTACAATTAAAATGTATCTTTTGATTACAACTGAATTAATATAGTATATTAAATTATTAAATTTATGAAAATATAACCGTATAAGTTCATAATTTAATTAATTATATTATATTTATTTTGATAATTAGATCGGATTGAGGGAGTCTAACGGGTGATATTTGTCTTCGGTGAATTATTTTGGTACTATATTAAGGTACGGATTCCGTACACTTTCAGCGATACTCTTGTTAAATTTAATTTTTTCGTTTGTTTTCTTATTTCGAATTCTGTTATAATTTCACATAATTGTTTCCTGTGAAATAAATATATTAATTTCATTTTGAAGTTGATATATATGACTCGTATTTGTACTCTTTGAATTATGTTATCATATTTAGTACTATTTATTTTTGATAATTGTAGAGTGGTACATATTGCCTTCTTTTTGAGACATATGACTATAATTTAATTTGGTTCAACATGTACACATAGAACCCTTTTGTTGGTATTATGTCGCATGTGTTGTGACACAATATATTTTTATTAGAATATACCGTAGGGTATACCTGAGCTATAACCACCTGTGGGGGTAACACAGGCGTGTCGTCTTGGCACGAGAGACATGACACTCTCTGTGGTGGTGTTATTAGTCCATGGCGTCTCCGTTTGGTCTCCGGAGGAAGTGGGCCATATGGTGTTTAGTTGTGGGAGGCGTATGGGTTAACCCTAGTTTTCTGTTCTGCGGATTTGTGATGTTGTGTCAAACACACATATCCGATTTGCATATATTTGAATTCGCGGTCCAATGTATGATTTTCCTGTTTGACATTATTTTGGTTGTCTGTGTGGCATTGTTTTGATGTGCCTGTGTGGAATTATTTTGACTTGCCTGTGTGGCATTGTTTTGATGTGCATGTGTGACATTGTTTTGACTTGCCTGTGTGGCAATGTATATTTTTGAGCTCATTCGGTATGAAATAACACTCAACCATTTGATTCAGCCTATTATTTCATTGTATTAGTTTTGTTTGTTTCTGTTCAGTCCAATTTATGGAGTTAGTTACTTCAGTTCATTATTTCTTTACTCTTCCATTGGTTTCGTTAAATATGTTGATTTGGATATATTTTATTCAGACTTTGGATATCATATTTTCGTCAGTCTTTAAGCTTTAGGCTTTGTTAAGTATGTTGCTTCAGTTGTTTTCGTATTTCAGTTATACATCTTTGTATTATCTGTATCCGTACTGGGCAATTTACTCATGCTGTGTTTTTCTTCCGGCAGGTTTGCAGGGGTGATTCAGGGCTAGTGTGATGAGAGAGTTGCCTTTGACCATCTAAGTTGATTCGATTTTAAGTTTTGATTATTTTGACTCTGTTTGGAGAATTGTATTTAGTACTTTATTGATGGATATCATTATTAATTATATATTTAAAGTTATTAGTGCTCCGTTTATTTATTTTGAGATTTGTTGTACTTTACACGTGACCTCCCTTTAATTTCCTTTTCAGGAATGGGGTGTTACACTAAGTCTGTTTGTAATAATTATACTTGAGTTATGATTATTTATCCCAAGTATCTTGTTTATTTTTAAATTTAGACTTTAGACTATTAATCTCGGGATTATAAAATGACTTAATAATCTTGACATTATGATTATAATCTCGGGATTATAATCCTAAGATTAATAATTTTAGGATTATAATAATTGCAAACAAACATAACCCTAGTTTGATTTTTTTTTTTCAATCTATGAAGATTTTCTTCTCCTAGTTTGATTTTTTTTTTCATTGACGAGAGCTTTTTTTAATGATCTCTCCGTGGAGGAGGTTTGATTGGTATCAATTGGTGAAGACAAATCTATTCATATTTGGGTATAGGATGATCACAAATGCCTTTTTTTCGCTGCTAGTGTTGAAAAACTACGCAAGTACGTATATTTGTATATATTTTTTAAAAATATATATATTTCCTGAGTTTCAAATTTCAATTTAATACAGGAGAATGTATCAGATCCACTAGCATTTTTGTTATTCAATAAAATTATCACCTGTTCTTATTCCAAAGCTTTGTTAAAAAAAAGAACATTGAAATTAGAGAGATATCGAAATGATATAACTCACAGTAACAATATTTAATGAAATATTAAATATAAATTATTTAATATTTAATGAAATAATAATTTATAATATAATGGAAAAAGAAAATGATCCATAAGTTATGTGCAAAATATAAAAAAATTGATATTTTCACATGTTAAAATGATATTTTTAATAGAGGTGAGACCCGCTCACTATTCATGTGAGAAGAATCATGCAGAAGTATCAAATTTTTATATAGAAATATGAGTTTCCAATATAAATTTTACAAAAATAGAGAAAATAGAGTAAATAAAATGTCAAAAATTTCCTTATTAGTCCCATAAGATTCATAAAGTGATAAATAATTTTATTTTTTTATACTAATGAACTCTACCACTAAATGACATAATAATCCTTTACTTTATGTATTTTATCTCATCATTCTGGGAATAAAAATTTATATATCTTTAGTCTTCTTTTTAAGGACGGAGGGAATATAATATTGTAAAAAGAAAATGATTCATAATTATTACTTATTAGTTATGTGCACTATTTAGGTACTGCATTTCCTATCATTTATAAGAATGTTTAAATTATCTTATGGACCTTACACTTGAGGCTGTAAAATAAATCAAATGATTCGGCTTGATTCGTTCTCGCTTGACTAAAAGTTCGATTCGAATTCGACTTGAAATACAAACGATTCAAATACGAGCAAATTTTAAAGGTCAATAAATTACTTCAACTTTTTTAAATTTAAATTTTTTGTTGATACTCAAATCATATTCGTTTTAAAAAAATTAAAATAAAGAATTGAATGAAAGGTAGCAAAGGTAAAACGTGTACAGAGGAATCGTGCGAACTGAGTCAAGCGATTTGGGCGAAAACCTTGGAACCCTAACCCTAGAAGCAAACTTGATCGCCAAATCACCTGTAAGTTCTCGAATTCGGGACATCTGTAAATAACCCAAATCACCTGCAAGTTCGAGCCATTCACGACATCTGCAAATCACCCAAATCACGTTCAATTTCTCGAATTCGCGACATCTGCAAATCACCTACAAGTTCGAGCAACAATCGACATCTGCAAATCACCTGGAAATCTCGAAGTTCTCGGAATTAAAACACAGGAAGAGTTCGTGAGGTGTTCTGCAAATTGGGCGAAAACTGACGAACCCTAGAAGCCATCATCTGCAAATCACTTGCAAGTTTGTGAAGTGTTCTATGCTTTTTCTCGTTTTTTGAGTTGCAATCTACTTTTGCCAGGTACATTTGATTATCACTTCTTCCCTTTTTTTTTGCATCCAAACATGCCACAATAATTTGAACATTTATTTGGTCTTAAAATTGCATTTGGGGAATTCACAGAGTTCTGAAGTTGTGATTTATGAAGTCGTGATTTACTTATTTTACTCCCCGTCTGCTAGTATGTTTAGCGGACGCTGCACTTTCTGCTTTCTTGTTCAATATTTGGTCTATTGGAGGATATTTGGTCTATTGGAGGGGCATAAACGTCCGATAATTATACTAATTACGTCCGCTAGAATTACTAGCGGACGGGGAGTTACAATTTCTAATCCCAGCCTTTCATCAACAAAACGGACGGTGAAGAGCAATCGGTTGCTGTGGGGCAACCCTTTTTTTAGTATTGTGTCAATTTTTTTTCTCCGGCTGCAACACAAAGCTAAAAAAGGTCGCTCCACAGCAACCTATTGCTGTGGATGAAACCCTATATCTATCTAATAAAATACAAATGATTTTGAATTTTCCGCTTACTCAATAAATCATCTGGGCCGTCCAAAGTTTGAGATAAATCCCACCGTTCATACATCTATCTAATAAAATACATCTATCTATCTAATAATCTAATAATAATTTAATAAAATACAAATGACTTTAAATTTCCCGCTCACTCAATAAATTATTTTGGTCGTTCAAAATTTGAGATAAATCATATTATCCATACAGTGCCGGAGCGTGACCCAGCTAGTATATATATATATATGTAATCTCATTTAAGTACACAATTTTTAAGGTTTGGTATGAGCTGGTACCAGCAACCAGCTCAGTGCTCATCAGTCATCACAAAGTTTCTTGCTAAAGTCGCCCAACTACCGCTCCTCTTCATCCTATTTTCCCCTAAATTTCTCTCTCTGTCAGTCGGGGTTTGGTTTTTGCCTTTTTGGGTGAGCTCAATCGTCCCTTCAAAGCAATCAGCCTCTTCTTCCCAATCCACCCTCCTCCTGTATTTGTATAAACTAGTATTACATCCAACTTTAATCGATCAATTTTGGTGAATTAGATAAAGAAATGGCTCGAAAGAAGATCAGAGAGTACGATTCGAAGAGGCTCCTCAAGGAACACTTGAAGAGACTCGCTGCCATTGATCTTCAGATCTACTCTGCTCAGGTATACAGTTTTGAAAAATCTATCTGTTCTTCCTTTGTTTGGATCTTTTCTTTCTAAAGTGTTTTGATTTTGTTGTGTATTCTGTACTGATTCACAAAATTAAGAATCAGGTCTTCGTTTTTGAAGAAGAGGGATGTATTTGTTTGCCAGATTAATAATGATCAAATTATTCTAGTTCTCTTGATAATAAGTTATCAGAAAGGTTTAGAAAATTGAACTCAGGTTCGTAATTATATCTAAGAAGTACTTGAAAGGTTTGAGCTGAAAACTACTCGAGGTAAAAGCCAGATTTTGCTACTTGCCCATTTAAATATTGCAAAATTAGATGGGAATGGTGTCAGTATTGCGAGTTATATATGCTAATAAGAGATCAAGGTTAGATATTTTTTCCCCTTTTCTGTGTGTTTTTAAATTTGAATCTGATGAAACTAAAAGAGCAAAAAATAGTGTAACAAAAAAAAGAAGAGATATTTGGCAAGGAATCTCATAGAACACAAGAAAAGTATACTTGGTGGAAATCAGATGAATTAATCTATGGACCACTCTGCCTTATATAGGCATACAAAAAGAGACCATGTTGCTTTATACCTTTTCACTAACTCAATAATTCCTAACGAATAGGACAACTAACAACAAATAAAACAATCCACTACTACCCACTACTGACTAGTGACTAATTTATTAACTAACAACCCTTTTATTATGCTAACTAAAAACAAACAAAGACCACATGTTGGTGTTGTATTCTAATACTCCCCGTCAATGCCAACTTTCATTCTTTCCACCATTCTGAGTTACTTACAGAGATTTCCAAACTTACTGCTGCCCAAGCCTTTTGTGAACAAATCTGCAATCTGGATTTCTGTCTTAATATGTTCTAATTCAACTTCCTCTTGTAGAACCTTTTCCCTGATAAAATGATAATGTACCTCTACATGTTTAGTTCTTGCATGAGAGATTGGGTTCTCCGCTAAACGAATTGCTGACAGATTGTCACAATAAAAAGGAATTGCATAATCTGTTGGTTGATGTAGGTCTTCCAACAATTGTACAAGCCAAGTGATTTCTTAAGCTGCCATTATTGCAGCTCGATATTATGCTTCTGTTGTTGACAAAGACACAGTTGGCTACCTTTTACTGCACCAAGAAATTGCTCCAGACCCAAGCATAAAAACATGCCCGGTAGTTGAGCCGTCGGGTATCTTGATCACCTGCATAGTCAGCATCGCAATAACCAACTAGCTTGCAATCTCCACCTTTTTTATACAAGACACCATAACTATGCATACTTTTCACATATCTTAGAATTCGCCGAACTGCTTCCAAGTGAGGCTTCTTTGGATTTTGTATGTACCGACTCATCATACCAACTTGGTAAGAAATATCAGGTCTGGTTAGAGTTAAATAAATCAAACTACCCACCAGTTGTCGATACATGGTTACATCTTCCAAATCTCTCCCTTCATGAGCACACATTTTTGCGTTTGGCTCCATCGGAGTTGAAATTGGTTTGCACTCGAGCATTCCAAACTTCTTCAACAAATCTCTAGAGTACTTTTGCTGACAAAGAAATATTCCTTCTTGAATACGATCAATCTCAAGCCTAAGAAAGTGTTTGAGTTGACCAAGTTCTTTCATTTGAAAACGAATTGATAAATTCTCTTTGTTCAGAGAATTTCTTCTTCGCAATCTCCTGTTATGATTAAATCATCCACATATACTAGCACAATAGCTAGCTTCCTTCCACTAGCTTTGACAAACAAACTAGAATCTGCAGGTGTCACCAAATAGCCACTATGAGTTAGAAATTCAGCAATCTTACCATATCAAGCTCTTGGTGCTTGCTTTAACCTATAAACGCCTTCCATAGTTTACACACATATTCAGGATGATCCTGGCTTTGAAAACCCGTAGGTTGATTCATGTAGATCTCCCGATCTAACTCTCCATGCAAGAACGCGTTCTTCACATTCAACTGCCACAAGTTCCAATCTTTTTTAGCTGCAAGTGCAAGTAAGACACGTACAGTTGTAAGCTTTGCAACTGGACTAAACGTTTCATCATAGTCTAATCCATGTTGAGAAAACTCCCGAGCTACCAAACGAGCCTTGTGCCTCTCAATTGATCCATCTGTACGGCGCTTTATCTTATACACCCATTTGCAAGAAATAGGCTTCATATCTCTAGACTTTGGTACGAGCTCCCAAGTCTGATTTCGTTCTAATTCATCAATCTCCTCAACCATAGCTTTATTCCATTCCGGATTCTGAAATGCTTCCTTAAATGTTTCTGGTTCTTTCACATCTGCTTCTTTTACTATGGCAGCATTGGCATATTTGGGATTTAGCTTACTGGCTCTTGTTGACCTTCTGAGGGGAGTTGGTGCTTCTTCTTCACTAGGCTCACCTTCGTTGTTTGGTTGTTCATACACACCAGTTTGCCAAGGACTTTGAACTACAACTTCATTGACAACACTACTATCACTTACATCTTCAGGTTTATCTAAACTCAACTGGATTTGAGTAGATTGCAACTCATCTTGAATAACATTTGAGTCTGGTAGTATCTCGTTTTTCGAGGACCACAATGAAGATGCTTCATCAAACACCACATTTCGAGACGTGTATCATTTTCCAGTTGTAGGATCAAAACACCTCCATTCTTTTCTTTGATTGTCATATCCTACAAAAATATACTTAACAACCTTTTTGTCCATCTTGCTACGTAAATGGTCAGGTACAAAAACATAGCAAACACAACCAAATACTCGAAAATAGCTAACAGTAGGTTTTAAGTTCCATAATTTTTCAAAGGGTGAAATAAAGCATAACCTTTGTTGAGGAAGCCTATTGATTATAAAAGCCGCATTCTTCATTGCTTCTGCCCAAAATTGTCCTAGAACATTTTTTGCATGAAGCATATTTCGACATATTTCTGCCAAGTGCCTATTCTTCCTTTCTGTTTCTTCGTTCTGTTGTGGAGTGCTAGGACATGTGAACTGATGGCATACTCGGTACTCTCGAAGAAAATCGCAGAACTCATCTGAGGTATACTCTCCCCCATTGTCAGTGCGTAGACAACGAACTCCTTTACCAACTTCAGCTTCTGCCACTTTCTTGAACTCAATGAACTTTGAGAAAGTTTCAGATGTTTGCCTCATGAAGTAAACCCACACATACATGGAAAAATCATCAATAAAGGTCACTATGCACTTCATCCCACCAATAGAGGTTTGCTTGACGGGTCCAAACACATCAGAGTGTATTAACTCTAATGGTTCCTTAGCTTTAAATTTGGACTCTTTCGTACGACAACTGATGCGCTTTATCGTACTGACACCCTGCGCATGTTGTATCTGTTTTTACTTCATGTTGGGGAAGTCCCTTCAGCATTGATCTTTTCATCATCAAATCTAGCTTGAAATAGCTAACGTGACTTAACCGCATGCGCCATAAGTCTGCTGTCTCGTTCTTTCTTATCTTGTCCACATATGCTGTTTCTATAGACATCACATAAACCGACTCTTTTCTTCGTCCCTTCATCACTGGTTCTTTTATAATCTCAAGGTTACGATAAACCTTCACATCTTGTGGACCAAACATGACAAAATGACCTGTTGATGTTAATTGTGATACCGGAAGATTTTTCTTCATACCTGGGACGTGGTAGACATTTTGAAGGGGCATTTCAACAACACTACATTGGGGAGAGACTACTGTATTACCGATATGAGCTATTGGTAACTTTGAGTTGTTGGGTATCACCACCTCTTGGCTTCCCTTGTATTCTGACAAATTGTGCAACTTTTCTTTATCACCCGTCATATGATTTGAACATCCTGAATCAACGATCCAATCTTTATCATAATCAATATGTTCAGACATAGTTGTTGTGAGTGCTAACTTCCCTTCTGCTACAAATAGTACCTCAGCATCCCTATTCTTCTTCACTTTTATCTTTGTATTAAAAGTGGCAGCATTGCTCTCCACAGGATTTTTCTTGGACCAACAGTCCTTTGTCATATGACCCTTTATCCCACAATTGTGACACTTTTCTTCAAACCTTTTACTGTTGCCATGACTATTCAAAGCTCCCCCTGAACGAAAGCTCCCCTTTCCTTGATGACTTTTTGCCATGCCATCATATCTTTTAAATCCACCAACAACGTGCTGCTTGGCATTTCCTCTACTTTTATTGGCGTAGAGAGCTTCCTCCTCACCTTTCAGGGAAATTACTCAACAAGTGATGGTTGTTTTGGCCATCCTTGCATTGCAGCAACGAAACCTCTGAATTCAGGCCTCAAACCATGGATAATTATTCTTTTCATCCTGGTTTTCCCAATTGGAGCTGTTGGATCCAATTCTGAAATCTCACGACATATTGACTTCACCTTGTGAAAGTATTGTGCAATCGTCATGTCACGTTGTGCTACCGACAATAGCTCGCTCTCTAGAAGTTGCAGCCGTGGCCCGTGTGTCATTCTTCTTTGAGAAAAGTGTGGCCAATGTATCCCAAGCTTCTTCTGGTGTGATAGCATCCCGGATGTGCTCCAACAAATCTTCTTCAATTGTTGTCTTCAAAGCAAACAATGCTTTGCCCACTTTGATCTTCCACTTCCGCAAGGTACCATTTGCATCCTTTGCCACTAGGTCTCGTGATTTCGCTGCCGTTGACAACCTCCCACAAATCTTGGCCTTGCATGTAAGACGTCATACATGTAGACCAAGTATTGTAGTTCTGATTGTTGAGTTTTTTTATTCCACCGACTTGAAGATCGCTCATCTTAGCAACTATAATGCTCAGGACTGAACCTTGCTCTGATACCAGATTGATGAGACTGAAAGAGCAAAAAATAGTGTAACCAAAAAAAAAGAAGAGATATTTGTACTCACAAGGAATCTCACAGAACACAAGAAAAGTATACTTGGTGGAAATCAGATGTATTAATCTATGGACCACTGCCTTATAATACAAAAAGAGACCATGTTGCCTTATACCTTTTCACCAACTCAATAATTCCTAAAGAATAGGACAACTAACAACAAATAAAACAATCCACTACTACCCACTACTGACCAGTGACTAATTTATTAACTAACAACCCTTTTGTTATGCTAACAACTAAAAACAAACAAAGACCACGTGTTGGTGTTGTATTCTAATAGAATCAGGCTTGGAAAAGAGGTTCCAATGTGCAAGAAGTCATCTTTATAGCTTTAATTTGGATGTTGGGAACCTATTGGGTAGAAAAACATAAGCTAAATGATCGGTCTTGTCAATTGATCTGTCAATATTTAGTATTTTGAAAATTTTGATGGAGAACAAGCATTGTCACATGACCAGTTTTGGTAATTTGCATCTTTGTTTTTCCATATGCAAATTGGATTTATCAGTAAAGTTTTTGAGTTTCATCTCTCATAAGGTTTTCAGAGTTCAACTAGAAGATATAAAGATATGTTCTTGCAAATTTAGCCATTCTTTTCCCAGCTGGATTAGAAACGCCTAAAATGTCTATCATCTTAGCATACGAAATGTAGAAATTTCTTACACAGTTCCATCTAGCTTCACAACCTTACAATATATAAAAATCTCTTGGAACCATATTAGCGACCAGGTGCAAATTTATCATTTAATTTGCTGGTTTTTCCATAAGTAGATTTGAGGTAAAATATCTTTTAGAGTTAGTAGTTTACCCTCCAGTACCACTAATTTATTTTCACCAACAATATCATTCTCTGTTGTCTATATTTTATATACAATGAAGGACATACTTAAGAATTACCCAGTCCTTTCCTGATAACTTTTACTAGAAGAACTTGCTGATTGGTGGATGTAACTGAATCATTTCTTCATCTTTAATCTAGCAAACAATAACATTTTCGGAACAATTCTTACAGTTCTCACATTGATTGTCACCCTGATGGGATTCAAAGTACTGCATAATACAATGTCTTGGGAGCTTTACAAGTTGCGCATAATTGTTTTTTTGGAATGCACAAGGATGGATTGGGAAGAATAACAAGATTGACCTTTTATCCCAAAAATATTAAAATAAGAATAACTAGGTTGACCATATTTCAACTTACTCCCTCCACCTATGCCGCAGGCAAAAGAATCAACTGCCAAGATTCAAGAAACAATAATAGTTATATTGGCTAGTGTTTTTTTTCCTTGTGAAAAACAGAATAGCACGATAAGTTGATATTTCCTTTCCAGAAACAGACCTTAAACTTATATATATAAACATATATGCACACACGTGCGCGCGCACTCACTAGAGAGAGTTCTCCCCTAGTAAAATTTATCATTGGTAAAATTGAGCATACAATTAGAAAAGCTTAAAGGGAACAAGACCCTTTTATATGTAATCTTATAAAAGTTTTTTCCTTCTATTGTGGAATTATTGCTAAAAGATATATTACACAACTATACTATTTTTATGCCATAATGCTAATATAAATGATACTACAAAAAATTAGTAACCCTATACTATACAATATATTTAAACTATTGCTGGATATATTATCTCAAGGTGTCATTACTGGAATGCTGGGTGTTCTCTTTGGCAATCTTTTGTGATAAAGTCTTTTCTGAAGAAAAAAGATAAATATATTGTGATGCGAAAAGTAGAATTTTCTTTTAACAAGCACGCTCAACTGTTGTAATGGTGTAAATAAGTGTGATCTTGGAGCACGGTGCTGCCTCTTTATTTCATTAAACCTTCTGCTTCAAATTATGTTGTTTTTACCTCAATGTTAAATGAGGTACTTATTTGAACAAAAAGAAGTTCAATTGCCTTATTTGAAGTAATTTAAAGCATATTGTAGTAGTATGCCTTACTTTCTGAAAGTAAAGTTGATTCTTTTTTTCCCTAGGTGACTGAATCCACAGACTTTACCGAGTTAACAAACAAAGAACCATGGCTCTCATCTGCAAAGTTAGTTGTAAAACCTGATATGTTGTTCGGGAAGCGTGGAAAGAGTGGCTTGGTAGCGTTGAATTTAGATTTAGCTCAAGTTGCTCAATTTGTGAAAGGGCGCCTTGGTGTGGAGGTGATTAGCAAATTAACATTACTTAAAATTATTACTGCTGTTCATATGATTTTAGTCTATTTCACATGAGCACTGCATTGTCAATAGGTTGAGATGGGAGGTTGCAAGGCACCAATAACCACATTCATCATTGAGCCGTTCATTCCGCATGACCAAGAATATTACCTTTCCATAGTCTCTGAACGGCTAGGCTGTACCATTAGCTTTTCAGAATGTGGGGGCATTGAAATTGAAGAGAACTGGGACAAGGTAAGTTGATACAGTAGTAATGTTATTTACTACCCTGACCTATTTCTTGAGTGACCGTATTTTGTTACCTGCATTGGGATTTATTTATTGAGGTTTAGGTCAAGCTTGACGACATTGTTCATTTTCTCATCCATACAGGTCAAGACAGTATTTCTCCCAACTGAAAAGCCTATGACGCTGGAGGCTTGTGCTCCATTGATTGCTACACTTCCTTTGGAGGTATGTTTCTATATAGTTCCAAAAGATTTTGTTTCCTTTATTATTTATTGTCTTGAAAGTTATTTAATTTTTAAGTTTTTCACAGTTGTAAAATCTTAGAGCCTCTAACTACCTTCCTTGATTTACAATTGGGTACTATCTGAGAATTTGCTTTCTTTCAAAGTTTCAACTATTTTGTGTGAAAACTAAAATCTATGCTTCACGACCTAAACTGATGAAGGCTGCTTATGCTCTTATATTATTTCAACCCTTTTTTCTGAATTCTGTTTTGTTGATATTTGTATGAGTTTCAAATTATGCCCTCTATCCGTCTCTTCCGTACTCTGGTTATGTTTACTTGTTTTTGGACTCAGGTTCGACCGAAGATTGGTGATTTCATTATGGGAGTTTTTTCTGTATTTAAAGGTATGAATCAGAATTACTGTAAAACGGAAAGAACTAGCTGTTTGCCTTGCTTGCCTAGAATTTGTATTCGCATTCAAGTATAGTACGGCCAGGTGACAACAAGAATTGTACACTTCTGTGATCATTGATCAGCAAAAATAATTGAGGAGTTGTACTTTTATCTGTTTTCAAAAAGGAAAGGGAGGCTGTACAACTATTTTTGAGTCTATTGATGCTTCTTGTGCGACAATTTTTTTTCTTCATTTTTTCCGTCAGTGACATGTTTCAACTTTCCTTATTAAAACCTCCGCAGATCTAGATTTCAGTTTCCTTGAGATGAATCCCTTTACATTGGTGAATGGGGAGCCATACCCTTTAGATATGCGGGGAGAGTTGGATGACACAGCTGCCTTTAAGAACTTTAAGAAGTAAGCTTTTTGGTTTAATATAGTCAAACTGACTCCTGAACTAAGCTCAATAATGTGATATCTTATCCTGTATTTTTAAAAATTCAGGTGGGGCAAGATAGAATTTCCTCTGCCTTTTGGAAGAGTTATGAGCCCAACAGAAAGCTTCATCCACTCGTTAGATGACAAAGTAAGTGCATGCATTAGTAATATATATGTGTACGAGTATGGCAATGGAAAATTCCTTTGATTTATTAGTGTTTTAAACACTAATATATTATAAGTGCATCCTGAGTTGAGGTAGTCTGTCAGCAAATATTAAATATTATCATAAAAGGACTTATTATTTAAAAACTATATAAGAGAATAAAATAGCAGGAAATTCTAATATAAGAAAGATTCTTTTCGGTGTAATGTCAGTTGAACCTCACTGCCCATACCATTAGATAGAACAAGTATAAGCCTATAGGCTATAGCTGCAATTTACTCGGTCATACTTTTCTGTAATTTGTTGTCTTTTAGTCTTTCCAATTTAGGCCCATACTTCACTTCAGGATATTTTTATCTTGCTCAGCATAGCAGAAAGCTTATCGATTAATCATATATCTTTGAACATTGCAGACTAGTGCATCTTTAAAATTCACCGTCTTAAACCCAAAAGGTCGCATCTGGACAATGGTGGCTGGAGGTGGTGCAAGCGTAATATATGCAGACACCGTTAGTGTTTCTACATGTTATACCCTAAAATCCCCAATTCTTCAAGTTTATGAGCAATGAGGCGCATTCAAGTGCAATGGTGAACCTCAATAATTTCCTTCCCTTTCTGTTGGACTAGGTTGGAGATTTAGGTTATGCATCTGAGCTTGGAAATTATGCAGAGTATAGTGGAGCTCCTAATGAGGAAGAGGTGTTGCAATATGCCAGAATTGTGATTGATGTAAGAATATCAATCTCATCTTTTCCAAGTGTCACATGTGCAATTTGTATACTTGAGTGTTGAATAATCTATTCTATTGATGTTTTTCAGTGTGCCACTGCGGATCCCGACGGTCGTAAGAGAGCTCTCCTCATTGGAGGAGGTATTGCCAATTTCACTGATGTTGCTGCCACTTTCAATGGGATTATTCGAGCCCTCAGGGAAAAGGTACGGTTTCATGAATATCCTAAAGTAGTCTGATACTTAAATACTTCTTTTCTACATTAAGTTCATACTACATCTTGTTCGACAGGAATCAAAGCTTAAAGCTTCAAGGATGCATATCTATGTTCGACGAGGTGGTCCCAATTATCAGACTGGTTTGGCAAAGATGCGTGCCCTTGGAGAGGAATTGGGAGTTCCCCTTGAGGTATGATATGACATCATTGTTTTCTAGATCTGTGAGCACCTTTAATTGGTGTCGTTGTTGGGTTTTTCGTGCTGCTTGTGGCAGTCAGTATGATTAGTGTTAATTTAAGCAGCTGTTCTGCTTACTCCTTGGTTGTATTTTCTCAGGTCACTTTAGTTTCTTATTAAATCTTTTCAGCTGGGTGATGTCATGGTTTCTTTTCCAGCTAATCCCTTATAACCGCTGCTATATAGGAACCTTTTTAGTTTCAAATATTAAACTTATTATTTTTTAATAAATAAAATGGAAACTTAATTATTCTATTTTATGCTACAGGTCTATGGACCCGAAGCTACGATGACTGGCATTTGCAAGCAAGCAATTGAATGCGTCATGGCTGCCGCATAGTCTTTATACCATTCATAATCTTTTCCTCCAAGAAAATGAGAAATGGTCTGTGTTTGTTTTTACAATGTGATGATGTTGTAGAACCTAGCGTGGGCTTTTCTATGCTAGTTTGAATGTTTGGGAATCTTTTTGTATGTGACTGAATAGGTCCTTGCCTCCTTGGAATTTACTCCCTGGCTTGTGAAATTAATTTCATAGTTTAATGTTTTGATAAGCTTGAGAACAAGTACAAGAATATCATGTAGTAAAGATGAATTATCTTTACATATTTTTACATGAAAAATCGTTACTATAAACCTATAGCGACACTTGAAAAACCGTCGCTATACATCTATAGTGACATTTTTCATGTGAAAATATCAAAATTTTTTGTGAAGATCCTTTAAGAATTTAGATAGCTCAAAGGATTAAGGAAAACTAAAGCCAATTACCCTTTTTTTTGTGAGGTCAAAATTCATTTTATCAAGGGTGGTTCTTCTAAACGTTCTGAACGCATCAAATATTCGAACTTTGTGTAGCCAAGCACACAACGAGTAAAGTAACTTAGTTTGTAACCTGCTTTGAGGCACTTGGATCATGTTGAAAAACCGTCGCTATAAATATTTCTTTGAGGCACTTGGATCATCTATACCGTCACTATACATCATGTTGAATATTTCTTCCTTCCTACCTCTCATAAAAAGGTAGGAAGGAAGAAATAGTAGACAATTAAGCACAGCAAGTTATTGGATATCCTTTAATGGTATGTGCATAAATTCGGGGTAAGGTTTTTATTAGGCTCATTCCCAAAAATACATATGATTCATATGAATTCGGTTATCGTGATGTTAACTTCATGATAAGTTGATCAATTGACCAATACAATGTTGACACGCAGACAGAAAGAACACCTTCCCGTCTGTGTATAGACACAGTATTGGTGAATTGACCAAAATTAAATTCGATTCATATGCGTATGAGAACTAGACACATAACAAACTAACACATACAGATAGTTAAGTTTAGACTAAACGACATACAACTTACTCTACACATCATAGATGGCACGACTCTAAAAATAGTATTTATCATATTACTTGTTAGGTACGACGAGTCTAATTTAATAACAATGCCATTAAAACTGAAAACTTGTAAATGGAAATGGATGAAGGACTTTATATATATGGTTCACAGTACTCCATGGGGGTGGAGTGGAGATATGGAAGAGATTAGACAAATTGGTCTCCTATTCAAGCCAAAAGACAATTTAACCCCTTCTCCAACACTATGCTAATGCCATTGCAACATAGTACTTCTTCTTGAATTGCCTATATCAAGGGGGTTTTGGTAATCTTATGTACAATCAGGAAGTAAATATACACCTAAAAATAGTTGCATCATGGTACATAATTTGTATGATGTTTGTTCCAAAGTTGATACAGTTGAAATTGAATGGTAGCATTTAATATGTACAACTGTATTTAGGTTGCCAAACAACTCAAATAGTTCACTAATGCACATAGAAAGTTGTATTCGGTATTCACTATAAGCACTTTCCTAAAATAGAAAGACTTCCACTATAAAATGGATTTGCATGCAAAGACTATTAATTAAACTAGAGTAACAAAGAGAAAACTAGAGCCAGAGTAACAAAGCTTCGGAAGTGGTTATCATTAATCTCATGAGAGTATATTCTCATGGATTATAATCCAAAGACTACTAATATTCATAGGATTTAATAGTCATAGTTATATGTTTACATCATGTTAATGAATGCGATGCAGATATCGACTCCCACTTGGCGTGTGGCTAAGTTTACAGCGACAGATACTGCACTTCAGGCATTTATAGACTTTTGTTTCTCCCAATTGGACTGCGCCGCTATACGGCCAGGGTGTTATGAACCAAACAATCTAAGAGGTCATGGATCTTGGGCTCTTGATCTTTATTATAGGACCAACAAGAATTGCTTCCTAAATATTGGCATGCTGATTTATAAAGATCCTTGTAAGTCTCGATCATTAATCTCTACAAGATCCTTGTAAGTCTCGATCATTAATCCTAACTTTATGCATTTCCTAAAATCTCTGTCCCTTAATAATTTACTGGAAACTAACTTTATGCATTTCCTAACATCTCTGTCCCTTAATAATTTTTCTGAAAGTCATGTTTATGTTTTTATGACCACTAATTTCAGGAGGGAAAATTTCAATTAAGTTGTCCAAGGCCGGCCAGTAAAACCAAAGTTTTTATTGCTAAACTAGTTATGTGGTTTTCAAAAGTTGTCAAATGAAGTTGCTGATCAATTTGTTATCTTAGTACTCTTGCTTTACCTTTACTTGAGGCAGGCAGGCAGGCTTTCTTTAAATTGAAGATGATAGGACAAAATCTATCAAGAGCTGGATGATGCTAAAGCAAATGCTTGAAGATCTAGAGTGTAATGAAAAAAAAGATCCTAGGATTAATGATCGAGACTTACAAGGATCTTGTAGAGAGATTTACAAAGATCTTTATAAATCAGCATGCCAATATTTGGGAAGCAATTCTTGTTGGTCCTATAATAAAGATCAATAGCCCAAGATCCATGACCTCTTAGATTGTTTGGTTCATAACACATGCTACCGGGCCGTATAGCGGCACAGTCCAATTGGGAGCAACAAAAGTCTATAAATGCCTGAAGTGCAGTATTTGTCGCTGTAAACTTAGCGACAAACCAAGTGGGAGTCGGTATCAGCATCGCATTCATTAACATGATGTAAACATATAACTATGACTATTTAATCCTATGAATATTAGTAGTCTTTGAATTATAATCCATGAGAATATACTCTTGGAATTATAATTCTTTCAAACAAACATGACGTAAATGTACTATTTTTGTTAGTATGTACTGAATAAAATTGGATGAAAAGTTAAATGACTCGATAAGAATTATACTTGAAAAAAAGAGCGATAGAGAAAAAAGGAAAAACGAAAAATAGAAGGAGAAATTATAAACTTACACCCCTCTTCTGCCCAGTCCATAAAGAATTTTCACAGGTAGAGCAAGCAAACAGACAAAAGAGGACCAAAATAGAGCACAAGGATGAGTTTTTCATTGCCATGGAACTTCTTTTCTTTTCTTTTTCAATTGATAATTGACTTGGAGAAATATTATCTCACTCTGATTGCATGATTAAATAGTACTTGCACAATATTTCAATATTACTCCTATAAAACGTGTTTTTGTGTCCTTGATATATTTTTCAATATAATGGGATATTAGGAAGGTCTGGTATTTTAGGAAAGCCTGGGATATCTAGAAATGGAACGCCTGGAAAGATCTGCGGCTGATCATCCTCATCAATCTTGATGTTCCTTCCTCCCTCGATAGCGTATGATGAGAAGAACGTAATAATGACCATGAAGATGAGTAGCACCTTAGCAAACTTCTTCATCTCAATTGGTTAATAGAATACTGACACACATAGAGTCTCGCCTGCGTGTCAGCACTATTGACTAATTGACCAACTTACCTAAAAATGAACTTCATTATAACCAGTTCCGAAGCTTTGTTACTCTGGTTTTCTCTTTGTTACTCTAGTTTAATTAATAGTCTTTGCATGCAAATCTATTTTATAGTGGAAGTCTTTCTATTTTAGGAAAGTGCTTATAGTGAATACTGAATACAACTTTCTATGTGTATTAGTGAACTATTTGAGTAGTTTGGCAACCTAAATACAGTTGTGCATATTAAGGAGCAAAAAAAATGACGATCCAAATAGTTATCATTGCATATATATAGTATCTCACTACCAACATGAATACCAATTCAAATTTCAAATACCAAATATCTCCCCCCCCTTTGTCATTATAAAAGATAATCATTAAGCACAAGTTGATTAAAACATAATCATTATTACCAAAATATGTCTCCCCCTTTGTCATCAACAAAAAAAATAATTTATATTAATTTAGCTAAATAGTTATCTCGCCCCCTTTTCCAATATTAA
Organism: Panax japonicus; assembly: GCA_020205505.1. Lineage (NCBI taxonomy): Eukaryota > Viridiplantae > Streptophyta > Magnoliopsida > Apiales > Araliaceae > Panax > Panax japonicus. The sequence goes on from CM035106.1 coordinate 49,859,103, forward strand.
AAGAATAAGTGCAAAGATAAAAAAATATCATTGAAGAAAGTTTATAATAAATTCACATATAGCAAGTAAAAAATACGATCATACCTTTGTGATTTGTTACCTATATATCAAAATTGTTGTTACCAACAGTAGGCTTGCTAGATGTGCTCTGTAGTTTTTGATTTGGGATTTTCATAATCAAATCTCTTCAAAAACACTTCTTTTGATCATCCCAATGTGGAGGTCACCTATAATCAAATTTGGGGGATGATTTCTCACAATTCGAGATGATCTAGGAAGCTTGGCAGTGGTCATCTATTCGTTAGATTCAAACTGTGATATATCAAATTCTGCATCTGAATGTTTATTTGATTTTTCTTCTAAATCGGACGGGACTGACTGTGTGACGCCCCCAAAATAGGTATACATCACCCATCTTGGGTTGTAAAATACATGGTACTGAATACAAATACAAACTTAATTATACAACATGAGCTGAGAGTTTTTACACGAATATTGTCTTCTAGACAATATCCAAACTCAAATAGAGTTCTCATTACATTTATTGGCACACTATTTTATAGAATAGTGAGGACTACTATAACACCATCTCGAACCATCACTCCGTTCCTCGACTAGTTCTGGCTACGTTCTCATTTTCTGAAGAGAACAATGAAAGTAAAAGGGTGAGCTCAACTAGCTCAGTAAAAAATATTATGACTAAAATAATGCAGAATAAGTTATCATTAGCCTTCAACAATGTTAAACTGATAGAATATAATAGACAATAAGTTTAACTGCAGCGGAACAAGCTATCCATTAGAAGAGTCAAGTAGAGCATGATATCTACTATCTTCTATGATTTAAAAAGTTTATCATGAACTTTATTGCTGGGACTCAGCTTAATAAATAGATCACATCATCGAAACATCCCTGCACTACGGGCCAATGATATTCATTAGTATCACGTCCACAAATTATTTTTGCACTACGGGCCAAGAATTATTCGTGTAATCATCAATGGTCATGGCTATACTGAATTATCCCTGGTCATAATCATACCAATCAATAATCCATCCATGCACGTAAGCCAAAGATGACTTTCATCACAATATAAGCATGATGATGATGACAATGATATAAGAATTCAATTAAAAGAAAGCAAATGATAAATTTTTAAAGATTTATAATTTAATTTATCTAGAATTCAATAATGTCCAAATTTTCAACATGATACTGCTTTGTGGAGTTAAATTCAAGAATAATATCCATGTATCAAAAATAATTTGGACAGAAAAGGAATAAATTTTTCGGTGAATAGTACCCTGTGAATAGTACTTCAGGAATAGTACCCTGGTATAAAAAGTGCCCCGAATACCTGAGTGAATAATATTATAGTGAATAATAATCGGGTGAATAGTAACCCGTGAATAGTAACTCGTGAATAGTACTTCGGGTGAAAATATTGATATTGAATAAAAAAGTTCATATCAATATTCCAATAAAATGATACTGGATGAAGCACAAAACTCACGGATATTCCACTAATTTCAAGGATTATAGAAGCAATACTTTCCATAGAAAGTTTAGATTTAAGAATATGAAAAGAATTAACATACGAAAACTGCAAATGGATTTTCACCTGTCATACGGTACGTAATCCGCGTAGACATGTTACTCCGACATACTAAAGGATGAATACCTGTGACGCCCCCAAATCCGGGTAATCTTTAACTCAGGTTTGGTGCTCACGATACTAATATACCTAATCATAATAAAAGAAAACTATCTTATATTACATAATTTAAATCCCAGGTTCTATAGACCTTTACATAACTTACAAATTTAATATCATTACACAACATAGTATTAACAATATTTATTACATTTACTACTTAAATAAGCACATGCGCTTAATAAAAGACTATTCAACAACTTTGCTCTTTCCCTTGTCTTTTTCAGATGGACCAACAACTTCATTCTTAACTGAAAACATTTTATTTAACGCAAGGGTGAACAACAAGCTTGCTCAGCAAGGAAATAAGCAGCTAAATATAATGGAACAAAAATATTCTATCAATGAGGATTCAATAATAAATACTGAACAAGATACTTCTTTAAAAGTGTTGAGTCTGAAAATTTTGACTTTAGCATGCTGTAAGGTCAAATGACCAGTGAACTCTTTGCTAGAATTGACAGTAATAATACTACAATTCATGGATACATACAGTTTATAAAAGCTGATATATATCCTAGACTCGTACTTTAGGGTATCAGCCTAAGTACCCTACATTGTGCACAACATAACAGTCTAATGACACTTTACATGTCCTTCGGAATCATATGTCCGGTACAATATGCCCCTATAAAAGGGTTGTTCATTCACAGCATTATATAAGAATCCATACCATAATAACAAAATGGCTTGGAAAGCATTTACTGATAACTTCATGAATAATATCAATATATCTCAACAATTGTCTAACCGAAGTAATGGTATTGACATACTTTCAATGTAAACTCATTCAAGATAGAAAAGTTGATATCTATTCTTTTGAAGCTGATTGGAATAAAAAGGCTTTTTATCCTTATATGATTCATAAATAAGGACAGACAGTTCAGAAATTAAAGAACCTGTCCACCGCAGAATAATTGCTCAATAAAGAGTAAGAGTTAGAAACTTGCCTTGTTTGTAGACTATTGATAGGATTCAGCTTAATATGTTCTCACAAAATCCTACACAGTTATTTATATTAACAAGCATGTTAATCACATAGCTAAGTTATATAGTTTGTAAACTCACATACCACATAATTTCAGTGATCATTGTTGTAGTTAAATTCCAACATTTTATACATTTTTCAAATATCTCATCCATGCTTTCATAATAGACATTTTTCACTTTGATGGGGTTCAACATACTTACAACAAGTAATGGAGATCACATTACAGTTATTTATTTAGATTAATCAAGTATATTTAGCCATATAGCCAAGTCATATATCATGTATTTTTAGTGATCATGGTTAGATTTTCTATATTTGATACATTTTTCAAATATCTCACCCATGTTTTCATTCTTACCATTTTCTCTTTAATGGTGTCACACCCAACTTATATAGCTTACACCTTATTAGGATTTTAACACTTTAATGGTGTTTAACATATTTATCAATTAAAATTTTCTTATTTCTAGTCACCTCGGTTCGTTCCAACAGTTGAACTTAGTTAGCTATATAATTCATATATGTTCACCTATTACACTTGAAATTAGTTCATATTAGTTTCCACTATGCCCAACAAGTCCAATACTGCATTAGTAGTTAGCTGAGGTTACCTATAATAGCTAACTACTAGCAGTCCTATGATCCCCCCCCTTTTCCATCTTCATTCTTCATTTGTAAATGTGTTATTAATTCTACATATATGTTTTCAACACAAACTCAAGCTATACCTAATGATTAGCTTATTAGAAATTTCTATTTTCAACCAAGATGGTTACCTAGACTGTTTTAGCAGTCAAAATATATCAATTGCTGCTGCTCAAAGGTAGCAGCTAAAAACATCTTGGCCTTGCTTAGCTTATAGCTTTCCTTTACAATTTTATCTTACTTACTGCAGCTAACAGAGAATAATAGGAAGCATGACTAGTTCAATATTCCACAGTCTTCTTGTTGCTTTTCTACGCTAGCAGCCAAGCTTGGCTTGGCCTTGTGAGGCTCAGGCCCCTTAGTCAAACATAAATCTGCTATTGCAGCTGTTAAATTTTTTTTTTTGGCAACTGCTGCCACACTAGAGTAGCAGTTCGGCCAATCTTCCTAATTCAGCTAACTCATTAATATTTCCTACGTATGAATGCAATGTGCTAACTGCTATGGTTGTCACTACTATTAAGGATATCAGTCCTGTTTCCCCTATTCAACTCTCCTTCTTGTAACTTATGTTATGCAACTTTACTTAAGTTCAAGTTTTAGCATAGTTGTTTTAGAATTTAGCAGTCTATTAATAAGAATGTTAAGCCTTCTAAATCATGATTTCCAAGTTACCTAAACTACCAGCAATTTGCTGCTTCTTATCACTATTGTGAGCAGCAATTTCCTCCCCTTCCTTGCTTATTGGTCCAGCCATTAACTCATCCTAGCTGGTCCTGCTGCACAATATAACACAGCAGCGCGCGCTGGCTGCTGCTATCTGCAGCAGCCCAGCCAGTCCTCCCCCTTTTCACAGATCCTATTTTAGCAATTTGAATAACCTTTGCTATATAGGTTTATTTGCAACCAATTTTTAAATACTTGCATATGGTATATGAAAATGTTTTTAGCATTTATAACACCTCCATATCAGTCTTAATAGGCTGTCCAAAACAGTGCTCGTATGCTAATTTTATTAATTCTTCTCTAAGTTAAGACTGAATTCTATTTCATTCTAAGAGGCTTAACTTGCTCATTAACAATACAAGTAATACATGAATCAATTCCAGCCTTGTTCGTGTCTAATATCTGACTGTTGACTTAAGCAGTCCACTGGGACTTTCGTCGAGCATGTGGTGTGCATGGTTTCAGTTTACTAGTGCCATAGCAATTTGCTTGTTTTAGAAAGCCAACTTTATCATCCTTATTACTCCTCAGCCCAACCTAACTCCTTGTGCCTAGGTTCAGTCCATACTATCTTAGCCATAGCATAGCAATCAACAACAACTTAATATATCAACACCTATCATGTTAATAGTCAAGCAACATAGCATGTCATTCAGTTAGATCCTACAGCAGTTTGCATAATAGCTCAAAATTCCATATAACAGTCCTTATAGCATTGTCATAGCATAGTAATGAATTTAAGACATAACAGTCTCTCATGCCCATTCCAAGCTTTTTAGGCAAGGTTTTGACATTAAATCACCAAAACAACCATAAGGTTTACAACCCAAAGGTTTCCACATCCTGTTTATGCTATATGTTGATGCTTTAAAGAGCCTACATACCATGCTTTTAACTTTAGTTCAACACAGCCCTTTATAGGCTTCAATTTAATGCAAAAAGCATGATTCAGAAAAATCTTAGTTACCAACACAACATGATTAAGTAACAGGTAAACCAAAATTGGTTATTTACATAATATCTAGTAGGTATTTCTTTCATCCGGATGGTCTATTTTAGTTACTTCTTAGACAGTCCAAGACCACACCTCTTTAGACCTTAACATAGTGTGAAACTTTAAAGTGTCCACAAGAGTAGCTTTTAAAGTTTGAGGTAGTTATCCCCAGTTATAATGCAGTAAGTATTCCACAGACACTTCATAAATATCATAAGAAAAGCTTCTAATATCAGTCATAAGGAAGCTTACCAATTCAGTCTATCCTTACTTGCCTTGTCCAAGTGTTTATCTATCTTAGTTTGTCATTTATTTTGAGACATGTTAAGGTCAAGACTAGAGTATATTTATAAGCAAATTTGATACTAGTTTGGATTTTAAATCATGGTTAATATTTAAAGTTACAAAATCAGGCCTTAGTTCGGCAATTCATCAAACATGTAGAAGGCAGTGTAAACTCTTGTACTTAAAACATAATTTCTAACCCTCTGCCCCCAGCCTTATGGCTTAAACAATATCAAGCATAAGACCAAACTTATCAGTACCAAACCCAACAGTTCAAATACATGAAAGCAGTCATTAAGTTACCATAACAGTCATACACGTTTTCTGGTTATTGACAGTTCAGTTGCTACCCGGAATGGAAAGATTAGAAAGGCCAGAATGAGCTTACCTTGCTACTTCGAATATTAACAGTGGTTGAAGCTGCTCAGTTCTTCTTCACTCTCTAACCGAAACTTTTCCCACTCATTCTCTATATAGTTGGTATAGATTATAGTTTCTGCTAAGTGGTGAAACTAAATTAGGCAATAAGCTTGGCCTTTTTATGGATGAGCCTGGCTCCTTCTACTATTAACTGCATCATCTCTAGTTGGCCCCTACACAGTCATTATTCCTAATCTAGCTTGTGCAGTCCTTTCACAGCCACCCTAGCAGCAGACTCTACTCTCTTGCTAAGCCTTACTAATGTTTTCTTTGTCTGTTGGTTGTCTGCTAGCTACACTAATCAAGCTAACTAAGAATTAACGTAGAGTCTGCATAAGCTACTAATCAACTGCCTAATGTAACTATCTCAGTTAACTACCTTCCTATATGGGCTGATACATGAAGCTTAAGGAAGGCTGGCAAGGAGATTGGGCTGAGTTGATTCTTTTAAATTTGTTGGGCTAACAAAAATATAATTCACATATTTTAGATAAGTACTAGCCCTTTATACAAAATAATAAAAGGCTTGCAAGCATATGAACATGGTCTTTTATCTATTATTTTCTCTAACAACAATAGTTAGCACATATTATTGATATGACTATTCCAAGTAATCTTAAATATTTCAAGATGGTGCACTATTTCTTTATCCTACATAAATCAAGATGCTAAATAAACTATTAAATAACTAATAGTTTAGTCACAATAAAAAGTAATGACAAAAAAAAAATTATACGCAAAATTTTACCTTATAATAGTTGAATATTACATAGGATTTTCTGAGTCATTACAATACCAAAAATAGTATTCCTTATGAATACGAAAGAAATAATACCCCTTACCTTAGTAGAAAGTTAGATACTGCAAAAGTGAAGTAGCAGAATACTCTTCTTCTTGCTCTCTATAGTTTCTCTCTCTATAGTGTCTCTTATGAATCTCTGTGAATTGGTGAGAATGAAAGAAGAATTAAGCTTCTATTTATAGAAAAATAGACTAAATAGTAACTAATTCACGAACGGGGTCCAGATTGATTCACTATTAGAACGAACGGTCCATATTGATTACTATTAAAACCACAACCGACGGTCCAAATTTATTTATTTTTAAAACCACCACCGACGGTCCAGATTGATTTACTTTTAAAACCACGTACCATCAATGGTCCAGATTGATTTAACTTATTACACTTTAGTACCCTTAAAGTTTTCCAAGTTCGTATTATTCCCCTCTAACTTTTGTAATTCACTTATCTTCAATAAACACATTCTTAATACTTTAACAATTATTCATCATTAGTATTATAACTCACAATATTTAACAACCAGATCGTTCACAGGAAAGAGGGGGCTTTCCAATAAGGATTTCTCCCTATTGGCGCGCAATTAGGTGACCAAACTTCTACTCGACAGAACTTTCTAAACATTGTCAATATTGCAAATAATAATATAAATAACTTTGTTGTCTCAATTATTGATTTAATAATATAAAATATTATGCAGATGATAATGTGACAATAATTGAATCAAATAGCGTGAGATACTATGTAACAATTACTGCAGCAATAATTGAGTATAACTGAGTGATTTCTCACGTAAGTATCAATAATCAATACCGTGTGCTGCTATGCAACCACGCGTATTACTGTACTTTTACCACCGGATAGTTCAACAGTTTAACAGTAAAACTTCCGCTGTTATTTTTATAAAAAGATATTTCTGTTGTTTTCTAACTACGACAATACTTCCGTTGTGGGGTCCACCAATGATTGTGCCGTTGTACGAATATTCTCTGTTAAAACGAATATTCCCCGATCAATTGAATATTCACTGACACAACGAATATTTTATATCAACTTGCTTATTTTGTAAAATTTTCCAAATATTACCCACAACTATAACATTATATCATATCCACACCATAATATTCAAAAATATATTTTGAGAAAAATTATTCTTTATTCAAAAAAGTTGGGGTCTTACATGCTGTCTGTTTTTCGGTGTCTGCATGTTTGAGTTTTCTAAATAACATACATTCACAACGAAAAATCTAAATTAGAATAATATACAATAATTTGTTATAATTATTCCCCCAAGTCTCGCAACCTACATTACTTAATAGATTACATAATAGTATCAAATAAAGACCTATTACATAATCCTACTTAAGTTTAAACATAGTCCGCAAATAGTCTTAACATAACATAATAATTTTTAAACATAAAGGAACAAGCTAGTCGGTAGCCTTTCCCTTGTCTGCTCCAGAGACACCTCCCTGTTCCTCCTTAATTGAAAGGTTTTAATTAAGCAAGGATGAGCACAAATTGCCCAGCAAGTAATATACAACAATGGTGTAAGATATAATATCACAAGGTTTGAAATATAGAAGTGTCATTTCTAGGATAGTTCAAAGTGTCAGAATAATATCATGGATGAGGAATATCAATAATTCTTGGAATAAGAACAACAATTCAATATAAATCAACAGATATATATGAATTCAACGACTAACAATGTATTCAACTGGGTAAACAAGTTATACTGAGCAGTCACTAAGGACTATTGAACTTCTACTAGAGTTACCAATATTAAATTGATAGCCCAAAAATATCAAGTACTATAGATGATCAGTCTACAATACTTTACGTTATGCATAACACCACAATAATATTTATTTATGTGTTGGGGTTTCCAAAAACATACACTCCCCTTACCAAAAGGGTTGTCCAACTCAGTTTTTAAGATTTCTGCACCAACCAATTGGTTTGGACAGCTTTTATAAACATGCATATAGTCTAGCCGAATCAAATGGCATCGACTCTTTCACAATATTCAAGGACAATACCAATTTTAATATGAATAATAGCTTTCACAATGGTTTAACATACTAGCTCATTTGAACGAGAAAATAATCTAACTTTGTATTCATAAGGGATAAGCTTACAGTATTTGTCGAATAAAATAATGCAATGATATTGCACAACAATAATAATAGGGTTCAGGACTACTTGCTCAATATAATTTGAGTAAGGTTAGAGAAACTTGCCTTAAGCGTAGTTTACCAAAATATCGCTTATCAATACACTTTCGAATCCTATCATAATGTGATACGTATATAAGATATTCATTAGTTAAACATATTCAGTTAACAATCTTGATAAATATAGTCCAAGTGTACGCACACAACTCAATCAAGATACCTTAGATCTATCGTTAGACTTCATCATGTTAAAACACTTTGTCAATTCAAACTAAGATAGATGTTAACATGCAAAGCTACCTTTGTTAGTGTGTCATGAACATACATAGTCGTAATAAAGTTATACTAGCATGCTACATACTTCATAAATCACAGAAGTTACTTTCAAAGTTTGCAGAATGGCGTGACCGTGCTTGATTTGTACTAAGGAGACCCACGGTCGCGCGACTCCCAATTCAAACTAGGACTGAGCAGCTATCTGCTTGGCCTAGCTTGCGCATCCTTTCATACATAATACATAGTAACATGTTAAGGGTCCTTTCGTATTTTCTTAGTTTAATCTAGGTCCCATTTTGCATAATATGGTCCTAAGTTTGGACACCTCAACAATTTAAGGCCAATTAAGGTCATGAAATCACAAAGCCCAACATACTTGATTCTTAAACATATAAAGTAGTCATATAACTCATATTAGACATGCTTGTGAGTATTCATATCACATATGTGTATTTAACATCATTTTGTTTTAAAATATGCTCCGTTCATGATTTCCTTGAATTACGATACCTAAGCATGGTATATATACATTTATGATACATGAGTGCATCTAAGGGTATCATTTAACATGCTCATAATCATCAGATTCTAACTTTCAAAGTAGCACATCGACATTCACGTTCAAAGTTCACATTTTCATTAGCAAAGCTTAGTAATAAGTCTAACATGCTCATGCTTCAATATGAAATTCATATACTTAAGTTAGTATGTCTGACATGCATTTCAAAACCATACTAACATGCTTGTAAGATCAAAATATGCATTATTCAAGTTTACCATTTCTAGCTTTTCCAAAACTTGAAGTTTTCTTGAAAACTTAGCTCAATTCAAGCTAAAACAACATAACATGTTCAAAACAATATCTAACCACATGATAGGGTCATTTATAGGCTTAACCTAACTATCATAGCATGCTCGAAACAAATCAGAAACCTCAAATCAGTATCTAATAAAAGTACCACGCGCGGCCGCGCGGTATTAGCCTATGGAAGTGGCGCGGCCGCGCCACTTCGAGCAGACTGAAAAAAAATGGCTCTGAAGAAGCAGAGCCTTAACACATGAGATGCTACACCTGCAACCAGATCAGCTACCATGTTCCAAAACATGTGTACCAACTCAGATAACACAATAGCATGCTATTCTACATCAATTAACAGAGAATTCAACAAATTCTAGAATTTGACAAAACTCAAGCTCAAGAATATCAAAGTAGAATTATAACTCTTGAAGCTTAATGGAATTCTTCATCACAATGATTACACTTCCTCAATTTCTTATCAGCTCACACTCCCTATTGCACCTCTTAAACAATTCAAGCAACACAAAGGATGAAGGGAAGTGTGCATTTTATAGGAAACTCATTAACCATGCCAAGCCATTGTCCAAGAATTTAAACTCATGGATTGTAGGATTGCATGAAGGTTATGGAGGAGTTGTTAGATTGGTTGGTAATTTGCATCATGAGCACCACTCCCCTCCCATGATTACTAGCTAGAAGCTTGGAAGAAGAAATTGGCTAGCCTTTTGCTATTACACGTGAATGAGAAATGAGAGGTAATTGGGACAATCATTTTGGGACTAACTCAGCCATCATGTATACTTATACAAATTCTCACTCTTGTTATATTTCTTATGTACATATCAACTATACACTATAACTTAATGTCACAACATGTTTTAACATTTCGAGGTAGTAGATATAATATGAAATGTAATATACATATAATTCATGTACATTTTATCACACTGGTACACTTTAATAGTTCATGGTATATATTATTTTTATACATGCCCACAAACATATTGTCACATAGATAATGTATTTATAACATATAGTCCCAATATATTTAGTCACAATGCTCATACAATATAGTTTTATAAGACTTAATATATAGTCACACAATGTCACACTACACTATATGGTATAGTTGTATTATTATACATGTGCACATAACTGTCAATATAATATTATTATATTACTAACTTACTCATTTATGTGAAATAATTAAATCATGCACTTCCTTAATTAATTAACACCAATATCAATTAATCATTGATCAATATATTTATGGATTTCCATAATTATTACTTATCTATATAATAATCACCTATTATTAATTAATTACCAAGAAATCAATATTCCACCACAACCATTATCAATTAAATAACAATTAATAATCACCTACTAATCAACCTCATTAACATCAATTAAAAATCCATAAATATACTACAACAACAATTAACAATTAACATTACTTAATTGTTTACTTTATAAATCCTTTGTTAATTAATATTATTGTTAATATTTCTTATCCCCATGCCACACAAAGCCTTCAACGAGTTTACCACAAACTCCACATATTCTCAATTATTCGATTATTTAATATTATTGATTCATCTCATTTCATAACACGAAACTGTTCATATTCAAGTAAATACTCATTTCCATTAACATATTTATTTAATAATACGCGGAAATTCTTGGGTATTACAAGATTACTTTTTCCTACAGAATACTCATTCTCTTCCTTTGACAGATCATGGTTAAGTTCATAAAAAAAATATTACAAGTACAGATCCTCACCATGATCGTCATGTGCATTAAATATGGAACATTTAGCACAATAAAAACTTTAGAATAAATAATATTATGAACCCTTGTGTTAGAAAATCCATATATCTAATTAAAACATTATTTAAAAAATAATGAGGTATATACTTACAAATTCCGCCAAATAATTTATAAGTAAAGTGCTATTCGTCTCTATTTTGACCTTGAGATATCTACAAAACAAACAAATCGTCTCTATCTTTTTAGTACCCAAATCTTCTTGGGTCCTTTTGTGTTAGTAGCATATAAATCACATTTCTTTAACTAAATTTATTTTATTCTAATTTTATTATAATTAGAATCAAAATGACCTTTAAAATCACATTTTCTACAAGTAACAAATGGTGAACAATAAAGTACTTTAAACCTTGGTTTGCTATTAATCATTATAATATTATCATTAGTTCTATTTTTCACATTTTTAATAGGATTATACCCAATTCCTTGTTTATCAAGACTAGACCTTTGTGCCCTTAACATAACATTTAAGTTATCTTTTCCTTGCACAAATTTAGCAAGCTCATTTTTTAAAGATGTTATTTCTGCATTTGTTATATTATCACCATGTTGAACATTCATCATTTTTCCATCATTAAAAACATCTATACATGCATCTCTCATTTTCAAAATTTCTTTTAACACTTCATTTTCATTTTAAGATATTAATTTTCTTTTCTCTCTTTAATAAGCGACTTAACTTCATTCATTAGCTCATTTACACAATTCTTAAAATAATCAGTTTTCTTTTTGAGCTGTTGATTTTTATTTTGTAAATTAGCAATATAATCAGGCATAGATATTTCGAAAGCTTTATAAAAATTTGTTACCTCAAGTTGATCATCATCTTCTAGTCTCATGAAACAGAGTTGGACAATTTTTTCTTCTTGTTTCATTTCAGACTTACTCACTGGAGTTGAGCTACCTTTTTTATTTTCTTTTGTTTCTTCCTTTGAAGTAGTCTCTCTAGTTTTCTTGAGAACATTTCAATTTCTTCATCAAAATCTTCGTGATCACTTTCATTGTTGCTCTCGACTTGAAGTGTCAATGTCTTCTTTATTGCTGCTTTATCTTCTTCATCATACCTCTTAATTGATTTTCAAATTCTTCAAGCTCTCCAAATAAAGTGAGAGTTTCCATTGTATTAATTGTTGTTGAATCTTGAAGAGTTGTAACCTTTGGTGCGAATTGTGATGCCCCCAAAATAGGTATACAATACCCATTCTGAGTCGCCAAATACATGGTACAGAAAGCAAACTACATCGTTATTATTACAATTATCGTGCAGAATACGACTACACATACTGTGAGTTTAAATACAAATATTGTCTTCTAGACAATATCCACACCCAATAAGTCCTCGTTATAATTATTCATACACTATTTTACAGAAATAGTGAGGACTTCTAAAACATCTTTCTAGAACTATCACTCCATACCCCGACTCGATCCTGCTATGTTCTTACCTCCTGAGAAGAAAAATGAAACAAAAAGGAAAAGGGTGAGCTCAACTAGCCCAGTAAAGAATATTATGACTAAGATAATATACAACAAATTATTATTAGTCTTCAACAGGAAAAAATCTGACAAAATATAATAGACAACAAGTTTTAGATCAACAACTGCAGCGAAAACAACAACCCATTAGAAGAGTCACGTAGAGAATGAGTTCTACTATATTCTAAGATTTAAAAGTCCATCATCAATATTTTATCCCTGTAACAACAATCAATATACATCTTTAATCAAATATTCATCTTTGCACTACAGGCCAAAGATATTCATTTGTATCACCTGTTGGTCATCATCTCATCACCTGTTCATCTTTACACTACGGGCCAAAGAAATTCATCAGTTTAATCATTCATCTTTGCACTACAGGCCAAAGATATTCAGTAATATCATCATTTAGGATTGAGGATGATGAAAAATATTTTTAAAAAAATGAATCCAGTGAGACAGAAGGACAAATATTAGGGATTCGTATTACAGTTTTATCCAAGATCAATAATACTCCATAATAACCAATTTTGAAGCAGAATTCAAAAATAAAGATCAAAATATGGATACAATCAAAGATAGTAACCATAATAGACATCTTGGATAAAAAGAAGAAAATTTTATTTTTCGGTGAATAGTGCCGTATTCATGAATAGTGACGTATACGTGAATAGTACCATATACGTGAATAGTAACACCGACACAAAAATTCCAAATTTAATTAAAAAGTTCACCAATATTTTGGTATAATGATATTGGAGAAAATAATATCATTTAAGAAATAAATAACATCCCTTACCTCAAAATAATGGTACTCCTGATCGGAATATCGGATAGAAAGCCGAAGGAAACTTGTACCGAACAGCAACTCTCAAAGTATCAAAATACTCACAAAAATACGCTTGATAATCTAGAGAGGAAGAAAACTTGTTTCTGGTGTGATTTTCAATTATAACTTAAGCGTTTATCTATAGGAAAATGCTAGAACGCCAAAGGAGACTAAATAATAAAATATTATTATTCTTTTTCTTTCTTTTCTACGCATGCCTCTTGACAAACTAGACCACCAGCCATCTTTGAACCAAATTAGGAGCCCACATGTGTTAAAATAAAAGTGGGTCCCACCCATAATTTAATAAAAATTATTTTATTTTCTGAAACTTCAACAATTTATAGAAAATAGCCTGTTTATCAGAAAAATACGACTTTTATGTCCATTCTGCCTGAAATCGAATTCTCTACAACTTTACAGAAGAAAGTTTTTCCAAATTCCCAATAGAAAATATCCGAAATTCACAAACGGGTGATTTTTAATACTTTCCTTTCGACAAAATACTGATAAAACACCTCAACATTAATTCCTTCATTTATAAACACATAAATAGATCCATCATTTATATTCACATCAAATAAATATTTTCTTATCATATAAACCAGTAATTAATTATTCACAAATAATATTACAGAATCACAATTATGACAACCAGGCCGTTCCCAGGAAAGAGGGGGCTTTCCAATAAGGATTTTTCCTTACTGACGCGCAATTAGGTGACCAAACGTCTCCTTAGACAGAACTTTCTAGACATTGCCAATAATGCTATCTCATAATATTATTCAAATAATATGAATTATTAATCTGATAATGGAAAATACTGTACAGTGACAATTATTGAAACAACAATAATATAAACTATCAATGCAGAAATTATTGAATCAATAAAATAAAATATTTAACAGTAACTACTATAATAATTATTTAGTAGTGCCTTCTTACGTACGAATCAATAATTCAACAATACTGTGTAATACCGTGTGCTACTGTGCCACCACGCGTATTACTGTATTTTAACCACCAGGTATTCCAGTAGTGTTAATGGTAACAATTACCCCGTTATTTATAAAAACTCATACTTTGGCGTTTTCTTCATCCTACAGTTATTCTGTTATGAGCCCCACGAATGGCTGCGCCGTCGTACGAATATTCTCCGACAAAAAGAATATTCCACGACCAAAAGAATATTCCCCGACAAAAATGACTATTTTATAACCACTTGCTTATTTTGTAAAATTTGCACATTTCACCCATAACCAAAGCATTATATCAAATTAACACCTTATTAATTTAGAATAATGAATAAAGAAAATTTAATTTTATTTATAATAAGTTGGGGTCTTACAACTTCCCCTCTTTATAAAATTCCATCCTCGAAATTGACGTACGTACCTGATGTTTCGAACAGGTGAGGTTACCTCGCTTTCATTTCCGATTCCAACTCCCAGGTCATTTCCTCAATAGCATGGTTCCTCCACAAAACCTTAACTTGTCGTATAACCTTGGTGCGTAGGACATGCTCTTTCCTATCCAAGATCTTAATAGGTACCTCCTCGTACGTTAAATCTTCTGCTATCTCTTCTGGTTCTAACTCAATAATGTGGTTCGGGTCTTTCACATATTTACGAAGCATAGATATGTGGAAAACATTGTGAACACGAGATATGTTCGGAGGTAATGCGAGTCTATAGGCTACATTTCCTATTCGATCAAGAACCTCAAATGGACCAACAAATCTTAGATTGAGCTTTTCTCTCTTTCCAAATCTTGTAACTCCCTTCCATGGAGCAACACGTAACAGTACACGATCTCCGATATTAAACTCCACGCCTTTCTATGAAGATCAGCATAACTCTTTTGTCGATCTTGTGAGGTTTGAATACGTTGTCGAATCATTTGGATCTTTTCTATAGTCATGCGTACTAATTCTGGTCCCAACAACGTTGCTTCTCCCACCTCGTCTCAGTATACTGGAGAACGACACTTTCGTACATACAACGCCTCAAATGGAGCCATTCCTATACTTGCTTGATAACTGTTGTTGTAGGAGAATTCCACCAGTGGCAAGTACTTATCCCAACTTCCTTTGAAATCTAGAACACAGAGTCTTTATAGATCTTCAAGGGTTTGAATAGTCCTCTTTGATTGTCCGTCCGTTTGAGGATGATATGCTGAACTGAATCGTAAATCCGTGCCCATAGCTTTCTGCAAGCTAACCCAAAATCTTGAAGTGAATCTTGGGTCACGATCCAAAACTATGGATACTGGCATGCCATGCAATCTCACAATCTCATTCACGTACATACGAACAAGACGTTCAAGGGAATAAGTCTCACGTATCGGCAAGAAATGAACAGACTTGGTTAATCTATCAACAATAACCCAAATCGCATTTATGCTTTGAGAAACTTTGGGAAGACCTGTAACGAAATCCATGGTAATGTGTTCCCACTTCCATTTCGGAATCTCAAGTGGTTGCAATGGACCTTTTGGCACTTGATGCTCCGCCTTTACACGTTGACAAGTTAAACAGCTCGAGATAAACTCTGCGATCTCTCTCTTCATATTATTCCACCAAAATGTATGTCGAATATCATGATACATTTTGGTACTCCCAGGATGGATTGCAAACGGGGTGTTGTGTGCCTCCATCATGATTCTATGCTTCAAGTCAGAATCGTTAGGAACGCAAAGTCTAGAGTTAACTCGAAGTATTCCTTCTTCATCAAATTTTGCTTCTGGAATAACACCTTCTTGCACTTTCTTCTTCATACGCATCAGCCCCAGGTCCGTAGCTTGAGCAGCTTTAACTTTATCGATTAAAGTCGGTTCTACTCATATATTCGCTATCATCATGTGGGTCCCTGGAGTCTTTAATTCTATCTCCATCCTTTGCAAGTCATACAAAATGGGCCTTTATGTTGACAATATCGCACTCGTACTCACATATGATCTTCTACTCAATGCGTCATCTACTACGTTCGCTTTTCCAGGATGATATTGAATAGTGTGATAGTAATCTTTCAACAGATCAAGACAACGTCGTTGCCGCATGTTGAGTTCTTTTTGGGTGAAGAAATATTTGAGGCTTTTATGGTCCGTATAAATCTCCACTTTCTCCCCATACAGGTAGTGTCTCCAGATTTTCAACGCGAAAACGACTGCTGCCAACTCTAGATCATGAGTAAGATAATTCCTCTCATATTCTTTGAGTTGTCGCTAGGCATAGGCTATGACTTTTCCATGTTCCATGAGAACACATCCTAACCCTTTGACTGAAGCATCGCTGTAGATAACAAATCCATCTGACCCAGATGGTATTGCCAGAACAGGAGCCGAAATGAGTCTCCTCTTAAGCTCTTGGAAACTCTTCACGCATTCTTCGCTCCATACGAATTTTGTATCTTTCTGAGTCAACTGAGTTAACGGAGTAGCGATTCGAGAAAATCCTTCCACGAATCTCCGATAATAACTAGCTAAGCCCAGAAAACTGCGTATTTCGATCACCGACTTCGGTTGCTCCCAACTTTGTATTGCTTTAATCTTCGCCGGGTTAACAGATACTCCATGTTTTGACACCACGTGCCCAAGGAATGCTACTTCTTCAAGTCAGAACTCGCATTTCTTCAGCTTGGCATAAAGCTTGTTTTCACGAAGCCTTTCAAGTATCAGCTTCAAATGGTGCTCATAATCTTCACGGCTTTTGGAATAGATGGGGATGTCATCAATAAAGACAACAACGAACTGATCCAAATATTCCTTGAATACACGATTCATCATATCCATGAAAGCAGCAGGAGCATTAGTCAATCCAAAAGACATGACTAAGAATTCATAATGCCCGCACCGAGTTCTGAAGGCAGTCTTTGGATTATCCTCACTTTTAATCTTGAGCTGATGATATCCAGAATGAAGATCGATCTTTGAAAAGAATTGTGCTCCTTACAACTGGTCAAACAGGTCATCAATGCAAGGTAACGGATACCTATTCTTGATGGTGACATGGTTTAATTCTCAGTAGTTAATTCAAAGTCGCATACTTCCGTCTTTCTTCTTTACGAATAAAATATAAGCACCCCAAGGAGATGTATTAGGACAAATGAAATCGATGTCTAACAATTCCTGTAGTTGGACTTTTAACTCCTGAAGTTCAATAGGAGCCATTCGATATGGGGTTTTAGAAATGGGCTTTGTACCCGGTTCAAGGTCAATAAAGAATTCAACATCACGTTCTGGGGATAGACCAGGAAGTTCTTCAGAAAATACATCAGGAAATTCTCTAACAACAGAAATAGTATCCAAATTTGACTTATCTTTATTCAAATCCATAACATGGGCTAAGAAAGCTTGGCATCTGTTTTTCAATAAATGAATAACTTTGTGGCTTGATATGACAGTGACTGAATTTAGTGGTTTAGTTGTTTGAATTAATATGACAGGTTCGTTAGGAATATGAAAACTAACAACCTTACGAAAATAATCAATTTTGGCATGGTGAGTGGTTAACCAATCAATTCCTAAAATCACATCAAAAGCAAGTATCTTTAAAGAGATAAGATCAACAAGTAATGTGATAGTGCCAACTTGGATCATGCAAGATTTATAAACTGTAGATGTAACGAAGGTTTCACCTAATGGAGTTCAACAGATAAATCAAAGTCCAATTCTTTGGAGTCAAGTTTAAACGTTGAGCACAAGCAGGAGAGATAAAAGAATGGGTAGAACCGGTATCTAAAAAGGTATAAACTTCGCAAGAGTTTAAGATTAGCTTACCCGTGATCACCTCGTTAGGGTTCCTCACGTTTTGGCCAGTCATGACAAATGCTCTTCTAGGAACCGCTGATTTCGACTTATCCGGGACAGCCCTTGGAGTCACCATTCCCGCTGAACTTGGTTTCGCTATAGTACAATCTCAATCGATATGTCCTTCCTTTCCACAATTATAACATACCTTGGATTGTTGTGGGCAGTTTGGACTGATATGTCCCTCTTTCCCGCATTTGTAATATCTAACTGGCGGTCATTCTCCTCCCCTAGAATTTGTTGTTGGTGCTGGTGCTGCCGCTGATGTCTTCCCGTCATTGTTGAATCTCCTCTTTCTGAAATTTCCACTTGACTCACCTCTCCTATTATCATGGCCACGATTACCACCCGAGTGGTTACCGCCTTTGTCCGTACTTTTCCCTCATCGCTAGTTATCATCGCTCTGATGACTGCTGTCACCGATATGACCCTGGTTGTGGTCCCTCGGTTGAGTATACTCATTATCTCGCTCTAATAATTGAGCCCTGTTGACAACATCTGAATACATAGAAAATTTATGAGAGATAAGATATTGACGAATCTCGGGTTTTAGACCTCTCAGAAACATCCGCGTCATACGTTCCTCATTTTCTACCAAATGAGGTGCAAACCTGGATAACTCCGCGAACTTCGCCTCGTACTGGGACACCGTCATGTTATTCTGTTCTAGTCTAATAAACTCTATCTCCTTCATATGACAAATACTTTCTGGAAAGTACTTGTCATTGAACAGTTTCTAAAATCTTTCCCAAGACATGTTAAGTGCGGCTGGCTGGGTACGCTTCACAGATTTTCACCAGTAATCTGCCTCTCCACGGAACATAAATGTGGCAAATGGAACCTTCTGTTCCTCCGTACATCCCAAGACATCGAATATCTTGGTAATTTTCTTGACCCATATTTCTGCCTTAATCGGATCGGTCTTTCCCCAAAAATCTAGTGGTTCCAAATCCTTGAACTGCTTGGCTGTGACAGACCACACGTTGCCATCATTTCTACCCGTATTTTGTACACGAGTCTCCCTCGTCTGATTTTGCATGAACTGCAAAAAGCTCCTAAACATTCCCTCATTCATCGTTTGCTCGGTAGCATTATTTACAGGAGGAATATTGTCTTCCTGTTGCACGTTCTCTTGGTTTGTGACTAAAGGTTGTTCCACAGTCTCATACACTCCATTGTTAACGTTCTCAGCAGCCATTCTTAAATACTGCCATAAAACAAGGGTTAATTAAACAAATTAACATATCACATAATATCCATATATTATGGCCGACCAACAAATAAGCTTAGATAGGACACACTAGCGAATGAATTACTCATCTCTCCCCTCTTAGTTCTATTCCCCGATCTCCGCTAGAGACCATATCCCTAAGCTTTGATACCAACTGTGACACCCCCAAAATAGGTATACAACACCCATTCTGAGTCGCCAAATACATGGTACAGAAAGGAAACTACATCTTTATTATTACAATTGTCGTGCAAAATATGACAACACATACTGTGAGTTTAAATACAAATATTATCTTCTAGACAATATCCACACCCAAATAAGTTCTCGTTATAATTATTCATACACTATTTTACAGAAATAGTGAGGACGACAAAAACATCTTTTTAGAACCATCACTCCATACCCCGACTCGATCCTGCTATGTTCTTACCTCCTAAGAAGAAAAATGGAACAAAAAGGAAAAGGGTGAGCTCAACTAGCCAGTAAAGAATATTATGACTAAGATAATATACAATAAATTATCATTAGTCTTCAACAGGGGAAAATCTGACAAAATATAATAGACAACAAGTTTTAGATCAATAACTGCAACGGAAACAGTAACCCATTAGAAGAGTCACGTAGAGAATGAGTTCTACTATATTCTAAGATTTAAAAGTCCATCATCAATATTTTATTCCTGTAACAACAATCAATATACATCTTTAATCAAATATTCATCTTTGCACTACAGGCCAAAGATATTCATTTGTATCACCAGTTGGTCATGTTCATCTCAACACCTGTTCATCTTTGCACTACGGGCCAAAGAGATTCATCAGTTTAATCATTAATCTTTGCACTACAGGCCAAAGATATTCAGTAATATCATCATTTAGGACCGAGGATGATGAAAAATATTTTAAAAAAAACGAATCCAGTGAGACAGAAGGACAAATATTAGGGATTCGTATTACAGTTTTATCCAAGATCAATAATACTCCATAATAACCAATTTTGAAGCAGAATTCAAAAATAAAGATCAAAACATGGATACAATCAAAGATAGTAACCATAATAGACATCTTGGACAAAAAGAAAAAAATTTTATTTTTCGGTGAATAGTGCCGTATTCGTGAATAGTGCCATATACGTGAATAGTAACCCCGTCACAAAAAGTTCCAAATTTGATTAAAAAGTTCACTAATATTTCGGCATAATGATATTGGAAAAAATAATATCATTTAAGAAAAAATAACATCCCTTACCTCAAAATAACGGTACTTCTGATCGAAATATCGGATAGAAAGCCGAAGGAAACTTGTACCGAACAGTAACTCTCAAACTATCAAAATACTCACAAAAAATACGCTCGATAATCTAGAGAGAAAGAAAACTTATTTCTGGTGTGATTTTCAGTTCTAACCTAAGCGTTTATTTATAGAAAAATGCTAGAACGCCAAAGGAGACTAAATAATAAAATATTATTATTCTTTTTCTTTCTTTTCTATGCATGCCTCTTGACAAACTCAGCCACCAGCCATCTTTGAACCAAATTAGCAGCCCACATGTGTTAAAATAAAAGTGGATCCCACCCATAATTTAATAAAAGTTATTTTATTTTCCAAAACTTCAACAATTCATAGAAAATATCCCGTTTATCAGAAAAATACGAATTTTATGTCCATTCTGTCTGAAATCGAATTCTTTACAACTTTACAGAAGAAAGTTTTTCCAAATTCCCAACAGAAAATATCCGAAATTCACAAACGGGTGATTTTTAATACTTCCCTTCCGACAAAATACTGATAAAATACCTCAGCATTAATTCCTTCATTTATAACCACATAAATTGATCCATCATTTATATCCACATCAAATAAATATTTTTTTTATCATATAAATCAATAATTAATTATTCACAAATAATATTACAGAATCACAATTATGACAACCAGGCCGTTCCCAAGAAAGAGGGGGCTTTCCAATAAGCATTTTTCCTTACTGACGCGTAATTAGGTGACCAAACCTCTCCTTAGACAGAATTTTCTAGACATTGCCAATAATGCTATCTCATAATATTATTCAAATAATATGAATTATTGATCTGATAATGAAAAATACTGTGCAGTGATAATTATTGAAATAACAATAATATAAACTATCAACGCAGCAATTATTGAATCAATAAAATAAAATATTAAACAGTAACTACTTTAATAATTATTGAGTAATACCTTCTTACGTACGAATCAATAATTCAACAATACTGTGTAATACCGTGTGCTACTGTGCCACCACGCGTATTACTGTATTTTAACCACCAGGTATTCCAATAGTGTTAACGGTAACAATTACGCCGTTATTTATAAAAACTCATACTTTGTCGTTTTCTTCATCCGACAGTTATTCTGTTATGAGCCCCACGAATGGCTGCGCCGTCGTACGAATATTCCCCGACAAAAAGAATATTCCACGACCAAAAGAATATTCCCGACAAAAATGACTATTTTATAACCACTTGCTTATTTTGTAAAATTTGCACATTTCACCCATAACCAAACCATTATATCAAATTAACACCTTATTAATTTAGAATAATGAATAGAGGAAATTCAATTTTATTTATAATAAGTTGGGGTCTTACACGAATCGTTTAGGCATGACTCTAAGTATCTTTCTGTTTATCTCCCTTTGATCAATTTTCCATCCAAGCATACTTATAAAAGAGTTCATTAGAGTGAGAAATCTCCCTTGAGCTTCATTAATTGTTTCATCTTTTTCTAACTTGAATAGCTCATAGTCTTGCATTAGCATACTTAACTTCACCTCTTTTACTTTGAAGTTACCTTCGTGGCTTGTCAAGATAATATCCCACATTTCTTTTGCTATGTTGCACGATGATACTTTATCAATTTCAACTTGGACCATTCCGCTTAGCAAGGTGTTCATGGCTCTTGAGTTGAAACAAAACATGTAGCTTTCATTTTCATCCATGTCCATGAGAGTCTTGAGTCTACCATCATCATGTCTAGGAATAACAGGTCCATTTTCAACTACCCACCATTGCCATGGGTCTCTCTTGAGATAAATCTTCATTCTGAATTTCCAAAAGTTGAAGTTCTTGCTTCAGAGCAACAGAGGTGGTCGACTTGTAGATTGACCTTCTTAAAAATAGAGGTGTGCCATAGGATCTTTCCCTACGACCTGCAAAGATCAATATTAGTAGAGCCTTGCTTTGATACCAAATGTAATTCTGTATAAGCACACCTAGAGGGGGGAGAATAGATGTAAATACTCAAAAGTGATCTATAGTAGTCAATTTTTAAAGTTTACTATAACAGGCTATAATCGGACGGTCTAACCATGTCCGTATTAGTTATGTTCTTCGTCTGTTATAAACGGACAGCTAATACATGTCCGTATTGGAATAAAATTTTTCTGACTTAAACTAAAATCTGCAGATTTTTAAAGCATATAACAAAAGAAAAAAAACAATAAAGCACGTCAAAATTTTTACGTGGTTCAACCCCTATTCTCTATTCTAGTGGCCTAATCCACGTCCAATACTAATTGGTATTGGAGACTCTTTTTATTAAACTTTAATACTCAATTAAGTACAAATAAAAAGAACTCCCTGTTCAAAATAGCTCGAATCTGACTTGGACACCTCTGCCCTCTTACACCACTGCAACTTTTGCACCTCTGCAACTTTTCTCACCATTGAGATCTTGAGACTATCTTTGAACAGAATACCTATTACAATGACACCCAAGCCAAAACAGGCTTGCACTTGGATTACAAAGATTATAAAATATTACAGTGTTTCTTCTAGCTCAAAAAGAATATATAAGAGAAATATAATATATGGAATCAGATTTATAAAGCTCTATAGATGTACTCAATGATGATTTTCAGCTTTATGTGAGGTGTAGTTCTATAGCCCGGCTGAATGAATATTTATGTACAAGCAAGCAACGGCTAGTTGAATATTGTTAGCATGAAATCCTCATATTGATTTTGAAACTTCAAGGACCTGATATAGTTAACAAATATTTTCCAAAATCAAAGATCAGGTCAAATTAGAAAAGGAGTCAAAGAAGATAAAATATTTAAAGTCCCTTTTCAAACCACCTTACTAGTCTCGCTCCTATTAAAATTAGACTAGTTACCTTTTTCCTGAATGGTAACGTTAAAGGCAAACAAATTTGTAAGGAATTTCCTTATTATACTCCAAACCAAATTTGAATGCTCAACAATTTAAGATATATCAATATATTCTCCAACTATACTTGTTTCCTTAAAAGACTTGATTCCATACGAATTTGAATTAGTTAAACACTTTTCATGATGGACTCTAACTCAAACAGATGTCATAGTAGAACCAAATTCCTTAAGAGTCCCAATAAAAATAAATTGTATTAACAATATTAATTAAATTTACAGCAATAAAGATATACATTTTAACCTTCTTGGGCAAGGAATACTTCATGCAATCCTACATATTTTCCTTAATCGAATTTATTATCCAAATTGGGCCAAATTAACTATATTATATTCAATAGACCAATATTATATAAACCCAAAATATAATCCATGCAATCCATAAAATAACCAACATGTATAAATATATTGTCATTATTAAAATCGCCAATAATAAAAACAAACAACTACTTCAGGATATTCATGAAACCGTACATTTTCCCCGAGGGCTCAAATAATCCCATTGAAAGTGGCAGCAACATCAGTGAAATTAGCAATACCTCCTCCACTGAGGAGAGCTCTCTTACGACCGTCGGGATCCACAGTGGCACACTGAAAAACATCAATAGGAGCTCCATGTGAATGAATTATTCAACACTCAAGTATGCAAATTCAAGTATGCAAATTGCAACACTCAAGTATGCAAATTGCACATGTGACACTTGGAAAAGATGAGATTGATATTCTTACATCAATCACAACTCTGGCATATTGCAACACCTCTTCCTCATTAGGAGCTCCACTACGCTCTGCATAATTTCCAAGCTCAGATGCACAACCTAAATCTCCAACCTAGTTCAACAGAAAGGGAAGGAAATTATTGAGGTTCACCATTGCACTTGAATGCGCCTCATTGCTCATAAACTTGAAGAATTGGGGATTTTAGGGTATAACATGTAGAAACACTTATGGTGTCTGCATATATTACGCTTGCACCACCTCCAGCCACCATTGTCCAGATGCGACCTTTTGGGTTTAAGACGGTGAATTTTAAAGATGCACTAGTCTGCAATGTTCAAAGATATATGATAAGTTGATAAGCTTTCTGCTATGCAGAGCAAGATAAAAATATCCTGGAGTGCACTATGGGCCTAAATTGGAAAGACTAAAAGACAACAAATTACAGAAAAGTATGACCGAGTAAATTGCAGCTATAGCCTATAGGCTTATACTTGTTCTATCTAATGGTATGGGCAGTGAGGTTCAACTGACATTACACCGAAAAGAATCTTTCTTATATTAGAATTTCCTGCTATTTTATTCTCTTATATAGTTTTTAAATAAAAAGTTCTTTTATGATAATATTTAATATTTGCAGACAGACTACCTCAACTCAGGATGCACTTATAATATACTAGTGTTTAAAACACTAATAAATCAAAGGAATTTTCCATTGCCATACTCATACACATATATATTACTAATGCATGCACTTACTTTGTCATCTAACGAGTGGATGAAGCTTTCTGTTGGGCTCATAACTCTTCCAAAAGGCAGAGGAAATTCTATCTTGCCCCACCTGAATTTTTAAAAATACAGGATAAGATATCACATTATTGAGTTTAGTTCAGGAGTCAGTTTAACTATATCAAACCAAAAAGCTTACTTCTTAAAGTTCTTAAAGGCAGCAGTGTCATCCAACTCTCCCCGCATATCTAAAGGGTATGGCTCCCCATTCACCAAAGTAAAGGGATTCTTCTCAAGGAAACTGAAATCTAGATCTGCGGAGGTTTTAATAAGGAAAGTTGAAACATGTCACTGACGGAAAAAATGAAGAAAAAAAAATTGTCGCACAAGAAGCATCAATAGACTCAAAAATAGTTGTACAGCCTCCCTTTCCTTTTTGAAAACAGATAAAAGTACAACTCCTCAATTATTTTTGCTGATCAAAGATCACAGCAGTGTACAATTCTTGTTGTCACCTGGCCGTACTATACTTGAATGCGAATACAAATTCAAGGCAAGCAAGGCAAACAGCTAGTTCTTTCCGTTTTACAGTAATTCTGATTCATACCTTTAAATACAGAAAAAACTCCCATAATGAAATCACCAATCTTGCGGTCGAACTTGAGTCCAAAAACAAGCAAACATAACCAGAGTACGGAAGAGACGGATAGAGGGCATAATTTGAAACTCATACAAATATCAACAAAACAGAATTCAGAAAAAAAGGGTTGAAACATAAAAATTAAAAAACTTTCAAGACGATAAATAATAAAGGAAACAAAATCCTTTGGAACTATATAGAAACATACCACCAAAGGAAGTGTAGCAATCAATGGAGCACAAGCCTCCAGTGTCATAGGCTTTACAGTTGGGAGAAATACTGTCTTGACCTGTATGGATGAGAAAATGAACAATGTCATCAAGCTTGACCTAAACCTCAATAAATAAATCCCAATACAGGTAACAAAATACGGTCACACAAGAAATAGGTCAGGGTAGAAAATAACATTACTACTGTATCAACTTACCTTGTCCCAGTTCTCTTCAATTTCAATGCCCCCACATTCTGAAAAGCTAATGGTACAGCCTAGCCGTTCAGAGACTATGGAAAGGTAATATTCTTGGTCATGCGGAATGAACGGCTCAATGATGAATGTGGTTATTGGTGCCTTGCAACCTCCCATCTCAACCTATTGACAATGCAGTGCTCATGTGAAATAGACTAAAATCATATGAACAGCAGTAACAATTTTAAGTAATGTTAATTTGCTAATCACCTTCGCACCAAGGCGTCCTTTCACAAATTGAGCAACTTTGTCATCTAACGAGTGGATGATCAATTTTACCAATGATAAATTTTACTAGTGGAGAACTCTCTCTAGTGAGTGTGTGTGTGCGCGCGCGCGTGTGTGCGTATATGTTTATATATATAAGTTTAAGGTCTGTTTCTGGAAAGGAAATATCAACTTATCGTGCTATTCTGTTTTTCACAAGGAAAAAAAACACTAGCCAATATAACTATTATTTTTTCTTGAATCTTGGCAGTTGATGCTTTTGCCTGCGGCATAGGTTGAGGGAGTAAGTTGAAATATGGTCAACCTAGTTATTCTTATTTTAATATTTTTTGGATAAAAGGTCAATCTTGTTATTCTTCCCAATCCATCCGTTTGCATTCCAAAAAAACAATTATGAGCAACTTGTAAAGCTCCCAAGACATTGTATTATGCAGTACTTTGAATCCCATCAGGGTGACAATCAATGTGAGAAGTGAGAACTGTAAGAATTGTTCCGAAAATGTTATTGTTTGCTAGATTAAAGGCGAAGAAATGATTCAGTTACATCCACCAATCAGTAAGTTCTTCTTATCAGGAAAGGACTGGGTAATTCTTAAGTATGTCCTTCATTGTATATAAAATATAGAAAACGGAGAATGATATTGTTGGTGAAAATAAATTAGTGGTACTGGAGGGTAAACTACTAACTCTAAAAGATATTTTACCTCAAATCTACTTATGGAAAAACCAGCAAATTAAATGATAAATTTGGCAACATTTCATATGCTAAGATGATAAACATTTTAGGCGTTTCTGATCCAGCTAGGAAAAGATTGGCTAAATTTGCAATAACATATCTTTATATCTTCTAGTTGAACTGTGAGAACCTTATGAGAGATGAAACTCAAAAACTTTACTGATAAATCCAATTTGCATATGGAAAAACAAAAATGCAAATTACCAAAACTGGTCATATACAACGCTTGTTCTCCATCAAAGTTTTCAAAATACTAAATATTGACAGATCAATTGACAAGACCTATCATTTAGCTTATGTTTTTCTACCCAATAGGTTCCCAACATCCAAATTAAAGCTATAAAGATGACTTCTTGCACATTGGAACCTCTTTTCTAAGCCTGATTCAAATTTCAAAACACACACAGAAAAGAAAAAAAAATAATCTAACCTTGATCTCTTATTAGCTTATATAACTCGCAATACTGACACCATTCCCATCTAATTTTGCAATATTTAAATTGGCAAGTAGCAAAATCTGGCTTTTACCTCGAGTAGTTTTGAGCTCAAACCTTTCAAGTACTTCTTAGATATAATTACGAACCTGAGTTCAATTTTCTAAACCTTTCTGTTAAAACCGTAGCTTCGTAGAGTCATAATCGAAAAAATAATCGGAAAACAAGACATGGGTAATCCCTGTCCTTAAAGTCTTCATCGCCCTCGATCACCACAAATGGTTTGCTATGAGTTACAGACGATATACCTACAGGATATATGCTATGTTTCGGAGTTAAACAATTTTATGATAGCAATTCACAAATGTTCCAGTCGAATATTTCTTTGTGATAGTTATATATTTATAGGAAAAATTAAATGAAAAAAGAGAGAATTTCATGTGCAAATTTTCTTCTTCTCATGTAAGTATACTCCATTCCTCATATATGTATATATCTTCATATATCTACACATATAGATATATATGTATACATATATAGTATTAACAACTATTATCTATCTTAATTACACATTATTATAGATATAATGTTGTAAGTCACACATTAGTCATAATGATGTGTAAGTTACAAATTATTAATAATAATGTAATTTAAATAGAAAAATGGAGAGTCACAATCAAAGATTAACTAGTTGTCAAATCCAAAATATATTGGATTTCTTTTCTTTTATTTCACATAATTAAATAAGATTACACCTCTTATGCTTATAAAGCAACTAGTAATCTTTTATTAATCATATTGGAACTAAGACAAACTAGTTTTTACAAACAATTTGCACCTTATCAAATGTTTTACTTAAGTCATTGATAAACACAAGTCATATGATTCCAACTTGAACCAAATGAATTACTCTCATTCTCCACATATAGGACATTAAGTTACACCTTTTATATTTACTTAAATTATGTCCACAAATGAGTTTTATCAAACTCAAATATGACAAATAATAAATCTCAAAAGTGTAAAATAAGGTGCAAATATAACAATCTCCCACTTTTTATAACATTCCCCCACTTGTTTGGAAAACTAATTTTCTTCTAAACATTTTTCTATCGAACATCTCCAAGGCTTGTATGCATAAAAGAAGGTGTGACGAATATTGAACATTCCCTTGGTGTAAACAACTCAAAGTCACATCGAAGTTGATGGTGTCCGTAGATTGAACCTCTACTTTTGTATGATATGACCGGAATTGTCACACACGCACAAAATCCTCCTACCACGGTGAATATTCTCAAAGCATTGCGCTATTATGGCCATGCGCAATATCCCGTTTCATGAACCTCTAAGTGAGTAAACCACAACCCTCTATAAGAAGCGGCTCCACTTCTAGTTCGTATAGGCAAAGTGTTTCACATGTGTTTTTGTTGCTAAGAACACAACTTTGTTAAGAGTATAACTCAACCTCGGTCGTGCAACATATGTTACTATCTTAGACTACATATGAAACCACATCGATAGTAACACAGTCAACAAATGTGACTTGTTTTTCCTATTGAACCTATAAACTAGGGGTAACTTAGGAATAGGTTGGGTTCCTATCACCCCGACTCAAAGTGGTTTAAGTTTCATTATACAAGTAGTTAAACTTACTAAGCTCTCGTCAAAAGTCTTAGTAATAAGATAAGTCAAGTCTTCACTTAACTTCATCGTAGACAAATATTATGATACATTCTTGTATCAATTGTATAACAAAAATTATGTCTATGACCAACATGTCAAGACTTAATTACCATTAAAGGTAATCTCATATATATGCTCTATACAAAACAATTTGATTATCACATTATTAGAGGTGGCAAACGGGCGTGCCAGGGCCGGGCTGGGCCAACAGCTGGCCGGGCCAAAATGGCCCGGGTTTTGGCGGGCTGATATTGTGAGGCCCGGGTTTGGTCGGGCCGGGTCGGCCAACCGGCTTCTTCCTCTAATTTTTTTTTTTGCAAATTCTTGCTACACCAAAAATAGTAATAATAATAAATATTAAAAATAAAAAAATAATTTATAATAAACAATAATTCTATTTACCCACATTAACTACATATCTTTTGCGACCATGCAATCAGCAATGTGATTTGGGTGGAGTGAGGTGGTAAGAGAGGAATGCAGTCAGTTTGGTGTTACTACGCTAAAAATGAATAAAAATATATTTTTATATTGAAGCTTGTTAATCTTTGTATGGTATTAACATATGATATTTTTGTATAAAAATATATTTTTATATTGAAGATTGCATTAAAAATAAATAGTTGTTGTAGCTCAGTTGGTTTGAACTCTAATTTATTTACTTACAAGTCTTGTATTCAAGCCTCATAACCCACAAGTAACAACATTTTGTTTAAAAAAAAAAAAATAAATCGCGGGCCACGGGCCGGGACGGGCCACCTGCGGGCCGGGCCAAAAACGGGCGGGCCAAAAAGGCCCGAATATTATTGGGCTAAAAAAATGCAGCCCAAAGCCCAGCCCGTGGCGGGCGGGCCGACCCGGCCCGCGAGCCTGGGCCATGTTTGCCAGGTCTACACATTACCGAGCTTGCAGGTGTTCTTTCCCGAGGCGATGTGGCAGAAAAAATAGTCAAACATGGCAGAAAAAGTTTTGTTGTTTTGTTTTGTTTCTTTTATTATATTATTAATAAAACCTGCCGGCCGGTAGAGGCTATACCGGCCTTATAAGATTTTTTTTTTATTATTAATAAAACCGTTCGGCCGGTACAGGCTATAACGGCTTGCAAATGGAAATTTTGTTTGCTGCTAAACAGACTCAAACCCGTGACCTCAAGCACCAATCCCTCGTCATATGACCACCCGAGTACCACGGGCCTAGCTGTTCTAATTTGCCTTGAATTTGTATATATATTAAAACAGTTCACTTCCCACAAATTAAAATTCTCAATATTTTATTATTATTATTATTATTATATTATTATTACGAATTGAGTATAAAACCGTTCCATATTGTACCAGCTTATGTACTTTTTTATTATTTTATTACCATTATTATTATTATTATTATTATTATAAAGCTGTATCGGCTGGTCTTTTTACCTTTAAATATTGTCGGAGAAGCTGCTATTTTCTCAAGTTATCTTCTTATCCTTCCATAGAATTTTCTCTTTTCACATCTACTCATAATTTGTTTCACCTGGTTGCCCACTTTCACTTCAGAAAATCAAGTTGAAGTTCTGATCGAGCAAAATTCATCACTATTATTCACAAGTAAGTTTTTCAAAATGTCATATAATACATTTGAATTTGTTAGTGAAGTTGAAAGTAATAAATCTGATATTGTTCCGTACGTTGGTCAATTATTTTGTACGTTGGAAGAGATTGAATATTTTTATAGATCATATGCTCGCAAAAATGGATTTGAGATTAGAATTGCAACTAGTCATAAACATGCTAATATGAATGATATCAGATCTAGGCAGTATGTATGTAAGAAAGCCGGTACACCAATTGTTGGCAAGAGTTTACCTGATGATGAAGATAGTAGTAATAAAATAACTAGACAGAGAGACTCTATAGGACGAACAATGTGCAAAGCTAGAATATATGTTGTCCACAATAAGAAAGAAGACAATTGGCGTATATCTACTGTTGAATTAGAGCACAATCATCACTTAGTGACCCCCACCAAAGTAGATTTGATCGAGACTCACAAAAATATTACTCCTGTTGCAAGAAATTTAATTGACACTTTAAATAAGTCCGGTATTGGTCCTAGTAAGATGATGAATGTTGTGAGCACAATGGGAGGTGGGTTGCAAAATGTTCCTTTCTCTACTGCTAATGTTGAGAATGTGGTGCGAGATTTAAGGCGTGATTCTGCAGATGAAAATGATGCACAAGCTGATGTCAATCATTTGAACAAACTTGCATCCGGAAGTGCCAACAGATTTTTTATTCGAGTGAAACCTGGTGAAAACAACCGCATAGCTTGTATTTTGTGGGTTGACGCCCGATCAAGGTTTATGTATCAACGGTTTGGAGACGTTGTGACATTTGATAGTACATACCGGACAAATAAGTATGGCATGCTGTTTGTTCCATTTACCGGGGTCAACCACCATTATCAGTCTATATTGTTTGGATTTGCACTGTTACGAGACGAAACAGAGGACACTTTCGTTTGGGTTTTACAGACATGGCTTGAAGCCATGGACTACAAGGCACCTACAACCATCATCACTGATCAAGACAGAGCCATGAGTAATGCTATTGCTACGGTACTTCCAACTAGTCATCATTTATTGTGTTCTTGGCATATTAGCAATAAATTTCCTGAAAAATTGCATCATGTTTATTATGCGCACCCACCGTTCAAAAATGATTTTAACAACTGTGTGTATAACTCATTGTCCATCGAGGAATTTGAAGAGCGTTGGCATATTCTGATAAGTTCCTATGAATTGTATACTAATGAATGGCTTGGAAGTTTGTATGATGTACGACAGAAATGGATTCCAGCATATACAAAGAGATATTTTGCCGCAGGAATGACTACCACTGGAAGAAGCGAGAGCATGAATGCCTTTTTTGATGAGTATGTTAATGCATCAACAGGTATGCTATGTTTTGTACTGCAGAGTCAAAAGGCTGTAGAAAGACAGTTTATCAGGGAGAGGAAGGCCGACTACATAACAAAACATCGTAAAAGGATTATGGTACTCGGTTCATCTTTAGAAGTTCATGCTGCACAAGTGTACACAAAAGAGATGTTTAGACGTTTCCAACGTCAATTCGTCGATTCCATGAAATACAATGTTCATAAACTTAGTGAGATGTGTGTCATTGATACTAAGGTTTATGCAGTGTATAATGCAGATGCAAATGAAAGTGGTGGAACATATAAAGAAGTTATCAACAATCGACTACTGGGATCGGTAACATGTAACTGCCAAATGTTTTCTCACTCTGGTGAATTATGCAGGCACATCTTGAGATATTTCATAGCAAAGAGTATTTCACAAATAGCGACCGACATGATCCTTCATCGGTGGACAAGAGACGCGAACAAAAGCAATGGTGAAGACTTACTCTTTAACTCCACATCTGCTGACTTTGAACAAAATCAAGCAATGCGCTATAATCATTTGATGGCTGATTACCAGGAGTTAGCGAGCAAAGCGGCTTGCTTAGTCCAAGGTTACAAAACTGTTCTTAAACTGAATGCACGAGGAAAAGAGTTGGTTGACCAGTATGATCCGGATGAGAATATTACTGAACTGGCAGATGACGATATTGATTGCACAGTTGGAGATCCAAATCATGATATGGGATACGATAATGACGATGAAGATGCAGAGGTGGAAGAAGAAGAAGAGTTTTTGCCGCCTAATATTTCTCAAACAAAGGGCCGCAAAAAACAATCTAGATTCAAGAGTGCACTCGAGAAAATCATTCCATCTAAGACTCATCGAAAATGTGCAATTTGTGGCTTTGAAACCGACCACAATAAGCGAAATCACTATCAAGTGCTAGGGATTCCTGAGCCAAAAAAATAGGCGTCGGTTGTATTAATCATTCTATGTTTTTTTATATGAAAATGAACATGTAATATGTACTATTCCTCTTAATGTTATGCAGTACTAGTATTGGTATAATCTGTACTTATAATATTGATAATCACATTATTATTATTATAATAATACTTCACTACTTTTATAAATTCGATAATCACATTATTATTATACTTCACTAGTTTTATTAATGTATAAAATCATTTCTTAATAATAAAATCATTGCTTAATATATCAAAAATATATCAATTATCAAAAATATATCAAAAATGTATCAAATGTATCAAATATATCAAAAATATATCAAAAATGTATCAAATGTATCAAATATATCAAATATATCAAAAATGTATCAAATGTATCAAAAATATATCAAAAATTTATCAAATGTATCAAATATATCAAAAATGTATCAAATGTATCAAAAATATATCAAAAATGTATCAAAAATGTATCAATTATCAAAAATGTATCAAAAATATATCAAAAAATGTATCAAATGTATAAAATATATAAAAAAAATGTATCAAATGTATAAAATCATTTGTTAATAATAAAATCATTGCTTAATATATAAAATCATTACTAATAATCATTGCTTAATAAATATAGATATTAACTTATTTCTAAATATCAAACCCCCATATGTATTATATAGACTTGTTAATAATAATAAATCGTAATATAATAATAATACAAGAATATAGATTTTGGGGGATGGTGAAGTTTTAATATAAGGACATATCCTTGGCTGAAATTAACAGCTAGGCCCGTGGTGCTCGGGTGGTCATATGACGTGTGTTTGGAGTTTGAGGTTGCGAGTTCGAGTCTGTTTAGCAGCGAGTTGTTTGAATAAAATATATTTTTTTATTTTTTTAATACAAGCCGTGACAAGCTATACCGGCCGTTTTTTTTCTTCAATTTTTTAATACCAGCCGTATGAGCCTGCACCGGCCGGGAAAAATAAAATAAAATTAAAAAAAATGTACCACTACAAACTCTTACGGCTGTTGAAAAAAAAATAAAAAAATATACAACCGGGACAAGCTCTTACGGCTGTTAAAAAAAAAATTAAAAAAACAGGATATTATTTTTTATTTGAATTATAATTCTTTATTTGTTATTAAATGAAAGAGTTATAAAGAATAACAAATATTTTATAAAGAATAACAAATAAAGAACTTGTGCAAGCCAGAAGAGGTTGTGCCGGTTTGGATTTTTTTTTAACAGCCGTAAGAGCTTGTCCCGGTTGGATTTTTTTCTTTTTTTTAACAGCCGTAAGAGCTTATAGCGGCTGGGAGTATTTTATATTTTTTTAAGTTTACGTAATGTGCTGAGTCATGACTATTAATGGAGAAATGCTTAAAAATAAAAATAAAACTGACAACATGTTGACTATGTGGGGTTCTCATATTAAAATAAAAGTCGGTACAAATTGTGCCGGCTGGGATATATTTATGTTTCATCTCAGCCTTCCAATAAGTTTATCAACGGTACAAAAAGGGGGTGTTGCACAGTACTCACAGCAACCGGTTGCTATGGAAGGGCTCCCTATATATATATATGTCATGTTGAGCATTTAGTTATAAAGTTCTAACATCTTTTACTATATATCATGTTAGGGTCTCCATCCACAGCAACCGGTTGTTGGGGAGCAACCCCTTTTATCCAGCCGGTACAAGCTGTACCGGCTTATAAAAAAAATAAAAAAATTCTAAGGCCGGTACAGCTTGTACCGGCTGGATAAAAGGGGTTGCTCTCCAACAACCGGTTGCTGTGGATGGAGACCCATCATGTTAATTCACAACCTACGTTAGTTGTAACCAACAGTTGGCAAAAAGTTGAATGAATGGCTTTTTGCACTAGTGCTACTGTCTGTCCAACTGTTTGGCAGAGATGTCAAACAGTTTTTTGCATGTTAGTTAATAAACACAGTTCGCCCAACTGTTTGACAGGCTATATATTGGCTACAATTAGCATTAGCTGTGGATTAAATATAATTATTGTTTTAAACTTAATTTAAAAATAATTTTATATTTTAAAATATCAAAATTTTATGTTGGGTCAAACTGGGTTGGATTTGGTCAAAATGGGTTGGGTTGAGGTCAAATTAGGCTGAAGGGACGGAAACGCCAACAAAATACCACTTTTATAATATTATAATATATTATAATAATACTTCACTACTTTTATAAATTCGATAGTGTGACATTATTATTATACTTCACTAGTTTTATTATTGTATAAAATCATTTCTTAATAATAAAATCATTGCTTAATATATAAAATCATTTGTAATAATCATTGCTTAATAAATATAGATATTAACTTATTTCTAAATATCAAACCCCCATATGTATTATATAGACTTGTTAATAATAATAAATCGTACTATAATAATAATAATGCAACAATTTAGATTTTTGGGGGATGGTGAAGTTTTAATGTAAAGAGATTTCCTTGGCTGATATTGACAGCTAGGCCCGTGGTGCTCGGGTGGTCATATGACGTGTGTTTGGAGTTTGAGGTTGTGTGTTCGAGTCTGTTTAGCAGCGAGTTACTTGAATAACATAATTTTTTTAATACCAGCCGTATGAGCTTCCTACGGCCGGAAAAGAAAAAAAAAAAATTTAAAAAAAAGGTACCAGCCGTATGAGCCTGTACCGGCCGGAAAAAAAAAAAAAAAGTATCTCTTCAACAGCCGTATGAGCTTCCTACGGCCGGTACAGAAAAAAAAAATTTAAAAAAAAGGTACCAACCGGGACAAGTTCTAACGGCTGGAAAAAAAAAAAAAAAATCAAAACTTTATATAGGTTATATTCTTTATTTTTTATAAAATATTTTTATAAAAATAGCAAATAATTCTTTTTATAAAATAGGATATTATTTTTTATTTGAATTATAATTCTTTATTTGTTATTAAATGAAAGAGTTATAAAAAATTTCCAAACTTTTTTTGCCTTTCTTTCCACTACTTTTGGGTTTATAGTCTCATATGCCTTCTTAATAATTTGTCAAAATTCACTCGTGCTTTGTGATAGTGTAAATTTTTTTTTTTACTTCTTTTTGTGCAAGCCGTAAGAGGCTCTACCGGCTTTGATTTTTTTTTTTTTTTTTTTTTTTACAGCCGTTAGAGCTTGTCCCGGTTGGTAGTATTTTATAAAAAAAGGCAGAGCCGGTACAAGCTGTGTCGGTCGAGCATTATTTAATATTAAAAATTGATTTTATTTCAATAAACTGACAACATGTTGACTGTGGTGGGGTCCTCATATTAAAATAAAAGCCGGTACAAGTTGTGCCGGCTGGGATAAATTTATGTTTCATCTTAGCCTTCCAATAAGTTTATCAACGGTACAAAAAGGGGATGTTGCACAGTACTCACAGCAACCGGTTGCTATGGAAGGGCTCCCATATATATATATATATATATATATATATATATATATATATATGAACGTATTAGCCACACAATCATGCCATATAACTTGTACAATTATATTTTACATATCCATATTGGTCGCATCCTTGAAAATTTCTTATATTCTTCTCAAAGACATTTACTCTTTTACTCACGATAGTCTTTTATCGCTTTAATAAACCTTGACATGATTTTAGTTCATCAATACTACACACTTTCAGTTTCTAACCCTCTAGTATCTTAATACGTGGGCATTCCATACTTCTTGTTCCTAACTCAAGTATACAAGGTATATTCATAGCTCATTCCATTATTCTTTAATTTTCGAAAATTTTATGTTTTCGTAATAGCCCATGTGCTAAACCATGCTATCACCATGTACACGAATGTCTCGCCTTGTTAGTAGCTTCACTTAACATTTATTCTCGTGAATAAATTACATTCGTGCTTCGCATGTATTTTATTTTCATACATGTCATTATGTGATTCTGTGTTCATAGTCTTCGTTTTGAATTTCTAAAACATTTCACTTTCAAATTTCGATGTTCAATGTAGTTTAAATGGGTTAGCGTATTTTATTTTAATACATGACCCTTTTATATTTCATTTCTCAATTCAAGTTGATCACATATATGTAATTTTATGTTTACATAATACTTTTATCGCTTTTCTTGCGCATGAATAAGTTTCCGCGATATAGTCTTTATACTATATTTATATTACTATACCCGGTGTTTCATTATGTGCCAAATAACTCTAAAACCAACCAAACACGTCGCGGGAACACGATAAGCTGAGTAGCCCCAAGGCTGCCAGGCTTGGCGTTGGCCGCCTGGGTTGGGCAGCCCATGGCTTGACACTCTCCTTTGCTAATTTTTTTATTTCTTAAACCTCTAATCAACTTGTTGCGAGTTTTGGATATGTTTTAGTCGGTATATCAGAGTATTTATAGAAATTTTATAACCATGAAAACAAGAGACTAAGATCGACCAAAACAGCACGTGAAAAGCATGTCAGGCAACTGTACCAGCGCAGCACGGCGCGGCGTGCGCCCGCGCCCGCGCGTGGCTGGGTAATGCCCTGCTGCTACTCAGTTGCTTGAAGCATACTTTGCACATTTTTAACTTCTTGCTTGTAGCTCGAAAAATTCGCAACTTTGGGTATGTTATAGGTACCATAGTAGGCTATTTTTAAAAAAATATAACCCATCCATTTCTGCCCTCATAGGCAGCCTAAAACAGGCTCCAAAATGTCCACGCGTAACAGTTTTCCCCTTTTTCCCAGCTTTACCCTCTTTCGCTAAAACAGTCATACCTTTTTCATTTCAAAACATTTTTGAGCGATTCTTGAGCCCACGCGAAGCTAACTTCCGGGACTACAACTTCTCTTCAGATCACAAATCCAAATTCCAA
This sequence comes from Panax japonicus, assembly GCA_020205505.1. NCBI lineage: Eukaryota > Viridiplantae > Streptophyta > Magnoliopsida > Apiales > Araliaceae > Panax > Panax japonicus. The sequence continues at coordinate 49,897,665 of CM035106.1, forward strand.
ACCGAACAGAACAGAAATCTGCTCTATGTGGACAGAATGTTCTGTTTTTAAACTGCATGACCCTCCTTCGCTAAAATGGTCATAACTCCTTCGTTTCAAAACATTTTTGAGCGATTCTTGAGCCCACGCGAAGATAACTTCCGAGGCTACAACTTTCATTCTTTGACCATTTCCAAATTCAAAACAGAGAATTCCAGAATTTCGTGCAAAGGGACTGACCCGAGTTGATTAGACAGTTTTGACGCGACTACTATGAAAGATCGTAACTCTTTGCTCCGAAGTCGGAATTAGTCCGTTCCGGAGTCTATGGAAAGCTTATTCAGTGAACTATACATCCCCAAAAGCCCAAAAGTTTCTGGAAACTCTAGATATCCACGGATTTTGCTTTTAGGGTCAGCGGTTCACTATTTTTTTCGGTTTCTAACATGTTTAAATCTCAACCATTAGCTTAAAAATGTACTTTGTTTAAGCCTAACTTCTAGCATAAGTTCTTTATATATTATCAGTCCATTACTCGAAATGCTAGACTTCTTATATCATGACTTCCAAACCGTCAAATCTACTGACATCTGTTGTTATTTGTGACTGCTGCCCATAAGCAGTCAGTTTCTTGCTTCTAGCTTCCCCATTTTTAAATCATTTGGGCGGAGTTTCAATACTATATAGGTTGTGCATACATGTCTTAAAGAAATAAGTTAGCCACACATTTTGGGTAAGGTGTTACATAAGAAAACAACTCAAACTGGTTCCTTTTCGCTGCTGAAGCAGTTATTTGCTGTACTTTGAAATCTATGATATATAATTTTGTTTAGGCCCAAGTTCTGGTATGGGGTAGATGTTATAACAGCCAACTAAAAGAAAACATTGGACCTCAGAATAACAGTCCTTGGACTGTCCAAAACAGTTGGTTTACAGAGCTTGACATACCAAAAATCTTCCTTTTCGTTTTAGTCTTTAAAAATTGTCCTTTGTTCCATTTACTATGCTACAACACTTTAATTATTCACATACAAGGTGTCTATACATAACTCAAACTTTAGTTCCATCAGATTTTTGGTTTTTAATCAAAACAGTTCATTTAGGACTTTTAACAAACACTTCATGTGCACAGTTTTCCAAGGCCATTTTTATAGCTATTGATTTGTTCTACCATCCCTTTTTAGCCTCCTTATTCCTCCACACAACCATCCTATCTCCTTACTCTAATTTAGCCATTTAGCAGTCAAACACATGATAGCAAGAATCGTGGCATAGCAGTCACTTAAATTCTACTGCAGTACATAACAGTTCCTTCTATTCCCAGCCATTCGGCAGTTACAATTCAGTTGCTTAATAAGGATGGAATGAAAAGAGATTTGAGAACTTACCTTAATAATTCAAATACTGCAATTGGTTGTTGCTCAATTTCTTTCTCCTTTACCAGCCGGATTTCCTTTCCTTCTCTCACTGTGTGCTACTGATCTATCTGCACACCTGCAGTATGAATTGGTTACCTTGGTCTGAAAGTTTGGCAACCAACTGCATGAAGGTTTGGCTACCAATTGCATTACATTCAAAATAAATTGGCAACTTAATAAAACAGAATTAGTTACCTTGGTATGAAGGTTTGGCTACTAATTGCACTATAAAAAAATTGCAGGTGTGGATGTGGATTGGTTACTTTGATATGAAGGTTTTGTTACCTTAATATGAAGGTTTTGTTACCTTGATATAAATGTTTGCACAATCTTTTAACAAGTAATACCACTTTCAGAAACAGAGCAAGTGTGTCAAAGTTTAAAGAGCTAACACACTTAATAATCCTCTTTCTTGGTCTCAAGTTCGGCCCAATGTGCAATAGCCCATTCGTAGAACAGGTAATTGGGTTAAGTATTTGCTTATTGCAAAAGCAATTGAACTTTCTCTCACATCTCTACTTTGTAAATTCTCAGCTCTGCATATGCTTCAATGGAAACATTCATTCTGTCATCACCAATTCACACCTCTTATTCTCTTCGCTTACTCTCTTCTTACTCTTCCCAAAATACCCCCACTCTCTCATTCTATTCACACACTAAACCCTCCTTTACCTTCCCCTTTACATCTCTCTCAGACCCAGAATCACATCTAAACCTTCCTATAGATTTACCATTGTTTCAGCCCTCAACATACTCTCTGAATCAGAATTGGTCGCCACCATGAAAATGCGTCATCCTCACAGAGACAGAGGGGAAAGAAAAGACCACTTAGAAATTTTCTAATAAGGATAAAAACGGATAATAACGGGAAGAACGAGTTCCCTAATTGCATATTAATCCCCTAAATTAAGGAATTTTAATTGCATACTAATTCTCTAAAATAAGGAATCATAATTGCACTAAAATTGTAAATAAATATGGAAAGTGTATTAATTGTATAAATATTTTATGAGTATACTATTGTTGTAATTATTTTAAAAAATGTAATAGAATATGTAATTGATCCTAATAAATACCACCTCCACTCGAAAATTCATAAATGTGAATTAATATATTTAACTCTCCCTTCTAGATTAATTTTAAATTAATTCGACCTAACACATTTTAACAATAAAATTATAACAAGCTAATAGCTGTAGTTTTGTAAGTTAATATATATATATATATATATATATATATATATATATATATATATATATATATATATATATATTATTAATTAATAACTTAATTATATATATAGTTAATAACTTATATATATATATATATATATATATATATATATATATATATATATATATATATATATATAGTTAATAACGTATAATTAATAACTATATATATATAAGTTATTAATTAATAACTTAGATTCATTAAAACCTTAAGTTATTAATTAATGTAAGTTATTAATGTACCAACAAGTAAAGAATAATCTTTGAATTTAATGAAATTTAAATCTTTTCTTTATAACTTTCTTAAAGTAAGTAATTAATAGGATTAATATTGAAAAATATATCAAGGGCACATAAACCCGTTTTATAGGAGTAATTAATAGGAGTAATATTGAAATATTGTGCAAGTACTATTTAATCCCAATCAGAGTGAGATAATATTTCTCCAAGTCAATTATCAATTGAAAAAGAAAAGAAAAGAAGTTCCATGGCAATGAAAAACTCATCCTTGTACTCTATTTTTGTCCTCTTTTGTCTGTTTGCTTGTTCTACCTGTGAAAATTCTGTACGGACTGGGCAGAAGAGGGGTGTAAGTTTATAATTTCCCCTTCTATTTTTCGTTTTCCTTTTTTCTCTCACTTTTTTTAAAAAAAATATATAATTGTTATCGGGTCATATAACTTTTCATCCAATTTTATTTAGTACATACTAACAAAAATAGTACATTTATGTCATATTTGTTTGAAAGAATTATAATCCCGAGAGTATATTCTCATGAATTATAATCCCAAGACTACTAGTATTCATAGGATTAAATAGTCATAGTTATATGTTTACATCATGTTAATGAATGCGATACAGATACCGGCTCCCACTTGGTGTGTGGCTAAGTTTACAGCGACAAATGAAGCACTTCAGGCATTTATAGACTTTTGCTGCTCCCAATTGGATTGCGCCGCTATACGGCCCGGTGGCATGTGTTATGAACCAAACAATCTAAGAGGCCATGGATCTTGGGCTCTTGATCTTTATTATAGGACCAACAAGAATTGCTTTCCGAATATTGGCATGCTAGTTTTTAAAGATCCTTGTAAGTCTCGATCATTAATCTCTATATATATGTATTTATTTTACTCTGACAATATCAATCGGCATGCATGTACTGTTTCATTAACTGAGAAAAAAAACACTAGTAATATATATATATATATATATATATATATAATTTTGTACAACTGAATATTTGATTTGTATTGATGGATGCAGCTTACGGGGACTGCCTTTATCTTTAATTATATTTCCGATGAGGGGTGAAAATGCAAGGGCAAGGATAATTCCTTCCTACCAATAAGGTGGTATGGTAATGTACCTGTTCTGCAGAAAACTGAGAATTAAATAAAAGAGTTTGTTATGTAATCATTTTAATCGGATGCAAATATTTACTATTCAATTAATAATACTTTTATTTGTTTATACAAACATACTGTTGAGGTGGGTAGGCTTTGACATACATACTTTTGATTAATTGAAACAAATATAATACTTAAAAATAAGTACAATATGAATAGCTCAACTATGAGCAGCTAATTAATGCAAAGAGGGAATTTATCATACACTGATACAGAGAATTATTAAATATATGTGTAGGACTATAAATATATAAAGGAACTTGCATTACTGGGTCTAATAACATAACAAGTTAATTCACGATATTTAATTTAAATTTAAAATAGATTAATTTATTCGACTTTAATCATCATAACTATGAATATTTTAATATATTTAAAAGGTATTACTATTTGCATGATTTATTATTTCCAAGTCTAATTGAAACACATTAGATTTGAATTTTAAAATATTTTAAATGGGCAATATAAAATTAATAATATATTTTAGAAAAGCTAGAGCAGTCACCAAATAATAAAATGGTGGTACCTTCTCAGTCCTATATATTTAGACCTTTTAACTCTTTTAGTTTTTCTCGTTAATGATCTTTTCAGGATTCAGTTAAGGTGAAGTTAACTAATCGAATCTTTTTCATGAAAACATTAGCTTGAAAGGAAAAGGAAAGAATTGGAAATTAATAATATATGATGTAGCACAAAATCATCCTAATCTCTTTCTTTCATTTAATTTCGGTCTTAATAAATCGTAGTTTCGTAGCAAGATATATCGATTAGTTGACAAAACCCTTTTGGTACTGATCAACCATGTTTTAGTGAGTCATGATATATAATTAGGAGTAGGTAGCTCATTTTTGTGGGTATTACCAATTAATAGGGCTGCAAAGGTAATAATATTGGACGGTTGGACCTTATATAACAATTAATTTTTTTCCTTAATGTGTGTGAAATTTCAAAGAGCCACATAAAGTACAAGTTTTGTTTTCAACTTGTGCTAAGATCATGAATTTAACCTTTGATTTGAACATATCTATTAGGGTAGGTTCCAGAAAAAGTGAGGATTATCGAGCTTACAACATTTTTAATAATTTTTTTTAAAAAAACTTTAAAGTGATCATCGTGATCATATTCTTCGTAATTAAATCCTTAACTACACTCTGCGTTCTCAAAAAACTAGATTAATATTTATTTTTTTTAATTTAATTTAAGATATTTTTAAATTTAAAATTGACATGATTCATTTAGATTTTAAAAAATTAAATCTTGTCAATATAGAACTTTTTACATCATTAAAAATAGTTTTTCTGACTATATTTTTTGTTACTCCACCCACTTCATAAAGTATTCTACCTAGTTTAACAACAGCTATCTAATATTTATGAAAGTCATAGAGGAGTGTAAGGAGGAGGAGAATTTCAGAACAGGCACAAAGAATGTTTGAAGAAATTGGTCGATTGCAGTTGGAGTTGCAGAGAATAGTCGATTATCTATCTGAAACTTGATGATGAAAAAGAAAGCAAAGGAAAAATTAGAGTTACCGAGACCAAACGAATAGTCGATTATCTATCTGGTGGAGTAAGAAAAAGCCCTAGGCGTAAGAATGCACCATTTTGTGCGTGTATAGACCCTCCAACAAAGGGAGACTAAGGTATTTAAACTTAAGTCTGCAAATGGTAGAGTAACATATATACTTTTTTCCTCTTTGTCTATAAACTTTTCTTCCTAGAGATTTAGTTTGAAAGAAGTTGTAGTTTTTAATTTAGAGAAGCTCCTGTACATCTAAATATAAGGCCTCGTGCTATCAAAAGAATCTGTTCTCGAGTAGCTTGTTTCTGTTTCGCAGTTTTTACAGGTTTTTATTTTGAATAATGAATGCCCTTGTGGTGAGCCAATGTTTTTGGAAGAAGAAAAAAGAAGTTACTATTATTGTTGTGTAGTGTTTAAATTGACTTCAAAAGTAGTCAATTTTGATTCTATATTTTAAAAAGAAAGGAGTAGTTCGTGTAGTGTCCAAAGTGCCTGAAAATTTTGTGACTTGTATTTGAAAAATGAAACTGATGGATAAATTTAAAGCTGGTAATAACTTGACTCAACTACCTAGCTAGCTATTATTCAAGTCGATCAAGCCCCTTCATAAAAAGTTTGCTGTGAGTTATGGGCGCCCAGTTAGTACTTGTTAACGCCAGGATTTTTCTCCACGTCCCAATCACAAAAGACATTCTGATCCTGCACAATAAACACAGTCAACACCAAAAGCTTGACGGCTTGGACCGTCGGGGGATAGCTCCGGCGTGAGAGTCAGTACATGCAATCACAAGGTTAACAATGGAGGAATAAATATCTAGTGACTTGAGAGCAATAATTATGTGGTTACCTTCCAACGTCTGTCATCCTTGCTTTATATCTCCAAAGTCCGGTTTGTCCTGTATGCAACTGATTTTTCGGGCCCACAATTTTTTTAGCCGACTAAACCCTGTCCAATCCTCATTAAATGCAATGCAGAGATGACAGTCAAAGTTCTATCCCCAATCTACACCGGTCAAAGCCCAAGTGGAACCATACTCATCTAGTAATTCGGCCCACTGTCACAGCCCAATATCCCATAGGCCCTAAAATAAAGATAATATTCACCCAATGGGCCGGCCTAATGAACCGGCCTAATACTTTCAAGACCCACCTCAACATGTCTAAAGTATTATGGCCCAACATTGTCCCCTAGTCTTTTATTAAACAGGAGGTTTAATGAAAGAGTATAATTGGAATCGGTCCAGAATAAAAGGAATTATAATGAGATCAACAAAGGCCCAAGATACAACTTACCGAGGCCCAATAGAGAAGCCCACTCCGGTTAGGATATTTAGACCCAAAATCGGGCAACGCCTCTTCCAATTCACCATCATTACTGTGAATTAACTGTGCCGCCTTCGATTACCGTGTAACCGTCAATATAAAAGGAAAACTTTACCAATTTTGACAATTTTACCTGCCAATTTGAATTTCGAACCTTGAAGCTTTCTCTCTACCATTCGAGCCTTCTTGGTATTCTCTGCAAATCGTTAACAATGGCGTCTCAAGATTCTGAGCAAGGTCATCCTCTGCTAGTGACACCAATTTGTTCCATTCCTCCAAACCCAAATTCTACCAAAAATACTTCAAGTTCTGATCAGGCTGCTGCAACGGCTAAGAAGAAACCAACAACGACATTCTCTCACAGTCCTTCCGAATTCTATAGGAACAGAGAGCAGTATGTTCATGCCAACATCCCCTCGAAAGTTACCGAGGCTGACTTGGAAAGGATTCGAACTCGTTGCCACATTCCGGATACCCACCAGATGAGAGTTCCCAGGTCTGGAGAACGAATGTACCAACGCCCTGAAGGATGGATGGCTGTTACGACGACCATTCTGGAGAAAGGGATCCGGTTCCCTCTACACGCCTTCGTGGTGACTCTATTAGGGTTTCTGTAACGCCCCCAAAATCAGGACAATTTCTCTTCCCGATCTTGTGCGTTAATATTATACTGTTCTAGCTTTAAAACATTATTTAATGTTAAAATAGCTAAAAATACGGAATAAATTTTTTTTTTCTTTCCATTCATTCATTCCCTGAATCGCAACCTTTACAATTCTTCTTTATACTAGAATCATATTATATGATTTATTTAGTTTGAGTAGATATGAGTATAAATATACAATTCATTCTTTCAAGCATATTCCCTTTTTAGAACAAATAATCTTCATCTATCGAATAATTCAACAATTTACAAACTAGTGAAGTATAATAATAATGTCACACTATCGAATTTATAAAAGTAGTGAAGTATTATTATAATATTGATAATGTGATTATCAATATTGATAATCACATTATCAATATTATAATAATACTTCACTACTTTTATAAATTCGATAGTGTGACATTATTATTATACTTCACTAGTTTTATTATTGTATAAAATCATTTCTTAATAATAAAATCATTGCTTAATATATAAAATCATTTGTAATAATCATTGCTTAATAAATATAGATATTAACTTATTTCTAAATATCAAACCCCCATATGTATTATATAGACTTGTTAATAATAATAAATCGTACTATAATAATAATAATGCAACAATTTAGATTTTTGGGGGATGGTGAAGTTTTAATGTAAAGAGATTTCCTTGGCTGATATTGACAGCTAGGCCCGTGGTGCTCGGGTGGTCATATGACGTGTGTTTGGAGTTTGAGGTTGTGTGTTCGAGTCTGTTTAGCAGCGAGTTGCTTGAATAACATAATTTTTTTAATACCAGCCGTATGAGCTTCCTACGGCCGGAAAAGAAAAAAAAAAAATTTAAAAAAAAGGTACCAGCCGTATGAGCCTGTACCGGCCGGAAAAAAAAAAAAAAAGTATCTCTTCAACAGCCGTATGAGCTTCCTACGGCCGGTACAGAAAAAAAAAATTTAAAAAAAAGGTACCAACCGGGACAAGTTCTAACGGCTGGAAAAAAAAAAAAAAAAATCAAAACTTTATATAGGTTATATTCTTTATTTTTTATAAAATATTTTTATAAAAATAGCAAATAATTCTTTTTATAAAATAGGATATTATTTTTTATTTGAATTATAATTCTTTATTTGTTATTAAATGAAAGAGTTATAAAAAATTTCCAAACTTTTTTTGCCTTTCTTTCCACTACTTTTGGGTTTATAGTCTCATATGCCTTCTTAATAATTTGTCAAAATTCACTCGTGCATTGTGATAGTGTAAATTTTTTTTTTTACTTCTTTTTGTGCAAGCCGTAAGAGGCTCTACCGGCTTTGATTTTTTTTTTTTTTTTTTTTTTACAGCCGTTAGAACTTTTCCCGGTTTTGATTTTTTTTTTTTTTTTTTTTACAGCCGTTAGAGCTTGTCCCGGTTGGTAGTATTTTGTAAAAAAAGGCAGAGCCGGTACAAGCTGTGTCGGTCGAGCATTATTTAATATTAAAAATTCATTTTATTTCAATAAACTGACAACATGTTGACTGTGGTGGGGTCCTCATATTAAAATAAAAGCCGGTACAAGTTGTGCCGGCTGGGATAAATTTATGTTTCATCTCAGCCTTCCAATAAGTTTATCAACGGTACAAAAAGGGGATGTTGCACAGTACTCACAGCAACCGGTTGCTATGGAAGGGCTCCCATATATATATATATATATATATATATATATATATATATATATATATATATATATATATATATATATATATATATATATATATATGAACGTATTAGCCACACAATCATGCCATATAACTTGTACAATTATATTTTACATATCCATATTGGTCGCATCCTTGAAAATTTCTTATATTCTTCTCAAAGACATTTACTCTTTTACTCACGATAGTCTTTTATCGCTTTAATAAACCTTGACATGATTTTAGTTCATCAATACTACACACTTTCAGTTTCTAACCCTCTAGTATCTTAATACGTGGGCATTCCATACTTCTTGTTCCTAACTCAAGTATACAAGGTATATTCATAGCTCATTCCATTATTCTTTAATTTTCGAAAATTTTATGTTTTCGTAATAGCCCATGTGCTAAACCATGCTATCACCATGTACACGAATGTCTCGCCTTGTTAGTAGCTTCACTTAACATTTATTCTCGTGAATAAATTGCATTCGTGCTTCACATGTATTTTATTTTCATACATGTCATTATGTGATTCTGTGTTCATAGTCTTCGTTTTGAATTTCTAAAACATTTCACTTTCAAATTTCGATGTTCAATGTAGTTTAAATGGGTTAGCGTATTTTATTTTAATACATGACCCTTTTATATTTCATTTCTCAATTCAAGTTGATCACATATATGTAATTTTATGTTTACATAATACTTTTATCGCTTTTCTTGCGCATGAATAAGTTTCCGCGATATATAGTCTTTATACTATATTTATATTACTATACCCGGTGTTTCATTATGTGCCAAATAACTCTAAAACCAACCAAACACGTCGCGGGAACACGATAAGCTGAGTAGCCCCAAGGCTGCCAGGCTTGGCGTTGGCCGCCTGGGTTGGGCAGCCCATGGCTTGACACTCTCCTTTGCTAATTTTTTTATTTCTTAAACCTCTAATCAACTTGTTGCGAGTTTTGGATATGTTTTAGTCGGTATATCAGAGTATTTATAGAAATTTTATAACCATGAAAACAAGAGACTAAGATCGACCAAAACAGCACGTGAAAAGCATGTCAGGCAACTGTACCAGCGCAGCACGGCGCGGCGTGCGCCCGCGCCCGCGCGTGGCTGGGTAATGCCCTGCTGCTACTCAGTTGCTTGAAGCATACTTTGCACATTTTTAACTTCTTGCTTGTAGCTCGAAAAATTCGCAACTTTGGGTATGTTATAGGTACCATAGTAGGCTATTTTTAAAAAAATATAACCCATCCATTTCTGCCCTCATAGGCAGCCTAAAACAGGCTCCAAAATGTCCACGCGTAACAGTTTTCCCCTTTTTCCCAGCTTTACCCTCTTTCGCTAAAACAGTCATACCTTTTTCATTTCAAAACATTTTTGAGCGATTCTTGAGCCCACGCGAAGCTAACTTCCGGGACTACAACTTCTCTTCAGATCACAAATCCAAATTCCAAACCGAACAGAACAGAAATCTGCTCTATGTGGACAGAATGTTCTGTTTTTAAACTGCATGACCCTCCTTCGCTAAAATGGTCATAACTCCTTCGTTTCAAAACATTTTTGAGCGATTCTTGAGCCCACGCGAAGATAACTTCCGAGGCTACAACTTTCATTCTTTGACCATTTCCAAATTCAAAACAGAGAATTCCAGAATTTCGTGCAAAGGGACTGACCCGAGTTGATTAGACAGTTTTGACGCGACTACTATGAAAGATCGTAACTCTTTGCTCCGAAGTCGGAATTAGTCCGTTCCGGAGTCTATGGAAAGCTTATTCAGTGAACTATACATCCCCAAAAGCCCAAAAGTTTCTGGAAACTCTAGATATCCACGGATTTTGCTTTTAGGGTCAGCGGTTCACTATTTTTTTCGGTTTCTAACATGTTTAAATCTCAACCATTAGCTTAAAAATGTACTTTGTTTAAGCCTAACTTCTAGCATAAGTTCTTTATATATTATCAGTCCATTACTCGAAATGCTAGACTTCTTATATCATGACTTCCAAACCGTCAAATCTACTGACATCTGTTGTTATTTGTGACTGCTGCCCATAAGCAGTCAGTTTCTTGCTTCTAGCTTCCCCATTTTTAAATCATTTGGGCGGAGTTTCAATACTATATAGGTTGTGCATACATGTCTTAAAGAAATAAGTTAGCCACACATTTTGGGTAAGGTGTTACATAAGAAAACAACTCAAACTGGTTCCTTTTCGCTGCTGAAGCAGTTATTTGCTGTACTTTGAAATCTATGATATATAATTTTGTTTAGGCCCAAGTTCTGGTATGGGGTAGATGTTATAACAGCCAACTAAAAGAAAACATTGGACCTCAGAATAACAGTCCTTGGACTGTCCAAAACAGTTGGTTTACAGAGCTTGACATACCAAAAATCTTCCTTTTCGTTTTAGTCTTTAAAAATTGTCCTTTGTTCCATTTACTATGCTACAACACTTTAATTATTCACATACAAGGTGTCTATACATAACTCAAACTTTAGTTCCATCAGATTTTTGGTTTTTAATCAAAACAGTTCATTTAGGACTTTTAACAAACACTTCATGTGCACAGTTTTCCAAGGCCATTTTTATAGCTATTGATTTGTTCTACCATCCCTTTTTAGCCTCCTTATTCCTCCACACAACCATCCTATCTCCTTACTCTAATTTAGCCATTTAGCAGTCAAACACATGATAGCAAGAATCGTGGCATAGCAGTCACTTAAATTCTACTGCAGTACATAACAGTTCCTTCTATTCCCAGCCATTCGGCAGTTACAATTCAGTTGCTTAATAAGGATGGAATGAAAAGAGATTTGAGAACTTACCTTAATAATTCAAATACTGCAATTGGTTGTTGCTCAATTTCTTTCTCCTTTACCAGCCGGATTTCCTTTCCTTCTCTCACTGTGTGCTACTGATTTTGGAGCTTTAGTTAAGAAGTATATTAACTGAACTTAAGAGGCTAAGTAGTTAAACCTGAGGCTAACCATCATGGCTGGGTTTCCTTCTCTCTCATTACTCTACTTGACCTCTAAGTTTGCACTCCATTATATCTAGCACATAGACTGCTTCTGCAGTGGCTCCTAGTGAACTACCTAGCAGCCTACTTGACCCTTATCTGCCTTACACAGCCGTCTTTTGCAAGGTCTTAGCCTCCTAGCGGTTATTTTTGTTACTCTAGGTGGCAACTAACTTACTACTGGTTGGCTACATTATTCATGTTTGAACTGAAGCAGTTCCCTTTCTCCTCCCATATGGCTGCTGAATTGGGCTTCCTACTAGGTTGGTCATGACCTTGTTTTGGGTTCTAGGCAATAACCCATAACACTTGAGAAATTAAAAAGGCTTGCACACAACATGGAAAATTAAGTTGGCCCAACTCCCAATTACATGTGGACACTTACACATATCAATATATGTAAATTTATCGACCACACTTATTTAGGCTAGCTAAATTGTAATTAGAACAAACATTGTTAAATAATGGTTCCATGTAATTTAATTAGTCTATTTGAGTACTCATCATTTTCCTTCTTTACTACCACATACTACTTTTGAATGAAATCAATTATAATATAATTATTTCATTAGCCACATCGGTAGTTTCTTGTCAAGAATATTTCATAACTAAGCCATGTTGGCTTTCCTTTTCATTCTTGATGTTTATATAACATTATATTAATGTATATTATTCTTCTCTTCCTTTCTATAATTTGCCTTCACAATTTATTTACATATAATAAATATATAATACTAATATATTTATTAAGCATAAACATTACATATTGCATAGTTTTTACCCACTATGCAATATAATATCATTCTTAATCGGGTTAGGTCTTATTCTTTCTCGTAACCTTATCGTTGAATCATTTCAACGTACAATTTCCTTAGATTTTTCTTAAAAATTTAAAATAAATCATCTATTTTCACTCTAGGTTTTAAACTTTAACATTTAATTTAATCATTCAAGATCTTCTAAATTTTCGGGTTGTCACAGTTTCTGGGTGTTGGGTTCGCCCAACTAATGCCGAACTCATACATTCATATTTTGGCATTCATAGCTCTATGCCACGAACTCGGCGTCGAACCTGCGCTCGACTTCTTCTTTAGTGTATACAAGGTCGGTCAGTCCAGAGAGAAAGGATTTAAAACCATAAGCAAGCATTCTTCAAAGACAGGGGAGAGGTTCGAGAGATGCTCGTTAGTGAATACTCCTTCAAGCAACAAAGGATGGCATGAAAGATGGTTTTTCGTTAAAGGACCCGAAGTCCTCTCCTTACCGGGCTGGGCCACAGATGAGAAGATTTCCACGGACTTCGGGGATGTTTCTGAAGAACGTGAGGCCGAGATGATAGAACTTTTGGACAATTTCTCGATGGAGGAATGGAACTATAAACTTCTTTCCAACCAAGCGTGGTTGTATAACCACAAACGTAAGTATGAATTCATTTTATGAATATTTGAAATTTTTGTGATATAGATTCTGACGTAGAACTGGTAATCTTTTGTAGTAACTTTGATCAAACCATCTCCTTCGGAAGTGATATACTTAGAAGATCTGTTAGCTGGAAAACCGGTAGAAGCTATTGTTGATTCTTCAAAACATGAAGTCTCGTATGAAGAAAATGTAGCCGGCAAATCTGCAGGTGTTGATGCTGAACCGTCACAACCAGAGGCCTTTTCCAAATTCAACCCACCTACTGAAGTACCAACCAACGAGCCTCAGACCCATGCACCTGAAGATGACGAACCCCTTCTTCCAGAAAAAGTTCTTCAACTTCGTCGAAAGAAAAGAGCCATCCGAAAGCCTAGGCCGATCTCCATCCCATCAGATTCCGAAGATCTTTCCGAATCCGAACCGACCTTTAATCTGATACCTCCAACTATCAATCCAACACCTACTGCTGACCCAATATCACCGAACGATGATCTAATATCACCGAATATAGATCCAGTACCACCAACCGCTGACCCAATATTGGCTCGAACAAGTTTATTGGATCTTCCTGTGAATGTCGAAGAGAACTTCTTCGGATCAAAATATTGAGAACCAAAATCATCCCCCTAACCCCTGATGAGCTTAGAGTTCCTTCTTCAAATATTCACCCTTCAACAAAGCTTGTGGAGACTTCGACTGTAAATGAAGAAGAAAGAAATGAGTCTGCTGCAGTGCCATCTCGAAAGAGAAAACGACCAACTGACAACGACTCTAGTCCAACGCCTTCAACTCTACCAGTTCGAGATCCTTCTCCAGCTCGATCTCCTTCCCCCGAAAACATCTACATAGATCCTTCTCCCATTCTTGATCAACCGATGCCTTCCCCCCTCCCCCCAAGGCCTTCAACACAAAATTTCCACGATGAGGCCACCGGAGCGTCGACTTTATGGCCTCGTTACAACGTTAACTTCCCCTTTCATCTGTTTGATGCCTTCGTTCGGGAGAATGATGATCATAGATTCGATACTCATACGAACGGGAATTTTCTTGATGAAGGCATGAGTTATCTGGCAAAGGTAAGTGAGAGTTTTATTAATTAAACACTTCTTCACTTGCTGAAATATTTGAAATTGACTAGATACTGTTGAATATATGCAGGCGAATGCAGTCTTCGGGCGTTTACGTCCCAAACATATAAATGCCGAGTCTGATGAAGAGACTTTGAGGAGGGAGAACAACATGCTGAAGGCTACACTGGCCCGAGAGAGAGAGGAACGCGAATCTGCTTTTTATGCCAACGAAAGTCTTCAGAGGGAATTGGCCCAAACGAAGGAAGACATGAAAGAAACTTATGATGTGCTAAGCTCGGTCAGAGAAGAACTGAAGACGACAAAAGCCAGCGAACAAAAATTAGCTACTCTGAATATTCGTTTCGTTGCTGAGACCGAAGCTCTGAAGACTACCAAAGAGGGCTTGTTGTAGCCAATTGGAACTTGTTAACTCAACTCAACGAAGTTCAGACGAAGGCTCGATCTGATAGGAAAGTTCATAAGGCCAAGCGTCGCAAGCTTCGTGGCAAGGTAAAGGCACTTCGAGAACGAGACCCTCTTTTAACCGAGGACTTGATCAAGCAAATACAGGCGGATTACCGCACATCTGTCGAGCTCGGTGCAGAGATTTTGAAGGTATATTATGAAGGGTATGAAGAGTGCCGGAGTCGGGTTAAGGAAAAAATGGTGGCTGCCCAACTGGATCCATCTTTGCTAGACTCCGAAGATGAAGCTGCTAGCTGAAAATGATCTTATTTCCTTCAATTTATAGGACTTGTGTAAAAAGTTTCTGATTTTGTAATTTAATGAAATATCAACTTCATGCCTTGTTACTTCTGTGAGAACATTTCTTGTCAATAATGGATCATCAATCAACTTGAAAACTGTGCAAGTGCCTCTTATCTTAAACCTTAGTTAATAATTAAGTAAACTATATAATAGTTAAGAACAATGATAAAATAATCCGAACTCAACACTTGAACAAAATAAAGTAATGCATACTTATCGTTACCGAAGTGTGAGGTCGGTCATGTGTGAAGTGAATTCGACTGATCCTCCTTGCACCATCAAAATCTTGTTCACCACTTGGGGTAGAACAAGTATATAAGATCATTTGTTTACCACTCGGGGTGAAATAATTATATAAGGACCAAGATATAAGGATCAAGATATAAGGACCTTTGTCTACCACTCGGGGCTTGACAAAGTCTAAGGATGACACTTGCCTACCACGAAGGTCCTGACAAGGTCTAAAGGACCACCTGCCGAAGAGGCTACCATCGAATGGTCAGCGAGTCCTCCCGAACCTCCTATCAAAACCAAAAGATGACATTCGCCTACCTCGAAGGGCCTGACAAGGTCTAAGTGTCGACAATTGCCTACCACGCAGGGCCTGACAACGTCTTAAGGATGACACTTGCCTACCACGAAGGGCTTGACAAGGTCTAAGTGACCACCTGCCAATAAGGCTACCATCGAATGGCCAGCTAGTCCACCCGAACCTCCTAACACCGTTGGCGTTTGCCTACCACGAAGGGCCTGACAAACTCATAAGGACCACCTGCCGAAGAGGCTACCATCAAATGGTCAGCAAGTCCTCTCGAACCTCCAAACACCGAGGTGGCATTTACTGTGCCTGTCATACTATGGACGAGCTACTGAAGTCCCTCATGAATGTTTTAAACTTCGATCCCATGAGCTGGCGTCTGTTAACCTGATCCCTAGGCAATGGATCCAGTACGACTACCCCCCAGACAGCAAGAGGTATAGGAGATAAAATCGAATATAGCCTTTTGGTGGCTGATGTGGGATCGAACTATTTAGATGACAGAACTATCCACCTAAATCCTCCGAATAACATGTGCAGCGTCGGACGGCATCCGAAATTCCTCAATAGTAGGAGATGGGTGTGACACCCCCAAATCCGGGTTGACTTTAACTCGGGTTTGGTGCTCACGATACTAATATACCCATTCATATTAAAAGAAAACTATCTTATATTACATAACTTAAATCACAGGTTCTATAGACCTTTACATAACTTACGAATTTAATATCATTACACAACATAGTATTAACAATATTTATTACATTTACTACTTAAATAAGCACATGCGCTTAATTAAAGACTATTCAACAACTTTGCTCTTTCCCTTGTCTTTTCCAGATGGACCAGAAACTTCATTCTTAACTGAAAACATTATATTTAACGCAAGGGTGAGCAACAAGTTTGCTCAGCAAGGAAATATATAAGCAGCAAAATATAATGGAACAGAAATATTATATTAATGAGGATTCAATAACAAATACTGAACAAGATACTTCTTTAAAAGTGTTGAGTTGAAAAATTAGACTTTAGCATGTTGTAAGGTCAAATGACCAGTGAACTCTTTACTAGAATTGACAGTAATAATACTACAATTCATGGATACATACAGTTTATAAAAACTGTTTTATATCCTAGACTCGTACTTTAGGGGATCAGCCTAAGTACCCTATATTGTGCACAACATAATAGTCTAATGACACTTTACATGTCCTTCGGAATCATATGTCCGGTACAATATTCCCCTATAAAAGGGTTGTTCGTTCACAGCATTATATAAGAATCCATACCATAACGACAAAATGGTTTGGAAAGCATTAAATGATAACTTCATGAATAATATATCTCAACATTTGTCTAACCGAAGTAATGGTATTGACATACTTTCAATGTAAACTTATTCAAGATAGAAAAGTTGATATTCTATTCTTTTGAAGCTGATTGGAATAAAAAGGCTATTTAACCTTATATTATTCATAAATAAGGACAGACAGTTCAGAAATTAAAGAACCTGTCCACTGCAGAATAATTGCTCAATAAAGAGTAAGAGTTAGAAACTTGCCTTGTTTGTAGACTATTGATAGGATTCAGCTTAATATGTTCTCACAAAATCCTACACAGTTATTTATATTAACAAGCATGTTAATCACATAGCTAAGTTATATAGTTTGTAAACTCACATACCACATAATTTCAGTGATCATTGTTGTAGTTAAATTCCAACATTTTATACATTTTTCAAATATCTCATCCATGCTTTCATAATAGACATTTTTCACTTTGATGGGGTTCAACATACTTACAACAAGTAATGGAGATCACATTACAGTTATTTATTTAGATTAACCAAGTATGTTAGTCATATAGCCAAGTCATATATCATGTATTTTTAGTGATCATGGTTAGATTTCCTATATTTGATATATTTTTCAAATATCTCACCCATGTTTTTATTCTCACCATTTTTCTCTTTAATGATGTCACATCCAACCTATATAATGCTTGTATTATTAGGCTTTAACACATGGGTGTTTTTAATTCTAGCATACAAAAATGTTTTTGTAACTTTATTAGAGATATCACCAATTTACATGCTCAACACATTTGTTTGTTTAGAATTTGTAAATGATGGGTAAGCTTCTTAATCACATCACAAAGCCCAAAAACTGCTATAGCAGTTCGGTTGCTCTAATTTGCTGCTGCCTAATGGCAGTGGCTCATTCTTCTTTTCTAATCCCATGTTCCTTTAAGTCTTACCATGAATCTGTAATACTTCATGAGATTAACAGTTTTTAAGTTTTAACAATAAGGATCTTAAGGTAGTTTAAGTTATTCTTAGCTTTAACTGACTTTGGCAAGCTTATCACTGCAATAGAAGTTAAGTGAGACCACTTCTGTTGTTGACTGCTAGGCAGTCCCATGATTTTTTTTTATCACCTTTTCAGTCTCAACTTTCAAACCTACTCAAACTACATCGAATGATTAGCTTCCTAAAATTACAACTCTCAACCAACATGGTTACCTAAACTATTTTAGCAGTTATTTGCTATCAACTGCTGCTGCACATAGGCAGCAGCCCTCCCTTCTTGCCAATTGCTGCTGCACATAGGCAGCAGTTGTACTTGTTTATTTCCAGGCTTTGAATTCTTCCTAATCTTAGTTTACTAGTACTTTATTCGAAAGTCATACAACTAACATTTTTAAATTATTGGGGTATTTCTAAATCTGCAATAACCTACATTATTCAATCATGTTAGCTACCAGATCTTTGCAACTACAATTGGAGGAAGTCAGATGAGGAGAAACAGCAAATCCCCACATTTAGTCTCCAATTCTCTAAATTTTAGCTTGCCATTTACTGATTTTAGTAAACTAAAATTCTAGTTTATATAGGTAAGTGTATTCACCTATTTAGCAAAATAAGCACTGTATGGTTTAGTTTCTTTAATCGCATTGACTGAGAACTCAAGAGAGTCCTCAGCTCATGCCAACTGAGAGCTTGAAAAGCTGCAACTATTGCACAAGACTGTTGCTACCGTGGACAGCAACTGAACCACTGATTTCATACCGTCTTTGGCTTGAAATTGAGTTTTCATTTTGGTTTGGCATGTTGATTCACTTTGTTTATAAGCTCTTATAGCATACCAATTGCCCTAGACCTTAATTATTTCTAGAATTCAAATTTTTTTCTCTAAACAGCCCACTGGGGACTTTTGACGAACACGTGGCGTGCACAGTTTAAAATTTCTGGTGTCATAGACATTCGCTCGTGTAAGAAAGCCAATTTTGTCTTCCTTATTACTCCTCAGCCCATCCTATCTCCTCTACTCAAATTCAGTACATAACACTATTGCAATGGCATAACAGTCAATTAGCAGTTTATATAACAAAAAAAAAAAATCATATAGCAGTCCCTATGTCTATACCAGCCTCTTTAGGCAAGGTTCAGTGCTAAGCCATCAAAACAGTCCTTATAATACAATGACAGTTGGTAAAACAACATATATAGTGCTAGCAGTCGGTCATCATGGAAATATAGCATAACATGCCAGTCCAGTCTATTATAATCATAGTCAATGTATCACAATATGGCAGCATCATGACTCAGGGATCCAAAATAGCTCTTCAATCTCTTAATCACAAGAGTTATAAAATCATGCACTTGATATATACTATATATTCATGATTTAAAGATTTGTATACAAGGTATTAGTACTCAAACATAGGCTTCCAAAACAGTTTTGATAAAACTCATCATTGTAGTTCATAGTAGTATAGCACAGCAGCAAATTAGCATAGCAGTCATTTTGGCACACAACATTTAATACACGAAATTTTTAAAGTCCAGGATAGTCTTTATGCCCATTTCAAGCCTTTTTGGCAAGGTATGATACTAAGCTGCCAAAACAGTCTTTAAGATTCTAGTACAAGGATTAACACATCATACACATGCTATATAATCAATGTTCGTGATTTAAGAATCTAAATACAAGGTTTCTAACTTTGGTTTTAAAACAGACCCCCTCATAGGGCTTAAATTACTACAAGGTAACATGCTTGGGTAATCATAGAAAAACAAGGACTGTCTATGTATATTAGGTATTAGAAGCAAAGCAGGTTCACCACAAGAAACTTTCAATAACAGTTACATGGACTGACTTTTATTTATTGAAACTAACATACTTAAACTTTACAAGTATTAGTGTTGGTGGTTTGAAATTATAAACATCATGTTATAGTGTATTAACCATATTAGAAACAAGGGATAGACATTGCAAGTTAAGCTTCAAATAGCAGTCCATATGGAGCCTACTATCCTAGTTCATTATTACTTGCCTTGCTCAAGTGATATATAAATTACTATAGATTGCAACATGATAAGGTCAATCATAGAGTATGCTTGAGGTATTGCTCCCACTATATAGGGAATTTGACTGAGTTTGAACTTCAAATCACAGTTAGTACACATAGATACTATAACAGTCCTTAGCTTGGCAAATTATCAAACACCAAACGTGCAACTTATATACTTCCACATAATACAAAATTCTTAGCTTATTGTTCCCAGCCTTATGGCTTGAAAACAACAAGAAGAATAGAACCATACTAAACAGTCTTAATCACAGAATCCAAAATAGTATTGAAACAGTCATGGTGCGAATTAATTCAATAGCTATTCTAACCATTAATGGTTCTGTGCTACCATTTAGAGAGAGACATGAACGAATGGAAAAGGTTTAGAATGGCCAGAATGAGCTTACCTTGTTACTTTGAATGTTAACAGTGGTTGAAGCTGCTCAGTTCTTCTTCTTTCTCTAACCGAAACTTTTTCCACTCACTCTCTATATAGTTGGTATTGATATAGCTTATAGTTTCTGCTAAGTGGTGAAGCTAAATTAGGCAATAAGCTTGGCCTTTTATGGATGAGCCTGGCTCCTTCTACTGTTAACTGCATCACCTCTAGTTGGCCCCCCTAGCATACACTCCAGTACCTCTAGCAGTTAGACTGCACTGTAGTGGCTCCTATACCGCCACCCTACCAGCCCATAGCACCTGCTACACCTTATCTTTTGCAGTTCTGTCTTACTTGCTGGTTGTCTGCTAGCTGAACTAATCTTACCAACTAGGAAGTAACTTGGACCTGCATAACTTGTTAACTAATTAACTAATGTAACTGATACATCTAATTACCTTCCTATTTATTTCGTTTGGGCTTAACAACCCCTCTAGCTTAAACTTCAGATGGGCTAGGACATAAGGCAAAGATTAGATTTAACTTGGGCTTACAACATGTAAATAGGCAATAGACCCAAAAATGACTTGCAAGTCTACATAGCAGTTAAAGGAGTCCCGTGTTAAAATGTGGACTATTAATATTCATCATCTCTTATTTACCCAATTTTAATTAGGCTAACAAAATAGCACTCCCATTATCCATATATTTTTAATAATTCTTGACAGAACATCATGAACTTTATTTATCACCAAATAATACTTTTTGAATGAAATAACTTATTTCACAGTATAATTATTCTCAATACACAAATGTAGCTTCATGTCAAGAATATTTCATAACTAAGCCATGTTGGTTTTTCTTTTCATTCTTGATGTTTATATACATTATATTAATGTATATATCAACGTCACTCTATTTTCCCTTCATAAGCTAGGATACTTACTAATCTAATAAATAGAAATTTTATCACAATAAGAAGTAACAAAACAAACAAAAAAAAATTATACACAAAATTAGACATTATATTAATTGAATATTACATAAGATTTTCTGAGTCATTACAATGGGTCCAAAGTAGAATGCCCGAAGTTTTTCTGTGCTGAATTCTCAGTTCTTTCAAGAATATCGCTGCCAAGTGCTTTGTAGGTCAACAACTTCGGGCCAAATAATTGCCACAAATACGTTTGTGAACTTCCCGAAGAACATACTCTGCTTTATATGGAGCCAAATGTTTGAACAATGATGACAAAAAAGGTTCTTTGATAAAGATTCTCATTAATGAGAACAAAATTGACACTCTTGCACTTGGTCTACTTTGCCAGTATCTGGTCCGAAGGAAAGACGCCGTATGCTCTCAAAGTTATAAGCATCCGTAGTAGCCAACTTCGATAATGCATCAACAATGGAATTATTATTGTGATCGACCCCTTGATAGCCTACTGTACTGATGTACGAAACAAAATATCCATCTGCATGCAATGTCCACGAACTCTGCTTCTGCTGAAGAACTGCAACGGCTTTGTCGGACTCATCAGTTTCTCTTTAATTATTATCAGCTTCAGAAAAGAATTGTTCGACCACAATGTCAACCGACCTTGGAAATATTTGCCGAAGTGTTCGGATTTCCAGGAGTGCGGCTTATAGATCTGCTTTGGTGACAAGTCCTTTGCTGTGGCGAGAACACTCAAAGCAGAGTGCCTTTTTTGCATTCTCGGGTGAATATCCTCCTGTGCTGCTCCTTTATCTGTTGTGACCATAATCCCAAGAACTGATAGGGTGAGATACCCACTTCGGGTAATCAGGAAAATGGTTGTTGGGTCTTTATCTACTCTGCTTCGACCATAATCCCGAAGACCAATAGGGCGGAGTACCCTCTTCGGTCAATCAGGGAAATGGCTACTGGGTCTTCATCTACTCTGCTTCGACCATAATCCCGAAGACCAATAGGGAAAAGTACCCTTCTTCGGTCAATCAATCAGGAAAATGGCTGTTGGGTCTTCATCTACTCTGCTTCGACCATAATCCCGAAGACCAATAGGGCGAAGTACCCTTCTTCGGTCAATCAATTAGGAAAATGGCTGTTGGGTCTTCATCTACTCTGCTTCGACCATAATCCCGAAGACTAATAGGGCGAAGTACCATTCTTCGGTCAATCAATCAGGAAAATGGCTGTTGGGTCTGCTTCGATCCGAGGACGGCCTCGAGATATGTCTTTAAAGTGTAGACTTCTTTCTAACTTGATCGGTCTGTCAGTCTGACCACTTCGGTATAGGATTCTAAGCAGTATGCCTTCTACCCTTTTTCGAACATGGTCAGGTCTTCTCTCGGCAGCAAAAATCAATCTTCTTCTAGCATCACCTTGGGTTCTCGAACGAGAACCCTCAGAAACCTGCTTGGAAGCAGTACCAGCATGAGCATTCTTTGAAGGACCCAATCAATCCTTGACAGATACTCATTGTGTAGACGAAGTCATAGCCATCAGGTATCCTTTAGAGGTAACTGTTCTACTCTTTTTCACCATGGATTTCGACGTAGAGCAGCTACAATTTGTGATTGAAAACTTCAAGAACACTAGAACACAGCCCTCCTTCTAGCACCAATGTTAACGCCAGGATCTTTCTCCACGTCCCAATCACAAAAGACGTCCTGATCCTGCACAATAAACACAGTCAACACCAAAAGCTTGACGGCTTGGACCGTCGGGGGATAGCTCCGGCGTGAGAGTCAGTACAGGCAATCACAAAGTTAACAATGGACGAATAAATATCTAGCGACTTGAGAGCAATAATTATGTGGTTACCTTCCACCGTCTGTCATCCTTGCTTTATATCTCCAAAGTCCGGTTTGTCCTGTATGCAACTGACTTTTCGGGCCCACAGTTTTTTTAGCCGACTAAACCCTGTCTAATCCTCATTAAATGCAATGCATAGATGACAGTCAAAGTTCTATCCCCAATCTACACCGGTCAAAGCCCAAGTGGACCATACTCATCTAGTAATTCGGCCCACTGTCACAGCCCAATATCCCATAGGCCCTAAAATAAAGATAATATTCACCCAATGGGCCGGCCCAATGAACCGGCCTAATACTTTCAAGACCCACCTCAACATGTCTAAAGTATTATGGCCCAACAGTACTCCTGCTGGCTAATATTTAAGAAGGATGAAGAAGGATGTGGGAATAGGCTACATTATTTAAGAAAACCAAAAGAATGCATTCAACAACTTTCATGAGGTAACCATATATATATATGGTAAAAACTATATAAATATATATATATATATATATATATATATATATATATATATATATGTCATGTTGATCATTTAGTTATAAAGTTCTAACATCTTTTACTATATATCATGTTAATTCACTACCAACGTTAGTTGTAACCAACGGTTGGCAAAAAGTTGAATGAATGGCTTTTTGCACTAGTGCTACTGTATGTCCAACTGTTTGGCAGAGATGTCAAACAGTTTTTCGCATGTTAGTTAATAAACACAGTTCGCCCAACGGTTTGACAGGCTATATATTGGCTACAATTAGCATTAGCAGCGGATTAAATATAATTATTGTTTTAAACTTAATTTAAAAATAATTTTATATTTTAAAATATCAAAATTTTATGTTGGGTCAAACTGGGTTGGATTCGGTCAAAATGGGTCGGGTTGAGGTCAAATTAGGCTGAAGGGACGGAAACGCCAACAAAATACCACTTCAAGGACCTAACTGACGAAATTTGAACTTTAGGAATGACTTTAAAAGTGAGTGGCAACTTGCAACGACAGAAGTGTCATTCAGCCGAAATTGAGCTATTATCATTAATCTCTGTTATTTAACCTAATTTCTCCCTATAAATACATACCACAACAATCTACCATCTTCTTATTATATTTTAATTTATTAATTGAACGTAAAAATTTATTATTAACAAAATGAATAATCCCGCCGCAATACGCGGGTTTATATCTAGTCTGAATTTGAATCTGATAATTAACATGTTGGAAATATCTTAAAACAAATTTTTATTATTTTACCCCTCTAAATAAATTTAATTTTTTTTTCTAAATTTATTTAATATTACTGTATATAATAGTTAACAATTGTAAAAAAAATCATTAAACCGCTCATTCAGCCCATTCAGCCAAAAAATGAGACTAAACCACTCAGTCCAAATCGTCTAAATGGTTGACCAATTTAGTCATTCAGACAATATTTTCAAAAAATAATGTCTGAATCGATTAGCCATTCAGCAGAAAAAAAATAGTCCCTCAGTATATATAAACCTTATACAATATTTTTACGAGATATTATAATTTTTGTAAATATATATTTGATATTAATTAAACATCCTAATCATAAATGGGAGGAAAATAAATATATATTAATAATAAATAAAAAAATAATGAGTTTTAAAAAAAATACAAATGATTAAATTTTAATTGTCAATCTTATTAAAATAATTAATGAGTTTTAAAAATAGTTCATTAATGAATGAATGTTAATTTATTTATTTATAATAAATACAATAATCAATATTCTAAATTACAATTCAAATAAATTTTTATCATTTTTGAAATCCTAAATATTTTACATTTCAAAATGAATGCTCTAATTACAACTATAACTAGATTGAGAAAAAAATAACGAGTTTTAAAGTATAGTTCATTAATGAATGAATGTTAATTTATTTATTTTTAATAAATACAATAACCAATAATCTAAATTACAATTCAAATAAGTTTTTATCAATTTTCACATCCTAAATTTCAAAATGAATGCTCTACTTATTAATGTTTAGATGTCCATTTTATGTGTATGGAGTAATACTGTAGTGTGTATGAATATTTATAATGTACAATTAGATTCAAAAGTTTACATTGAATATTTTATTTTTTCTCAAATACTTGATTAAAAATTTAATAATATGTTTATGGGAGTTTTGTTTATTATTTATCCTCAATTATACATAGATTACATAGTTATAAAAAAATTATTTTATTTCATTATATTTATGGAGAGTGCGAGTTATAATGTATGTGTGACAACTAGTTAATCCAACTTGGTCCAAAATTGACATTTGGCTTACTTTAAATATTTGGACTTCTTAATTCTAAATAATTGGGCAACTGAAAATAATAAATAGGGTCCTTTACAATAATATACAACATTTAGTAAGTAATTACACTATTAGTGCATCAACAAAATAATTATAAAATAATACATTTTCCCAAACTTATTTACAATATTAATGCAATTAGGATTCCTTAATTTAGGGAATTAATATAAGATTTAATTCACAATAATAAGGAAAACTAAAATCAAGGAGAAATAACTGCCATAATTAATAATTAAAAATCAAATATATTGGATCTAATAACAAAAACAAATTCAAATTCAAAATAAATAATTCAAATTCAAATATTCAAATCCGCTTCTCTTTTGCGTAATACTTTTCCTCACATTCTTCTTTGAAACCACAAGATTGTCAACCTTTTTGTCCCTCAATAATTTCTCTGCAATCACTTCAGTTCTTACATCAACAACATTTATCATTTAAATCTGCAACAAGCCGTAATTCCTTATCATTCTTTTTCATCTCTTTCACTGCCTTTTCCCTCTCTTCCACAAAACAACCGAACTGGAAATTAAAACCTTAATCGTGGATATTTGATTTTTTACTATTTCTTCATGTCCAAAAATTTCAATTTCAATTTCATATCCAAAGAAAAACAAGAAAACTGAATAGAAAAGAGAGAGATAAGAGAGTGAATGTAATGTTGATAACAAAACCTTCATACCAAGGTAACCAAACTTTTATACCAAGGTAACCAAATATTTATACCAATGTAACCAATCTATCTGCACACCTGCAGTATGAATTGGTTATCTTGGTCTGAAAGTTTGGCAACCAACTGCATGAAGGTTTGGCTACCAACTGCATTACATTCAAAATAAATTGGTAACTTAATAAAACAGAATTAGTTACCTTGGTATGAAGGTTTTGCTACCAATTGCACTATAAAAAAAATTACAGGTGTGGATGTGGATTGGTTACTTTGATATGAAGGTTTTGTTACCTTAGTATGAAGGTTTTGTTAACTTGATATGAATGTTTGCACAATCTTTTAACAAGTAATACCACTTTCAGAAACAGAGCAAGTGTGTCAAAGTTTAAAGAGCTAACACACTTAATAATCCTCTTTCTTGGTCTCAAGTTCGGCCCAATGTGCAATAGCCCATTCGTAGAACAGGTAATTGGGTTAAGTATTTGCTTATTGCAAAAGCAATTGAACTTTCTCTCACATCTCTGCTTTGAAAATTTTCAGCTCTGCATATGCTTCAATGGCAACATTCACTCTGTCATCACCAATTCACACCCCTTATTCTCTTCGCTTACTCTCTTCTTACTCTTCCCAAAATACCCCCACTCTCTCATTCTATTCACACACTAAACCCTCCTTTACCTTCCCCTTTACATCTCTCTCAGACCCAGAATCACATCTAAACCTTCCTATAGATTTACCGTTGTTTCAGCCCTCAACAAACTCTCTGAATCAGAATTGGTCGCCAGCATGAAAATGCGTCATCCTCACAGAGACAGAGGGGAAAGAAAAGACCACTTAGAAATTTTCTAATAAGGATAAAAACGAATAATAACGGAAAGAACGAGTTCCCTAATTGCATATTAATCCCCTAAATTAAGGAATTTTAATTGCATACTAATTCACTACAATAAGGAATCATAATTGCACTAAAATTTTAAATAAATATGGAAAGTGTATTAATTGTATAAATATTTTATGAGTATACTATTGTTGTAATTATTTTAAAAAATGTAATAGAATATGTAATTGATCCTAATAAATACCACCTCCACTCGAAAATTCATAAATGTGAATTAATATATTTAACTCTCCCTTCTAGATTAATTTTAAATTAATTCGACCTAACACATTTTAACAATAAAATTATAACAAGCTAATAGCTGTAGTTTTGTAAGTTAATATATATATAAGTTATTAACTATATATATAATTAATAACTTATTTAAGTTATTAATTAATAATATATATATATATATAGTTAATAACGTATAATTAATAACTATATATATATATAAAAGTTATTAATTAATAACTTAGATTCATTAAAACCTTAAGTTATTAATTAATGTAAGTTATTAATGTACCAACAAGTAAAGAATAATCTTTGAATTTAATGAAATTTAAATCTATTCTTTATAACTTTCTTAAAGTAAGTAATTAATAGGGTTAATATTGAAAAATATATCAAGGGCACATAAACCCGTTTTATAGGAGTAATTAATAGGAGTAATATTGAAATATTGTGCAAGTACTATTTAATCCCAAGCAGAGTGAGATAATATTTCTCCAAGTCAATTATCAATTGAAAAAGAAAAGAAAAGAAGTTCCATGGCAATGAAAAATTCATCCTTGTACTCTATTTTTGTCCTCTTTTGTCTGTTTGCTTGTTCTACCTGTGAAAATTCTGTACGGACCGGGCAGAAGAGGGGTGTAAGTTTATAATTTCCCCTTCTATTTTTCGTTTTCCTTTTTTCTCTCACTTTTTTTTAAAAAAAATATATAATTGTTATCGGGTCATATAACTTTTCATCCAATTTTATTTAGTACATACTAACAAAAATAGTACATTTATGTCATATTTGTTTGAAAGAATTATAATCCCGAGAGTATATTCTCATGAATTATAATCCCAAGACTACTAGTATTCATAGGATTAAATAGTCATAGTTATATGTTTACATCATGTTAATGAATGCGATACAGATACCGGCTCCCACTTGGTGTGTGGCTAAGTTTACAGCGACAAATGAAGCACTTCAGGCATTTATAGACTTTTGCTGCTCCCAATTGGATTGCGCCGCTATACGGCCCGGTGGCATGTGTTATGAACCAAACAATCTAAGAGGCCATGGATCTTGGGCTCTTGATCTTTATTATAGGACCAACAAGAATTGCTTTCCGAATATTGGCATGCTAGTTTTTAAAGATCCTTGTAAGTCTCGATCATTAATCTCTATATATATGTATTTATTTTACTCTGACAATATCAATCGGCATGCATGTACTGTTTCATTAACTGCGAAAAAAAAAACACTAGAAATAGATATATATATATATATATATATATATATATATATATATATATATATATATATATATATATATAATTTTGTACAACTGAATATTTGATTTTGTATTGATGGATGCAGCTTACGGGGACTGCCTTTATCTTTAATTATATTGCCGATGAGGGGTGAAAATGCAAGGGCAAGGATAATTCCTTCCTACCAATAAGGTGGTATGGTAATGTACCTGTTCTGCAGAAAACTGAGAATTAAATAAAAGAGTTTGTTATGTAATCATTTTAATCGGATGCAAATATTTACTATTCAATTAATAATACTTTTATTTGTTTATACAAACATACTGTTGAGGTGGGTAGGCTTTGACATACATACTTTTGATTAATTGAAACAAATATAATACTTAAAAATAAGTACAATATGAATAGCTCAACTATGAGCAGCTAATTAATGCAAAGAGGGAATTTAACATACACTGATACAGAGAATTATTAAATATATGTGTAGGACTATAAATATATAAAGGAACTTGCATTACTGGGTCTAATAACATAACAAGTTAATTCACGATATTTAATTTAAATTTAAAATAGATTAATTTATTCGACTTTAATCATCATAACTATGAATATTTTAATATATTTAAAAGGTATTACTATTTGCATGATTTATTATTTCCAAGTCTAATTGAAACACATTAGATTTGAATTTTAAAATATTTTAAATGGGCAATATAAAATTAATAATATATTTTAGAAAAGCTAGAGCAGTCACCAAATAATAAAATGGTGGTACCTTCTCAGTCCTATATATTTAGACCTTTTAACTCTTTTAGTTTTTCTCGTTAATGATCTTTTCAGGATTCAGTTAAGGTGAAGTTAACTAATCGAATCTTTTTCATGAAAACATTAGCTTGAAAGGAAAAGGAAAGAATTGGAAATTAATAATATATGATGTAGCACAAAATCATCCTAATCTCTTTCTTTCATTTAATTTCGGTCTTAATAAATCGTAGTTTCGTAGCAAGATATATCGATTAGTTGACAAAACCCTTTTGGTACTGATCAACCATGTTTTAGTGAGTCATGATATATAATTAGGAGTAGGTAGCTCATTTTTGTGGGTATTACCAATTAATAGGGCTGTAAAGGTAATAATATTGGACGGTTGGACCTTATATAACAATTAATTTTTTTTCTTAATGTGTGTGAAATTTCAAAGAGCCACATAAAGTACAAGTTTTGTTTTCAACTTGTGCTAAGATCATGAATTTAACCTTTGATTTGAACATATCTATTAGGGTAGGTTCCAGAAAAAGTGAGGATTATCGAGCTTACAACATTTTTAATAATTTTTTTTAAATAAACTTTAAAGTGATCATCGTGATCATATTCTTCGTAATCAAATCCTTAACTACACTCTGCGTTCTGAAAAAACTAGATTAATATTTATTTTTTTTAATTTAATTTAAGATATTTTTAAATTTAAAATTGATATGATTCATTTAGATTTTAAAAAATTAAATCTTGTCAATATAGAACTTTTTACATCATTAAAAATAGTTTTTCTGACTATATTTTTTGTTACTCCACCTACTTCATAAAGTATTCTACCTAGTTTAACAACAGCTATCCAAACGAATAGTCGATTATCTATCTGGTGGAGTAAGAAAAAGCCCTAGGCGTAAGAATGCACCATTTTGTGCGTGGATAGACCCTCCAACAAAGGGAGACTAAGGTATTTAAACTTGAGTCTGCAAATGGTAGAGTAACATATATACTTTTTTCCTCTTTGTCTATAAACTTTTCTTCCTAGAGATTTAGTTTGAAAGAAGTTGTAGTTTTTAATTTAGAGAAGCTCCTGTACATCTAAATATAAGGCCTCGTGCTATCAAAAGAATCTGTTCTCGAGTAGCTTGTTTCTGTTTCGCAGTTTTTACAGGTTTTTATTTTGAATAATGAATGCCCTTGTGGTGAGCCAATGTTTTTGGAAGAAGAAAAAAGAAGTTACTATTATTGTTGTGTAGTGTTTAAATTGACTTCAAAAGTAGTCAATTTTGATTCTATATTTTAAAAAGAAAGGAGTAGTTCGTGTAGTGTCCAAAGTGCCTGAAAATTTTGTGACTTGTATTTGAAAAATGAAACTGATGGATAAATTTAAAGCTGGTAATAACTTGACTCAACTACCTAGCTAGCTATTATTCAAGTCGATCAAGCCCCTTCATAGAAAGATTGCAGTGAGTTATGGGTGCCCAGTTAGTACTTGTTAACGCCAGGATCTTTCTCCACGTCCCAATCACAAAAGACGTTCTTTCCAACCAAGCGTGGTTGTATAACCACAAACGTAAGTATGAATTCATTTTGTGAATATTTGAAATTTTTGTGATATAGATTCTGACGTAGAACTGGTAATCTTTTGTAGTAACTTTGATCAAACCATCTCCTTCGGAAGTGAAATACTTAGAAGATCTGTTAGCTGGAAAACCGGTAGAAGCTATTGTTGATTCTTCACAACATGAAGTCTCGTCTGAAGAAAACGTAGCCGACAAATCTGCAGGTGTTGATGCTGAACCGTCACAACCAGAGGCCTTTTCCAAATTCAACCCACCTACTGAAGTACCAACCAACGAGCCTCAGACCCATGCACCTGAAGATGACGAACCCCTTCTTCCAGAAAAAGTTCTTCAACTTCGTCGAAAGAAAAGAGCCATCCGAAAGCCTAGGCCGATCTCCATCCCATCAGATTCCGAAGATCTTTCCGAATCTGAACCGACCTTTAATCCGATACCTCCAACTATCAATCCAACACCTACTGCTGACCCAATATCACCGAACGATGATCTAATATCACCGAACGTAGATCCAGTACTGTAAGACCCCAGTTTTTATAAATAAAGATGAATTTGTATAATTATTGTTTTTAAATATTATGGAATAAATTTGATATAATGTTATAGTTGTGGGTAATATTTATAAATTTTGCAAAGTACGCAAGTTGTTATAAAATATTCGTTTGGTCGGAGAATATTCTTTTTGTCGGGGAATATTCGTACGACGGCACAATCATTGGTGGAACCCACAACGAAAGTATTGTCGTAGTTAGAAAACGACAAAATTATCTTTCTATAAAATAACGGCGGAGGTGTTACCGTTAAAACTGTTGAACTACTCGGTAGTAAAAGTACAGTAATACGCATTGCTGCATAGTAGCACACGGTTTTGATTATTGATGCTTACGTGAGAAGTCACTCAGCTATACTCAATTATTGCTACAGTAATTGCTGCATCATATCTTTTATATTATTGATTCAATTATTGTCACAGTATCATCTGTATAATATGTTATATTATTTAAACAATAATTGAGACGACAAGTTATAAATGATTAATAATTGTTGAAAGATTAAATATGTGTTGATTAAAAATAAAATAATTTCTGGTAATTTTTATTCAATCCTTGATGTATATAAAGAGTCTATTATTAGACGTTTGTGGTAAGTTTAATTATTTATGGGGGGCCATATGTCATCATCTAAGAGTCTCTTTCATAAATAGTAATTACCTTCGTCAATAGTAATTACCTTCGTAAATAGTAAATACTTTCGTAAATAGTAATAAATCTTCTATAAATAGAGGCCTATGGCTTCATTATTTTTCACGAATTCGTTCAAGCTATAGAGAGAGAAAGTATAGAGAGAGTAAGAGAGAAAGAAGAAGAGTATTCGGTTACTACACTACTGCAGTATTCAATCTCCTAATAAGGTAAGGGGTGTTATTCTTTCTTCTTGAAGAGAACTTATGTTATTCCATTCTTTGTTATTCTGTTGGAATAACCTGTAAAAGTGGCATACCCTATACATGACCTGTATACGCGGTATACCCTATACTTGGTGAAATCCTTATGTTATTCCATTCATTATTATTCTGTTGGAATAACCTGTATACGCGGAATACACTATACTTGGTGACATCCATTTACTATTCTGTCTTTATATTTGTGTCAGAATATCATGTCTGTGCTATACGCCGGACCTGGTTCCGTCTTTATTATTATTCTGTTGGAACATCCTGTCTGTGTGTTTTATGCCGGACCTGGTTCCATTCTTTATTATTCTGTTGGAATATCCTGTCTGTGCGTTTTACGCCGGACCTGGTTCCGTTATTTATTATTCTGTTGGAACATCCTGTCGGTGTGAATTTCACCTGACCTGGTTCCGTTATTATTATTCTGCTGGAATAACCTGTCTGTGCGGTCTATCGCATGCATGGTGATTTCTTTTGTTATTCCATTCTTTATTATACTCAATTGGATAAAACTTTGACTTCTATACTCCATGAAATTAGTGGGATATCCTTGATATTTGCGCTTCATCCAGTATCTTTCCATGGAAATATTCTTCTGAGTATTCTTGAATTTTATACCACAAAACAGTATCGTGTTGACAATTTGGACGTTAATAATTCCTGGATAAAATAATTCTTGAACTTGTTTTATTGAATTCTTATATCATTGTCATCAGCCTCATGTTTATATTTTGTTGAAAGTCATCTGTGGCCTGTAGTGCTTAGATGAACTTGGTATGATTATGACCAGGGATTATTCGGTGTAATCATGACCGTAATATTACAAATGATGTAAAAATTAAAAATTCTCATTGGCCCGTAGTGCATTGATGGACAGTTGTTGGCATGATCATGACCATTAATGAATACACAAATATTCTTGGCCGTAGTGCATGAATAATTGTGGTCGTGATACTAAAGAATATCCTTGGCCGTAGTGCAGGGGTGATTCGATGATGTGAAATATTTATTAAGCTGAGTCTCAGCTATAACAGTGATGAAAAACCTTTTAAATCATAAAAGATAGTAGATTTTATTTTCTACTTGACTCTTTTAATGGATTGCTGATTCTGCTGCCGTTAAACTTGATGTTTATTATATTTTATCAGTTTAACACTGTTGAAGGCTAATGATAATTTATTCTGCATTATCTTAGTCATAATATTTCTTACTGGGCTAGTTGAGCTCACCCTTTCTTTCACTGTTCTCTTCAGGAAATGAGAATATAGCTGGGACGAGTCGGGGAGCGGAGTGATGGACCAGAGAATAGTATTAGTAGTCCTCATTATTCTGTTAAATAGTGTGACAATAATTGTGTTGATGACTCCTTTTGAGTTTGTATGATCTCTAGTAGACAATTATTGTATTCAAACTCACAGTTGTATTTTGTCGTATTATACACGACAGTGGTATTAGTAAGTTGTATTTGAATTCTGTACCATGTATCTGACGACTCAAGATGGGTGATGTATACCTAATTTTGGGGGCGTCACACCCTCAGTATATATAAACCTTAGACAATATTTTTACGAGATATTATAATTTTTGTAAATATATATTTGATATTAATTAAACATCCTAATCATAAAGGGGAGGAAAATAAATATATATTAATAATATATAAAAAAATAATGAGTTTTAAAAAAATACAAATGATTAAATTTTAATTGTCAATCTTATTAAAATAATTAATGAGTTTTAAAAATAGTTCATTAATGAATGAATGTTAATTTATTTATTTATAATAAATACAATAATCAATACTCTAAATTACAATTCAAATAAATTTTTATCATTTTCGAAATCCTAAATATTTTACATTTCAAAATGAATGCTCTAATTACAACTATAACTAGATTGAGAAAAAATAACGAGTTTTAAAGTATAGTTCATTAATGAATGAATGTTAATTTATTTATTTTTAATAAATACAATAACCAATAATCTAAATTACAATTCAAATAAGTTTTTTTTTATCAATTTTCACATCCTAAATTTCAAAATGAATGCTCTACTTATTAATGTTTAGATGCCCATTTTATGTGTATGGAGTAATACTGTAGTGTGTATGAATATTTATAATGTACAATTAGATTCAAAAGTTTACATTGAATATTTTATTTTTTCTCAAATACTTGATTAAAAATTTAATAATATGTTTATGGGAGTTTTGTTTATTATTTATCCTCAATTATACATAGATTACATAGTTATAAAAAATTATTTTATTTCATTATATTTATGGAGAGTGCGAGTTATAATATATGTGTGACAACTAGTTAATCCAACTTGATCCTAAATTGACATTGGGCTTACTTTAAATATTTGGACTTCTTAATTCTAAATAATTGGGCAACTGAAAATAATAAATACTACCTCCACTCGAAAATTCATAAACGTGAATTAATATATTTAACTCTCCCTTCAAGATTAATTTTAAATTAGTGTTTTTGACTTGGTCCGCTTCTTGGTCCGTTTTTTTGGTCCGCTTTAGATCCTGCCTATATATATATAGGTTATTAACTTTATATATAATTAATAACTTATTTAAGTTATTAATTAATAATATATATATATATAGTTAATAACGTATAATTAATAACTATATATATATATATATATAAGTTATTAATTAATAACTTAGATTCATTAAAACCTTAAATTATTAATTAATGTAAGTTATTAATGTACCAACAAGTAAAGAATAATCTTTGAATTTAATGAAATTTAAATCTTTTCTTTATAACTTTCTTAAAGTAAGTAATTAATAGGATTAATATTGAAAAATATATCAAGGGCACATAAACCCGTTTTATAGGAGTAATTAATAGGAGTAATATTGAAATATTGTGCAAGTACTATTTAATCCCAATCAGAGTGAGATAATATTTCTCCAAGTCAATTATCAATTGAAAAAGAAAAGAAAAGAAGTTCCATGGCAATGAAAAACTCATCCTTGTACTCTATTTTTGTCCTCTTTTGTCTGTTTGCTTGTTCTACCTGTGAAAATTCTGTACGGACCGGGCAGAAGAGGGGTGTAAGTTTATAATTTCCCCTTCTATTTTTCGTTTTCCTTTTTTCTCACTTTTTTTTAAAAAAAAATATATAATTGTTATCGGGTCATATAACTTTTCATCCAATTTTATTTAGTACATACTAACAAAAATAGTACATTTATGTCATATTTGTTTGAAAGAATTATAATCCCGAGAGTATATTCTCATGAATTATAATCCCAAGACTACTAGTATTCATAGGATTAAATAGTCATAGTTATATGTTTACATCATGTTAATGAATGCGATACAGATACCGGCTCCCACTTGGTGTGTGGCTAAGTTTACAGCGACAAATGAAGCACTTCAGGCATTTATAGACTTTTGCTGCTCCCAATTGGATTGCGCCGCTATACGGCCCGGTGGCATGTGTTATGAACCAAACAATCTAAGAGGCCATGGATCTTGGGCTCTTGATCTTTATTATAGGACCAACAAGAATTGCTTTCCGAATATTGGCATGCTAGTTTTTAAAGATCCTTGTAAGTCTCGATCATTAATCTCTATATATATGTATTTATTTTACTCTGACAATATCAATCGGCATGCATGTACTGTTTCATTAACTGAGAAAAAAAACACTAGTAATATATATATATATATATAATTTTGTACAACTGAATATTTGATTTGTATTGATGGATGCAGCTTACGGGGACTGCCTTTATCTTTAATTATATTTCCGATGAGGGGTGAAAATGCAAGGGCAAGGATAATTCCTTCCTACCAATAAGGTGGTATGGTAATGTACCTGTTCTGCAGAAAACTGAGAATTAAATAAAAGAGTTTGTTATGTAATCATTTTAATCGGATGCAAATATTTACTATTCAATTAATAATACTTTTATTTGTTTATACAAACATACTGTTGAGGTGGGTAGGCTTTGACATACATACT
This sequence comes from Panax japonicus, assembly GCA_020205505.1. Lineage (NCBI taxonomy): Eukaryota > Viridiplantae > Streptophyta > Magnoliopsida > Apiales > Araliaceae > Panax > Panax japonicus. The sequence goes on from CM035106.1 coordinate 49,934,349, forward strand.
TTTGATTAATTGAAACAAATATAATACTTAAAAATAAGTACAATATGAATAGCTCAACTATGAGCAGCTAATTAATGCAAAGAGGGAATTTATCATACACTGATACAGAGAATTATTAAATATATGTGTAGGACTATAAATATATAAAGGAACTTGCATTACTGGGTCTAATAACATAACAAGTTAATTCACGATATTTAATTTAAATTTAAAATAGATTAATTTATTCGACTTTAATCATCATAACTATGAATATTTTAATATATTTAAAAGGTATTACTATTTGCATGATTTATTATTTCCAAGTCTAATTGAAACACATTAGATTTGAATTTTAAAATATTTTAAATGGGCAATATAAAATTAATAATATATTTTAGAAAAGCTAGAGCAGTCACCAAATAATAAAATGGTGGTACCTTCTCAGTCCTATATATTTAGACCTTTTAACTCTTTTAGTTTTTCTCGTTAATGATCTTTTCAGGATTCAGTTAAGGTGAAGTTAACTAATCGAATCTTTTTCATGAAAACATTAGCTTGAAAGGAAAAGGAAAGAATTGGAAATTAATAATATATGATGTAGCACAAAATCATCCTAATCTCTTTCTTTCATTTAATTTCGGTCTTAATAAATCGTAGTTTCGTAGCAAGATATATCGATTAGTTGACAAAACCCTTTTGGTACTGATCAACCATGTTTTAGTGAGTCATGATATATAATTAGGAGTAGGTAGCTCATTTTTGTGGGTATTACCAATTAATAGGGCTGCAAAGGTAATAATATTGGACGGTTGGACCTTATATAACAATTAATTTTTTTCCTTAATGTGTGTGAAATTTCAAAGAGCCACATAAAGTACAAGTTTTGTTTTCAACTTGTGCTAAGATCATGAATTTAACCTTTGATTTGAACATATCTATTAGGGTAGGTTCCAGAAAAAGTGAGGATTATCGAGCTTACAACATTTTTAATAATTTTTTTTAAAAAAACTTTAAAGTGATCATCGTGATCATATTCTTCGTAATTAAATCCTTAACTACACTCTGCGTTCTCAAAAAACTAGATTAATATTTATTTTTTTTAATTTAATTTAAGATATTTTTAAATTTAAAATTGACATGATTCATTTAGATTTTAAAAAATTAAATCTTGTCAATATAGAACTTTTTACATCATTAAAAATAGTTTTTCTGACTATATTTTTTGTTACTCCACCCACTTCATAAAGTATTCTACCTAGTTTAACAACAGCTATCCAAACGAATAGTCGATTATCTATCTGGTGGAGTAAGAAAAAGCCCTAGGCGTAAGAATGCACCATTTTGTGCGTGTATAGACCCTCCAACAAAGGGAGACTAAGCTATTTAAACTTAAGTCTGCAAATGGTAGAGTAACATATATACTTTTTTCCTCTTTGTCTATAAACTTTTCTTCCTAGAGATTTAGTTTGAAAGAAGTTGTAGTTTTTAATTTAGAGAAGCTCCTGTACATCTAAATATAAGGCCTCGTGCTATCAAAAGAATCTGTTCTCGAGTAGCTTGTTTCTGTTTCGCAGTTTTTACAGGTTTTTATTTTGAATAATGAATGCCCTTGTGGTGAGCCAATGTTTTTGGAAGAAGAAAAAAGAAGTTACTATTATTGTTGTGTAGTGTTTAAATTGACTTCAAAAGTAGTCAATTTTGATTCTATATTTTAAAAAGAAAGGAGTAGTTCGTGTAGTGTCCAAAGTGCCTGAAAATTTTGTGACTTGTATTTGAAAAATGAAACTGATGGATAAATTTAAAGCTGGTAATAACTTGACTCAACTACCTAGCTAGCTATTATTCAAGTCGATCAAGCCCCTTCATAGAAAGATTGCAGTGAGTTATGGGCGCCCAGTTAGTACTTGTTAACGCCAGGATCTTTCTCCACGTCCCAATCACAAAAGACGTTCTGATCCTGCACAATAAACACAGTCATCACAAAAAGCTTGACGGCTTGGACCGTCGGGGGATAGCTCCGGCGTGAGAGTCAGTACATGCAATCACAAGGTTAACAATGGAGGAATAAATATCTAGTGACTTGAGAGCAATAATTATGTGGTTACCTTCCACCGTCTGTCATCCTTGCTTTATATCTCCAAAGTCCGATTTGTCCTGTATGCAACTGATTTTTCGGGCCCACAGTTTTTTTAGCCGACTAAACCCTGTCCAATCCTCATTAAATGCAATGCAGAGATGACAATCAAAGTTCTATCCCCAATATACACCGGTCAAAGCCCAAGTGGAACCATACTCATCTAGTAATTCGGCCCACTGTCACAGCCCAATATCCCATAGGCCCTAAAATAAAGATAATATCCACCCAATGGGCCGGCCTAATGAACCGGCCTAATACTTTCAAGACCCACCTCAACATGTCTAAAGTATTATGGCCCAACATTGTCCCCTAGTCTTTTATTAAACAGGAGGTTTAATGAAAGAGTATAAGTGGAATCGGTCCAGAATAAAAGGAATTATAATGAGATCAACAAAGGCCCAAGATACAACTTACCGAGGCCCAATAGAGAAGCCCACTCCGGTTAGGATATTTAGACCCAAAATCGGGCAACGCCTCTTCCAATTCACCATCATTACTGTGAATTAACTGTGCCGCCTTCGATTACCGTGTAACCGTCAATATAAAAGGCAAACTTTACCAATTTTGACAATTTTACTTGCCAATTTGAATTTCGAACCTTGAAGCTTTCTCTCTACCATTAGAGCCTTCTTGGTATTCTCTGCAAATCGTTAACAATGGCGTCTCAAGATTCTGAGCAAGGTCATCCTCTGCTAGTGACACCAATTTGTTCCATTCCTCCAAACCCAAACTCTACCAAAAATACTTCAAGTTCTGATCAGGCTGCTGCAACGGCTAAGAAGAAACCAACAACGACATTCTCTCCCAGTCCTTCCGAATTCTATAGGAACAGAGAGCAGTATGTTCATGCCAACATCCCCTCAAAAGTTACCGAGGCTGACTTGGAAAGGCTTCGAACTCGTTGCCATATTCCGGATACCCACCAGATGAGAGTTCCCAGGTCTGGAGAACGAATGTACCAACGCCCTGAAGGATGGATGGCTGTTACGACGACCATTCTGGAGAAAGGGATCCGGTTCCCTCTACACGCCTTCGTGGTGACTCTTTTAGGGTTTCTGGGTGTTGGGTTCGTCCAACTAATGCCGAACTCATATATTCATATTTTGGCATTCATAGCTCTATGCCACGAACTCGGCGTCGAACCTGCGCTCGACTTCTTCTTTAGTGTATACAAGGTCGGTCAGTCCAGAGAGAAAGGATTTAAAACCATAAGCAAGCATTCTTCAAAGACAGGGGAGAGGTTCGAGAGATGCTCGTTAGTGAATACTCCTTCAAGCAACAAAGGATGGCATGAAAGATGGTTTTTCGTTAAAGGACCCGAAGTCCTCTCCTTACCGGGCTGGGCCACAGATGAGAAGATTTCCACGGACTTCGGGGATGTTTCTGAAGAACGTGAGGCCGAGATGATAGAACTTTTGGACAATTTCTCGATGGAGGAATGGAACTATAAACTTCTTTCCAACCAAGCGTGGTTGTATAACCACAAACGTAAGTATGAATTCATTTTGTGAATATTTGAAATTTTTGTCATATAGATTCTGACATAGAACTGGTAATCTTTTGTAGTAACTTTGATCAAACCATCTCTTTCGGAAGTGAAATACTTAGAAGATCTGTTAGCTGGAAAACCGGTAGAAGCTATTGTTGATTCTTCACAACATGAAGTCTCGTATGAAGAAAATGTAGCCGGCAAATCTGCAGGTGTTGATGCTGAACCGTCACAACCAGAGGCCTTTTCCAAATTCAACCCACCTACTGAAGTACCAACCAACGAGCCTCAGACCCATGCACCTGAAGATGACGAACCCCTTCTTCCAGAAAAAGTTCTTCAACTTCGTCGAAAGAAAAGAGCCATCCGAAAGCCTAGGCCGATCTCCATCCCATCAGATTCTGAAGATCTTTCCGAATCCGAACCGACCTTTAATCTGATACCTCCAACTATCAATCCAACACCTACTGCTGACCCAATATCACCGAACGATGATCTAATATCACCGAACGTAGATCCAGTACCACCAACCGCTGACCCAATATTGGCTCGAACAAGTTTATTAGATCTTCCTGTGAATGTCGAAGAGAACTTCTTCGGATCAAAAAATTGAGAACCAAAATCATCCCCCTAACCCCTGATGAGCTTAGAGTTCCTTCTTCAAATATTCACCCTTCAACAAAGCTTGTGGAGACTTCGACTGTAAATGAAAAAGAAAGAAATGAGTCTGCTGCAGTGCCATCTCGAAAGAGAAAACGACCAACTGACAATGACTCTAGTCCAACGCCTTCAACTCTACCAGTTCGAGATCCTTCTCCAGCTCGATCTCCTTCCCCCGAAAACATCTACATGGATCCTTCTCCCGTTCTTGATCAACCGATGCCTTCCCCCCTCCCCCCAAGGCCTTCAACACAAAATTTCCATGATGAGGCCACCGGAGCGCCGACTTTATGGCCTCGTTACAACGTTAACTTCCCCTTTCATCTGTTTGATGCCTTCGTTTGGGAGAATGATGATCATAGATTCGATACTCATACGAATGAGAATTTTCTTGATGAAGGCATGAGTTATCTGGCAAAGGTAAGTGAGAGTTTTATTAATTAAACACTTCTTCACTTGCTGAAATATTTGAAATTGACTAGATACTGTTGAATATATGCAGGCGAATGCAGTCTTCGGGCGTTTACGTCCCAAACATATAAATGCCGAGTCTGATGAAGAGACTTTGAGGAGGGAGAACAACATGCTGAAGGCTACACTGGCCCGAGAGAGAGAGGAACGCGAATCTGCTCTTTATGCCAACGAAAGTCTTCAGAGGCAATTGGCCCAAACGAAGGAAGACATGAAAGAAACTTATGATGTGCTAAGCTCGGTCAGAGAAGAACTGAAGACGACAAAAGCCAGCGAACAAAAATTAGCTACTCTGAATATTCGTTTTGTTGCTGAGACCGAAGCTCTGAAGACTACCAAAGAGGGGCTTGTTGTAGCCAATTGGAACTTGTTAACTCAACTCAACGAAGTTCAGACGAAGGCTCGATCTGATAGGAAAGTTCATAAGGCCAAGCGTCGCAAGCTTCGTGGCAAGGTAAAGACACTTCGAGAACGAGACCCTCTTTTGACTGAGGACTTGATCAAGCAAATACAGGCGGATTACCGCACATCTGTCGAGCTCGGTGCAGAGATTTTGAAGGTATATTATGAAGGGTATGAAGAGTGTCGAAGTCGGGTCAAGGAAAAAATGGTGGCTGCCCAACTGGATCCGTCTTTGCTAGACTCCGAAGATGAAGCTGCTAGCTGAAAATGATCTTATTTCCTTCAATTTATAGGACTTGTGTAAAAAGTTTCTGATTTTGTAATTTAATGAAATATCAACTTCATGCCTTGTTACTTCTGTGAGAACATTTCTTGTCAATAATGGATCATCAATCAACTTGAAAACTGTGCAAGTGCCTCTTATCTTAAACCTTAGTTAATAATTAAGCAAACTATATAATAGTTAAGAACAATGATAAAATAATCCGAACTCAACACTTGAACAAAATAAAGTAATGCATACTTATCGTTATCGAAGTGTGAGGTCGGTCATGTGTGAAGTGAATTCGGCTGATCCTCCTTGCACCATCAAAATCTTGTTCACCACTTGGGGTAGAACAAGTATATAAGATCATTTGTTTACCACTCGGGGTGAAACAATTATATAAGGACCAAGATATAAGGATCAAGATATAAGGACCTTTGTCTACCACTCGGGGCCTGACAAAGTCTAAGGATGACACTTGCCTACCACGAAGGTCCTGACAAGTTCTAAAGGACCACCTGCCGAAGAGGCTACCATCGAATGGTCAGCGAGTCCTCCCGAACCTCCTATCAAAACTAAAAGATGACATTCGCCTACCTCGAAGGGCCTGACAAGGTCTGAAGGACAACGTTTGCCTACCACGAAGGGCCTGACAAGTTCTAAGTGTCGACAATTGCCTACCACGCAGGGCCTGACAACGTCTTAAGGATGACACTTGCCTACCACGAAGGGCCTGACAAGGTCTAAGTGACCACCTGCCAATAAGGCTACCATCGAATGGCCAGCTAGTCCACCTGAATCTCCTAACACCGATGACGTTTGCCTACCACGAAGGGCCTGACAAACTCATAAGGACCACCTGCCGAAGAGGCTACCATCAAATGGTCAGCAAGTCCTCTCGAACCTCCAAACACCGAGGTGGCATTTACTGTGCCTGTCATACTATGGACGAGCTACTGAAGTCCCTCATGAATGTTTTAAACTTCGATCCCATGAGCTGGCGTCTGTTAACCTGATCCCTAGGCAATGGATCCAGTACGACTACCCCCCAGACAACAAGAGGTATATGAGATAAAATCGAATATAGCCTTTTGGTGGCTGATGTGGGATCGAACTATTTAGATGACAGAACTATCCACCTAAATCCTCCAAATAACATGTGCAGCGTCGGACGGCATCCGAAATTCCTCAATAGTAGGAGATGGGCGTGACACCCCCAAATCCGGGTTGACTTTAACTCGGGTTTGGTGCTCACGATACTAATATACCCATTCATATTAAAAGAAAACTATCTTATATTACATAACTTAAATCCCAGGTTCTATAGACCTTTACATAACTTACGAATTTAATATCATTACACAACATAGTATTAACAATATTTATTACATTTACTACTTAAATAAGCACATGCGCTTAATTAAAGACTATTCAACAACTTTGCTCTTTCCCTTGTCTTTTCCAGATGGACCAGAAACTTCATTCTTAACTGAAAACATTATATTTAACGCAAGGGTGAGCAACAAGTTTGCTCAGCAAGGAAATATATAAGCAGCAAAATATAATGGAACAGAAATATTATATTAATAAGGATTCAATAACAAATACTGAACAAGATACTTCTTTAAAAGTGTTGAGTTGAAAAATTAGACTTTAGCATGTTGTAAGGTCAAATGACCAGTGAACTCTTTACTAGAATTGACAGTAATAATACTACAATTCATGGATACATACAGTTTATAAAAACTGTTTTATATCCTAGACTCGTACTTTAGGGGATCAGCCTAAGTACCCTATATTGTGCACAACATAATAGTCTAATGACACTTTACATGTCCTTCGGAATCATATGTCCGGTACAATATTCCCCTATAAAAGGGTTGTTCGTTCACAGCATTATATAAGAATCCATACCATAACGACAAAATGGTTTGGAAAGCATTAAATGATAACTTCATGAATAATATATCTCAACATTTGTCTAACCGAAGTAATGGTATTGACATACTTTCAATGTAAACTTATTCAAGATAGAAAAGTTGATATTCTATTCTTTTGAAGCTGATTGGAATAAAAAGGCTATTTAACCTTATATTATTCATAAATAAGGACAGACAGTTCAGAAATTAAAGAACCTGTCCACTGCAGAATAATTGCTCAATAAAGAGTAAGAGTTAGAAACTTGCCTTGTTTGTAGACTATTGATAGGATTCAGCTTAATATGTTCTCACAAAATCCTACACAGTTATTTATATTAACAAGCATGTTAATCACATAGCTAAGTTATATAGTTTGTAAACTCACATACCACATAATTTCAGTGATCATTGTTGTAGTTAAATTCCAACATTTTATACATTTTTCAAATATCTCATCCATGCTTTCATAATAGACATTTTTCACTTTAATGGGGTTCAACATACTTACAACAAGTAATGGAGATCACATTACAGTTATTTATTTAGATTAACCAAGTATGTTAGTCATATAGCCAAGTCATATATCATGTATTTTTAGTGATCATGGTTAGATTTCCTATATTTGATATATTTTTCAAATATATCACCCATGTTTTTATTCTCACCATTTTTCTCTTTAATGATGTCACATCCAACCTATATAATGCTTGTATTATTAGGCTTTAACACATGGGTGTTTTTAATTCTAGCATACAAAAATGTTTTTGTAACTTTATTAGAGATATCACCAATTTACATGCTCAACACATTTGTTTGTTTAGAATTTGTAAATGATGGGTAAGCTTCTTAATCACATCACAAAGCCCAAAAACTGCTATAGCAGTTCGGTTGCTCTAATTTGCTGCTGCCTAATGGCAGTGGCTCATTCTTCTTTTCTAATCCCATGTTCCTTTAAGTCTTACCATGAATCTGTAATACTTCATGAGATTAACAGTTTTTAAGTTTTAACAATAAGGATCTTAAGGTAGTTTAAGTTATTCTTAGCTTTAACTGACTTTGGCAAGCTTATCACTGCAATAGCAGTTAAGTGAGGCCACTTCTGTTGTTGACTGCTAGGCAGTCCCATGATTTTTTTTATCACCTTTTCAGTCTCAACTTTCAAACCTACTCAAACTACATCGAATGATTAGCTTCCTAAAATTACAACTCTCAACCAACATGGTTACCTAAACTGTTTTAGCAGTTATTTGCTATCAACTGCTGCTGCACATAGGCAGCAGCCCTCCCTTCTTGCCAACTGTTGCTGCACATAGGCAGCAGTTGTACTTGTTTATTTCCAGGCTTTGAATTCTTCCTAATCTTAGTTTACTAGTACTTTATTCGAAAGTCATACAACTAACATTTTTAACTTATTGGGGTAGTTCTAAATCTGCAATAACCTACATTATTCAATCATGTTAGCTACCAGATCTTTGCAACTGCAATTGGAGGAAGTCAGATGAGGAGAAACAGCAAATCCCCACATTTAGTCTCCAATTCTCTAAATTTTAGCTTGCCATTTACTGATTTTAGTAAACTAAAATTCTAGTTTATATAGGTAAGTGTATTCACCTATTTAGCAAAATAAGCACTGTATGGTTTAGTTTCTTTAATCGCATTGACTGAGAACTCAAGAGAGTCCTCAGCTCATGCCAACTGAGAGCTTGAAAAGCTGCAACTATTGCACAAGACTGTTGCTACCGTGGACAGCAACTGAACCACTGATTTCATACCGTCTTTGGCTTGAAATTGAGTTTTCATTTTGGTTTGGCATGTTGATTCACTTTGTTTATAAGCTCTTATAGCATACCAATTGCCCTAGACCTTAATTATTTCTAGAATTCAAATTTTTTTTCTCTAAACAGCCCACTGGGGACTTTTGACGAACACGTGGCGTGCACAGTTTAAAATTTCTGGTGTCATAGACATTCGCTCGTGTAAGAAAGCCAATTTTGTCTTCCTTATTACTCCTCAGCCCATCCTATCTCCTCTACTCAAATTCAGTACATAACACTATTGCAATGGCATAACAGTCAATTAGCAGTTTATATAACAAAAAAAAAAAAATCATATAGCAGTCCCTATGTCTATACCAGCCTCTTTAGGCAAGGTTCAGTGCTAAGCCATCAAAACAGTCCATATAATACAATGACAGTTGGTAAAACAACATATATAGTGTTAGCAGTCGGTCATCATGGAAATATAGCATAACATGCCAGTCCAGTCTATTATAATCATAGTCAATGTATCACAATATGGCATCATCATGACTCAGGGATCCAAAATAGCTCTTCAATCTCTTAATCACAAGAGTTATAAAATCATGCACTTGATATATACTATATATTCATGATTTAAAGATTTGTATACAAGGTATTAGTACTCAAACATAGGCTTCCAAAACAGTTTTGATAAAACTCATCATTGTAGTTCATAGTAGTATAGCACAGCAGCAAATTAGCATAGCAGTCATTTTGGCACACAACATTTAATACATGAAATTTTTAAAGTCCAGGATAGTCTTTATGCCCATTTCAAGCCTTTTTGGCAAGGTATGATACTAAGCTGCCAAAACAGTCTTTAAGCTTCTAGTACAAGGATTAACACATCATACACATGCTATATAATCAATGTTCGTGATTTAAGAATCTAAATACAAGGTTTCTAACTTTGGTTTTAAAACAGACCCCCTCATAGGCCTTAAATTACTACAAGGTAACATGCTTGGGTAATCATAGAAAAACAAGGACTGTCTATTTATATTAGGTATTAGAAGCAAAGCAGGCTCACCACAAGAAACTTTCAATAACAGTTACATGGACTGACTTTTATTTATTGAAACTAACATACTTAAACTTTACAAGTATTAGTGTTGGTGGTTTGAAATTATAAACATCATGTTATAGTGTATTAACCATATTAGAAGCAAGGGATAGACATTGCAAGTTAAGCTTCAAATAGCAGTCCATATGGAGCCTACTATCCTAGTTCATTATTACTTGCCTTGCTCAAGTGATATATAAATTACTATAGATTGCAACATGATAAGGTCAATCATAGAGTATGCTTGAGGTATTGCTCCCACTATATAGGCAATTTGACTGAGTTTGAACTTCAAATCACAGTTAGTACACATAGATACTACAACAGTCCTTAGCTTGGCAAATTATCAAACACCAAACGTGCAACTTATATACTTACACATAATACAAAATTCTTAGCTTATTGTTCCCAGCCTTATGGCTTGAAAACAACAAGAAGCATAGAACCATACTAAACAGTCTTAATCACAGAATCCAAAATAGTATTGAAACAGTCATGGTGCGAATTAATTCAATAGCTATTCTAACCATTAATGGTTCTGTGCTACCATTTAGAGAGAGACATGAACGAATGGAAAAGGTTTAGAATGGCCAGAATGAGCTTACCTTGTTACTTTGAATGTTAACAGTGGTTGAAGCTGCTCAGTTCTTCTTCTTTCTCTAACCGAAACTTTTCCCACTCACTCTCTATATAGTTGGTATTGATATAGCTTATAGTTTCTGCTAAGTGGTGAAGCTAAATTAGGCAATAAGCTTGGCCTTTTATGGCTGAGCCTGGCTCCTTCTACTGTTAACTGCATCACCTCTAGTTGGCCCCCCCTAGCATACACTCCAGTACCTCTAGCAGTTAGACTGCACTGTAGTGGCTCCTATACCGCCACCCTACCAGCCCATAGCACCTGCTACACCTTATCCTTTGCAGTTCTGTCTTACTTGCTGGTTGTCTGCTAGCTGAACTAATCTTACCAACTAGGAAGTAACTTGGACCTGCATAACTTGTTAACTAATTAACTAATGTAACTGATACATCTAATTACCTTCCTATTTATTTCGTTTGGGCTTAACAACCCCTTTAGCTTAAACTTCAGATGGGCTAGGACATAAGGCAAAGATTAGATTTAACTTGGGCTTACAACATGTAAATAGGCAATAGACCCAAAAATGACTTGCAAGTCTACATAGCAGTTAAAGGAGTCCTGTGTTAAAATGTGGACTATTAATATTCATCATCTCTTATTTACCCAATTTTAATTAGGCTAACAAAATAGCACTCCCATTATCCATATATTTTTAATAATTCTTTACAGAACATCATGAACTTTATTTATCACCAAATAATACTTTTTGAATGAAATAACTTATTTCACAGTATAATTATTCTCAATACACAAATGTAGCTTCATGTCAAGAATATTTCATAACTAAGCGATGTTGGCTTTTCTTTTCATTCTTGATGTTTATATACATTATATTAATGTATATATCAACGTCACTCTATTTTCCCTTCATAAGCTAGGATACTTACTAATCTAATAAATAGAAATTTTATCACAATAAGAAGTAACAAAACAAACAAAAAAAAAATTATACACAAAATTAGACATTATATTAATTGAATATTACATAAGATTTTCTGAGTCATTACAATGGGTCCAAAGTAGAATGCCCGAAGTTTTTCTGTGCTGAATTCTCAGTTCTTTCAAGAATATCGCTGCCAAGTGCTTTGTAGGTCAACAACTTCGGGCCAAATAATTGCCACAAATACGTTTGTGAACTTCCCGAAGAACATACTCTGCTTTATATGGAGCCAAATGTTTGAGCAATGATGACAAAAAAGGTTCTTCGATAAAGATTCTCATTAATGAGAACAAAATTGACACTCTTGCACTTGGTCTACTTTGCCAGCATCTGATCCGAAGGAAAGACGCCGTATGCTCTCAAAGTTATAAGCATCCGTAGTAGCCAACTTCGATAATGCATCAACAATGGAATTATTATTGTGATCGACCCCTTGATAGCCTGCTGTACTGATGTACGAAACAAAATATCCATCTGCATGCAATGTCCACGAACTCTGCTTCTGCTGAAGACTGCAACGGCTTTGTCGGACTCCTCAGTTTCTCTTTAATTATTATCAGCTTCAGAAAAGAATTGTTCGACCACAATGTCAACCGACCTTGGAAATATTTGCCGAAGTGTTCGAATTTCCAGGAGTGCGGCTTATAGATCTGCTTTGGTGACAAGTCCTTTGCTGTGGCGAGAACACTCAAGGCAGAGTGCCTTTTTTGCATTCTCGGGTGAATATCCTCCTGTGCTGCTCCTTTATCTGTTGTGACCATAATCCCAAGAACTGATAGGGTGAGATACCCACTTCGGGTAATCAGGAAAATGGTTGTTGGGTCTTTATCTACTCTGCTTCGACCATAATCTCGAAGACCAATAGGGCGGAGTACCCTCTTCGGTCAATCAGGGAAATGGCTGTTGGGTCTTCATCTACTCTGCTTCGACCATAATCCCGAAGACTAATAGGGCAAAGTACCCTTCTTCGGTCAATCAATCAGGAAAATGGCTGTTGGGTCTTCATCTACTCTGCTTCGACCATAATCCCGAAGACCAATAGGGCGAAGTACCCTTCTTCGGTCAATCAATCAGGAAAACGGCTGTTGGGTCTTCATCTACTCTGCTTCGACCATAATCCCGAAGACTAATAGGGCGAAGTACCATTCTTCGGTCAATCAATCAGGAAAATGGCTGTTGGGTCTGCTTCGATCCGAGGACGGCCTCGAGATATGTCTTTAAAGTGTAGACTTCTTTCTAACTTGATCGGTCTGTCAGTCTGACCACTTCGGTATAGGATTCTAAGCAGTATGCCTTCTGCCCTTTTTCGAACATGGTCAGGTCTTCTCTCGGCAGCAAAAATCAATCTTCTTCTAGCATCACCTTGGGTTCTCGAACGAGAACCCTCAGAAACCTGCTTGGAAGCAGTACCAGCATGAGCATTCTTTGAAGGACCCAATCAATCCTTGACAGATACTCATTGTGTAGACGAAGTCATAGCCATCAGGTATCCTTTAGAGGTAACTGTTCTACTCTTTTTCACCATGGATTCCGACGTAGAGCAGCTACAATTTGTGATTGAAAACTTCAAGAACACTAGAACACAGCCCTCCTTCTAGCACCAATGTTAACGCCAGGATCTTTCTCCACGTCCCAATCACAAAAGACGTCCTGATCCTGCACAATAAACACAGTCAACACCAAAAGCTTGACGGCTTGGACCGTCGGGGGATAGCTCCGGCGTGAGAGTCAGTACAGGCAATCACAAGGTTAACAATGGAGGAATAAATATCTAGCGACTTGAGAGCAATAATTATGTGGTTACCTTCCACCGTCTGTCATCCTTGCTTTATATCTCCAAAGTCCGGTTTGTCCTGTATGCAACTGACTTTTCGGGCCCACAGTTTTTTTAGCCGACTAAACCCTGTCCAATCCTCATTAAATGCAATGCAGAGATGACAGTCAAAGTTCTATCCCCAATCTACACCGGTCAAAGCCCAAGTGGAACCATACTCATCTAGTAATTCGGCCCACTGTCACAGCCCAATATCCCATAGGCCCTAAAATAAAGATAATATTCACCCAATGGGCCGGCCCAATGAACCGGCCTAATACTTTCAAGACCCACCTCAACATGTCTAAAGTATTATGGCCCAACAGTACTCCTGCTGGCTAATATTTAAGAAGGATGAAGAAGGATGTGGGAATAGGCTACATTATTTAAGAAAACCAAAAGAATGCATTCAACAACTTTCATGAGGTAACCATATATATATATGGTAAAAACTATATAAATATATATATATATATATATATATATATATATATATATATATATATATATATATATATATATGTCATGTTGAGCATTTAGTTATAAAGTTTTAACATCTTTTACTATATATCATGTTAATTCACTACCAACGTTAGTTGTAACCAACGGTTGGCAAAAAGTTGAATGAATGTCTTTTTGCACTAGTGCTACTGTATGTCCAACTGTTTGGCAGAGATGTCAAACAGTTTTTCGCATGTTAGTTAATAAACACAGTTCGCCCAACTGTTTGACAGGCTATATATTGGCTACAATTAGCATTAGCTGCGGATTAAATATAATTATTGTTTTAAACTTAATTTAAAAATAATTTTATATTTTAAAATATCAAAATTTTATGTTGGGTCAAACTGGGTTGGATTTGGTCAAAATGGGTCGGGTTGAGGTCAAATTAGGCTGAAGGGACGGAAACGCCAACAAAATACCACTTCAAGGACCTAACTGACGAAATTTGAACTTTAGGAATGACTTTAAAAGTGAGTGGCAACTTGCAACGACAGAAGTGTCATTCAGCCGAAATTGAGCTATTATCATTAATCTCTGTTATTTAACCTAATTTCTCCCTATAAATACATACCACAACAATCTACCATCTTCTTATTATATTTTAATTTATTAATTGCACGTAAAAATGTATTATTAACAAAATGAATAATCCCGCCGCAATACGCGGGTTTATATCTAGTCTGAATTTGAATCTGATAATTAACATGTTGGAAATATCTTAAAACAAATTTTTATTATTTACCCCTCTAAATAAATTTAATTTTTTTTCTAAATTTATTTAATATTACTGTATATAATAGTTAACAATTGTAAAAAAAATCATTAAACCGCTCATTCAGCCCATTCAGCCAAAAAATGAGACTAAACCACTCAGTCCAAATCGTCTAAATGGTTGACCAATTTAGCCATTCAGACAATATTTTCAAAAAATAATGTCTGAATCGATTAGCCATTCAGCAGAAAACAAATAGTCCCTCAGTATATATAAACCTTATACAATATTTTTACGAGATATTATAATTTTTGTAAATATATATTTGATATTAATTAAACATCCTAATCATAAATGGGAGGAAAATAAATATATATTAATAATAAATAAAAAAATAATGAGTTTTAAAAAAATACAAATGATTAAATTTTAATTGTCAATCTTATTAAAATAATTAATGAGTTTTAAAAATAGTTCATTAATGAATGAATGTTAATTTATTTATTTATAATAAATACAATAATCAATATTCTAAATTACAATTCAAATAAATTTTTATCATTTTTGAAATCCTAAATATTTTACATTTCAAAATGAATGCTCTAATTACAACTATAACTAGATTGAGAAAAAAATAACGAATTTTAAAGTATAGTTCATTAATGAATGAATGTTAATTTATTTATTTTTAATAAATACAATAACCAATAATCTAAATTACAATTCAAATAAGTTTTTATCAATTTTCACATCCTAAATTTCAAAATGAATGCTCTACTTATTAATGTTTAGATGTCCATTTTATGTGTATGGAGTAATACTGTAGTGTGTATGAATATTTATAATGTACAATTAGATTCAAAAGTTTACATTGAATATTTTATTTTTTCTCAAATACTTGATTAAAAATTTAATAATATGTTTATGGGAGTTTTGTTTATTATTTATCCTCAATTATACATAGATTACATGTAACGCCCCCAAAAACGGGACTATTTTCCTTCCCGATCTTGTGCGTTAAAAATATCTTGTTCTAACTTTAAAATATTATTTAATGTTAAAATAGCTAAAAATGCGGAATAATTTTTTTTTTTTTCTTTCTTTCCATTCATTCATTCCCTGAATCGCAACCTTTACAATTCTTCTTGATACTAGAATCATAGTCATTACATGATTTATTTAATCTGAATAGATATGAATATATGTACAATTCATTATTTCAAACATATTCCTAATTCAGAACAAATGATCTTCATCTATTGAATTATTCAAAGATTTACTTCTCTGTGGTTTACACATGTAAATACCATTCAATGATTCAACACAATCTCAATTAAATCACTAGTCTTCTTTTCATGCGCTCCTAATCACGATAGATCGCATCATAGCTTTAACCTGCAAATTAAGCAAGATTGAGCACGACGGCCCAGCAAGTCTAACAGTCTATCATGCATCACATAGCACATATGTTCACATTCAGTTCATGCATTTATATTATTGGGGTTCAAGTATATTACAAATGCATCATCACATTTATATCCTGCTGGTAGCAACATAAATATCATAGCATACTACACATGTCATGTACATGTCATTCATTGCACATATATATTGAGCTCCCCGACTCAATTCAATAATTAGTCATAATTTGACATTCATCATTCACAAAGCAAATAATACAGTTCATAGGTATTACATACTTACTTATAAACATAAATCATGCTAACAGTTATCTATAGTAATTATAAGTCCACATAAATAAACTGAGAAACTTGCCTGTACCGGGGTTTTACCATTACACCAACTTCTGTGTTCCTTGTACAACCTACATTGTATGTGGGATTCATAACAAAACACGTAATTTCAGTTATCATGGAGGTAGTATAGACTTCTATATCTGAGATATTGTATACATTTTTCAAATACCTCATCCATGTTTTCTCATTAATCATCTTTCACTTTGATGGGGTTTGACATGCTTATATTATGCAATAGGAATGACTTTAAGGTTATCATTTACATCTTATTCAAGATTTAGAACATAAAGGGTTCATGTGTTCTTGAGTTCACTAGTTTTGGTCAATTCTTGCCAATTTCATTTCTAGCCACTTTAGTTCATTCCAACACTTGAATTATATCTAGTTAGGACTAGTTCCAGCATTCATTTAGGTTTACCAAGCACAGATTGAGTTTTGACCATCTAAACCACGTTTTTTTCAAGCTTTTACATATTAACTTCTCGAGTTATTGTATACATTAGCATTCCAACACTTGGAATAGCCTAGCATAACTCTAACTCACTTGTCTAAGATGTCCAAACTATGTTCTAGGCCAAATGGAAAAATCTCAAATTTTCATACTTGGACAAATTTGCAAAAACTGCAGTTTTAGTGATTTTCCAAGTTAGTTTGATGATTTGTTTAGACTCCTTGGTTAAGACAAGAGCTTAACCACTTGGCCCTACCTCTAGACCATACTATAAGGTATGTTAATCCAGGTTTAGGTTTCTTGTTCATGTCCATTAAGCTCCTCAAAACAGAGCTCAAAAATAGCCATTTTCTTACTCTTTTTTTTTTTTACAAAAAATTGATTTTGTACTTTTTTCCAATTTTTTCTAGTTCTTGCCACTAGGATAGTCTAGGCATGTATATTTAAGTTAATCAAGGTTACTTTTAGCATTACCACACTTTATTTAATCATCTAACTCATTTTGACTTATCAATGCTCACTTTAGGCTTGAAAAGAGGTCTTAACTTGGTTCTCTTGCTAGCTTTGGTAATGGCCATGATTTGGAACTGTTATAATCAGGTATTAGGAACTTTATATGAGTTCATTACATCCCCTTAACTTCAGGTGCTAACAATTACCCAAAACAGTCCACTATTTGTCTAAAATGTGATTTTTGCCAAGACCAACACTTAAAACAGTCTAGACTTGGTTTCCTTAGCTTGTGTAGCTTACTTAGGTTATATTTTAGCTATTGGAATTTGCTTACAAGGTCCAGGTATTGTATCTCTTTACTTGGGTGTTAGTTGACCCTTAAAAACATACTTTTCATATCTTTTGAACATAATTTGTACAACACACTTCCTAAACCTTGGTGAACTTGACGAACAACTTTCAATTAGTGTATATAGGTAACCTAGGGACTCTATTCTGTCTTATAATCTCAGTAGCTAAATTTGGCCATAACAGTTCCTATTCTTAGGATTTTAAGCACTGTTTTGGCATTCATTCACAAACAGTCCCTTACCAATCTGTATAAGCATGAATTAGTTATACATTACCACAACAGTCCTAAGTATTTCAAAGCTCAAGTTGTATGGATTGTTACTTCATACACATGCTACATAAACTTACAGGCTAAAGACTTTGTTTATTTGACCAAAACAGTCTAACACATGAACTGTTAATCCAACAAAAATTAAGCTATGTCTTTGATGTTATTATGGACTGATTTGCACAATATCTTTCCCAATCATTACCAGAACTGTTCTTAGTTTATTAGCAAGGCAATTAGTTGGTTAATGGCATATCATGCCAGTTAAAACAGTGGCAGAGGTTGGCATGTGCAAAATAGGTCCAAACTTAGCTTATTTTGGTTTCAAGCTTTCTAAAAATTCCAATTAGGTATCATTATTACTTGCCTCCATGATTTGGTTGTTTAGACACCTTGAAATGCAAATCACACTATGGTCAAGGGAAATCAGTCCCTAACTAGTTTGCTAGTACAGTTACTTCAAATCAGTTTTGGTTTACTTATAGTGCATACAGTTTGGCCATTTCAATTCATGCCTTCTATGGTGCTACCCTTTTTGGAAATAAGATAGATAACATACCTTCCTAGATTGAAAGACAACACCTTTTTAAACCTTCTAGTTATGCTGGCTGAGAGCTCAAAGGAGAACCCCCAGCCCGGCCACTGCAACTGCTGCTGTCCAATGACAGCAGCTCTGCACCCACATGGCTATTTTCTCACTTCAATACTCCAAATCCAGGTGTTCATTTATAACAATTTTTAGATATATTGTACATAGCATATGGGAGTATTTTTAGAAATTATAAAACCTCCATTTCAGGCTTGTTAGGCTGTCCAACATTATGCTCAAAATTGACTTGACATACTAGTTTTCAATATATATATTTTTTTCCAGCCTGATCCTGTTGCGCTAAAACAGTCGTAACTTTTTCGTTTCAAAACATTTTTGAGCGATTCTTGAGCCTACGAGAAGATAACTTCCGGGACTACAACTTCTCTTCAGATCACAAATCCAAATTCCAAACCGAACAGAACAGAAATCTGCTCTATGTGGACAGAATGTTCTGTTTTTAAACTGCACGACCCTCCTTCGCTAAAATGGTCATAACTCCTTCGTTTCAAAACATTTTTGAGCGATTCTTGAGCCCACGCGAAGATAACTTCCGAGACTACAACTTTTATTCTTTGACCATTTCCAAATTCAAAACACAGAATTCCAGAATTTCGTGCAAAGGGACTGACCCGAGTTGATTAGACAGTTTTGACGCGACTACTATGAAAGATCGTAACTCTTTGCTCCGAAGTCGGAATTAGTCCGTTCCGGAGTCTATGGAAAGCTTATTCAGTGTACTATAACATACCAAAAGCCCAGAATTTTCTGAACATCCTACCTAACCCCGAATTTTCAATTTAGGGTCAGCAGTTCACAATTTTTCAGTTTCTAGCATGTTTATTTCACGACCTTATTACTTCTAGCTCATATACCAAATTAGAACAAATTTTAAATATGTTTTACATAGCATATGAGACTGCATTTAAAAGTTATAACCTTTCTGTTTTGGGTTCTTTATGACGCCTAAGACAGTGATCAAGAATAGCTTGACCAACTAGTTTCAATTTTTTTCTTTGGCTTGAAATTTTAATTTCGTTCTATCTTGGCATACTCAAACCCTCTAATTATCATTACATATGTTATATAAACCAAGCCCCAAGCTTTTGTTTTGTCAAATAACTGACTTTTAATTAAAACAGTCCACTTGGGACTTTTGTCGAGCATGTGGTATGCACAGTCTAGAACTACTTGTGTCATAGCAATTTGCTTGTATTAGAAAGCTATTTTCATCCTCCTTATTACTCCTCAGCCCAACCTATCTCCTTGTGCCTAAATGTAGTCCATAACAGTCAAATACATAACCAAATATATTCAAGTAATTGACAACTATTTAGTCTACTTTCTTAACAGTTTTAGTTCTAAATTCCCATAGTTATGTATGTAATCACATGGCTTCTCTATTATTCGATTTGTTACATACAATTAGAAACACATGGCCTTATTCATAGCATACTGGTATCAGTGGTTAAACAAAATAAAAAGGAAACTAATACACACCAAGCTACATTAAAACATTAACAAAACTAGCAACATAAAACAGCCCCTTTATTTTCTTTTCAGGTCATTCGGCCCCTGCTGTTAACTAGTAGCAAGGGAATGAAGTGGAAGAGGATTGGAAAGCTTACCTTAATAGCTCAGAGATTGCAATTGTCTGCTGCTCAATTTCCTTCTCTTTCTCAGTCGTAGCCTTAACTGCTCTATCTTTGTGATTGCTAAACTTTGGAGCTCAGTGAAGTAGTATGACTATCTGAGCATGAGATGTCTTATATGGCCATATACGGCTGAATCTCCTTCTCTCAATCACTCTACCTGACCCCTAGCTGGCCTCTACATAGCCACCCTACCAAGCAGCAACACTCATTCCTAGTCTAGTTAACTTGGCTCCTAATAGCCGACCACTGCATAGCCTAGCATCTAACTAAATTATTAACTAACTAATGAACTAACTAACTGTTAACAAACAACACAAACTCGGCTCTTCATGTCACCCATGTAGGCTGCTGGAATGATCAAGGAGTGGGCTGGATTTGAGTTTGGTATTTGGCCTAATGCTTAATTCAAAAGTAGTAATGACCCATTACACTTGGGGATAAGCTTGTGAGCATACATAAGAAATTTATTAGGGCCCAAATTATACAACTTGGACTCCCAATACATAATAAGCTTCATGTGTTAATCTACCACATTCACTTAAGTTAGCAAAATTTAATTATCACACATTATTAAAGATAATGGTTCCATGTAATTTAATTAGCCTATTTGAGTACTCATCATTTTCCTTCTTTACTACCAAATAATACTTTTTGAATGAAATAAATTATAATATAATTATTTCATTAACCACATAGGTAGTTTCATGTCAAGAATATTTCATAACTAAGCCATGTTGGCTTTCCTTTTCATTCTTGATGTTTATATAACATTATATTAATGTATATTATTCTTCTCTTCCTTTCTATAATTTGCCTTCACAATTTATTTACATATAATAAATATATAATACTAATATATTTATTAAGCATAAACATTACATATTGCATAGTTTTTTTTTTTTACCCACTTATGCAATATAATATCATTCTTAATCGGGTTAGGTTTTATTCTTTCTCGTAACCTTATCGTTGAATCATTTCAACGTACAATTTCCTTAGATTTTTCTTAAAAATTTAAAATAAATCATCTATTTTCACTCTAGGTTTTAAACTTTAACATTTAATTTAATCATTCAAGATCTTCTAAATTTTCGGGTTGTCACATTCACCCCTTCTTCTAAGAATTTCGTCCCCGAAATTATAGTCTACTAATCTTTGCTTCTCATATTCACCGAAAATAGGTTTTCAATTTAGCCTTTACATTTTCCTCCTTTGAGAATTTCTCTTCTATCATCTCATTCAACCATCTACCCTTTTTAGGAAGTTAAAAACTTTTCATATTATGCTGAGGGGTCATATAGACCATGAACTCTCAGGTTTAACGGTATTCACCGCAACCAATTCTGTAAACATGTTGTACTAGGTGATCAGCCTAGTACAGATATGAGTACGTTAGGTGATCAACCTACCGTACCCTACGTCGTGCACAACGTATCAATCTTGTTTAGCGACTATTTGCGCTACTAGATTGGATTATTTTATCCAATCGGGTTGTTCACCTCAGACTTAGCATAAGATTCCGCACCAAAATAATTTGGTTCGGGATAATTTCTCAAAGAAATACTTGAATTTTCATAAACATTTGTCTAGCTGAATCAAATAGCTTAGACGCATATCAATAATTCGAACATCAATCGAAACATTTGTCTAACCACTATAATTGGCATTGACTTTTCTTTAACTGGTTTAAAATTCTGAAAAATCATTTTATGACGTCATGATACCGCACTGTATTTATAGTCCGTTTAAGGATTCCGTCATTTGGTGATTTTATCATACTACATCATACCATAGTGGGCTGACGATCCTTAGATCACATCCAACACTAAGTAATATTGCATTGATGACTCCATCGTTTTTATCCTCTCTGCACCAGGTTCCATGATGCATTGATGATATATAAAATACATTTTGATATATTTCAAATCATTTTTGTCTAGCCGAAGCAATTAGCATAGACTCTTCTTTAATCGGTTCAAAATCATTGAAAATCAGTTTCAGTGTTATCGTGTCGTAACAGTTAACGAGATGTTAGTGGCTCACAATCCACATACACACCCTTGTCACCGTATGATGCTGATAACAAAATTCATTTGTATTTTTTTTTAAGGCACATCAGTGCGAATTTAGCTTGATGTCAAAAATTTCGAAGTCTAGCATAGCTAGTAGATTTGGAATACCTATACTTCCACCATCATCTTCACTTTCTATAATGATCCATTGCTTAATAATTCTATCTATTCCTATCATCCTCAATACTTCATTCACACTTAGTTATACCCCAGTTCATCAAACTTACCACACTTTGGAAATTCAGGAACTTGCCATAATCATATGAGTTTAGAAACTTATCCTAGTCAGACCATAGGCGTCCATTCGCTGAGGGGTTGAAAACATACCATATGATTATGAGTCACGAAATTACCATATGCATTACTTTTAAGAACCGTACCTAATCTTAATATCATCTAACCTAATCTTATATTCTCTACCTATCCGTTATACACATGAGAAAAGAATCACCTTCTCAACAGGTATATAACAGATAGCGCGACACAAAAATTTCAATGATTATCACCACCAGAAGCTAAGTGGTTGTTACACCAATTACAATTCCCCGCCCATACAAAGAATCATACAACTTAGCTGATGACATGAGTTCTCAATTGAAATCCCACATAATTATATCTTCCCCTTGCTCAATACGAATTTTATTTAATCCGTATCTCATCATCTACAACTCTTTTCTGAGTTTGCATAGTACCATTTCATAGTACATTCTCTTTATAGCGTCAGGCTATATCATTCTAATCATTTCATAGATTTTCTGCTATTCAATCTGATCACATCGTGATCTTATCTTATTATCGTGTTATATTACGATTCTGTTTTATCTTATGATCGTTTTGTTTTACGATCTCCTTTCCCTTTATACTTTTAGTCTCATAGACTCTATCTATTCATTATTACTCTTTGTCTTTAACATCAGAGTTAGGTAACTCTGGATCATTATAACTTTTCAAGATTCTTCTTTGAATCCTATTTACTTAATAATGAATTTCCTAAATTCATCTCTTAACAAATTAAACTCTACTTGAGTTTATTCCTTATCCTTATCTCTGCAGTTATAGCCTAAGGTACACCTACCTAAGGTTTATAACCTACAGCTTTGATATCAACTGTAACGCCCCCAAAAACGGGACTATTTTCCTTCCCGATCTTGTGCGTTAAAAATATCTTGTTCTAACTTTAAAATATTATTTAATGTTAAAATAGCTAAAAATGCGGAATAATTTTTTTTTTTCTTTCTTTCCATTCATTCATTCCCTGAATCGCAACCTTTACAATTCTTCTTTATACTAGAATCATAGTCATTACATGATTTATTTAATCTGAATAGATATGAATATATGTACAATTCATTATTTCAAACATATTCCTAATTCAGAACAAATGATCTTCATCTATTGAATTATTCAAAGATTTACTTCTCTGTGGTTTACACATGTAAATACCATTCAATGATTCAACACAATCTCAATTAAATCACTAGTCTTCTTTTCATGCGCTCCTAATCACGATAGATCGCATCATAGCTTTAACCTGCAAATTAAGCAAGATTGAGCACGATGGCCCAGCAAGTCTAACAGTCTATCATGCATCACATAGCACATATGTTCACATTCAGTTCATGCATTTATATTATTGGGGTTCAAGTATATTACAAATGCATCATCACATTTATATCCTGCTGGTAGCAACATAAATATCATAGCATACTACACATGTCATGTACATGTCATTCATTGCACATATATATTGAGCTCCCCGACTCAATTCAATAATTAGTCATAATTTGACATTCATCATTCACAAAGCAAATAATACAGTTCATAGGTATTACATACTTACTTATAAACATAAATCATGCTAACAGTTATCTATAGTAATTATAAGTCCACATAAATAAACTGAGAAACTTGCCTGTACCGGGGTTTTACCATTACACCAACTTCTGTGTTCCTTGTACAACCTACATTGTATGTGGGATTCATAACAAAACACGTAATTTCAGTTATCATGGAGGTAGTATAGACTTCTATATCTGAGATATTGTATACATTTTTCAAATACCTCATCCATGTTTTCTCATTAATCATCTTTCACTTTGATGGGGTTTGACATGCTTATATTATGCAATAGGAATGACTTTAAGGTTATCATTTACATCTTATTCAAGATTTAGAACATAAAGGGTTCATGTGTTCTTGAGTTCACTAGTTTTGGTCAATTCTTGCCAATTTCATTTCTAGCCACTTTAGTTCATTCCAACACTTGAATTATATCTAGTTAGGACTAGTTCCAGCATTCATTTAGGTTTACCAAGCACAGATTGAGTTTTGACCATCTAAACCACGTTTTTTTCAAGCTTTTACATATTAACTTCTCGAGTTATTGTATACATTAGCATTCCAACACTTGGAATAGCCTAGCATAACTCTAACTCACTTGTCTAAGATGTCCAAACTATGTTCTAGGCCAAATGGAAAAATCTCAAATTTTCATACTTGGACAAATTTGCAAAAACTGCAGTTTTAGTGATTTTCCAAGTTAGTTTGATGATTTGTTTAGACTCCTTGGTTAAGACAAGAGCTTAACCACTTGGCCCTACCTCTAGACCATACTATAAGGTATGTTAATCCAGGTTTAGGTTTCTTGTTCATGTCCATTAAGCTCCTCAAAACAGAGCTCAAAAATAGCCATTTTCTTACTCTTTTTTTTTTTTACAAAAAATTGATTTTGTACTTTTTTCCAATTTTTTCTAGTTCTTGCCACTAGGATAGTCTAGGCATGTATATTTAAGTTAATCAAGGTTACTTTTAGCATTACCACACTTTATTTAATCATCTAACTCATTTTGACTTATCAATGCTCACTTTAGGCTTGAAAAGAGGTCTTAACTTGGTTCTCTTGCTAGCTTTGGTAATGGCCATGATTTGGAACTGTTATAATCAGGTATTAGGAACTTTATATGAGTTCATTACATCCCCTTAACTTCAGGTGCTAACAATTACCCAAAACAGTCCACTATTTGTCTAAAATGTGATTTTTGCCAAGACCAACACTTAAAACAGTCTAGACTTGGTTTCCTTAGCTTGTGTAGCTTACTTAGGTTATATTTTAGCTATTGGAATTTGCTTACAAGGTCCAGGTATTGTATCTCTTTACTTGGGTGTTAGTTGACCCTTAAAAACATACTTTTCATATCTTTTGAACATAATTTGTACAACACACTTCCTAAACCTTGGTGAACTTGACGAACAACTTTCAATTAGTGTATATAGGTAACCTAGGGACTCTATTCTGTCTTATAATCTCAGTAGCTAAATTTGGCCATAACAGTTCCTATTCTTAGGATTTTAAGCACTGTTTTGGCATTCATTCACAAACAGTCCCTTACCAATCTGTATAAGCATGAATTAGTTATACATTACCACAACAGTCCTAAGTATTTCAAAGCTCAAGTTGTATGGATTGTTACTTCATACACATGCTACATAAACTTACAGGCTAAAGACTTTGTTTATTTGACCAAAACAGTCTAACACATGAACTGTTAATCCAACAAAAATTAAGCTATGTCTTTGATGTTATTATGGACTGATTTGCACAATATCTTTCCCAATCATTACCAGAACTGTTCTTAGTTTATTAGCAAGGCAATTAGTTGGTTAATGGCATATCATGCCAGTTAAAACAGTGGCAGAGGTTGGCATGTGCAAAATAGGTCCAAACTTAGCTTATTTTGGTTTCAAGCTTTCTAAAAATTCCAATTAGGTATCATTATTACTTGCCTCCATGATTTGGTTGTTTAGACACCTTGAAATGCAAATCACACTATGGTCAAGGGAAATCAGTCCCTAACTAGTTTGCTAGTACAGTTACTTCAAATCAGTTTTGGTTTACTTATAGTGCATACAGTTTGGCCATTTCAATTCATGCCTTCTATGGTGCTACCCTTTTTGGAAATAAGATAGATAACATACCTTCCTAGATTGAAAGACAACACCTTTTTAAACCTTCTAGTTATGCTGGCTGAGAGCTCAAAGGAGAACCCCCAGCCCGGCCACTGCAACTGCTGCTGTCCAATGACAGCAGCTCTGCACCCACATGGCTATTTTCTCACTTCAATACTCCAAATCCAGGTGTTCATTTATAACAATTTTTAGATATATTGTACATAGCATATGGGAGTATTTTTAGAAATTATAAAACCTCCATTTCAGGCTTGTTAGGCTGTCCAACATTATGCTCAAAATTGACTTGACATACTAGTTTTCAATATATATATTTTTTTCCAGCCTGATCCTGTTGCGCTAAAACAGTCGTAACTTTTTCGTTTCAAAACATTTTTGAGCGATTCTTGAGCCTACGAGAAGATAACTTCCGGGACTACAACTTCTCTTCAGATCACAAATCCAAATTCCAAACCGAACAGAACAGAAATCTGCTCTATGTGGACAGAATGTTCTGTTTTTAAACTGCACGACCCTCCTTCGCTAAAATGGTCATAACTCCTTCGTTTCAAAACATTTTTGAGCGATTCTTGAGCCCACGCGAAGATAACTTCCGAGACTACAACTTTTATTCTTTGACCATTTCCAAATTCAAAACACAGAATTCCAGAATTTCGTGCAAAGGGACTGACCCGAGTTGATTAGACAGTTTTGACGCGACTACTATGAAAGATCGTAACTCTTTGCTCCGAAGTCGGAATTAGTCCGTTCCGGAGTCTATGGAAAGCTTATTCAGTGTACTATAACATACCAAAAGCCCAGAATTTTCTGAACATCCTACCTAACCCCGAATTTTCAATTTAGGGTCAGCAGTTCACAATTTTTCAGTTTCTAGCATGTTTATTTCACGACCTTATTACTTCTAGCTCATATACCAAATTAGAACAAATTTTAAATATGTTTTACATAGCATATGAGACTGCATTTAAAAGTTATAACCTTTCTGTTTTGGGTTCTTTATGACGCCTAAGACAGTGATCAAGAATAGCTTGACCAACTAGTTTCAATTTTTTTCTTTGGCTTGAAATTTTAATTTCGTTCTATCTTGGCATACTCAAACCCTCTAATTATCATTACATATGTTATATAAACCAAGCCCCAAGCTTTTGTTTTGTCAAATAACTGACTTTTAATTAAAACAGTCCACTTGGGACTTTTGTCGAGCATGTGGTATGCACAGTCTAGAACTACTTGTGTCATAGCAATTTGCTTGTATTAGAAAGCTATTTTCATCCTCCTTATTACTCCTCAGCCCAACCTATCTCCTTGTGCCTAAATGTAGTCCATAACAGTCAAATACATAACCAAATATATTCAAGTAATTGACAACTATTTAGTCTACTTTCTTAACAGTTTTAGTTCTAAATTCCCATAGTTATGTATGTAATCACATGGCTTCTCTATTATTCGATTTGTTACATACAATTAGAAACACATGGCCTTATTCATAGCATACTGGTATCAGTGGTTAAACAAAATAAAAAGGAAACTAATACACACCAAGCTACATTAAAACATTAACAAAACTAGCAACATAAAACAGCCCCTTTATTTTCTTTTCAGGTCATTCGGCCCCTGCTGTTAACTAGTAGCAAGGGAATGAAGTGGAAGAGGATTGGAAAGCTTACCTTAATAGCTCAGAGATTGCAATTGTCTGCTGCTCAATTTCCTTCTCTTTCTCAGTCGTAGCCTTAACTGCTCTATCTTTGTGATTGCTAAACTTTGGAGCTCAGTGAAGTAGTATGACTATCTGAGCATGAGATGTCTTATATGGCCATATACGGCTGAATCTCCTTCTCTCAATCACTCTACCTGACCCCTAGCTGGCCTCTACATAGCCACCCTACCAAGCAGCAACACTCATTCCTAGTCTAGTTAACTTGGCTCCTAATAGCCGACCACTGCATAGCCTAGCATCTAACTAAATTATTAACTAACTAATGAACTAACTAACTGTTAACAAACAACACAAACTCGGCTCTTCATGTCACCCATGTAGGCTGCTGGAATGATCAAGGAGTGGGCTGGATTTGAGTTTGGTATTTGGCCTAATGCTTAATTCAAAAGTAGTAATGACCCATTACACTTGGGGATAAGCTTGTGAGCATACATAAGAAATTTATTAGGGCCCAAATTATACAACTTGGACTCCCAATACATAATAAGCTTCATGTGTTAATCTACCACATTCACTTAAGTTAGCAAAATTTAATTATCACACATTATTAAAGATAATGGTTCCATGTAATTTAATTAGCCTATTTGAGTACTCATCATTTTCCTTCTTTACTACCAAATAATACTTTTTGAATGAAATAAATTATAATATAATTATTTCATTAACCACATAGGTAGTTTCATGTCAAGAATATTTCATAACTAAGCCATGTTGGCTTTCCTTTTCATTCTTGATGTTTATATAACATTATATTAATGTATATTATTCTTCTCTTCCTTTCTATAATTTGCCTTCACAATTTATTTACATATAATAAATATATAATACTAATATATTTATTAAGCATAAACATTACATATTGCATAGTTTTTTTTTTTTACCCACTTATGCAATATAATATCATTCTTAATCGGGTTAGGTTTTATTCTTTCTCGTAACCTTATCGTTGAATCATTTCAACGTACAATTTCCTTAGATTTTTCTTAAAAATTTAAAATAAATCATCTATTTTCACTCTAGGTTTTAAACTTTAACATTTAATTTAATCATTCAAGATCTTCTAAATTTTCGGGTTGTCACATTACATAGTTATAAAAAAATTATTTTATTTCATTATATTTATGAAGAGTGCGAGTTATAATGTATGTGTGACAACTAGTTAATCCAACTTGGTCCAAAATTGACATTTGGCTTACTTTAAATATTTGGACTTCTTAATTCTAAATAATTGGGCAACTGAAAATAATAAATAAGGTCCTTTACAATAATATACAACATTTAGTAAGTAATTACACTATTAGTGCATCAACAAAATAATTATAAAATAATACATTTTCCCAAACTTATTTACAATATTAATGCAATTAGGATTCCTTAATTTAGGGAATTAATATAAGATTTAATTTACAATAATAAGGAAAACTAAAATCAAGGAGAAATAACTGCCATAATTAATAATTAAAAATCAAATATATTGGATCTAATAGCAAAAACAAATTCAAATTCAAAATAAATAATTCAAATTCAAATATTCAAATCCGCTTCTCTTTTGCGTAATACTTTTCCTCACATTCTTCTTTGAAACCACAAGATTGTCAACCTTTTTGTCCCTCAATAATTTCTCTGCAATCACTTCAGTTCTTACATCAACAGCATTTATCATTTAAATCTGCAACAAGCCGTAATTCCTTATCATTCTTTTTCATCTCTTTCACTGCCTTTTCCCTCTCTTCCACAAAACAACCGAACTGGAAATTAAAACCTTAATCGTGGATATTTGATTTTTTACTATTTCTTCATGTCCAAAAATTTCAATTTCAATTTCATATCCAAAGAAAAACAAGAACACTGAATAGAAAAGAGAGAGATAAGAGAGTGAATGTAATGTTGATAATAAAACCTTCATACCAAGGTAACCAAACTTTTATACCAAGGTAACCAAATATTTATACCAAGGTAACCAATCTATCTGCACACCTGCAGTATGAATTGGTTATCTTGGTCTGAAAGTTTGGCAACCAACTGCATGAAGGTTTGGCTACCAACTGCATTACATTCAAAATAAATTGGTAACTTAATAAAACAGAATTAGTTACCTTGGTATGAAGGTTTAGCTACCAATTGCACTATAAAAAAATTACAGGTGTGGATGTGGATTGGTTACTTTGATATGAAGGTTTTGTTACCTTAGTATGAAGGTTTTGTTACCTTGATATGAATGTTTGCACAATCTTTTAACAAGTAATACCACTTTCAGAAACAGAGCAAGTGTGTCAAAGTTTAAAGAGCTAACACACTTAATAATCCTCTTTCTTGGTCTCAAGTTCGGCCCAATGTGCAATAGCCCATTCGTAGAACAGGTAATTGGGTTAAGTATTTGCTTATTGCAAAAGCAATTGAACTTTCTCTCACATCTCTGCTTTGTAAATTTTCAGCTCTGCATATGCTTCAATGGCAACATTCACTCTGTCATCACCAATTCACACCCCTTATTCTCTTCGCTTACTCTCTTCTTACTCTTCCCAAAATACCCCCACTCTCTCATTCTATTCACACACTAAACCCTCCTTTACCTTCCCCTTTACATCTCTCTCAGACCCAGAATCACATCTAAACCTTCCTATAGATTTACCGTTGTTTCAGCCCTCAACAAACTCTCTGAATCAGAATTGGTCGCCAGCATGAAAATGCGTCATCCTCACAGAGACAGAGGGGAAAGAAAAGACCACTTAGAAATTTTCTAATAAGGATAAAAACGAATAATAACGGAAAGAACGAGTTCCCTAATTGCATATTAATCCCCTAAATTAAGGAATTTTAATTGCATACTAATTCACTACAATAAGGAATCATAATTGCACTAAAATTGTAAATAAATATGGAAAGTGTATTAATTGTATAAATATTTTATGAGTATACTATTGTTGTAATTATTTTAAAAAATGTAATAGAATATGTAATTGATCCTAATAAATACCACCTCCACTCGAAAATTCATAAATGTGAATTAATATATTTAACTCTCCCTTCTAGATTAATTTTAAATTAATTCGACCTAACACATTTTAACAATAAAATTATAACAAGCTAATAGCTGTAGTTTTGTAAGTTAATATATATATAAGTTATTAACTATATATATAATTAATAACTTATTTAAGTTATTAATTAATAATATATATATATATATATATATATATATAGTTAATAACGTATAATTAATAACTATATATATATATAAAAGTTATTAATTAATAACTTAGATTCATTAAAACCTTAAGTTATTAATTAATGTAAGTTATTAATGTACCAACAAGTAAAGAATAATCTTTGAATTTAATGAAATTTAAATCTTTTCTTTATAACTTTCTTAAAGTAAGTAATTAATAGGGTTAATATTGAAAAATATATCAAGGGCACATAAACCCGTTTTATAGGAGTAATTAATAGGAGTAATATTGAAATATTGTGCAAGTACTATTTAATCCCAATCAGAGTGAGATAATATTTCTCCAAGTCAATTATCAATTGAAAAAGAAAAGAAAAGAAGTTCCATGGCAATGAAAAACTCATCCTTGTACTCTATTTTTGTCCTCTTTTGTCTGTTTGCTTGTTCTACCTGTGAAAATTCTGTACGGACCGGGCAGAAGAGGGGTGTAAGTTTATAATTTCCCCTTCTATTTTTCGTTTTCCTTTTTTCTCTCACTTTTTTTTAAAAAAAAATATATAATTGTTATCGGGTCATATAACTTTTCATCCAATTTTATTTAGTACATACTAACAAAAATAGTACATTTATGTCATATTTGTTTGAAAGAATTTTAATCCCGAGAGTATATTCTCATGAATTATAATCCCAAGACTACTAGTATTCATAGGATTAAATAGTCATAGTTATATGTTTACATCATGTTAATGAATGCGATACAGATACCGGCTCCCACTTGGTGTGTGGCTAAGTTTACAGCGACAAATGAAGCACTTCAGGCATTTATAGACTTTTGCTGCTCCCAATTGGATTGCGCCGCTATACGGCCCGGTGGCATGTGTTATGAACCAAACAATCTAAGAGGCCATGGATCTTGGGCTCTTGATCTTTATTATAGGACCAACAAGAATTGCTTTCCGAATATTGGCATGCTAGTTTTTAAAGATCCTTGTAAGTCTCGATCATTAATCTCTATATATATGTATTTATTTTACTCTGACAATATCAATCGGCATGCATGTACTGTTTCATTAACTGCGAAAAAAAAAACACTAGTAATAGATATATATATATATAATTCTGTACAACTGAATATTTGATTTTGTATTGATGGATGCAGCTTACGGGGACTGCCTTTATCTTTAATTATATTGCCGATGAGGGGTGAAAATGCAAGGGCAAGGATAATTCCTTCCTACCAATAAGGTGGTATGGTAATGTACCTGTTCTGCAGAAAACTGAGAATTAAATAAAAGTGTTTGTTATGTAATCATTTTAATCGGATGCAAATATTTACTATTCAATTAATAATACTTTTATTTGTTTATACAAACACACTGTTGAGGTGGGTAGGCTTTGACATACATACTTTTGATTAATTGAAACAAATATAATACTTAAAAATAAGTACAATATGAATAGCTCAACTATGAGCAGCTAATTAATGCAAAGAGGGAATTTATCATACACTGATACAGAGAATTATTAAATATATGTGTAGGACTATAAATATATAAAGGAACTTGCATTACTGGGTCTAATAACATAAGAAGTTAATTCACGATATTTAATTTAAATTTAAAATAGATTAATTTATTCGACTTTAATCATCATAACTATGAATATTTTAATATATTTAAAAGGTATTACTATTTGCATGATTTATTATTTTCAAGTCTAATTGAAACACATTAGATTTGAATTTTAAAATATTTTAAATGGGCAATATAAAATTAATAATATATTTTAGAAAAGCTAGAGCAGTCACCAAATAATAAAATGGTGGTACCTTCTCAGTCCTATATATTTAGACCTTTTAACTCTTTTAGTTTGTCTCGTTAATGATCTTTTCAGGATTCAGTTAAGGTGAAGTTAACTAATTTCATCCTAATCGAATCTTTTTCATGAAAACATTAGCTTGAAAGGAAAAGGAAAGAATTGGAAATTAATAATATACGATGTAGCACAAAATCATCCTAATCTCTTTCTTTCATTTAATTTCGGCCTTAATAAATCGTAGTTTCGTAGCAAGATATATCGATTAGTTGACAACACCCTTTTGGTACTGATCAACCATGTTTTAGTGAGTCATGATATATAATTAGGAGTAGGTAGCTCATTTTTGTGGGTATTACCAATTAATAGGGCTGTAAAGGTAATAATATTGGACGGTTGGACCTTATATAACAATTAATTTTTTTCCTTAATGTGTGTGAAATTTCAAAGAGCCACATAAAGTACAAGTTTTGTTTTCAACTTGTGCTAAGATCATGAATTTAACCTTTGATTTGAACATATCTATTAGGGTAGGTTCCAGCAAAAGTGAGGATTATCGAGCTTACAACATTTTTAATAATTTTTTTTAAAAAAACTTTAAAGTGATCATCGTGATCATATTCTTCGTAATCAAATCCTTAACTACACTCTACGTTCCCAAAAAACTAGATTAATATTTATTTTTTTAATTTAATTTAAGATATTTTTAAATTTAAAATTGACATGATTCATTTAGATTTTAAAAAATTAAATCTTGTCAATATAGAACTTTTTACATCATTAAAAATAGTTTTTCTGGCTATATTTTTTTGTTACTCCACCCACTTCATAAAGTATTCTACCTAGTTTAACAACAGCTATCTAATATTTATGAAAGTCATAGAGGAGTGTAAGGAGGAGGAGAATTTCAGAACAGGCACAAAGAATGTTTGAAGAAATTGGTCGATTGCAGTTGGAGTTGCAGAGAATACAGTTTGATATACTGAAACTTGATGATGAAAAAGAAAGCAAAGGAAAAATTAGAGTTACCGAGACCAAACGAATAGTCGATTATCTATCTGGTGGAGTAAGAAAAAGCCCTAGGCGTAAGAATGCACCATTTTGTGCGTGTATAGACCCTCCAACAAAGGGAGACTAAGGTATTTAAACTTAAGTCTGCAAATGGTAGAGTAACATATATACTTTTTTCCTCTTTGTCTATAAACTTTTCTTCCTAGAGATTTAGTTTGAAAGAAGTTGTAGTTTTTAATTTAGAGAAGCTCCTGTACATCTAAATATAAGGCCTCGTGCTATCAAAAGAATCTGTTCTCGAGTAGCTTGTTTCTGTTTCGCAGTTTTTACAGGTTTTTATTTTGAATAATGAATGCCCTTGTGGTGAGCCAATGTTTTTGGAAGAAGAAAAAAGAAGTTACTATTATTGTTGTGTAGTGTTTAAATTGACTTCAAAAGTAGTCAATTTTGATTCTATATTTTAAAAAGAAAGGAGTAGTTCGTGTAGTGTCCAAAGTGCCTGAAAATTTTGTGACTTGTATTTGAAAAATGAAACTGATGGATAAATTTAAAGCTGGTAATAACTTGACTCAACTACCTAGCTAGCTATTATTCAAGTCGATCAAGCCCCTTCATAGAAAGATTGCAGTGAGTTATGGGCGCCCAGTTAGTACTTGTTAACGCCAGGATCTTTCTCCACGTCCCAATCACAAAAGACGTTCTGATCCTGCACAATAAACACAGTTATCACAAAAAGCTTGACGGCTTGGACCGTCGGGGGATAGCTCCGGCGTGAGAGTCAGTACATGCAATCACAAGGTTAACAATGGAGGAATAAATATCTAGTGACTTGAGAGCAATAATTATGTGGTTACCTTCCACCGTCTGTCATCCTTGCTTTATATCTCCAAAGTCCGATTTGTCCTGTATGCAACTGATTTTTCGGGCCCACAGTTTTTTTAGCCGACTAAACCCTGTCCAATCCTCATTAAATGCAATGCAGAGATGACAGTCAAAGTTCTATCCCCAATATACACCGGTCAAAGCCCAAGTGGAACCATACTCATCTAGTAATTCGGCCCACTGTCACAGCCCAATATCCCATAGGCCCTAAAATAAAGATAATATTCACCCAATGGGCCGGCCTAATGAACCGGCCTAATACTTTCAAGACCCACCTCAACATGTCTAAAGTATTATGGCCCAACATTGTCCCCTAAGTCTTTTATTAAACAAGAGGTTTAATGAAAGAGTATAAGTGGAATCGGTCCAGAATAAAAGGAATTATAATGAGATCAACAAAGGCCCAAGATACAACTTACCGAGGCCCAATAGAGAAGCCCACTCCGGTTAGGATATTTAGACCCAAAATCGGGCAACGCCTCTTCTAATTCACCATCATTACTGTGAATTAACTGTGCCGCCTTCGATTACCGTGTAACCGTCAATATAAAAGGCAAACTTTACCAATTTTGACAATTTTACCTGCCAATTTGAATTTCGAACCTTGAAGCTTTCTCTCTACCTTTCGAGCCTTCTTGGTATTCTCTGCAAATCGTTAACAATGGCGTCTCAAGATTCTGAGCAAGGTCATCCTCTGCTAGTGACACCAATTTGTTCCATTCCTCCAAACCCAAACTCTACCAAAAATACTTCAAGTTCTGATCAGGCTGCTGCAACGGCTAAGAAGAAACCAACAACGACATTCTCTCCCAGTCCTTCCGAATTCTATAGGAACAGTATTGATCTTCAGTATTTTCTATAGATCAATTTAAAACTTTAAACACCGTTCGAATAATATTTGTGTTAAAGAATATTTTCAAATATCAGTATCTGATCTTTAATTTTTACAATATTTATATAAATAAATTATATCAATATATAAAGGATCAATATATATATATGTGTGTGTGTGTGTGTGTGTGTGTGTGAGCCCAAGTGAAAATTAGGGTTCACTGGTCCTAATTAAATTAAATACACAAATTAAGGTTCGCATTATGATTAAATGAAAAGACGGAAGAGTTGGAAATAAAGAAGCAAGACCTGAGAGAATCTTTCACGTGTCCCGGGGCAGAAGACACGTGGAGACGACTCATTTTCAAAATTGATGATTGGATTGGTGGCTAGAAGGGCAGGACGATCTGGGCATTACTCTGATGACTAAGGTTAAAATTGGAATTTCCCCGAGGTCGTGTGCCTAGCACATGACCACTCTCTAGAAAACCCTATAAGTACCCTTCCACTCCATTGGGAAAGCGACCTCTCTTCAGACATAGGACTTGGACTCTTGGAAGATTGAAGGACCTGAGCATTCTCTCTCAACACTCACGAAGACTCTTGGAATCCCAATAACCCTAACAAGGTTTCTGGATTCTAGGAGTGAAAGGACTCAAGAAGAAGGCTCTTGGAATCCCTGCTACCCTAACACGATTCCCAGATTCTAGGAGTTCTGCCACGCGTCGTTGGAGTAATCGCCCACCTGTTCTTCTCCCCTCTTTAATCAATCAATCAATTTCGTACTTTTTATGAATTCCTATCCTCCTCGACCAACACAAAACCCTAACCCTAATAAGGTACGATTTCATTGCCCACATTTCTTTATCGACTCCGCTGGGGAACGAACCCAGAATCTCTGGTTTCGCAGACCAGAGATTGCAAAACATCAAGCCCCGCGAAGTGTTCAGAAACTGGAATCAAGGCTTCAACACTTAAAATATTTTGCGCGATCATCTCACCAAAGGCGTGACTCACGCACAAGGGAAAAAAATGCTTACTCGTAGATGGTATAGACATCCTCCAGCATAGAGGTGCATTCCTCCCCCAGCCAGTGACGAATGTGCAAGTAGAGGAGCACCATCGCGAGATCAATACAGTAAGGGCATTAGGGTTCTGTTGGATATATACGTAGGTCTCTGCATAGTTGAACACAACAAAAGATACCCACACTCTTGAGTATATCTACGTAATCAGTGTTTCCAAGGATCTCGTCGGTTCAATCCTGCCATTCTTGAAGGCGACCAGATGAATCAGACAAGAAAAGAAGGGGACTGAAAGGGTATTCTTGTTTCTCTATGCATATGCAGGGAATGCGATAGGAATGAGAGAAGTCATCTCAACCTCCACAAGCCGCTGCATATAGAAACAAGCATTTCTTCTCTGGCAGAGGAAGAGTTGTACGTTCATAAGTCTGGACTCGCTCCCAAAAGACCTTGGAAAGACCAAAAGAGGGGATCCCTTCTTCAATCATTGAGAAACGGGGCCTCCTTGGTTGATCCCAAGTCTGCATAATGTTCAACGGGGAAGGCCTACAAGAAAAAAAGAATTCAACATAAGGAATCTAAGGAGCATAAGCATTAGGATTGATTCAAATAAAAAATAGGGTAGAGGAAGAACGAAAAAATGTAAAGAAGGAGGCCATTAGGTTGGTCCCCCTAGGGGTTGGCCCCCCCTAAGGGTTGTCCCATAGGGTTTAACCACCTAAGGAGCTCTCCCAACTTCTCCTTGCTCGTTGAATCAACTGATTGGAATAAATGCTACTTCGCCAGAATATCCGAGCCAAGATCCTTGTTAAGGTGAAATGGTCCGGAATAAATTCTTCCTCCTTGCGGTGTTATTTTTTCTTTGAGACTATCCGAGCCAAGATCCTTGTTAAGGTGAAATGGCCCGGAATAGGTGTTTCCTCGTTGCAGTGTTGTGGTTCGAAAAAGATATACTACAATTACCTGAAAAGAGAATTCGGTGAAGCAATCACAAAGAATTAACTAAACGAAAAATAAACATGACTAAAGGTTCACGGTTATGTTATGAACACGGCACAACAGGTGTAACATTTCAAAATCCACGATCTTTAAAAACCAATTTTTTGGGGTGATTCCGGTGGAATTTGGAGACTTTAAGTTTCTTCAAGAAATTTCTCTTTACACCAACAAGTTCACCGGCTCTTTGCCACAAAAGATTGGATCTTGGGTTGATTTTCAAGCTATAGATATTTCAAAGAATTTTTTTTCACTGGTCAAATTCCCCCTGATATGTGCAAGAAAGGTAAGATGACTGATTTATTTGTGCTGCAAAATAAATTCACGGGCGGAATACCTGAAAATTATGCAAATTGTTTAACTTTAGAATGATTTCGGGTAAATAATACTTCTCTCTATGGTTTAGTCCCTCCTGGCATATGGGGTTTGCCAAATTTAGAAATTATTGATCTTACTTTCAATCAATTTGAAGGTCCAATGACGCCCAATATTGGACAAGCTAAAAATCTGTCCCAGCTTTTTTCTAACCAATAATCAATTTTCTGGAGAATTACCTGTGAACATATCAGAAGCTTCTTTATTGGTAGGAATTGAATTGAATTCAAATTAGTTTTCCGGTTAATAAAATTAACCGAACATATAATCAATAAAGTATACAATCATTTTAAAAAAAACACAGATAAAACAATCATAAATAATAATAATAATAATAATTAATCGTAGGATTTTATGTTTGTTTTTCTATCAAACAAATTGTTAAAAAGTTTAAAACCATACACCTAAGATTGAAATAATTAATCACCTAAAAAGATGAAAGTAATGATATTTTTTTCTATTAGATCTTCCAAGTCATAACAAGACATCATGAGACTTTTTAATATTTGTGTCCAATTAATCTAGGGAAACAAAACATTAAGAAAAAAAAACTTACTACAAACAGGGTTGCATGTGACACAATCAATTTCACATTGGCCCGGGCATACACCAAGGCAATTCTGTTCAAGTCGGTAGCACCAAGGGTGGGAATGTTCTTGCAATAGGCCTTGGCTGGAGAAATTTTTGTTGACGGTGGTGAAACTGAAGGCGGAGGAGTTGGATAAGTTGAAGATTGTGGCGGTGATGGTAGTGGAATAGCCTGACAAACAGGTTGGCATGAAGCACAATCTACTACGCAGCCACACAGGTTTCGTTATTTGAGGCTGATTTCAAGGATTTCGTTTTATAAACTGATGAACCAATTACATTATCAAATCATCAGTTTATAAAATAAAATCATCTTTTATTTCATTATATATAATTATCTTTTTGAGTATATATATAAAAAATTTAAATTTGAGATTTAACTTTTTGAGTATATATATAACAATCTTTAAAAAAAAAAGAGACGGATTTGATTTTATTTAATTTATCATGATCTAGTTTTCGAATATATATATTATGGAAACAAATATTCTATTTCTAAATAAAAAAAGATTTGATCTTGTTTCCAAATAAAAAGATGATTTGATCTTATTTACAAAATAAAATAAGATTTTTTTATTTTATTTAGTAATATATAATGTATCTTGATTTAGTTTCAATATATATATATATATATATATATATATATATATATATATATATGCGTATAAAAAAATTCTTCAGGAAGTAAAAATTGTGTAAGGTTTTGCACTACACCAAAAATGGCCTCTAGCGAAAGAAATTTTGTGAAGGAATTTTTTCTTTCACATGAGGAGTTGTTTAGCGAAGGAACAGTGAAGGAAAAAAGTACAATGACAATATAGTTATTAGTGTAAGAAACATCCTTCACAATTTATATTTTTTCCTCGCAAAATTGGGGCAATAGAAAGATTTTTGGAGCCAATTTATGATGAAAATTTGCGAGGAAAAAATCTATTTAGTGAAGGAATTATTATTCATTATATATCATTATTCAGAAGTTTTTTGCGAGGGATAAAATTGGTAGCTATTTTGTTCTAAATAATTTTCATTGAATTAATTGTGGTGAATATAAATTATAATATAAATACATTAATTTTATTTATAGTAGTAAATTTACTTATAATAATCATACTTTTTAAGTAACTTAACACTAGTACAACATCATAAAAAGACAACACTTAAAAGATGACGTTTTTATAAAAAATGTTGTGGTATTTTTTTAACGTTTTTTTAACAAAATGTTGTAGATACATAAAAAAACGTTATGTATTTATAAGGGTAATTTTTGGTTTTAAATAGATAACTTTTTTAAAAAACATGTTATCTATGTAAAAAATACGGAGCCAAAAATTAACACTTTGTTTCTGAGTTTTGAACATAAAAGAAAAGAATAGGAAACTTAAATTAGAAAAGAATATGAAACTTAAATTAGAAAAGAAAAGAAAAGAATAGAAAACTTGAAGTTTTCTTTTGTGTTGTTTCTGAGTTTTTAATAGAAAATTTAAAATTGAGGACATGAGTTGTAATTTAAAATTTATTATATTAAAAGTTGAGGATAATATGGGAATTATAAAAATATTACTTATTCCAATTTTTTTCCGTCCAAATCAGACCATTTTTGAACGGAAAACTTTGGCAAGAAAATTGGCCAAGTTTTCTATCCATTTTTTTTCTTTTCTGTTTATTAAAAAACTCAGAAACATAAGAATTGAAAAGAAAACTTAACTTTTTCGTCTATTTCTTTTTTTCCGTCTATTTTAAAACTCAGAAACAGAGCGTAAAAGGCCGAACTGAAAATTTGCAATTAAAATAGGACCAAAAGTTTTTTAGATCTACTTTCTTCTATCTCTTATTTGTGTAATTTCTCTCTCTACGATGGAGCTCTTATATGATCCAAACCTTCGGCTACCACTGTGGAGGGTATGAAAGTTGTTGGTGTAAAATCCCAAATTTTACGAATAAAGATTTAATTTTCTCGAAATATATTTTTTTAATATTATGGTATGGATTTGAAATAATGTTATAGTTGTGGGTAGTATTTATAAATTTTGCAAAGTATGCAAGTTGTTGTATTATATTCGATTGATCGGGGAATATTCGTTTTAGCAGAGAATATTCGTACAACGACGCAATCATTGATGGACTCCACAACGGAATTATTGTCGGAATGAAAAAATGACAAAAATATATTTATGAAAATAACGACAGAAGTTTTACCGTTAAAATTGTTGAACTACTCGGTAGTAAAAGTACAGTAACACGCGTGGTTGCATAGTAGTACACGGTATTGATTATTGATGCTTACGTGCGAAAACACTCAGTTTTGTTCAATTATTGCTACAATAGTTGCTGCATAGTATCTCACATTATTTGATTCAATTATTGTCGATTGTTATATTATATATATAAGTTTTGTTTTATTAGTATTATTAGTGTAATAAAATAGAAAAGTTTTTTATATAAAACATAATACTTTTATAAAGTTATTCGTTTTATTATGCAATAATTAGAATATATTCTATTCTATTATGCATAGTATTTTGCATAGTAAAATCTTTTTATATAAAACAGAATACTTTTATAAAGTTATTTATTTTATTAGACAATAATTAGAATATATTATATTTTATTATGCATAGTGTTGCATAGTGCCTGCATAGTATTTTGCATAGTAAAATCTTTTTAAAAGTTATTCATTTTATTATATTATAAATAAAATATATTATATTTTATTATAAACCAATCTGGACCGTCCGTTTAAAGTAAATCGATCTGGACCGTTCATAGATTGGTTACTATTCAGTCCATTCTTCTATAAATAGAAGTTTATTCCTTCATTATTTCTTACGAATTCACTAAAACTCTAGAGAGAGAAACTGTAGAGAGAATTATTCTTCTATCTTGAGCATATTTCTTTAGCGTTTAAGAAAGCTTTAAGCGTAGTACAAATTTTCTTCGAGTATATCATCGCCCTACCAGTCGGAGTACTCTTTTTACAAAGGTAAGAGATATTATTTGTTGTACCCGTAAGGGGTATTATTTCTTTCGTATTTATGAAGAGAACTTCTGTTATTCCATTATTTTTTTATTCTGTTGGAATAACCTGTATACGCGGTCTACCCTATACTTGGTGAAATTCTTTTGTTATTCCATTCTTTATTATTCTGTTGGAATATCCTGTCTGTACGTTTACGCCGGACCTGGTTCTGTCTTTAATATTTTGTTGGAATATCCTGTCTGTGCGTTTTACGCCGGACTTGGTTTCGTTATTAATTATTTTGTTGGAATAACCTGTCTATGCGAAGTACCGCATGTATGGTGATTTCTGTTGTTATTCCATTCTTTATTATTCTGTTGGAACATCCTGTTGGTGCGAATTTTGCCTGACCTGGTTCCATTATTTATTATTCTGTTGGAATAACCTGTCTATGCGAAGTACCACATGCATGGTGATTTCGGTTGGTATTCCATTCTTTATTATTTTGTTGGAATATCCTGTCGGTGCGTATTACGCTTGACCTGGTTCCGTTATTTATTATTCTGTTGGAATAATCTGTCTATGCGAAGTACCGCATGCATGGTGATTTCTTTTGTTATTCCATTCTTTATTATACTCAGTTGAGATTAAAGTTTTGACTTCTATACTCCATGAAATTAGTGGAATATCCTTGATATTTGCGCTTCATCCGGTATCTTTCCATGGAAATATTCTTCTGAGCATTCTTGAATTTTACTCTACAAA
The DNA here is from genome assembly GCA_020205505.1 of Panax japonicus. Taxonomy (NCBI): domain Eukaryota; kingdom Viridiplantae; phylum Streptophyta; class Magnoliopsida; order Apiales; family Araliaceae; genus Panax; species Panax japonicus. The sequence continues at coordinate 49,976,834 of CM035106.1, forward strand.
GAAGTATCATGTTGACAATTTGGACGTCATTAGTTCCTGGATAATTTAATTCTTGAACTTATTTTATTGAATTCTTATATCATTGTCATCATCCTCATGTTTATATTTTGTTGAAAGTCATCTGTGGCATGTAGTGCATAGATGGACTTGGTATGATTATGACCAGGGATTATTCGATATAATCATGACCGTAATGTTACAAATGATGTGGAAAAAGTCCTCATTGGCCCGTAGTGCATTGATGGACAGTTTTTGGTATGATTATGGCTATGGATTCTCTTCGGCCAAGGGAGCAAAGATGAATTGAATTATGGCATGATCAGGACCGTTGATGAAAACACAATTATCTTTGGCCCGTAGTGCATGGATAATTCGTGGTCGTGATACTAAATAATATCCTTGGCCTGTAGTGCATGGATGAATTGATAATGTGGATTATTTATTAAGCTGAGTCCCAACGATAAAAGTGATGAAAAACTTTTTAAATCATAGAAGATAGTAGATTTTATTCTCTACTTGACTCTTCTAATGGATTTCTTGTTCCGCTGCAGTTAAACTTGATGTTTGTTATATTTTATCAGTTTAACATTGTTGAAGACTAATGATAATTTATTCTGCATTATCTTAGTCATAATATTTTTTTACTGGGCTAGTTGGGCTCACCCTTTCTTTCACTGTTCTTTTCAGGAAATGAGAATATAGCTGGGACGAGTCGGGGAACGGAGTGACGGTCCAGATGATAGCATTAGTATTCCTCACTATTCTGTTAAATAGTGTGACAATAAATGTAATGAGGACTCCATTGAGTTTGTATACTGTCTAGATGAAAATATACTCATTAAAACTCTTAGATTAAGTTTTGTCGTATTCTACACGACTGATGTATAATTAAGTTGCATTTGATTTATGTACCATGTATTTGGCGACTCAGAATGGGTGATGTATACCTAATTTTGGGGGCATCACAGTTGGGCTCTCATCCAGCGAGCATGTCCTTCCTTCTCCTTCACCCATCATTCCATTCAGCCCACTAATATACAGATCGATGTCCAAGGTTACGTTCTCTACATAAGTAAGACTCAGGATATTCTCTGTTTCATGGCCATGGACTTGATGAAATTGGACAAAACAAAGAAGCAGTTCGGAACTCAGTAACCGATCTCAATCGATTCGGGAAAGTGGTAAAACTTGTGGCTTTTAGTCCATTTGAGCCAGCTCTCGATGTTCTCAACCAAATGAACACTGTCTCCGAAGGTATCCACGAGTTTCACAAATTTGTTTTAGTTATAATTAGGGTTTGTTCTAACTGCTTTTTTTCGTATATTTTCTTGTTATTAAACTTCTCGTAGCTAACAGTGAACCCTAGTTTGCTTCATGGAGTATCGGAATAGAATGTTACAAAATGATTGCTTGGTTGCTGCGATTTCTTTTTAGTAATCTATATTTCCTTTTTTGTTCTTGTGCTTTGTCTAAGTTTAATTGGATACCTTCATATTTTTGAAGTTGATACACTAGTGATGATATCTGAAACCTTTACTTTAAAGGTTTTTTTGCGGGCTCCATTTTGTTTGATAATCTTCGTAACTTTGTTAGTGAAAGGGGTCTGATTTTTCTGTTTTACGCTGCTTAGTGTGTATAATTTCAGAGTTTTGAGCATTCAACAATAGTGACTTTTAATTTAGCAACAAAAAAAAACAAAAACATTGATGACTTTTTCTAGACTCCCTGCCCACTTGGTTAAACAGAAGACACGAAAATTTTGAGTGTTTTCTTTCAGTTGTTTTAAAAAATTTTTGTCATGAGCTGGTGATTTAGAATATTTCTACTGGTGCTTGAAGTAGCCATGGTTTTAAAGATTTTTTTTATTGTTTTGTTATTGGTACAAAGACTCCACAAGATGATCACATCTTGTTATTGAATGGAAATGGGAATTGGGACTTTGCAGCTTTCATTTATTAGTTTTATTTGTCTAGTTCCCTCACCTATTTTTGGGGTATTTGGTTTACAAGAGCATTATGTTTAGTTTGAATTTGGTTCATGTGTCTTTTATAGAGTATATTTCTAATGTTAAATGTGAACTTAGGGCAAATGACCGATGAGTTGCAGAACTTTTTGGCACTTACTCTCCCCAAAGTTAAGGATGGTAAGAAGCCTAAGTTCAGCGTAGGCGTAGCAGAGCCCAAGCTTGGTTCTCATATCTACGAAGTAACAAAGATTCCCTGCCAAAGCAATGAGTTTGTTCTTGAGCTCCTTCGCGGGGTGCGCATGCATATTGATAGGTTCATTGAGAACTTAAAGGTAGCATTTCATTTCTTCCCTATATTTTTCTTTGTATTTTGTCATAACTTCTATTCTGATGTCTAGCTAACATGTCTTTTCTGGTTTTTCATATTTTTCCTATTTTCCTTAACTTATATAGCCTGGTGATTTGGAGAAAGCCCAGCTTGTTTATTTAATTCTCTATCTTCTTTAACCTGATTCTAGTTTCTTGTTAAATGAAGTGGGATATTAATATATTATTGTTTTTACAATGAGATTTGGTATTTTCCAATTGCATTATCAAAGGTATCTTTGCATCCTTTCTGGTAAATTTGAGCTAGTGTAGTAAACTGGCTATCTGTGCTGCTTTCGTAGTACATCTCACTTCTTGGGTGTTTGTCATCTTTTTACTATACTGCAAACCCAAGCTTTGACGTGATCTGGGTTAAGTATAGGTATCACATGAGCCTGGTCTGGTAATGTTGTCTTACCAATTTTTGCAGCCTATTACATTACTGATTGACCTTTGTATAGAACAGGCTTTTGTTAATCTTACTTTCCTATACTCTTGCTGATTCTCAAATTTTTTTTGCAGGACATACAAATTTTTAGGGTAGTACTTAATTGTCTTTTGTTTGGTTTATTTTTTGAGATTTCTCTTTTGGTGACAATAGTCAGTGAGTCACAAGGCAGGCATTACTGAAACTTGTGCTTTGAATTGTTTTTGCCAAAGGTTCTCCCTAATACAGCAGAACCTCTAGGAGTTACAATTTTAAAGGCTCGAGGTTTCTTCCCGTATGCATTCTGGTATTGGATAGGTATAAGGGCATTGGTTGGATTCATATGAAATTTCTTCCAATAAGGACATTGAAGGAATAAAGAAAATACATGATTGGATACAATCCAGTGACCTGGATGTTGGAAGTTACTAGTCCTCAGCAAGAAATACTTCTTGGGGTTGACTTCACTGAAGTGTACAAAAAATCAGATATGTACAGGTTGGTTCAATTTATTACAATAATTTATATTTTATTACAGGCATGCTGAATATTTCTGGCTTTGCCTTTGAATATACGTCTCAATGTTATCATACAAACGTTTGTTTATGAATGTCACGTATTGCAGTACAAACAAAACTCTTATTAAGGAACTAAGTATGCAGTGTCCTAGGTCAAAGGATCTTTATTTCCCTACTCAATATTCACAGTCTTTCCTCTGCCAATTTGTGGCTTGCCTATGGAAACAGCGAAGGTCATACTGGCGAAATCCACCATATACCGCAGTCATATGTCTCTTCACAACTGCAATAGTCTTGACATTTGGGACAATGTTCTAGGATATTGGTTCCAGAAGGTAATAAATTTACCAACACAGTAACTTAATATTCGGAGCTCTAGACTTATTTAGTTTCTTATTCTCCACGTAGCTCTTTTATATATAGATGTCTAATGTATTCAGCAGGAAAACTCAACAAGATCTCTTCAATGCAATGGGATCTATGTATTTCGCGGTTTTGTTCCTTGGCTGTCCTTGAGTGTGGTATACATAATTTTTAGTTTCTTATTGGCTGCATCTGATTAAGTTACAATCTTGTTTGTAGTTTTAATATATAAAATCTACATATGTGGTGTGGCTGAAGGTTGAATTATGCAAGTTGCTGGAGGATAAACGCTCTGCTGTACTCAGGTTATTAATATATTTACTCTGATGTGTGGTTTTATTGGTCCATATTCCATAAATGATTTAGCAGCTTCCAGAAAATGTAGGTACCCTATGGAATAATTTATTCAGTCAACCATGACAAACTGACAATCATATCAGTAATTTTAACAATGCAGTGGTATTGTTTAATTTACTTGCTTTTCTCTTTTTCCATAGATGAGGAGTTGGAAACTGCTTTGATGGAGATGGTGAAGCAGGATAATCGACGGCAATTGAGTGCGAAGGTATATCAAAACTTCCTCTAGCACAGTTCTTGTAGTTATCTTCTTGTTATGTAGGCCTGGATGTTATTTTTTTCCTGTGTTTCGACTTTTGTTTACTAACCTAACATAGCATATTGAAAAAAGCTTGCTGTGATGTGGCTTTGGAGTTTTAGTTACATATTTCTCTCTCCCTTTTTACTGTGGACACTGCCTGTTTCTTTCAGCATGCTCTACTGTCATGTCAAAAATGTTGCTGAGCTTTGGTAGGCCCTTGCTGATAAGCAGGAACAAGAGAATTTCATGCTTCAAGTTCTACTGTTGCTCCTTACAAAACTTTATACCTCAGTAGTTTATCTTCTCCCACACAATACGATTTTGTTGCAGTAAATGGCATTATGGCTTCTTTTATAGGTCTTGATGAGGGTAGAGCAAGAACAAAGGGTAAAAAAAGATGCTAAAATTAACAAATGCTGAAGAACTAGAACTGGAGGAGAGCTCCAATGATTTAGAGGAAGACATGCTAGAAATAGGAGAAGAAAGTTCGCGTCACATTGATCAGCTAATTTCAATTACTGCAGCTCTTTTCCTGAAGCAGGTAACGTACACATTGATCAGTACACATTCAACACACTAGAGCATAAGTTCACCAGGCTCATTTTTTCTTATTCCTTGAATTTGAATTTTGGTGTTTCTTTTGCTGCAAGAAATTTTCATATTCAACCTTGATTTCTTTGGAGAAAATGATGATGAAGTGGACCTAACATGATGTACACTTCATTCAATTTTCTTGTGTTAGTTATTAAATATTGTAAGTACTATGATCTTTGGGAGATCAAGACATAATAACAAATTTTGTACCTATCGTGACTTGAGCATTATCTATTTATATATGGAGTATTAGTTTTAATTATTGGCTCTTTATGCATTAGTTTATCAATTAGTTTGAAATATGTATGATATTTATATTAATTTGAAATATTAAATTTAATATTTATTATAGCAATTAATAAAAAAAATAATAATAAATATCAAATTATTGATTTGAAAATTAATTATAATTTTCAATTAATTTTAATTATATAGCAATTAATTTTTTATTTATAAATTTATAATTTGTGAAGGAATTTTTCTCTCACTAATTTGAAGAAAGATTCTGAATTTATAATTAGTGAAGAAAATATTCTCTCGTTAAATAAATTTGTTTTTCACAATATATTATTTGTGAGGGAATCAAGTTATTCACTAATTTCAAATAGTTCTCCTTAAAATATTATTTGTGAAGGAAACCAATACTTCACTAAATAACAATATTCCATTACTAAATACAATTTGTGAATAAAAAAGTTATTCACAATATATCCTTCACAAAAAAATTTACTTATTACTTAGCGAATGATACCCAATTGCGAGGAGGTATAATGCGAGCAATCGTGTGAAGGAAATATTTCTTCGCAATAAATCTCTTGTGAGTGATATAATATGTCTTGTGAAGGATTTTTCCTTCACTAGAGGCCATTTTTGGTGTAGTGTTGGAAAGATTTGATAAGAGATTTGTCCAAAGATATATTTGGGAGAGCTTCCCCAGAGTTGCATTTCCTAAGATTTTTCGTTTTCGAGACTTGCAAAATCAAACTAAGCGCATTGTTCAGCAAATTTGAAACAGGACTCAAAAGACTCGAAGTAATTTGCACGATCGCCACTCCAAAGGTGTGACTCACGTGCAGGGGGCAAATGTGAGCCCAAGTGCAAATTAGGGTTCACTTGTCCTAATTAAATTAAATGCACAAATTAAGGTTCACATTATGATTAAATGAAAAAACGGAAGAGCTGGAAATAAAGAAGCAAGACCTGAGAGAATCTTTCACATGTCCCGGGGCAGAAGACACGTGGAGACGACTCATTTTGGGAATTGATTGAGGGATTGGATTGGTGGCTAGAAGGGCAGGACGATCTGGGCATTACTCTGATGACTAAGGGTAAAATTGGAATTTCCCCGAATTTGTGTGCCTAACACATGACCACTCTCCAGAAAACCCTATAAATACCCTTCCACTCCATTGGGAAAACGACCTCTCTTCAGACACATGACTTTGACTCTTGAAAAATCGAAGGACCTGAACATTCTCTCTCAACACTCACGAAGACTCTTGGAATCCCAATAACCCTAACAAGGTTTCCGGATTCTAGAAGTGGAAGGACTCAAGAAGAAGGCTCTTGTAATTCCTACTACCCTAACACGGTTCCCGAATTATAGGAGTTCTGCCACGCGTCGTTGGAGTAATCGCCCACCTGTTCTTCTCCCCTCTTCAATCAATCAATCAATTCTGTACTTTTTATAAATTTCTCTCCTCCTCGGCCAACACAAAACCCTAACCCTAGCAAGATACGATTTCCTTGCCCACAATATATATATATATATATATATATATATATATATATATATATATATATATATATATACATAATGGATCCTGTCCAGGAGTCCGGACAGGACCCAAAATCCGGACCATTTTTTTTTTTTGCTTTTTTTTTGAAACAACTAAAAAAATAAAATAAAATTATGGAACTGAAATTTTTCCATAATACACTGTTTTGGGTGTGTTTTAAACACCCACACCAACCAATGTATGTACAGTCTGCCCAGACTGTACAGAAATGTTTTGGTATAGGCATCCAAATCACGCCCAAAACACTGTATTATGGAAAAATTTCAGTTCCATAATTTTTTTTTTTTAATTGTTTCAAAAAAAAAAGCAAAAAAAAAAAAAAAAAGGTCCGGATTTTGTTAAAATCCGGACTCCCGGATCTGATCCGGTCCCTATATATATATATATATAAAACAAATGAATCATTCCTCTAATCTGTTAGAGAATCAATCTAACAACACTAGCAGATTAACATAAGTGGGCTAGGCCCAGTGGAAATTCCTTAAAGATCCACCAACTATGCAATATGAACTTTTGAAACCTGCCAATACCCATTAACAATGTGATATAAGAGTTGTATACGTAGCAACTAGAGCCTAGTCCAAAGGAATTAAATGGGCTTGGAAAGTAACTCATTGTGTGTCCTCTCATTGAAAACTCACAAACACAGTCTGAAGAGGAAACTTGATGCACATTCCATTTTATAAAAATATAATAAAAAATCCAAAATCCTTTGATAAAGAAGAGGGTAAATGAAGAAGGATGTGGGAATAGGCTGCATTATTTAAGAAAGCCAAAAAAATTCATTCAACAACTTTCATGAGGTAACAATATATATATGGTAAAAACTATATATATATATATATATATATATATATATATATATGTCATGTTGAGCATTTAGTTTTAAAGTTCTAACATCTTTTACTATATATCATGTTAATTCACTACCAACGTTAGTTGTAACCAACAGTTGGCAAAAAATTGAATGAATGGCTTTTTGCACTAGTGCTGCTGTCTGTCCAACTGTTTGGCAGAGATGTCAAACAGTTTTTCGCATGTTAGTTAATAAACACAGTTCGCCCAACTGTTTGACAGGCTATATATTGGCTACAATTAGCTTTATCTGCGGATTAAATATAATTATTGTTTTAAACTTAATTTAAAAATAATTTTATATTTTAAAATATCAAAATTTTATGTTGGGTCAAACTGGGTTGGATTTGGTCAAAATGGGTCGGGTTGAGGTCAAATTAGGCTTAAGGGACGGAAACGCCACAAAATACCACTTTAAGGACCTAACTAACGAAATTTGAACTTTAGGAACGACTTTAAAAGTGAGTGGCAACTTGCAGGAACAGAAGTGTCATTCAGCCGAAATTGAGCTATTATAATTAATCTCTGTTATTTAACCTAATTTCTCCCTATAAATACATACCACAACAATCTACCATCTTCTTATATTTTAATTTATTAATTGCACGTATAAATTTATTATTAACAAAATGAATAATCCCGCCGCAATACGCGGGTTTATATCTAGTCTGAATTTGAATCTGATAATTAACATGTTGGAAATATCTGAAAACAAATTTTTATTATTTTATCCCTCTAAATAAATTCAATTTTTTTTTCTAAATTTATTTAATATTACTGAATATAATAGTTAACAATTGTAAAAAAAAATCATTTAACCGCTCATTCAGCCCATTCAGCCAAAAAATGAGACTAAACCACTCAGTCCAAATCGTCTAAATGGTTGACCAATTTAGCCATTCAGACAATATTTTCAAAAAATAAACGCATTGAATGGCTGAATCGATCAGCCATTCAGCAGAAAACAAACAGTCCCTCAGTATATATAAACCTTATACAATATTTTTACGAGATATTATAATTTTTGTAAATATATATTTGATATTAATTAAACATCCTAATCATAAAGGGGAGGAAAATAAATATATATTAATAATAAATAAAAAAATAATGAGTTTTAAAAAAATACAAATGATTAAATTTTAATTGTCAATCTTATTAAAATAATTAATGAGTTTTAAAAATAGTTCATTAATGAATGAATGTTACTTTATTTATTTATAATAAATACAATAATCAATACTCTAAATTACAATTCAAATAAATTTTTATCATTTTCGAAATCCTAAATATTTTACATTTCAAAATGAATGCTCTAATTACAACTATAACTAGATTGAGAAAAAAATAACGAGTTTTAAAGTATAGTTCATTAATGAATGAATGTTAATTTATTTATTTTTAATAAATACAATAACCAATAATCTAAATTACAATTCAAATAAGTTTTTATCAATTTCACATCCTAAATTTCAAAATGAATGCTCTACTTATTAATGTTTAGATGTCCATTTTATGTGTATGTAGTAATACTGTAGTGTGTATGAATATTTATAATGTACAATTAGATTCAAAAGTTTACATTGAATATTTTATTTTTTCTCAAATACTTGATTAAAAATTTAATAATATGTTTATGGGAGTTTTGTTTATTATTTATCCTCAATTATACATAGATTACATAGTTATAAAAAAATTATTTTATTTCATTATATTTATGGAGAGTGCGAGTTATAATATATGTGTGACAACTAGTTAATCCAACTTGATCCAAAATTGACATTGGGCTTACTTTAAATATTTGGACTTCTTAATTCGAAATAATTAGGCAACTGAAAATAATAAATACCACCTCCACTCGAAAATTCATAAACGTGAATTAATATATTTAACTCTCCCTTCAAGATTAATTTTAAATTAATTCGACCTAACACATTTTAACAATAAAATTATAACAAGCTAATAGTTGTAGTTTTGTAAGTTAATATATATATATATATATATATATATATATATATATATATATAAGTTATTAACTATATATATAATTAATAACTTATTTCAGTTATTAATTAATAATATATATATATATAGTTAATAACGTATAATTAATAACTATATATATATAGAAGTTATTAATTAATAACTTAGATTCATTAAAACCTTAAGTTATTAATTAATGTAAGTTATTAATGTACCAACAAGCAAAGAATAATCTTTGAATTTAATGAAATTTAAATCTTTTCTTTATAACTTTCTTAAAGTAAGTAATTAATAGGATTAATATTGAAAAATATATCAAGGGCACATAAACCCGTTTTATAGGAGTAATTAATAAGAGTAATATTGAAATATTGTGCAAGTACTATTTAATCCCAATTAGAGAGATAATATTTCTCCAAGTCAATTATCAATTGAAAACGAAAAGAAAAGAAGTTCCATGGCAATGAAAAACTCATCCTTGTACTCTATTTTTGTCCTCTTTTGTCTGTTTGCTTGTTCTACCAGTGAAAATTCTGTACGGACTGGGCATAAGAGGGGTGTAAGTTTATAATTTCCCCTTCTATTTTTCGTTTTCCTTTTTTCTCTCACTTTTTTAAAAAAAATATATATAATTGTTATCGGGTCATATAACTTTTCATCCAATTTTATTTAGTACATACTAACAAAAATAGTACATTTATGTCATATTTGTTTGAAAGAATTATAATCCCGAGAGTATATTCTCATGAATTATAATCCCAAGACTACTAGTATTCATAGGATTAAATAGTCATAGTTATATGTTTACATCATGTTAATGAATGCGATACAGATACCGGCTCCCACTTGGTGTGTGGCTAAGTTTACAGCGACAGATGAAGCACTTCAGGCATTTATAGACTTTTGCTGCTCCCAATTGGATTGCGCCGCTATACGGCCCGGTGGCATGTGTTATGAACCAAACAATCTAAGAGGCCATGGATCTTGGGCTCTTGATCTTTATTATAGGACCAACAAGAATTGCTTTCCGAATATTGGCATGCTAGTTTTTAAAGATCCTTGTAAGTCTCGATCATTAATCTCTATATATATGTATTTATTTTACTCTGACAATATCAATCGGCATGCATGTACTGTTTCATTAACTGCGAAAAAAAAACACTAGTAATAGATATATATATATATATATATATATATATATATATATATATATATATATAATTTTGTACAACTGAATATTTGATTTTGTATTGATGGATGCAGCTTACGGGGACTGCCTTTATCTTTAATTATATTGCCGATGAGGGGTGAAAATGCAAGGGCAAGGATAATTCCTTCCTACCAATAAGGTGGTATGGTAATGTACCTGTTCTGCAGAAAACTGAGAATTAAATAAAAGAGTTTGTTATGTAATCATTTTAATCGGATGCAAATATTTACTATTCAATTAATAATACTTTTATTTGTTTATACAAACATACTGTTGAGGTGGGTAGGCTTTGACATACATACTTTTGATTAATTGAAACAAATATAATACTTAAAAATAAGTACAATATGAATAACTCAACTATGAGCAGCTTGTTATAAAAGATTAATAATATGAAGAATAAAGATGATGATCAAGGGAGGAGCATTCTCATTTCATATCTTGTAATTGTATATGTCCATCTCTTCTTCACTTTACAAATGTTATTATATATAGATATAATAACTTCAATACTAACATAACTACTAGGATGTTACAAAACTCAAGAGTCATACATTTTAATACTTAATGGGAGTTACATGTATCTAGACATCCATATGAATGTAGACATTTTATAACACTCCCCCTTGGATGTCTATTGTATAGCAATACACCTTGAAAGCCGCCTCATTAAAAACCTTACCAGAAAAAACCCAATGGGAAAAAACCTTGGTTAAGGAAAAAAGAGTGCAGTGCGCATTAGCTCCCCCTCATGAATGTATACTTAAGTTCTTCTGCTGTCGCATTCCAATATTGCGACGCAATCCTTCAAACGTTGCAGTTGTTCTACTAGATTATCTTTGATGTATCCTCCCTTTAATTGAGCTATACATGCAGCATTGTCTTCATACAGAATGGATGGAGTTCTTTTGTAGAAATTTTCTAAGAATATGCCTCGTTAAAAACCTTACCAAATAAAAATCCAGTGGGAAAAAAAAATTGGTGAAGGAAAAGAGTACAATATTCTTGTAAAACTTCTAGTGCCTTGGGATTGCCTCATTAAAACCTTGCAAAGGAAAATCCAGTGGGAAAAAACCTTAGCGAAGGAAAAAGAGTACAATCGGCACATATCCTTTTTACTCCCCTTCATAAGAACATAGAATTTCTATGGTAAAAATATCATTAAGTCGAAGTAAACCAATATTGTGCACCATCTTCTACAAAATCATAGTTGGTAATGACTTAATGAATATATCAATCAAATTATCACATGATCAATATTGCCATTCTTCTGGGGCTCATGTGTATAAAATAATTTTGGTTCAATATGTTTGGTTCTATCACAATTTGGATTAAATAATCCCAAATCAATAGTCTCACGAAGACAACGTAAAATATGCTTAATTTCATTACAATATCTTCGAGTTGGTGCATAACTATACATTGCTAGTAAGTTAACTGCAAATGTTATATCAAGTCTTAATAAATTTGCAAGATACATCAAAGTATCAATTGCACTAAGATATGGTACTTCAGGACCTAATATATGGTACTTCAAGACCAAAAGTTTCTTTATTATTTTCTTGTGGTCAAAACGGATTTTTCTTGATATCAAGTGACCAATCCCATCATTAGAGTACTCAAAGGATTAACTTTATTCATGTAAAGTTACTTCAGGACTTTTTCTGTGTACAAGAATTCTATAGTTCAATTTGTAGGCCAAGACAAAAATTTGTCTTTCCAATATCTTTCATCTCAAATTTGTTATTTTTTGTCGACTCTTCTGGAGCAAAATCTTTCATCAATAAATACAGTAATAATAGCAAATCCAGATTATGATCTTTTGATAAAAATGCATGCACATATTGGATTATTCTCAAATCCTTCTTTCAAAAGATATCTACTTAGGCGATTATACAACAATATGCATCTGGATTGCTTTAACCCATATAAAGATCTTTGTAGCTTAATAGAATACATATTTCGAGATGTAGAATTATATGCTTCAGGCATTTTATATCCTTCAGGGATTTTCATATATTATATAATGATCCATACAGATATGATGTAACAACATCCATTAATTTCTCTTTCTACCAAGCTAATTAAAAATCTGAATGTAATTGTGTCCATTACAGAAGCATATATTTCTTCATAATTAATACCATGTCTCTGCGAAGAAACCTTGTGCTACAAGTTGCGCTTTGTACCATATAATTTCAATTTTCTTATTTCGTATAAATACTCGTTTGTATTCTACAGGCATTACACCTTTAGGTGTTCGGACTACAGGTCCAAAAACTTCATATTTACTTAGTGAATTTAATTCTGCTTGAATCGCCTCTTTCTATATTGGCCAAATATTTTTACGTTCATCAACGATTTGTGGTTCATATATATGATCATTACTTCTGGTAATATCCATAACAAATTTATATGAAAATATGTTGTCGACAACGATTTTATTTCTATCCAATATATTCGTCTCTTGTATATAATGTATCGAGATCTCATTATTTTCAGGTACCTAATCCTCTTCAGGGGATAAATCATCCTCTTCAGGAGATAACTCTTCAAGAGTTTTATTTACAAGAGATTTTTGTTCATAAGTTTTGGATAGATCAATAACTTTTTGTAGCCTGTTTCATGGGTATAGCCTATTTATAGGCTGCAACTTGTTTTTCTTATACTTTTTTCTTCTGGGAAATTTTATCTTTAACACTGATCATTCTTCTATGTTTCAAGTGTGATTTTGATTCAATTTGTTGCTATATTAACTGATTGTCCTACAGGGACTTCAATCTCTTCTAGAGTATTAACAGCTAAAATTTGAGATATCACACTTTTCTTATTATCGGTGAATAATTCTGGTAATTGATTTTCAATTCATTGCAAATGAATAATCCTTTGAACTTCTAATTCATATTGATTTGTATGAGAATCAGGATTAAATAACGTTGAAACATTCCAATTAATCTCCCGTCATGCTTTAGGCAACGATCTAACGTCGTGCTTCAAGCAACGACTTTTCTCCCCCTAATGGTGGGAAGATTTTTTCATTAAAATAACAATCCTTAAATTATACCTTAAAAATATCACTTATTGAGGTTATGAATAGCATGACCCCAAGCATGTATTGGTAATTAATTTACTTTGATATAATCAACAAGTAAATGAATCTTCTGGTTCCTTACGGGATGTTCATGGGAGTTTTCAATAATTCAATGCAATATTATTGATCCTGGATGATCAATATGAGCATGCTAAATAATAAAAATCTTTTTGATTTGAACACTTCTGGTGTATTATATATTTCTGGTGTATTACAACATTTATTTCAACTATTCTCATTTTAGTATAATATATCCCAGAAGAGAAAATTTACAGCTTTTCTAATATGAGCTTCTGGCCCGATACTATTGAAGTAATATAAGAAATTCTTCACTGCCTTCAATAAAATAGCATGCCCCCGAACAGAGACAGGAAGTTTTGTTCTCATGAGCAATGCTCTTGCAATTAACTGGAGGCGTTTAATAAATGATTCAGCAAGACCATTCTGAGTATGAACCTGGGCAACATGATGTTCATTATATATCCCAAGTGACATGCAATAATCATTAAATATTTGGGATGTAAATTCACCAGCATTGTCAAGACGAATAGTCTTGATTGTATGATTCGAAAATTGTGCTCGTAATCTAATAATTTAAGCAAGTAATCTCACAAACGCCAGGTTGCGAGTTGATAATAAGCACACATGTGACCATCTTGTAGATGCATCTATTAAAAACATAAAATATTTAAATGGTTCACTTGGTGGGTGAATAGGCCCACAAATATCTCCTTGAATACGTTCTAGCAACTTTGGAGATTCAATCCCAAATTTAGCTGGTGATGGTCTAATGACCAATTTGCCTTGAGAACAAGCAGCACATGAGAATTCCTTAAATTGAAGAATCTTCTGGTTCTTCAATGGATGACCATTATAACGTATATCTTTTAAACTGAGCAAATTTCTGCTTGCCTCAGAAGAATATAAAGAATCATCAATACAAAATTTTGTGCTCTTTGACAATATTATAATCGCTCTTCCAGAGACTTTAATTAAGTTTGATGAGCTTCTAGCCCATACAACTTCATATGTGCAAAACATAAATTTAACGT